>JAUOZQ010000009.1:1200000-1791832 GCA_030710315.1 Anomotaenia brevis
TCTTGAATGAGAACTAAAAGCTGACGTGCAACCTACAGTTTCACAAAAAAAGTTACAGCTTACTCGATAAATCACCACCCAAAATCTTGAGCATCAAGATTTAAATTTCGATTCAGTTGATTACTAGACCATATCATGGTAAATTTACTCTCCTTTTGATTAGAAAAAGCATCAGTCTATTTTGTTCAGGGATAATTCTGGGACCATGGTAGCGTATACATCAAAAAATGGATGGGAACTTCGTTGAGAGAGCAGAACATGGAAGAGGGATACATTTTATGTTTGACTGTCACCCCGCCACAAGAATGCATTTTCTTAGGTGGAAGTGGTAGGGACGCTTGCATAAAAAGGCATTTTTGGAATTCACATCTAGTTCTGCGCTTCCGAAGGCATTTGTTTAGACATTCGCAGAGTTAGGTTTGAACTTAGACTCCGACTAAAATGAGGACTAAGACGGCTTTATGATCTATTTCAGGGTCTGGATCGTGTTAATGATGGTCTTCTGGTTGCTGAAGTTGACTTGAATCTCTGTCGTCAAGTGCGCGATCACTGGGGCTTCAGAGTAATTTTATTTTAATATTATCCCTTATTTATTACTTTCTTATGTGCTTATCACTCATTTGACACATGAAAACCAATTCGCAAACTTTTTAGCCCTATATTACTGTTAATCAATATTTTAGCTTAAAAAACCAATGCCAACCAACTGTGGCGTAATTCTGCGCATCTTATTCAACTCCATGTCCATCGATCTTTCGAGCATGTGATTATTGATTGTCGTGCTTTTTCAGATGACGCAAAGAATCGATTTGTACGCGAAGAGCTTCACCAAGTACGCTCGCAAGGCCGGATACGACCTGTCCGAATAAATCAAATCGGTGTCTTTCCGACGAAAAATCGTCTCCAAAATTAATTAAATGTGTTCATGTTTATGTTCAATGCACTTTCATACGGAAATTCCCCTAGTAGTTTTCATGTGTAGGTGTTGTTAACTATTAAAAAAATACCGCACCAAAGCGTCTTTTATTGGTTTCGAATGTAAGGCGTTTGATATTTCTGACTATCCCATCAAGGAAAAGGAAATGTAGTTGCTAAGTATATAATCTAAGGGACTTCAAAGAAATTCTAACGGTAATTAAACTGCTCTCGCCCTTAGTACAGTAGTCTCGTAATGAGCGCCGGTTCAAGAAGTCATAGTTCGAGCTATTCTCTTCCGTTCATTCTCGTTGTTATCACCTACATATAGAAAGATTGAACTTCAACACGAAAACATATAACACTCCTGGAAGTATGTGTTTATGCATATGTGTATATATGCATATGTATGTGTTTACTTCTTTGCAAATGTCACTGGTAAGCGGTTTTGCATATAAACTACATAAAATTTACCCTTAGTGATAAGGCACTATCGGTGAAGTTTCGAGATATAATGAGCACTTTAACGAGGGTCATGAAGGTCTGGTAGTTTATCTTTTGGAAATCTGAGAGCTCAACTTTAATAGCTGAGGTAAACCGATTAGTTAGATTTTGCATTTATGGTTTTTATATTGGCGGAAATATTATCAGGGAATTCGCTGGAAGCCATACAATTAAATGTCAATTTAGTTAGATACCAGACGTTGTTTAACATTCACTGGATGATAATAGAAGAGGCCCATCTCCACTAGTTGTGATCAATGGCTGCCATCTGACACCCAGAGCGAGTTTACATACAGGGCTTGGATGAAGATACATTTTAATGTGATACAGGTCCACCTTTTGTGGTAGTGATTCCCACAGATAGTGAATTGTTTCTAAGGAAAGTTTAGCCCATTCTTCAGTTAAAACACCCTCACCCAGTACTTTTAATACGGTGGCGGTGGCGACTTATTACTTGAATCTCTGAAATCGATGACCACAAATGCTCCTCACTGGTGAAGTTGAGGCCTGAGGATTGTAGTGGTGGCCGGATGAGATGCTCAACTTCATTAGAATGTTACTGGTGCGGCTATTCCCTAACCATTCCAGGTGTACAGAGTGGTTTATTATCATCTTGAAAAATGGCGGCGTTCCCCAACGGAAACAGTTCTTGAACCATAGGTCGAAGTTGGTCGCCAAAATCCCTAAAGAGTCTCTGCTGTTAATTCATCCTCCATGGAAAAAAAAACAATTGGACGGCTGATTTCCAAGAAATAGCACCCTAGATCACCACAGAAACCTCTATCCAGCCTGGATTAAATGCTTCTTCCGTCTGTCTTCAAACGTAGTACACTCGTGCGGAGGTCGGAAATAAGGTAAACGACGATGATTCTTCAGAGAAAATCACATTTTCCACTGCTCGAGGGACCAATTCTGGAGCTATTCCATGGTGAAATCCAGACAACCGGTTTTTGTGGAAACCGGGTTCTATAGGTGTTCATTGAGGAGCTCTGCAGTGATTTTAGGATCCGTGGTCTTGCGATCCGGAGATTCTATTTAGAGTCCGATGGGCTCTCTAAGCCAACAACTTCGACTTTCGGTCAGACCTGTGCTTTGCTAAGGATGTTTTTCATTCTCTTCCAAAGACGGTAATCATTAATTCTGAGACAGTTATTTTAAATAATACGTTAAATAACAAAATAATAAACAGAAGATTACAAAAGTTGAGTTTTGATTTTTCGTAATATGTTAAAATATTATGGTGCCAAAATGTTAAGTGACTCCACTATTGTGTCCAACCCATGTAAAAGTTGTATAATGAGGCCATTGTTTGAACTTGAGCAATATATGCACTTCGATTAAACCTACATTCGATGTTGCCTGCCTTTGGAATGACAAAAATGGGGAGACAAATGCATAAAAAAACTATGCACAAAGGGAGGAGATTGCTGATTTTTAATTTTTACAGGATGCCTGAT
The DNA here is from genome assembly GCA_030710315.1 of Anomotaenia brevis. Classification (NCBI taxonomy): domain Eukaryota; kingdom Metazoa; phylum Platyhelminthes; class Cestoda; order Cyclophyllidea; family Dilepididae; genus Anomotaenia; species Anomotaenia brevis. The sequence continues at coordinate 1,202,877 of JAUOZQ010000009.1, forward strand.
ACCGAACATTGCTCCAGAAGATGTTTAAAACAAAAAAACTTTGTTATATCAAAAAGGTACACTTTTTATACCGTGTATAAACGAACAGTTTCCCAGCTCGAGCTGTGTTAACTGATAGATTTTTGGGTTAATAAAAATTGTTTTAGCTCGACAAATTTCTTGAGACCCAAAGTCGTTTTCTAAAAAATGAAACCGATTGGAAACAATTTTTTGTGTAATAAAATAGTTCGATTCCGGTAAGCTTAGGCGTTCCTAATTCGGAAAAAAAAAGTTTTCCACATTCCACTTTGGAGTGACGGTTGAAGCTTTGCAATGTGCTGACGTGGACACTGCAACTAGAGTACATATTTCGATGATACGATGTGAAGGAGCGTACCGAACAAAATGGTTTACTATTGTTAATTTTTTGGGAATATATGGTGTGAAAAGTAACTCCGTGCTCTTTTATGATAGCTGAAATTACCTACAACTTAAATGGTATCACAAAAAATTTTATTCCAGTTTAATTGTCAGTCAATGTTTAAAGCACATCAGGTAAATACATAAACCGGAAAATCCATGTGTTTACGCAACTCGACTTCGTGCAATAGTAAACGCTTCTACTCAAGCGTAAATCTCTAAAGGCTTATTCCTAGACACGATTGTGCTTGTGTTCTAGCAAGAAGGATCCGTGAGCCACATAAATATGTCCAAATAGCCGAGAAGTAGAACGAAGTAAACTATTACAATAAAATAAACTGAAACATTTCAAAGACGAATTCACGATGAATACGCTCGTGTAGGTGCATGAAACAGATGTACAAATAATTATTAAACAATGTAGGTACAAGCGAATCAGATAATATTATACAAACACACATATAAAGGGGAAGCCATTGTTGTTATTCTACACAAATTACTCAAGAGTTCCATTGAAATCGTTAGTCATGATTATCAAAGTTATATTAATAAGCTAAATAATAGCTGGGGATTCTACGAAAACAAACAGTATGTAAAAACGACAGCTGTCTAATATATTGAGTAGATCACCAGTCAGGTTTTTGTTGAAATTTTGATTATTTTAACTCGAACGTACCCGTAATTTGTCGTTTAAGTATCCACTTTTCCAATAAATACTACGAAAACAATTAATACCTGGGGTTGATGTTTTACAAACAACGGTCCATTAAAATAGCACAGAAAATTCACTTTTTAATTATTGTTCTTAAATTTAACAAACTCTTGTTTTGTTTCGTATAATGACCTATGATTGCGTCCATTCAATTATGTCTTCGTTTAATGCGCATACAATTTCTCAATCAAATTTTTCATTTGATGAGTGTGAGGGGAATGACGATGAGAACGAAGAAGTAAATTAGAATAACAATGACTTTCTAGTTAATATTGTCGGTCTTTTTTCAAGGAAATGGTTGTGGAATAGCATTTGCTTCTCCAAACGGAATTCTAAAATGTGTGCCAGATTTTCAAGTTGATTCCGGTCTAGAAACTGTTTTAACACGTACCGAAATTTTACTATGCCTATTCGTTTGTAGTTATTGTTGAAATAAACCCATCTTTGGTAATTGGAACTGAAAATAATTTGAGTCGCATTGCTGAAATAATATCAGAGTTGAAATGTAATATTCACTTTATACTAGTCAAAATTTAGGCGAAACGTATGTTCTGCCAAGAGCATCTTTCGGTACGTTTTTTTTATTTAAGCACAAATGAAGATTATGAAAATTGTTTGCAACGAGTGGGTCTTATCAAGCTTCCCTACGCACCAACTTTTGTTAATGAAAGTGAGAATGCAAACTTTATCATGTCTCTCTTACCAAGAGATGCCACTCATATGGTATATTTTACTTGTATTAACATTATTATTGCCCTAGATAAGAGCGGCAGGTGCTGTCTTAGATTATCTGGCTAAGAGGATGTCACCAGTTGATTTCCTTCCCAACGCTCGGAGCGAAACTGTTCTTGATGTGCAGCTTTATCATATGTATACCTTATTTTTATTATGTTTATGTACATATAGAAAGAAATATGTTTACATCGATAGCTCAACTCTAATTCGTCTCCAAGTATTCGATACGTCAATTCAGGAGCCTGGTTTCAGAATTTTTTGTTGCAGGAATACGCAGAATATATCGGGGTTGCTTCTTTTTGGTAAGATTATTAACAGTCTGCGTCATGTAGTGTCAAATGCTTACAAGTTAAACTGGTATGTACCTAGATTATTTGAACAATTGTTGTACAAATCTTGGGAGCCGTCTTCTGGCAAAGTGGCTAAGATTCCCTCTTCGAGATAAAGAGGAACTCATTCAACGTCAGGACGTGGTTGAATTTCTAACCAAACCTTCCAATAGGGGTCTTCACAAATTACTAATTCGCTTCATCAAACGTGTAGGCAATATCGAGGTAAATTAAACTGTATGGGCTACTCGATCATTGCTAGTAGAACCCAATGATTTTTCAATTTTTTATAGAGAATACTTTCAAAAATGAGAACTTCCAATGCTTCGCCAAACGAATGGAAGTTGCTGCTACAGACTATGCAAGCCTTCAAAGAGATTATGAATACATGCCAGCCTTACCCTGAGCTCTGCTCGAGGTTCGATAGCGTTGAGGATGCCGCCAATCACGGTCGCTCACTGCTAGCGCTACTGGAGAAAATTGTCTCAACAATCGACATGTCCTCGACTTCTTCCCATCGGAGGTTTATTGTCAAACAGGGTCACCATGCTTGGCTCGATGAATGTGTGCACCTGATCTTTCTGCCTATTTCTTCAAAACTGTCAGAACGGTTAACTTGATTCGTTTTCATCTTTCAGGGAAACAAATCTACAGATGCCTACCGGACATTTTAAGTCGACTGGCCGAACATGAGCTGAATCGTTTGAGGGGTTATGTAGATGCATGTGGTCTTATCTACTTTCCACTCGTAAGTTCTCACGTTTTAATGGAGTTTTCAAGCTACTTTTTGATATTCCAAATAGCTTGATAGCCTATATAAACCATGCTTTGTCTAAATCGAGTTTACAGGCTCTGGTAGTATTTGATGAATAACCGCCATGGTCTAACTAAATTGTTATTACACTAATCGATGTTTATCAGATAGCTTTGCAAATCAACCAACAGGATAGCTCCAAGCTCTAAAATATTCTGAACCCTTTGACAGTCGACTGTTTAACTTCAGACCTTTAGAGGTGTCTTGTAGCTAATGATTGAGTTGCGCACTTAAACCTGAGGTCCTTTAACATTGATTGCTTCAATTAGTTCATCTATCGCTCGAAACGTTGCTGTTTGAAACCGTGAAAAATAAATTCTTGGCATTTTTTATATAGTATGTAGTGAGCATTCTTAGTCAATGCTTTTCCTTGCCTTTTTATATTATTTTATCCTTCTAAGTGGCTGCACATTTTACTTCCTTGTCTAGAGTAGGGTGGGAAACACTAAGAAGACTAACAGTGGTCTACATCTCTACAGGTTTCCAGTTTTCTCGTATAATTGATTACTTCAGCGTCGAAATGTACAAAACCCAAGTAATGTAGATTAACATTTGCAACATTGTTTTATGAAGTTAAGAAAAAGTAAAAAGCATATAATTCACTTTTTCGCTATTAAATCACACTGATTTCATCTGCATTTTCGGGGTATGATTAAAGCCCCTTGTCGACAAATTTCTTGCCTTTTTATAAAGCCATACAGTATCTTTCGTCAAAAATTCAATTCGTAACTGCTCATCCAACCCAATTTGACAGGGTGCAAAGCTCAACAGAAACCTCTTCCTGCGATAGATCAGGTCCTTGTGCGCATACAAATTTACACACTTCCCTCACAGGGGTTGTTATTTTATTTAGATAAATTAACAACCCGCGAATGTCCTCCTTCATGCCCTGCAAGTTGTCACAATCTGTAGTGCTATTAATAGAAGTCTGAGTTCTATGGAGGGATGGTGAATTGAGGAACCAAAAATTCGTTTCTATAATCTGGCAGGTTAGTGGGGTGCTGATTCCAGGTGCTTTCCGTTGACCGCGCGTTTTTCTCCGCTGTCATTGCAGGTTCCATCGCAAACCTACCTGTAATTACTCGAAAGAGGATCTGCTGTAAGAATTTCACGTCCTCTAATTTGACGTTAATTCAGATGGTACTTCTATAGGTGGTCTATTTGTCGGACTGTATTAGGAATGGAATGGTGTCCAGTAGCCTCAAGAAGTTATTAATGGTTCATGTCGAACAACTCCGTAGACCAGGGGGGTCTTTTAGAAGAATCCTGGGAGAGCCACTTTTCCATTCATCTGTTGACGAGGAACACGATCCACTGGTGTATATGAGGCCTTCAACATAAGTTGTAGTTCAGTTTTGGTGCAGTCTCCTTCCGTTTGGAAATAGCGTCCGGTTGTTCGGGGGGAGTTATAGTTCAACAATTGCATGGATGAGAGTGAAAGTAGGGTTTGAGCAACTGTATCATACCGTTTGACTAAAGACTTCGATAACGATTCACTATAACGGTGCAGTGCATTACTTTGCATTTACCATCCCCTATCGATAGATCGAATGATTTTGTAATTGCTTTCAGCTTCATCAGTGCTGCTTTTTAGCTTCATGTTTTGCTACTTAGTAAAAGGACTAGAGTTCCTCCTTCATTATGGCTTCGATTTTTAATTCATGGGTGATTTTTCACTAATCTGGTGCGCGATGACGCTGGTAGGGGCACAACTGCCAATGCGGTGTTTCCACTCCTAGAATTCTAGTATATTAATTCACCAACAAGGGGAGTTAATAAAAATTTATCACGTTCTTGTACGAAAATAGGTCGATTTAATTTCCTTTAAGGACTTGTCCCTTAAAAATGGAAAGCTACAACATTCATAGACAGTTGTGCTCATATGAAAATGGGACTTATATATGGTAGGCCCATGGATAAGGTACCAGACTACAGCAATAGTGGGAATAGGTACTTCTTTTATTTATGATAAAAACAATGGTCACTCAGCATATCCCACTGTCGCTGATATTTTGGAGCGGGATTGGTCTTCTTACTCCCGAAGCTTCTCGAAATAACAAGCTGGTTTGTAATAAAGAGCTCCTCGATTCGCAAAAATGCTTCAGGAACCACTGTATAGTTTAAGCTAGAGGACTTCACTGGAATTTTTATTAGGTTACTCGTGTTGTCAAGTCTATCAAATGCCTCTTTGTCTGGCTCAATTAAGAGGAGATCTAGAATGCTCAAATTGTGGCCTTATAGGTATGAGTACCTCCCCCCCCCAATAAATAGTAGCCAATGCGATCTGTTTCTTTTGGAGCAGGTACTAGAGTCGTATGTGTGCGATCGCGTAGTCGGTGGGGTCGTTCAATTAAGGAAGACAATTTTTACTATAAGGCTAAAAGGAAGAGTTCTAAATGCCCCTTTTAGAAAGTACGGTCAAAGGTGAAGTAAGGGGTAAGGAAGAAGTCAGAACAAGCACGTTTATTCATAAAAGTAATTCTAAGACCACGTGGTCTCAATACAGCACCCAAATCAGGTGTGTATCATTGTTTGAAGCAACCATACCCCATTTAAGTGAATTAAGAACGTCAAAGAAACCTGACTTGAATATTTCTAATAAAATCCCGTTACTGATAGTTGTGTTGTTGATGTTGATCAGTATCATTCATAGTACACATTCTTGCCAACTGCAGTATTTTTTACTTAAAAGAAAAAACCAAGTTTGGTAACTGTTAAAACACCTACCTTCAGTTCGGCATTTGCACTTGCAAATTCCTTAACTACATGTTAATGTGTTCCCCAGCAAAAGTCCATGGGAATTTTTTTCGTGTCTTCCGATATTTAAAGTGATTAGTTATAAATCGAAGATCTACCTCTGTCGCTCTAGGCACGCAATGCCGAGTCATATAAACTATTTGATTAAATTTTACAAAGCGAATTTTCAGTATGCAATGATTTTTTATGCTCTGCAGATGATACCACTCTCGTGCTCCCTCAAATCCATTGCATCTGTAGCGTCAGGTGCTTTTTGAATAGGTTTCTAAGCATCTCACAAATAAGCGAAAATTGCCCACCCACTGGGGCCTAGGATGGAGGTACAAAGGAGTTGAAAGGTCGAGATGTCACGTGGATACAGACTCATTAGTAGGCAGAGCGGTTGAGTCTATCGGTTTCTAGAGAGGAAGAACAACCTTAAAATCGATCGAAAAACCTAGAAACACGAATTTGTCAGTTAAAACTTTATACTAATCGGTAGTCGCAATGTTGTGTTAGTGTTTATTATAAACCCATTCTCTTAATCGGTGTCCGTTAAAGTAATCATTACCCATAATTAAACTTGAATTTTTAAATGCTCGATTCCATTCGGCTAGAATTTGTCATATCTCACATGCCTTCTTGGTACTTCCTATCTAAAAGTGCAAATGCAAATTGCATCAGTAAAAGTTGATTTCCTACACTTATTTTCCATTTAAATTCTTTTCTCATGCTTTTGCCACGTATATTTCATCTCTTTAGAAATTGGATTTATGAGTTCACCACTGAGAACAGATGCATTCTTTCATGAACCCCAGGTTTTCTCCTTTGTAGTCAAGATGATTGAAATATCTTTGATAAGTCTAATTCCTTCTAATCTGAAAGGAGACCAGGGCTGTGGTAGGCAATGGAGTTATACAGCACCACTGTAGTCAATATTCGCATTAACAGAAAACGAATGGACTTGGAAATATTTGGATAGTCTTTCAATTTAAAAATGAATAGGCGGTTAATAACTGCTACACATCACAGGCTAAAATTCTTAAAGACACAACTAAGAAAACTCACAAAATACCCAGGTATGATGAAAATTAGCGAAATCTGACGCTGCATGAGAGGCCTAGATACTGTAGGCCTGAATTTTGCATTTAACATTAACCTTGACATCATTACGGCCAAGCGAACACCTGGAAAAGGTTCTGTGGCAGACGCGACGTGTCAGTGGCTGGTTCTCGCAATGCCCACTTCTATTCACATGATTGAAGCACCAATAGATCAGGAGTGCTGCATGTGACTTATTTTCATTTAAACCAATACAATCAGTCAGATGCATTTAGCGTTCGTGAGCGGTGCCATCGAACTACTCTTAGCCTCCTATGACCACACTCATTGGTCATCACAAGGCCATGCAGGTTTCCTGTGAGGCTGTATGCCTCATATCATGGGTGCATTCGAGCCACATACATTAATCTCCTTGAGAATATAGCGTATTTCAAGTTAGTACAAATTAGTTTTTGTCGACGTCATTTTGTATCGCCCTTTGTAATAAGTAAAGACACTGAGGAAAAAAGGGCACCTGCTGTGCCACTAGTACGGATTCATAAATTATACTTTCTGATGTCTACTGTTGGGGCCTGGAAACTATCGACGCAATTCGTGTAAATGGGAGTGCTCATGGGCCTATAATAAAAACAAACTCATGATGGGCTAATTGCGAGGATAATTTAAAATCAACATTAGAAATAAGCCCAGAATTAGCATTAAAAAAATGCGATTGCTTAAACGTGTCTTTAGATATCTCTAAAACGAAATAAAGCTTCCTCTAAACAGAGAGATACAGGTCTATTAGTTTCACCTTCGCAAGACTTGTCCAATATGTTAGATGCACATGACTGAGTCTGATTGCATTAGAGGAAGAGTCCACACCCCCACGATCCGAGTGCAGAATTGACTGTGATTTGCACTCCTAGCGGGCTTTTGTATTGACTCGAGCATGAGCTCGAGGTGCGCTGTGTTCATTAAATCGAGGGAGCAGATCCTGGGTTCAATTACTGTATGAGGTATTATAAGCATTTATGAGTGCAGTCGTAACAATGCATGACAAAAAACAGGAGGTGCAGTTGAGATAATTGGGTAACGCAGTTTTCTGAATTACAATACACTCATTTCCCTTTTGTTTTTCTTGAAATACACCATCCTCGCATTCTATGATGCCTCAGTAGCTCAAAAAGAACACTAATTTCCGTTTTCAGACTTTGATAGTAAATATTCTGGAATCAGCCACCTTTCCACCTCTTCAATGTGCGAGCAAAATAAGGTCATAAGTGCTATCCCTGTCGGAAGGATTCATCTCTCCACCTACCATCGATTGTAGTAAAAGAAAGGAATAGGATTGATTCCTGGGTACTTTCGGAAATAGGCTCGTGCAGTAAAACTATATACCATGATACAGGCCTGTCCTCATAATAAAACTGGTAATTTTCGGTGCATGAAATTTGAGTTCCAAACTTCAGGAATACAAAAGATGCTTACAAGCTTCTCGAGGATAGAGGGAGGGGTATAAATGATATGTATGTAATCCTACTTGACCCCACACTACATTACTAAATTATTCTTGTCCTATTTTCAATACCTCGTCTAAGAAGCAGTGGTTTTGAAAATAAAATCAGGCCAAAAAGCCTAGAACAATTCAATTTCGAAAGAACATTAGGCTGCAAGTCTTAATGGTGAGTTTAAAGGGCTTCTCTTCTAAATTAAGAGTTTAATTAGTATTAGTCTACTTTCTAAATGCACTTTTCACATGCTGGCTGAGATTAACGAAGTGCGTAATTTCGTAACCCATTTTACAACTGACTGCCCATCTTGAAGACCGACGTCCAGAGTGTTTATCGAAATCACCATACACGTAAAGCACTAGTTTGGTTTTGAAACGATATTTGATAGTAGAGAAGAGTCACGTTTCAGAGCTGAATAGTCTGGCCTTTTGTAAAGGGCAAAAGTAGTAGTAGTACTTATAAGCAGTACACGTAACAACCAAATCTCGATTCGATGAATCAATGGAATTTGGCATCCTGTTGTGTGTGCCTTTTAGGGCAAGGCTAGAGTTAACCAATAAAAGGTTATTTTCGGTTCGTTGATGCGCAGTCTCAAACGTAAGCCAATATACTCAGAGGGTTTTACCTTAGTGCTTGACCATGGCTTAAGTCAACCCAGTTCCACCTTCCGAATCCCCGACGGAAGACATTTTAGAAGCTTCTACTGTTCAGTCGTAAATTCTCCTTCGAATAAAACTTTTGTGATAGTCTTAATGTGCATCGTCATTGCCCGTTTCATTTTTACTTCAAAATTTCCGTCTTAGGTCGGCTACCTACTGCAGATTCCATCTTCACAGGCTACTGAGGAACTGCAGGAGCTGGGTCTCCAGTATATCGTGAGTTGTTGGTATGAAAAATGGCTTGTCTTTTCGTGCAATGGCCCGTTCTTTCGTGTTTCACAGTTTACAAATGGCGGACTGACTTACTACCGTACCGAAACAACCAAAGGTTTGGTGAATGATTTCACATGGAGTGACAAATCACGTGCTAAAATTTTTTTTCAGAATTAGACCGACGGTACGGGGATGTGATGTATGCTATCTTGGGTAAGTTTGGAACTGAGCCACACTTAAAACTTTCCCAAATGTTCACAACAACTATAAATAAGATCATTAGCCTTAAACTGCACTACAACAATCTACGAGCAAGCAGTAAAACCTAAATCCATTAATCGGAGCTTAAACGTTCCATTTATGTGAGTCGAATCAGAATCGGTGGGAATAGGCTGCACGGAACTTGCCTTGCACCGCTTTACTAGCCATCGTTGAAAAAAAAGCCAAGGCTGCCTTTTTACTGGCATCTAAAGGGATTACAGGCCGACACGATAGTGCTTACACTTCATCGAGTGGATTTTTAAATTATGATCAAAGGCTAATGGTAGCAAATAAATAATAACATTAGCATGTAGGGAATACATATTCCAGAAAGCAGTTTTGCTACTTTTACTATTCCTATGAGAAGCTCAATCGATGTTCGAAAATTGACTCTCAGTTAGCCCCATTCCTGTACAAGGAATCAGGAGTATTCGTTTAGTTGAGTACTAACCCTCGTCGTGCTAGTCCGAGTTCATACCGTATCTAGTTGGTGAAGGTGGAACACATCTGTGCGCCACCCACTGCGCCTACCTTTAGAGTGTACCCGAGAATTAAAATTCCACCTTGGATTAGGTAAATATTACGCTATAAGCGTACTTATGGTCCAGCTATGGCAATGCTGTTTGATGTAGTGGAATTCCTAAACGTCTTCCACTCCGCCATCAACTCAGCGGTTCAATGCCCCTTATTTGCTAGGGACTATTTGCAAAAGCTAACAGGCTCAGCACATGCAGTGGGTCGATAAGAGCTTCACAACTAGCGTATTCACCATTTCGGCTCTTCGAAAATCCAGCAAGCGGTACACCAGTGCAATTGGTGATTACTTTAGGGTACATCAAAAATACCAGTTTCTTTAAATCTATACGACTTTTCTGAACGCACTTTCAGCCAGCTTGATCGTAAATCAAACGAACCAGTCAGTAAGTAGCACCGGAGTTAACGACCAACGTGACAAACACCTGATCAACAATACAATTACTGATTAATTGCACCCTCATTGGATCTATAACACCTTCACATCCATTCTTCTACTACCAGCCCTCCATCCAAGAAATCTCGTGGTAATACATACAACCACGAATAGCATCCGAATCAGAGCAAAAGCCTACTATATGGGCTAAATGCACAGTCCGATATTTACGTTAAATTTCACTTGCCATTTTTACCACTTTTAGATGCAGAAACCTCGGTAATGCACGAGCTGCAAGAGGAAATTCTGAAGTCGTCAAAATTGCTACTGCAGCTACTGGATTTTGCCACAGAATTAGACTGGTACAGCTGACCACTTCCACATTATACACTTAAAACAGCATTTGTGCATTAGCCACAGCTTCCATTCAAATGAACGGCGTCAGGCCTCTAGTTGGAGGCAATCAGATAAAGATCAAAAAAGGTCGCCACATACTTCACGAGAGTCTCTATCCGAACTACCGTACCAACTCGTTTGTATCGCCGACTGAAAAGGGCAACCTGACCTTGGTCACAGGACCCAACGCAAGCGGCAAGACCATGTATATCAAACAGGTATCCCCCGAACCCTTATATGACATCGTTCAACTAAGGTTGGTCTGATTGTGTACTTAGCTCACATTGGATGCTTTGTACCTGCTGAGTACGCATCGATCTCGCTTATGGACGCCATTCTGGCACTTATGCCAGCCGATATTGGAAGAAGCTCGAAAGAGGAGTTTCTAGCCGATGCTAGTTGGCTCTCTATGGCCCTTCGACACGCCAGCCCCAATTCGCTGATCCTTTTAGATGAATTCCCATACTTTAACGACAAGGTGGCTAGGAAGTCTCTATTTCTGGGTTTCCTGGATTACATGATACACACGAATTCACCTCACGTGATTATCTCCGGCCTCAACATGAGCTGGGCAAAGACACTGTTGCAGCCCCTTGCACATGGTATTAACATGAAGGTGAGAAACCCAAATATCCCAAAATCTACCTCCTAGAAACTTCGCGTTTTCAATAGCGGCAAGGGCCCAATATTCTTGCACGAGGTCACCACAGGCCTCACAGATACTAATTATGCGCTCGAAGTGGCCAGCTACGCTGGCATTCCAAAGGAAGTAATTGCGGCAGCTTCGAATGTAAATAAGTATACGATTTACGAAACGCTATAGATTGCAGGCAAAATACCACAAGTGAGCAAAGAGGACAAAGCAAAAGTTGAGAGGTACGAATAGCATTTTTTCCAGTAATAAATATGTACAATATATATTCACAGGAGTCAGGAACTCATCAGGACGTTAAAGGGAATGGACCTGTCCGAATTTTCTAGCCAAACTAGGACTCTCTTTACAAATACTCTTGAAATATAGAATTTATATGCTGTCTGTTCAATTACGACCTTGCAAAAAGGGGGTGTTCTAGAGCTTCCGTGAGACCTATTCTATTATCGGGCTCGTAGACCAGCATTTCCCGCACCAGATCGAAGGCCAGCCTCTCCCCAAGTTTGGGCGCAGCGAACCAGCAATCCCCCAGCGGCTTGACATTGCGCCGTACAAACCGGCCGTCCTGACTATCCTCGTCCCAATCCAACCGCCCACGTCGGAAGTAGCGTCGTTTGGGAGTCTCGCGGACCATACGACGAGGCAGGGGGCCCAAGAACCGCTCCATCATGACAAGATGCTCAAGATTGTCGTGCGTCATGAAGAGACACTGTCCGGTTACCAGCTCGTACACAATGCACCCGACCGACCAGACGTCAGCAGGATAGGACCAGCCCAGCTCAAGGATCACCTCAGGAGCTCGATAGTGGCGAGTTTGAATGGTTCTGGGACGCCTCTCACCCTCAATGACAGCGGACCCAAAATCGATTATCTTTATCTGGGGATCTCGAACGAGACGGATAGTTTTTCCACGCTTGCCTGTACACACCTCAGTCATTTCAGGAGAAACAAACATGATATTCTCCGGTTTGAGATCCGTATGGAATATCTTTTGGCTATGAATAAATTCAACCGCCTTGCAGAGTTGGTAGGACATAGATATAACATACTCGATCGGATAGGGCTCGTAGTCATTCTGCTCCAAAAGATTGAACACACTTATACTGAGTAGAGGGAAAACTATGTAGTACTTTTTATGCCATTCAAAGAAATCGACCGTCTCTATGCAGTGGGAGCGAGAACTACCATCAGCCTTGGATAATGCGTTAAGCACATCAACTTCATGTTTGGCAGCTTCACGATAGTCTTCGAGCCACTTGAGGGCCTTAACAGCGACAGCAGCTCGTGAATGGAGATCCATACACTCGAGAACCTGACCAAAACTCCCCTCACCCAGAACCTTACGCACCTCAAAGCGCTGCTTGATGACCTCCCCGACAGGAACAACGGTCGAATCCTTGTCTCGTTTGTGATGCTCGTGACTTTCTTTGCGTTTGGCCCTCTCTTTGCTCCTGCGCTGGCGTTTGCGTTTGTGGCTGGAGCGTGACGCGGAATGGTGATGATGCCGGTGATAACTTTCACCGTGACGCCGCTTCCGAGAGGGAGAACCGTGGCGGTGGTGGGGACGACGACTTAGACTCCGGTCATGATTGGGAGGGGGAGAAACATCAACGTGGTCATAGGACTGAGGGCCACCGTTATGGAAACGAACACCATAGCTGGGGGAGTTAGCGTCTGAGAGGCGGTCATCTCTGCCATTTCTACTCGCTGCACCAGACCGCCGTGACTTACGGGGAGATAAAGCGGGCGAGCTAGGCCTGTGCCTGTACCAACAGGGACAAAATCACGTTTTCAGATTTAAATAAAGTTCCTATACCTAACAAAAAAACTAAACGTCACAGTATATCATTCCCCAGATGCACCGGCTACGGAACCTGAAGCACATATGGGAACCTGTTAGCAGCAACCAAGTTCAAGAAGCGAATAATAATATCATTATTTGTATTACAAAAAATTACAGACCCAACAAAGTACCTTTTACGATCATTCTCGGGATAAAGTCTCATATGGCCAGAGTGATTTCTAGATTGTGAATCGTAACGCCGCTTGTGGGAGGAGGGTTGTGATGGAGAAGAAGTGTGTGATTTGGAGGATTCGGTAATCTCCTGAGTTTCTTCATCACGAAACCGGAAGTCGTAGCAGCAACGATGATTGCTATTAGAGCGTCTACAACATCTGTGCGACATCGCGAACAAATCTCACGAGCGACTGCAATGGAGTGCAGAAATAGGCTTTAAAACAACGATTTATATGTCCCGAATAAAGCAACAATTTTACTAGAGGTCATAATGCTGTTTTTTGACAATATTTAGTTTTGTTTTATTTTTTCGTAATTTTTGGTTAAAAATTTGCATACATATTTTAAAACTACGCTTTGCTTATTTCTTCTCATTAGTGTCCCACAGGCTTATTGTCAAAATGAAGTTGGAAAATTTTCATTAAATATTAAACATTCTCAACAAATCTTTCGTGTAATACTGTTTAGATATTGGATCTACATTAAGAGCATTAAAATCAGAGTAGATATCCTCTCCAGTTGACTAGAAGTAATAAAGAACTCCTTGCAATCTCATTGCTTCGATCGTTCGATGCCCAATGTTATCTCCCTATAAGTATTGGAATAGTTGTAAACATTACTGAGTTATCTAAATTGTAGAATACTTTTTTTCGATTTAGGCAATTGATAGATCAAGCTCACCACCAGTATTCTCAACGCCATTATTTGTCCGAACTTCTGGTATATTTACACTGAAAACGGATTATAAGTAATCTGCAATATAGGAGGAACCAGGTTTTTTTAGAAAGCCATCTCCCTGGAATTAAAAAGTTGAAGTGTTTTTAAGCACTCTAAATGTTGGCAGAAAAACTGTTGCTTTTGTAGGTCAAAAGATCACGAATTCAAAACGTATTTTTATGTAAGCAACATGAAACATCGCTTCTTATTTTTCTTCGTTAAACATCGATATTTATGCAGTATTTCATATCTGTATAAGAAGTTGAAAACTATATTATCTGATTTAAGGTTATTTAAGCATTTACTAATCTCATCAACTCTTTTGTATTAGTCGTCATGTGTATTTGCGCACGTTCACTTTTATCTTTCGAATACAATTAATAGTTTGGACTATTTCATTGACTCTGTAGTATACTGTGCATCTAAATATGACTTAACAAAATCATATGCCGCAATTTTTTATAGCAAATTCTAACTGCTAACTTGCAATCCCTTTTTAGCTTAACGTAAACATCGTATAAATAGTGATCCAGCAATGAGCAGTACAGATGACGAAATTCGTTCGAGCATCGGTTCGATGACTTATGTTTATCACATAATAATGCCCTGTGAGATCGAACAGTCACGAGCCGATTCACCCATTTACGGATTTTACTATTGCCAAATCTGCAAGCTTCTCCTAACCGTCCGACGAAATCTGTCTCGTCTAGCTGTTGTCTGCACTAGGTGTTTCGAAGCTACCGTAAATCAATTTTATTCAAGTTCATACCGAGTTTGTTTGCTTTAGTATTTTTCATCAATGACTATACTTGAGTAATCAGTATTAGTAGAAATCCAGCAATCAATCCCTCCATCTTTAGCCTATAAGAAACCCTCCAGCTGATAAGCGATTTTACCGGTGCATTTGCTACTGCCTCTTGCTAATTTCACGTCACCAAAATGTCTTCCTGTGCCCTCGGTCTGACTGTCGAGCTATTCTCGTCACTGAAGCAGCGCAAGAAAACCCTGCCACGATTGCCAAATTTCTCGAAGACCACATGGACAGTCTCAAACGCCCTGCCAGTCAACCAGTTGCATCGACGAAATCACCAAATACTCCCAGGAGTAAAGGTATTGAAATTAGAGTCTCTTGTTCACTGCTTTATTACCTCACGGGTCTTGAACTGTCCAATGGCTCGAGTGATAAGTACTCATCAGAGTTTTATGAATGCCTGTAGACTGGGGCACGGTATTCATAAGCTGCGGCTACTGTAAGCAAACTTTCAAAGTGAGTCCCGATGAGAATCTTTCTGCGGAAATTTTATGTCCCGAGTGCAAAAATATTTCCGCACTGACACCGAGATTTCGACGAAAGATGGTGCGACAGCACATTCTCTATGGTCTACCGGTTCTGCTCATATCAACCGCTATCACTGTAAGTTCGTTGGTTACCTATAAGTCTTTAGAGTCTCTATACATCACATATGCCTGCATTTAAATGAAAAAATCTGGAATTAAGTGGTTCTGGATTTATGGTGAATGGATTTTCCCCGACTAAAAGGGTTCACTTCAGCTTCGCGCAAACCGTAGACCAAAGTCACTGTTTTCCACTGGTCACTGGCACTCCTTTATACCCAGGAAACTCCTAAAAATTGGTTTCAAGCCTCACATTTGCCATATTTTATTTTACACTAATCTCTCTAGTGTTAGAAATCACTGAAAATTACAGTAAACGTGATTGGGACCTCCTTGATGATCTATTCGCTTGTTTATTTTTAGCTTGGGACATACTTCCATCGAAATCAAAACGGGGGTGTT
The DNA here is from genome assembly GCA_030710315.1 of Anomotaenia brevis. NCBI lineage: Eukaryota > Metazoa > Platyhelminthes > Cestoda > Cyclophyllidea > Dilepididae > Anomotaenia > Anomotaenia brevis. The sequence continues at coordinate 1,218,779 of JAUOZQ010000009.1, forward strand.
TTCTGTATCACAGTAGGTAATGCGTAACAGCTCAATATTTGGTGTTACGAGTTTCACACCTATTGATTCGTACTTGTGGTTATCGATTGGACAATTTCTCTCAACGTAGGGCTTTTCGCAATCGGATGTGTGCTGATTCTACAGGCCTTGCTCTACTGTACGATGCCCATCAGCACCATTATTTCAGGTGCTGTGGGGGTTGACTAACCATTAACATTCGACAAGAACGTGTGTCGGTATATTGTTTATGAATTTTATCAACTTTTTAAATGTGTTCAAGAACTTCTCTACTTGTTTTCTTACCCGGATTCAGACGCTCATTTCTTGGTTGAGTGTTTGCATTCGAGTTTGTTCCTAGACCCCTACTTTGATAGTATCGCTGATGGAAACGGCGATTCCATTACGGTATCCAATCCGGATTGACCGCGATCTTGAACTTACACAAAGTGGCCATCATTTGGAGCCTAGCCATTGGTTATCCACCTAGGTCTACTTGCACTAGTGGGAGGCACAAAACAGATTCTTCTAGAACCCAAGGCAAACATTCTTATTGTTTGGATAACACTTCACTTGATCTATGAAAGTTATATGAGTAAAGAATTGTGGAACTAGTAAGAGGAGATTTTATGAGGCATCAGGCTAGACAAGACTTATCCAAGCTAACACCGAATAAAATAGAACAACGTCCACATGCACCAGCCAAGCTTTAGGGGGGCCTCTGATGAAATATCAATACTAGGAGATAATGGGGCATTGAGCAAAGTAAGCACTCCCTTGGTTACTACATGGTTCGACAGAAATTGATCAACTCATCTGGATGGACAAAGACATGGAGCGCAGAACAGACTGACTACACGCCTCGTATCTAAAGAGGCTCTTTTTCGGCCAATACCTATGCAGACACAAACACATCTTCATGAGGGCAAACTTGCTGAACGAAAATCTTTTAGCCGAAATCAACGTTAAAATAAAGAAGCAATACTCAGACCCCAATTGCAGAAAGTGATAATAGTAAATTAAAAGTACATTGCAGCGAAAAGAGAGCAAAGTAAATGACATGATAAGTCAACACAAGACAAAGACAATGATCAACAAGGACTCAAAGCAAACATCGGGTCAAAGACATTTTGGTGAGTATGGATGTGTGTGCGGTTGAGAGGCGCGAAAGACTTGACATCACAACATCCAGGACAGGGGTCCTTCATCACCGCTTCTGGTTACCGTTGGTGAAGAAAACGGTCGATGGACGAGATGACTCGAGAATAGAGGGGTCGGCCTTCGCCGGCGTGGTCGCTGAGCGGCGTGTAGTCATTGCGCGAGCCCCGAGGTGGGAAGGGACCAGCGGCGTTGCTGCCGCCACCGTCGAGACCGAACCTGCCGAAACCGAACATGGCGTTCATCTTGTCCTCGGAAAACTCCACAACGGGCTCTTCCGAGCCGAAAGTCTCGCCCAGCGGCACTTCGCGCATGTCTGCAGCAACGAAAACCTGAACATCGATTTGTGCATGCGACCACAACAATGAATCTAATGTGAGCTCAGTGGATTGGAACAATTGACGGCGAAATATACTGAAATATACGCAGATGATAAAATTGAGGCACTTGAGAATGACTAGGATCTTAGTCGAGTAGAAAGAGCTTAGTAAAACAAGATCGAGGCTATGTGATTGTACATAAATTAAAAAGGGGCTTTCTTGAGCCGCGCTTATCATCGTAGCACTTCTATGACAGCACGATTTTAGGGTTCCCTAGTAAAAATATGAAAAGGCTGTTAGCAAGACTACGATCCTTTTGAATTTCAATGAGATTATTTTCGTCACACTAAAGTAACTTTCTTTCCCACTTGGCTACTCTTTACGACATATCGAGTTACTCTGAAATTCCCAATAAGCATACAAATGAGACCATGATCAACGATTGCCTACATTTTATGTACGTGGAAATGCAGTTAGATAACTTTTTTAAATGATAATATACCTTCACGGCGAAAACTTAACGAATATCCGACTGTGATAGGAAGAAAGAATACAAAACACTTGCATAGAATCTCCGAATAACAGTGAAAAAGCAACTTGCCGTCAGAAATTTGGTCGGTAGGAGGGAAGGTGCTTCGTTTTTGGAACGTGTCACGACGGGTGGCAGCCTCTAGGTTATCGCTGGCGCCTTCCCTGTTGAAACGCCGCGAACGTCCCAGAGTTCGTTCTACAATCAAGAGCCAACCCGACAGACATCAGCCCTCAAATAACGACGGTTTTTTTGACAGTGACGTTCCAAATAACTTTAAATGAGGTTAATCGGTTGGTACAAAGCCGGTAGGAGCACTTTTGCTCCGTTTGAGGCTACCACAACTTACTGAGATCGATCAAAGGTTGAGCATACCTCTGTGCAGCAGCATGCGTCCATCTTCAATGGCATCATCGACCGCACTGCTCTCCCCGGCGGGAAGTTTCTTGTTGACGAAGGAGGGTCCGATGAGCTGGGGCATACCCAGACAGATGAGCAGACGACTGCCGAGAGAGAAGAGACTCATGAGGCACAGGGCTACCACCACCATGGGGAAGTAGACGTTGAAGCCGCCAGCGATGAAGCCCACCACATCCAGGTGACCCATAAACCTGTTGAGGCCAAGCACACCTTCAAAACTGCCTTTGAACAGCAGGCGTCGAAAGCGGTCTCGATAATGTGTAAAGGGCCTAAGCCTATCACTGGTTAATGAAAACTGACAAACCTAGTGATTTCTGCTCTCCGTCGCCTGATCAGGCTAACGCGCTAGTCTCCTACAAATATTGGACATACTCAAGACACACCAATGGGCCGCGAAGCATCGCAATGAAACGTAGGTCTGCTCACACTGTAACTTGGTTGCATTAAATAAACATGAGCCCTGTAATCTCGGCCTTGTATTCGACTGATCAACGCGTGGTTTAACGGATCCCTTCAACGAAAAACCTTATATCTACCCTCGAGGAATGATATACTTAACTCCACATGCTTTGACCTCATAGCAAAGCAAAATATCAACCTGGTGTGTCCCAGTGTGTGTGATTTGAAGAAAGGCTCTGTCGACATAATTCTCGGATTCAAATGACCCCAGAGCACTGCGAAGTCCTTCAAGATCCAATGGTGGCTTTTATAATTTGCATACTCTACCTAGTAGTGTGCCTAGTGAGAAATTCGTGAACCACCGCCGATCTCTCGAATTCCGACTAAAACTCCCTGAAGAAGGTCCGAGACGCACCTCGTGAAGGCCGTCTCGTAGACCACCTCGGTGGCACCGGCGGCGGCAGCGGGGGTAGAGGGTGGGGATGCGGAGAGGACGGCGGAGGCGTTGGAGGTGAGCGAAGCGTCGACGGGGGGCACCAAGGGCGCGGAGAGGAGGACGTGGGAGTCCAGGTGGGCCAAACAGAGGAAGTTGAGACAGAGCGACGGAGTCAGACGGCAGAGCATGCTGCAAAGGGGTACCGATGACACCGTTTAGCAAACGACAGTAGAATTACTAACCTACCATGCCGGGGAAGGTTTGAGCACCAATACATCCCCAATATTCAAAAATAAACTTAATGCTGGGAAATACAAAATGCCGTAACTTGTGTGAAATGTTGAGTTCGATTCTTTACCAGCCAGATTCAATGGATAACACGAATATCGTTAGTTGTTTATCAAGTGCAAATCACTTACTGCTTTCGCTAGGTCGGCATCTAAGCTGAGTTATAGAATCAAACCAGTCCTACGTTAGCCAGAAGTTCTACCTGCTATAGAGCAGAAGGTCAACGTATTACTTCGAAGCTGGACATCCACCTTCTGCATAGATTTGCTTGCATTCAACCCGATGTTCCCACAAATTTGTTTTGATAGACTGCATTATCAAAAAATCGGACAAGAGGCAATAATGTCATTTGTCACGTTCCAATCCTCTAAAAATGGTCTTCCCTTGAGTTTTGCCTGTTCTTCAAGCTAAAGTTCGTGGAGATATCCTAGAACAGCCTCAATTTAGTCCTTATTGGCAAACATTTTGTACGAGTGCCAATGCATGGTTTAGATTTAAAGGTAGAGGCCCATCATTACCGAAATCGCGAAGCTTAAACGCCAACACTTTTCGAAAATCTAAATTCACATGAGTAAGCCTTGTTTTTTCAAGGTTACTAAAATACTTAAAAATCAAAATCGGATTAACTTGACGCTTTACAGCTGCGCACGGCCAAAATCAGTTAGGTTAGGACCTAGAGGGGAAATATCGAACTGCGTTATGACGTGTCGTTAGACTGATACCCTCTCTGTTCCGATTTCTTACTCCTGACCTTCACGCAATACATTGATGATGGTTGGGAAGAGTACGGTAAGGAATGCCCCGCCAATGGGGAAGAAATGAACGAGACATGAATTTTGAGGGTGCGAGGAGGTAAAAAGACGACTCACTATCCATAGAAGATGAGGCTGATTGCATCCGAGTGGTGGTTGGGCACGAGGCGATAGTAGTTGAAAAATCGAAGTCGGTAGGCCGTGAAACACACGCAGAAGCCCAGATAGCCCAGAAACACAAAGCTCACAAACTAAAGCAAAGAGAAAACTCGAAATGACGCGAATGGACTAGTCCAATGACTTAGAAATCCTACTCTAGGCGCGATCGGTTATATACCCATGGAGCCGACATCTGACCTTAGGGTGAAAAGGGTCGCAACTCACGGCAATGAGGTTGTAGCGGGCCGTAGCAACAGTGGGAGCGTGGATGATGGCGGCGACGACGGAGAGGCGGGGGGACCGCACGAAGAAGGTGCACTCGCTCCAGACGACGAGGAAGGAGGACGCGGCGAGGATCACTGCGGCTGCGCGCAGCACGAGGGGCTCGAGGCGGCAGCGCCATGCCCACTCGAGGCGGCGCATCAGCGCACTCTCGCCCGCCGCTGAGCGCTGCCACAGCCACCCCGAGGCGTCGGGTGTCGACGCCTCCGCGGCCGCGATGGCCGCGGGCGTGGTCCCGCGCTCGAACACACGCGCACTGGTGCAGCCAGACGCAGACACACACACAGATATCATAACGCCAAGAAAGGTGCATCCCAATACATAGGGACGCAAATACCTCCTCAAGTAGGAGACCGCACTAGGGCTGCAGGTTTACAAATTCCGTTTTTTTAAGGAAAACCGGAGTTCAAGAATACGGAGAGCACTTTGGACTACTGATCAAAACACTGAATTTGTGTTTTAAAGTACTTCCCACAACATCTTGGAATTATCAGATCAACCCGTAAGTTCTGTCCGATTTTTGGATATACAGAACATGCGACCAAGTGTTATATTACAATAAAGACTCAGTCATCACTAGACTTAACTCTCTTAATCCATGACTTCCTCCCATTTAAAAGCAGGCTTATCGGTACCATTATTTAGAACACAAATGTCAGTTTCAACCACCTCCTTCGATGTTGCAAAAAGCGAAACAAATTTTAGTCTGTAGAAGGAGCTTATCATTAAACTCAACCGGACTTTGTCCCGTTCTTCGTGAAGGGTGAAATCTCCACACCGGAATTTCACAAACCATCTTCTGCACACACATTCTTTGATTCACACATTCCCCAACGTAACCTGAGAGTGAGTGTTGCTAGCCGCTTCTTCGGCTGCTGCTGGGTTCCATTTCTCGCACCCAAAAACATGTGACTCAGATGATTCTTGGGTACTACCATGTTAACAGAGATTTGCCCAATCGAAATTCACTTTTATTATTCTGCAAAATAAAATTCGATAACTTAAAAGGCACCTAAACAAAAAATAGTGTTCAGCTCCATTAGGCATCATAAAATACTTTTACGTTTCGTTAAATCTAAAAAAAAGTAAAATTCGGACCGAACTTATGGGAAGTACCGATGGAAGGGAACTAAAAGAGCAAGGAGGTGCCTCGTTAGCCGAGATTCAGGATCCTCACCTGCCAGGTTTACAGTTGCTGAGGACATCCTCCGCGGCCGCAGCCACTCGCAGGGCATCGAGCCAGAGTGCGTGAGCGCGGCTGGCGTGGTGGTAGGCCCGCTTGAGGCGCTTGTGTAGCTTCACTAGTTTCCGAGGCGTCAACGCGGCGCCCGTGGGACCGCCTTCGCCATCGGCCGCGTGCGCCCGATGACTGGAACCACTCCCTCTTATCGCCTCAATGTCAGTCACCTGGTGAGGCGAATACACAAAAGTGGCATTCACTGACTGACGCATCTATCAGCAATTACAGACACCGATTTTGAAACATAACGAAGGAATCCACTTCTAAAGAAACAATTGTAACTATCGCAGACTCTAATCAGAAGCGGTTTGCAATAAAAAAGATATGAAATCCGTTTGATATAACAGCAGTGGCAAATACAACTTTAAACTGGTAGATTATGTATACATTCAAATGACTCTGCGTTAGAGCCCCCAAAAGCGATTCCAATACACAAAGATAAAAAAGAATCACATCAATCATCGTGAGTATCCCTGGCTTTAACCAGGAATTCACCACGCTAGGGAAGGTAAGATTCAGAAAAAGGCAGACAGTAGATAAGTGAGTTTGGCTGCAAGAAATGCAGCTATCTCCTGATGCAACAATTTGTTCCACACCTGAAAACCTACCCGTGATTATTGGAGACTGCCCAATCAACGATGTGACATGATTCATCCATCCATCCCCACACTGCCTATATCACCACTTTCCATCCTATTCTGTGGCACCTTATTTCATTACCCCACAGCTGGACGCTCACCCAGTACCCAGACTGCAACCATAGCTAATTGCGTTTGAGTCCCCCTTTTTTCTGCGTGTCTTGAACTGTGCCTTTTTTTCATTTAAATATTTCAAAGTAGCATCACGAACTCATTTTTTACTCAGTACAAAATGGACAGCCGTACGGTCTACCCGGCTGTCTTCCCCTCCTTCTCCACTTTGGGCCGGTTGAGATTCTTACAATATTATACCAGTAACAAGATGCTTACTTCAAACAAATTACTGGAGGGAATCATGAGAATACTTAGTGGATAGAGCAATACGTCTCAACACCGTTAATTTTATAAACGCTCGAGTCCTCAGTTTATCAACCGGAGCCGAACTCAAGGCTAGCAATTCGGTCGAAGCTTCAATCTTAACAACCGAGGAATGGCATTTCGATGACTGGTTATGGCTTATGGGCATGGCAATAAATTTAATACAGCGAAATAGAGAACCACAACTCTTTTAAAGAAATGAATGGATCTTACTACCACAAAGAACAAGGACGATACGGAACGGCAGTTAAAAGAGATAACACCGGAAGTTTAAACATTCAAAAAGTTCTTTCCAAACTGTGATTGATTACCCAAAAAATGAAAAACAGAAACTAGTAATAATTCAACAAGCAATCAAAACAACACAATCTTATGAATATGTGTATAGAATAACTCACTGATATAACGGGAGAAACATTAACTGGTAATTGGGCAATGAAGCGTGTTGGATGTGCGTATGCAACTGAATTTGAGCATAATATCAGATTCACCAACACGTAAACAAGTTACTGTTTTGGACTATTTCACCAAATTTGACATAAGGGAAAAAAGCAGCAGACTCTAAGCAATTTCATGAAATAAAATAAAATTCGGAGGGGATTGTGAACAAATAGCACTTGTTGACTGACCGGACAAAGATATTTTCAACTACGTTGAGGAATTTTAACGAATTAGAGAAGAGCATTCGGCTATTGACTGAACTACGAGAGCATTGATTTTGCGAAACCATCCAGATTTTAGGTCCATACCAACGAGATGGGGCATGTTTTACGCAAGTAAACTAAGATATAATTTTCATTATTAATGCATTCACAAAGATACAAAAGAGAAATATTACCAAAGATAGCAAGACCTACTTTGGAAACAATCACATTCAATCGAGATCGAAGGGGACTTTCGGGCCCAACTTGCTTATCAAGCTCGTGGACTTCCTAGAATTTAATTTGACGTGGAAATATTATTATTGCCTTAAAGTAGTCCAATATAGTAAACAGTTAATATAAGCAAAATCAACGGATATCCCACCGCTAAAACCGATTGGAGTGCCTCCTCATCCTCGATATATTCCAAGTATCGTTTGCTTAACGAGAAATAGGCGAAGTGAAGGCGGTTTACAGGCGACGCAGAGCGCATTATCGATCTAGGGACCTCGACAAGTCCGTAACCAAGGAAGAGAATCACCAAAAAGAGACCCCACGTGTTGCTGGTGGTTATCAGTAGAACCCTTAGAGACGCACTGTGATAAAAACATAGTCACTAGATGGACAAAGAACCGTAGTAATAAATAATTGATAAAAGCTAACCCATCTAGTGAAACAGTTTTTTTGACGAGTAGATAGATCATGACACAGATAAAAAGTACAAGATAAGAACCGTAGATAATTGCATTATCGATCACGGCTGACTTCAACTTCCTGAGGAAAGTGAATTCGCCAGATCCAGCAAAAGATTCCATGATTGGTAAGATAATCCTGAAAAATTTGAGTTTAATAGCATCTACCATGTGAGTATCTGTGAAGCCCAATAAGCAAATCTCCAAAAAGTAGTAAGTGTATGCTTGTCAACAAAAATCCCATTCGATGACGCGGTTGAGTTGGTAATATTTTCGAATTCGTTAATGTAAGCAAACGCCTACAACAACATAAGACGCAACAAACCTCGAGTTACCGATGCGATATCAAGCGGAAGAACGCCAATAAAAAGCAAAGAAATGAGCCAGCCGACTGTGTAAGAAACTGTGCATATTATGGGCTGTTTTTTCCACTGACCGTAGAAATAAGATAGGTAAAGGCAAATTAGCGGAAACATCAACCAGATAATTGTAAATACAATGTATGCCATTAGTTAAGTTAAATGGAACACAAGAAAAACAACTCATAAGTCGCGGATGTTGGGAGAGTTGAAAAACAAAAAGTTAAAAGGTCGAAGTAAGAAATGTTTAAAAACGTAAATATTATGCTTTAAATATAATCAAATTAGAATTTTATTGAAGTTTTAATTTGATCTAAGGGAAAACACAGCAAGAAAGATATAGTTCGTTGTCAAATATCTCGTAACTAATCCAAATGAGCACAAAGGCGCAAAATAAATTGAGCAGATTTTCCACCTTAAATACACAATTGGTGACAATTTGGAACCGTGTAATATTTTGTTTGTAAATAGGCATTTTGCGGAAAATCATGATTAAGTTCCCATGTTCATGTGTGTAGGTAATGTTAGCAAAATTGGAGGAAGTATGAGTACTTACACTCAAATACTTTAATGTTAAGCTGTATTCCTGAGTATTTTTAGCCCTTCAGTTTTGAAATCCATTTTAATTTAACAAATTCACGGAAAGAAGCAAGCTGAAAATATTTTAAAACCCAAATCAACTCATTTAGTTCAGATGTGGATATCCACTCATTTAATAGATTTTCGGCAAATATTCACAATTCATAATTTTAAACATTGTTATATAAATATTAGAAAATGTTAATTTGTAAATATTTACCAGATCCGATGTAAGCACTTTATTGACGCGTTTAAATTAGCTAACTTGATAAATTGCTAATTTCGTGGGGTTTGTGTGCCTATTTAGGTGTTCGGGGTGCACCTGCTTCTTCGCTGTGAGTGCTGCGTTTTTGCATTTAGTTTGCCCAACTTGTTGTTGAGCACTTTTGTTTGCATAGTTTGTATATTTGTTTCAATATCAGTCCTAACATTTTTAACTGTGTTAGTATGCTCATTAACAATTATGCTGTCACTATAATTTAACTAATTTTAGTTATAAGCTTGGCAAATGTTTTTTTTCGCTTTTAAATAGTTTTACTACTTCAAGATAATATGTTTTCAACGGACTCTGTAGAAAGTTAGTTTTTTCTTGGTTTTCGTCCTATCGCTTTGGCTAATCTGCAACACAATTTATATGTATTTATGCTGATCTAATTCTATTACCCTTACTCTGACTAACGAGAATAGGTCCACTCAAGCCCTATATTTATTTTAATACTCACTTTCGTGTAACTTTCAGCCCACTCATAACTCTGCTCATTGACTTACACTCTTAACGCTATGAGATGCCTCCCTTCGCTGAGATGGTCTCAGCATGTTTACCGTACCCTCTATTCCTTCTTTATAATTATTCTTCAAAGGTATTGAGCAGATGCAAAAGACACCCGTTCACATACTTGGTTTTGATGTGTCTCAACGCTCAAGAGCGTGTATTTTGTTCATTGGATGTGCTGGAATTTTCCTCTTGTACATCGTATATGGGGCCGTTCAGGTAGATACGGTTGCCTTCCTTCGTCTTAAATTTGACAATTGGAATATCAAATCTGACGCCATCTTTGTTCTGTTCCAGGAATACCTCTTCACAACACCTGGATTTAGTGGTCACTTCATGTTTTTAACTGCCTATCAATTCCTTTTGTATGCCATTATCTCTTTCGTCGAAAGCAGAATAACTCGTGTTGTTTATAATAGAAGGTACGAAATTGTCTAACCAATTCATCTTCCTTAGTTTCCCACCCTGGTTATATTGCTCAGTGGGATTAACCACAACCGGAACTATTTTACTCTCAAATGCCGCAGTGGTTTATCTTAACTACCCGACCCAGGTTATTTTCAAGTGTTGCAAACTAATCCCCGTCATGGTTTTGGGCATCGTTATTCAGGGTGAGTCACTCCCTTTTCTAAAAATGTTTAGTTTTTATTTAAATGAGTTAACTAGCTACGATTTCTCGATTAAAATTAGATTTTCACCCCTTGTAATATGAAATGCATCATACATATAATACACAGTGTCTAATATGGAAACACATAGGTTGAGAAATTGAGTTTGCATATTTTGGCTTTCGATTCCGATAGTATTTCGTGTTCATCTTCTGAATGATGTGAGCGATGAGTTAGATGCCGAATGCGTTAGAAAGGGATTGGTAGCTCAATTATCCGACCAACCAATTCAACACGGTGTTTAGTGTTCCGTGATTTGGGGTATCATGGGAGAAACTTCACAGAAAGTTCGATAACATTTCTGTGCTTATGGAAATGTTAAAACGGGGATAGTTGGTTTTGAAGCGTTGTTCTCAAACACGTTTTATGTGAAAAAGTGGAGCACATTCGTGTGGCAAATGTTACAACCGCGAAACAGACAGAAAGGCCGTTATTGCTTACTCTGGTTATGTTTGCCAGACTCACGACTACTCAAAATTCCATTCACTAAATTTGGTGGCTATAAATAGTCAAAGTTTCTTGGTTTAGTTGATTTAGTTCGATAATTATAACAGCACCTACTATTTTACAGGTTATAAACGAAACTTTAAAACCTCTTGCCTGATCAATAAATGTTTTCAGAAATTATTTATGATTTATAGTTTTGGAAATGCAAATTAACCTAAAATGGCCGCAAATGATGGCTCGGATTTAAATTACATGTTCTAAATATTTATTGTGGTAACGTAAAATGGTCAATGGAATGTCCCTAAACTCATTAGTTCAATGGTTCTTTCAACACTCCTGTTTAATTCATATTAAATAGAACTGATTAATGACAATTGGTTGGTATTTCAGTTTCACATTGAGGTCGGACCCCCTTATTTCCATTCTGTTGCCTCTTTTGAAACTCTGCGTAAACATCCGCGGTCATGTTTGCCGAAGTGTTTCCGGGGCCAGTTGTAGAAAAATGCAATTTATTTTGCATCCAGAGCAGCAGTTGGGAAATTTAGATAGAACTGCTGTGGTTCAATCAGTTTGTTTGCGATTAACCAACGAGGGTCCAGCGACTTTCTCAATAATATAGTGTTGCTGAAATGATAGGCAGGGGTTAAACTGCACCACAGACTTCGTGTGATATCGGGGGTACTCAAGAACAACCAATGAAAATCTACAATCGGCGTCACTTAACTGCCGTATGCAAGATCGTGAAAGATGATGCAGCCAGTGTGTCTGCAACTGGGGTTAGATGTACTACTCATTTCCAGAATGCTACATGTGCAGCTTGGCGGAGGAACAGTCATTTTGCATGCCTCTAGCGTGTGTTGATTACGTCTTTTCAACTCAGTTTGCTCGAGGTCCATTTCAACGTTATTTTGCATTTGAAGGCAAGCGGTACAAGTTCGTCGATTACGTTGCGGTTGCGTGCATGATAATCGGTCTTATCTTCTTCACCCTAACCGATGTGAGCGTTCAACTGACATTCGACTATCGAGGTTCGCTCCCCTACCACCAAGGTTTCCATTGCTTTGCCATATTCTACCGTTCCCGTCTCCTCATTCTGTGTTCTTTTGAAATAAAGGTGTGTTTGCAATCACAGCTGCGCTTATCTGTGACGGATATATCGGGAATCTGCAGGAGTTGGCAATGAAATCTTACCATATACCGGCTCTGCAAATCGTAAGTGATTTGTGTTTTGGGACTTTACTGGCACCCTGATGCTCACAAGTATCCTGATCCAGAGTAGTGATTGGATCAAATTTGGTGTGCTCTGTCAGTTAGTCATATGCCACCGTTTATTGGTAAGATTTTCGGGCACACCCGGAAAGACAAAGCCTCAGTGACTTTTGTCTGACCGGGATCGGAAGGCAGCCACTTCCCCGGAGTGTTAGATGGTCTAATCAGTTACAGACTGCAGCTGAGGGACTCAGGAAAGCCAAAGACTTTGTTTAGTAATGATTGACGGGTGTAGTCTAAGCATGGGTTGAGCATGCAGCCAATTTTTACCTGATACGACCGGTGGCTGCAGCAAATTCAATTAGTAGGGGAATGTTAGGCTGCAACGGAGAACATCGAAGGGAGAACACGCTGAGGGATTTTTAATTGGGACGGCAGAGTGTGCGGCGTTGCTAGCATCTTTATGCATGACGTCAAACCGTAAGATAGGAGAAATAGATAACACTGCCTAGGAGAAGAATCATGCAGTGAAGGATTGAGTGGCTAGTGCGCTCAACCTGAAGAGGAAGTGATGGGTGGATGTGAAATGAAGTTGGTGACCAAAGGGTTAAAATACGGGAAGAAATTTCTGAGAAACACAGCGATTGTAAGGAGACGTAAGGGTTGAAACTAGCCCTTAAACTGTCGTGGTGGAAGTGTACCACTTGCCATATTTCAATAACCCTCACGAGGTGATGCAGTGACGGTAATCAATGCCTGTTGGTATTACTTGATGACTCATCCTATAGGATGAGCGAAAATGCAGTCACCAGTTATCGATGCGAAGCGAGGCTAATATTTCCATGGGACTGTGACTGCAGAAGGTACAAATTGTGCGACATTAATTTTAACTGCCTAATTATTTAACGTCGATAAGCTTAAACTGGGTTCCACAAGAGTGGTTGTGTGTTTTTGCCCTCTTTGATCTGGAAGTATCAATATCACGTGAAAGCATTGGTTCTGATTCATCCGCTATTCACGAATGTGAGAAACATTCCTTTGTATTCCCCTTTTGACGGCAAAATGCTTAGCGGTACCAAAGCTCGGCCCTCAACGGGATAACTACATCACCCAGTAAATGTTTGATATTTCATAAATTTCAATCTACTGTCCAGGCGATGGAGGTCAGGAGCCGATACGCTACAATGCTTCCTCTGAGATGCACGTTATCCATGCGTAATGTCGTCTAATCCGATGGCTGATAGGCACAGATCAATTGTGCGTCCTGTTCGTCGAGTAGCTTAACTTCAGTGCTATTCGTATTTATGTAACTGAAGTTAAAATCCCTTTGAATGCAGATGCAGCCTGGTGAGCACCGGGATGTACCAAGTTTTCTTTATTGACATTTCTCTGCGTTTAGTTGACATATTCCTACGCCTTTGGATTTGGATTGATCATCCTACTGCTCATTTTGTCGAACAATCTCGTCTCCTCAGCTGCCTTCTTCTTTGAGGTGAGCCAGGGTCAATTGGGGACTTGCGCACAAGTCTCGCTTACAGGTCTCTTCAAGCTGCAGGCCGCTCCTGTAGCTCAAATAGAATGAACTTACCAAGCTCTTCCCCTTCCCCTTCTTGTCCTCCCAGCACTTCCGAAGTCTCGCCATCTGGGGAACCCTGTTTGCCCTCTCAGGCTATTTTGGTCTTCAGTTTGTCCTGCTCTTGGTTCACCACTTCGGTGCCTTACTGGCTGTTTCAGGTTAGTTCCATCGCTACATCACAAATCACTATCTTGCTCTTTTTAGGCTGTGCGAATAACCTCAGAGCCTGGGCTAGAAGTGGGATGGTGAAAGCTGAGGCAGCAGGCAGGTCCTCTGCTTGCTCTCTTAGTTGACAGCTTCAAATGCTTCTGCTGTCCATTGTGCCTTTAGAAATCGCCTAAGCAGAAGGATATTGTGAACCATTGTACTCAGTGATAAAAGTCGAGCCTGAGCAACTGCCTCCGTTTATGGCCCAACCCTTCACCCCCACCCCGTATCTTGACGAATACAGTCTACTTAAGTTGGATGTGAGACTATCCCAAGGGCAGAGGGGCTGTTTTGCTCTAATTTGCGCTGATATTCTCTTTTTGTTTTGTTTTTTTTTTAGTTACAACTCTACGAAAGGCTGTGACCATTGCCATATCATTTCTAGTCTTCGAAAAGCCCTTCACTTTCGAGTAAGTTATTGGAATTGTTCCATTGCAAACATCATCATCATATGCACCTATTCCAAATATTACGTTGTTTTGCATTTGAGAATGGAAGCTTCAGTGGGCGCCTGAGTTGTTTCGCAAATACGCAGTTCGACTTAGTAAATCCGCAAACACTACTCGGATTTCTACAAAGGAAGTAGGGTGCAATATCCACACGAGGTCACGACAAAGGGAAGCTCATTCAGCCACGCTCATTGGGAGCAAGGATATCTAGTGATATCTCCAGTGAATTGGGAAATCATTGGTGGTCTAGGTTTAATACAAACAGCTCAAGATGCATGCCGATAGGAGTCTTGAGTCACTCACGACGGCTGACGGAAAGGATTTTTGTGACTTAGCCATAGTGACGTCAAAGCACTTGTAGGTTGGTCACTAGACTAAACGTTTTTCTGCTCGGAAGAGTTTCCATCGAAATCAGTTTTCCTGTTTTTTTTTTCTTTCTAAAAGACCTCATCTTTTTGTGGTTGCGGCAGATTAGTCGACCAGGTTCGTCAAGGTTTTTGGAAGCGTCAGCCCTAACAGCCATGCAAATTCTCTTAAATAAGAGCTATTGTGGAGTCAATTTATTTAATTATTTACTCAGAAATCAGTTATTTTTTTTAGTAGTTGAATGTCCTTTTGTCTTATAGAACCCTGCCTATTTTGAAGGATTATGGAGGACCAGGCTGGCCCATTGAACAGAGAGGGTTACGCTTTTAATTTCTTGGTTGGATTACTGTACCATTGGGGTTGCTTAACGAGACACTAGTGCAGGCACTTTACTAGAACCACAATTCAACTCAACCACCTAGTAATATTTATTAAGACTGGTAAGTCTGACAGACCATCTTGATGCCGAATCGGTGCTTTTGTGCCTTCAGGTACGTCTGGTCGGGAGCGCTTGTGGTGATCGGGATCTTCCTCCACACCTACAGCAAGTCGGAGAAATCTCAGCCCAAGCAGGTCGACGCTGCGAAAGTTGAGGAGCCTAAAAGCGACCATGAGATTGTCTAGCCATTGTCTTTCTCCTCCTCCTCCTCCCCCTATCACACCTCCAAGCCTTTCCAGCGGATGTTTGATACTGCTCCTAAAAAATTTTCCACTCATATCCTTGGCCTCGTGCAGCGTTTCAGAGATCGCAGCAAAACTCAAGTGGTAATAAAAGCACTGGTCGTGCCCTACTAATTTACGTCGAGCAAGCGCCTTTTCCTCTTTGCCTTTCTTGGTGAATTGGCCTCGTGGTAATTCTAGAGCTTAGTATTTATTTATAATCTATGTTATTTTGCTAGTAAGTGCTTTTGTGAATTGTCAAAGTATTTTTTCGACTAGTCTCATGACACCACTTGAAAACAAGCTTTTGTAGGAAACTTGCTTGTTCTTGAGACTGGCCATTTACTGGTCTCACTTTGATAAGTAAGAGCTTAGAGAATGGCTCTTATAAACTACTTTGTTTTATCCTATGGGAGGACAAGAATAAGCTAAAAGTGTTAATATTGGAGATAATGGAGTAATTAATTAAATATTTGTGTTTGGATTTTTCTTTTAAAAGTATGTTCATAAATGAGAACCACTTAGACCGAAAGATGCTATTTTGAATGCGGTTTACTTGTCAATTAGTTGGTGGTATTGGAACATTTTTTACTTTTCTATGAAGCCAGTCTACTTGAAATATGATTTGCGATCATAAATTCTACTTTACGAAATCGTAACTAGTAAATCGTGTAACATCTTACAACAAATCGATATAGGGTAAACGAGAAATACCTGTCTTTAGTATCCTTTAGTTTGTACTTATCAAATTCTGAACAAATTACTCAAATTTGAAGTCCAAACAGGGAGTGAATCATTTTTCCAATGCTGAATGATATGTTATCCCGTCATCCCACTCTATCTGGTGAAACTACGCTTTTAACATTATGTAAGAGTCCATTCAGCGTGTTGTTAAAACTTTTTATGATATCTACAGAAAACCTATTAAGGAAAAAAATATTGCAAAGACGGCCATACACCCATGATCCCGGGCAGGGATGCGACCAGTCGACTCCAGGAGACGCGAGCCCCCTGGGTCGCAGAACGTTTGCTAGTGATTAATTATTGTTGCTTGGGAAGAGGATGTGTATCTATTCTTGTTTACTCTACAGCAGCTGTTATAAACCCTGGTTCACCAAATATCGAAGTACCAAAGTGCTGATTAATCTTTTCAGACGTATTAAACTGTTTAATAGGGTTAAAAATGCTCTGGTTTCATGTGCTCTTGTAGCCTAGGTGTTATAGGATTCTAACCACTTTGTAAAGGATGTTGAGATGGTTGAAACCCACTTGATTTGAGCTTGTGAAGCCTGCGAGTCTATCGGATCAAATCGCTTATCGTTTGCTTCAACTTAGTGAACATCTAAAGCGCGATATCCTGGCTCTTGACAACTTTTGACAAGTCACAGAGAGTTCTCACAAACTCTTGTAGTGCCAATGTATTTTGCGTTGGTTCGGCGCCATGGTAACTTTTAATTCCGCAATTTCCCGTATCCCTGGACCTTAAAGCGCTTAATTCCTTTCGAAAAGCTCCGAAAATGGTAGTTAGTGTACCGCTGCCTCTTGGACTAACTTCCTAAAGGAAATTTGTATATCCCTCACCTGCTTTGAATTTCATCTAAGCGTATTGCTTCATGAAATATTAATTTCTACTACATGTTGAGTCAGTGTTGTGTGCATTTGCACGAGGTCAAAAAGACGGCTAACGAGCTCATTGGATCAAGTGAATTTAACTTCAGTCACTTGAAAGATACCTAATGAATGAGTCACTAACGTCACTCTGATCTTCCTCAGAGCCACAACTTAAAACCATCTGCAGAATCACAAAATCAACACAGGTCTACCCTTGGGCTCTTCGTCATGGTCGCTATTCTTTTGTTTTTGCAATCTCCATGGTTAAGGTTATTCTTCGGGGCTCCAGGTAGTCTAACTTGAAATACTTAGTTCTGTGAAAGACCCAGTGTGATTGAATTTCAATGAGCTTTACTGACCCGGGTTATTCATAAGCACCAGGCCTGCGTTGTTGACTAGTTTCAGGACACGTTGCATCTCAAACAGGTCCCCATTCCCTCGCCAATAGTATGCAAAATGAGGTATTCACTCAACCGAATACAACCTTTAAAACTAAGCCAGGGATTTGTCCTTTTAAAAAAAAGTTTAAGAATATGAGTTGGTTTTTCCTAGCCAATTTCGATTAGAATAAAATCCATCATGGCGTATGCGTAAGTGAAAAAATTGATAAATGAACCTCCTCATTGTAACTTCTACAAGTTCTCCTAGGGTAGAATGCCCTGTCTTTCCCAGTACCATTCCTACCTTCCTGGGTTCATTGAGGTATCGATATGTTATTTCTTGAAAGATAATTCAGCTAGCACTACGCAAACTTACAACGTAAACAATGTTTTCGTTAAAAACGCCCTCAGGACTATAAGAGAATTGCATTGCTAAGAAGGATCTAAAGGTCAGTCGCAGTTCTCATCTCAGTTTCAACTCGAGTTTCGATATTGTGGAAAATGGGTACACCTGTGTTAATTGAAACCAGTTTGCTAAGGGAATTTATCTCCAGAGATTGAGCTGAAAATGGGATGATAGTCGCACTATTTTTTGAGGTTTATCTACCCAGAAAATGAAGAAAGAAATCGTTAGCAGACAGTCCCTATCATCTCTTCGCTTCAAGCTCCTATTTAACCAACATTAAAAATGCAACCGACATTACGTAAGTTAAAACAATTTTCGGAAAGCCTTCACTAGAACACCTTTTTCTTTCAAGGTTTCACTTAAATAATCCTTTAATATCTTATCGATGGCGATGGAAACTTAGAAAAAAATGTACCAGAAAGATGGGCGTAGGTTAGATGCCGCCTTCCAGTTTTATCATTTCTGGATGTCCACCAATCAGAACTGCTATCCACTAGAACTAGCTAAATGTTCTGCTCTTTTTACTGGAGCATTTATGCATTCCTGTTATTCAGTCCGCTCCAGCTTCTACCTTGTCGCTACTCAGTGCACTAAAGAAATGATTCTTGAATTTCTACCCCGAGTACTTTCTCTCGTTTCAGCATGCTTCTGACATTGTGTGCATATAGATGACTCACTTTCTGATGGTGCATTAACACATCGGAGGCGTGACTGAACGAGGGCAGAACATACCGTGGCCTTATAACCCCCACCTCCGATTCACCGACACAGTATCTGGTTCGGGGTGCTTGGTACAAAAAAACAATTACATCATTGATCTTACTCTATGGCGTTATTGACTGTGCCTTTTATCATACACTTGCAGGGTAAACGCTGGAGGAATGTTTTGTTCTCCTCGATACTTTGACTTCGTTCTGCTTAACTTGTTAATAACGCACAACAATCCCAGCACTTGACAGCTAGGCTGTTAATTAAGCGAGTAGCATTGAACCCTAAGAGGGCAGTGAAAGTTCACCTAAACTCCCAAATTTCCAAGAGAAACCACGCTCTCAGCGTCCGTAGCACGTGAATAATGATTGATGAAGACCAAGTACTCTGGAAACCATAAAAGTAGTTGGCGATTCTGCCCACGAAGGCTCTTCAAATGCCCCTTTAAAGTCCTTGGCCTTTTCAATGAGAGTGTAGCCCCGAAACGGGATAAATTCCTACCTTTTGGAATTTAAAAAGAACCAAGGCCACACTCTAGTTTCAGCACAGATTGTACAAGATCTAGTGGTCGATTAGGCACATTCACTCGATTTTTCGTGGAAGATCAGCCTTCACTCTTAGGTCCCACCTTCTTACCTTGGCCAATTACCCAAATTGGCACCTTCGATTTTGCATTACGGAAAGATAGTTCTAACTTTCCACCTAGAAGTTGATGAGCTTCAATTTAACACATGAATAATTAATACATGAGCGGCTTTGTATTTATATTTTGTACACTACACTTGGGCACTATCGGTGCGGCCGTATTGAGAAAGCCCGGGGCCAGCATTGGTGTTGTCAAAGTTGGGAAACACCTCGGCAAAGTCCTTGGCTGCCCTCAGCCGCTTCATCGATCCACGACTGGGTCGTATCATCTCCGCTGTCAGCTTGACAACCGTCGGAGCCTGAAAAATACCCGACAACTCCTGCTTAACAGCCCGTGCAATCGATTTAATCTGATCTCCCCGGGCGCCAATCACGAATTTCTACAATGATAAAATGTCGTTTAAACTACTCTACTTAAAAAGGTCTAAGTAGCGAGACCTACGATGGATCGTTCATTTGGGCAGCGTAGTCTACAGTGCACATAGACTCGGTCATCTCCGTCAGCCTTGTTGACGGCTTCACATTCATCTACGGCGACAGTGATGCCGTAGGGTACCTCTTGAGGTAATTGGTCAAGACAGTGAGCCCAAACACACATTCGAATCAATTCGGATGGCTCCACGTCGGTCACTAGGGCCGGAGAGAGCACCCAATTGCGACCCGGTTTGGCTCTTTCAAGAAGGTAGTTCTGGACCAATAAGAAGGGGATTAAGAGTAAGAACCAAATTTAATTGGTGGAACACACAAAAGCATACGACTCCGATTGGTGAAAACACTAGATCTTCAACCAAAGAGGTTACCTTCCTTCTTAAACTAACCCTGAGTAAGTCGATTCCATCTCCAGTTGCCGAGGAGACCATAAATACCCGGGAGAAACCCTCCCAATGCTTCACACCCTGAAGCGAGACACCCAACTCTCGCCATTGTTGGCGCCTTAATGCGACCTCTTCCGGTGTCGCCGATTTGAGCATCATCTGAGTTCGAACCTGCTCCACCAGCGACTCAAGTTGTTCCACATTGAGCGATTCCTTCAGAGCCGTTGTGTCTGCCTGATGTAGGTCAGAGGGGGACGTCGGCTTTGAGGGAGTAAACGTGGAGAAAAATTCTTCGATAACTTGAACTTCCACCTGGGTAACCTGACGATCAGTTGGAGCGAGGGCTAAAGGGGCAAAACGCAAAATTTGTGAATCAGCCCAGACAATGTTGAATGAGAAAGAACTTATCCACCCGTGACATGATGCCGAGTGTTTACTAGTAGCAGTAAAGATATACGAAAAATGTGCCACAGCTTACATTCAGAGGAAGAGGGTTCGGACTCCACCAAGTGAGTAGATTGATGATTTGAGGTAATGGCTTCTTTCGAAGAGTTACTAAGGTCAGACGATGTCAGTTGAGAAGCACTGTTGAGGTGACCATCACCGGTACCTAAAAACCCACGATTCCACAGGTAAAAAAGCAAGCAGCATCCCGAGCCACCACCGACTGACAACTAATACACGCCTTAGTTTGTGATTAAACAACACCCATATGAATTCATAGCACACTCTCATCTCATGGACTTTAATTTTCGTTGATAGGCTAAAATAATTCTAAAGTGCCGACCTGGCCAGCGAAGCCACATCCTGCTTTCTCACCTCCCTACTGCGAATAAA
This sequence comes from Anomotaenia brevis, assembly GCA_030710315.1. NCBI lineage: Eukaryota > Metazoa > Platyhelminthes > Cestoda > Cyclophyllidea > Dilepididae > Anomotaenia > Anomotaenia brevis. The sequence goes on from JAUOZQ010000009.1 coordinate 1,239,802, forward strand.
TGTAGACAGATTGAAAAAAATTTAGTTTCCTTAGAGCAACCGCCCACTGCAATTTATTCGGGGGATAGGTGGAGAAGTGACATTGCTACTTACACACTTCAAAACCACGAATGCTTAATCTTCACTATTTGTAAAGGCCTGAGGAATAATTAGAATCGAAGACTCGTGCTTCCGAGAGCAATAGTCCAACTTGAAGTATTGTTGATGGGTCAACCTATTCCATCATACCAAACGGCAAGCATGCTTGAGACCATCGTGAGTGTTTCAATTAAAGCCCTACAACTCACTAGCAATCGAGGTGGTCCCCTTGACTTCAAAGGTCGAGTGACTGTTCGATTCAACCACTGGAGCCAAATGTTTTTCCCCCGTTTCTGTCGATTCCACCGATTCCCGGAGTGAGGACACTTCAGTGGCTACAAATTCAGAAAAAAAGGAGTTCACAAGTACCACAATCGCCAGAAACTGAAACACAAATAAACCCCCAGGAAGGTAGTGTTCTAAATTAGAAGCTCCGCTGTTAGGTATATTCTTACTCAGCTCCTGGAGCAACCTGATTCCTGCACCTTCCCCCGATCCGATCGACAGTTGCCTCTTCTTCGACTTCTCCTTCGCGGCGGACTCGATCTGCACGGGAGGGGGGAGAGAGGCGGTCAACTGCGCGATGAAGTCCAAGCGGGCCTGGGCGGCTTTGTGGGCGGCCGGCGGCAGTCGCGGGAAGATGATGGCCTCCACGCTGAGGTGCCCACGCGCCGCCGAGGGTGCTCCCACAGCCTCCAGACGCGCCCGACGGGCGTACTTATTCGCGAAGGCGTCCAGGTGCGCCAGTAACCGGGGGCTCCCAGGGCCGTGATTGGTCGAGTCGGCGGAGTGGCCGACCACGCCACCCGTGAGACGACGGGTCGTATCTAGGAGGCAGGTCGGGTCACCACGCAATAGGTCAGTCTAGGGGGCAAACAATACAGGACAGGTTCTTTACCTATTCCTGTTAAAGATGTTAGGTTGCAGATGTATGAATTGGGGATGTACGAAAGGCCCAAGCGTCAATACCTCGTGATTTCCGCAGATCAATCAAGATAGTTGAACATGACTCGATTCGCCAGTTTCCACAACTTTCTCACTAAATATTTCTCCAGAGTAAAGATTAGGATATCTCAATGCTATTACAAAGTGCAAGTGCTGGACACACTCGAGGTACTAGCTAGGACACGTGCCTAAAAAACGCTGCAGTGGACGCCGAGACCCACATCTAACCACAGAGGAAATGACCAGTCGGTAACGTATTAAACCAATTCGACTACCAGACGATTGGCTAATCCTACATGTTGGTGAACTCGACGTGATTGATACACACAGCCTTCCGGTACATATGTGGTTCAAAAGCTCAGAGGGCCTCTGGACATTTACTTCACCTCCCTATAAACCTGGCCAAATTTTCAAAAAGTATTTTCCTTCGAGCATTTACTCAAGCGATCCGTCAAAGAAAACTTGAAGTCCCCTCAGGTGCGCTTCCTATTTCTATGCCCCAAAGCATAGTCATACTAGTTACAGGAGGACAAAATCGTGAACACCTTTTTACTCTGCATCATTAAGTAAGAAAGCGTATGATGGGTAAATGATCCATAAACCGGTGCTTTGTGAGATGGTTAAGCTCCAGCTTACCTTGTTCAAAACGAGCACGGACTCCTTGTCGGGAAAGAAGTGAAGAACTTTCAGGATTTCGGGATCCAGAGCAACCTTGGCGTACTTGTTGGAAGCGTCCACCACAACAAGAACTAGAATTCACAAATAAGATACGTAAAAACCAGGATGAGCCTACCTAAATCCGCTTCGAAGATGGCAGAATGAGGATCACGAATGAAGGTTCGTTCCAAATTGAACCTACAGTAAAAATCATACAAATTTTACACGCACAATAGCAATATGAGAATTAGGTAGGCAAAAAAGTTTAAAAGACCTGCGAGGAAGAATATTACCACAATAAATGATTACACTCAGTATAGGATGCATCTATATCGCCAGACACAGAATTCAATCGCAAATTTCTCGGAATTGAAAAGACAAGTTGAAACCATATCATTACTACCATATCACTTTATCACCATTAAATGACTTAATTACACAAGCGAACAGAGATAAAACTCGATCACTTTGAAATGACGCACTTACTGTCGGATTTTTCGAGCCGATACAAGTCCCGGGAGGTCGACAAAAGCCAACTGAATATTGCCTTTGGTAAATACGACAGTCTGTTTAGAGCGCGTTGTGTGCGCCTTCCCAGAAACTGCACAGACCCGCCAGTTGGCCAGCATGTTCACAAGAGAAGACTTGCCAGCATTTGGAAATCCAACGACGGCAATTTTTAGCAATCGACTATCGGGAGGACTCTGATGTGGCATAAACATCATTTTCGCGAGGAATTCAACTAAAATGAGTAGTAAATAGGGGAAATATTTGTAGTCTTAGTACCATGACCTCTATACTCTTAACAGCTGGTACCTTTGGAACGGGGAACATGCTGAATATTTGTGAAGTTTTCGGGTTTTGAGACTGAGGGGACAGAAATTTTGCCTGAAAGTAATCGTGCATTCCCAAAGGAAGACCCATTCTGGTAAAGGCGTAATAATCTAGGGATTAACATATCCAAACCTACAACAGACGAAAGATTGTAACATCGGACCACAAATATATTTGACAATAACTGGGATTGTATGCTCAAAAAATATTTTTCACAAAGTATTTTTGAAAATACAAAGATAGACCTACTGCAATGAATCACATGGAAAACATTCTGAAGGTTAAATGTACCTAGCACGATTTCATTAATTAGTCATTTCTAACCACAAAATAAACCTAAAATGAAATAATAAAACAGCCATAAAAAAACACTAGCTGAAGCAAGAATATAATTGAAAAAGTCACTGTGAAAAGGTAACAAAGATTCATTTGCACAAATAAATAATTTCTTTGAATACAGCGTATTTTATATTTAAAAATTTAATAACGTTTAACAGCAATGGAACCCTTGTGCCAGAATCAAAGTGTCTTATTAGCGTTCCTCTGAGTTTCGTGGTTGGTTCTTCGTTCTGATTTACGCTTTTAGTATCTTAGTTTAACAGTGACTTTCCTCTTTTATTGAACTTACCAGACTTTTTCAGACCCCGGATGGAATCGAATCTAGGTGTATCACACCTTTTGCCTTTGGAGCTTATTGACAAATGCATCGGCTCTCGTATCCATATCATAACAAAAAGTGACAAGGAGATGGTTGGAACACTTCTGGGTTTTGATAACTACGTCAACATGGTGCTGACTGACGTTACCCAGTTCGAATTCACTGCAAAGGGCAAGAGGATTACGAAATTGGCTCACATCCTCCTCAACGGCAGTCACATTGCCATGATGGTACCTGGTGGTGAAGGTCCTGAGCTGTAAATAGTGAATGTTTTATAAAAATTTCCTATTATTCGCCTGTTTTATCACGAAATTACGGGACTGTTCCGAGCTCGCCTACTAGGATGACCATGTAAACGGTGTTAGAAGTCTTACATTCTTGCCTTGATGCCGCTTATTTCACTCTAGAGAATGGTCTAGGACTTAAATCTTGCTTACTGCACTCATTCGGTCCTTAGCGAACCACTACATTTGAACGAATGCCCCTTCCCCCATGATGAAAATAAGTCTGCACGATGAGAATGGCGAAATTATAATTACAATGTAAGTACACAATGTGAAAGAGGAAAACGGCGACCTGTTTTGCGACTCAAGCAACAAGTAACTTGACCATGTAGGGCCCCTCCAACTCGTAGCCGAGTTTGCGGTAGTAATCGCGCACTCCGACACCCGAAATCACAGCGATTTTCCTTGATCCATGCTCCTCCCGGGCTATTCGCTCCGCCTCCTCCATTAGGAGCGTCCCGAAACCCTAGACAAGAAGTAAAAACACGTGTTAACGTTGATTCATAGGGTTTTCAATCCTAGACCATCACTGCCTCTGGCAATTGCTCCATTCCTAATACTGAAACTTGTTACGGGCTTTCGAGCTCAAGTCCACATCGATAATTTTGTACCAAATGAAGTTCCACTATCAGTACAAAGCATTGCCACTCCTTTGCACAAGATCCTTTAGCGCGATCAGGCAAAGCTCAGCACCTGATGCTGAAATTTGGTGGGGTCCTTGGCCGACACCTGGACGGCACTGCCGTAGACGTGGAGTTCGCGGATGACGGAGCAGTGGGGGTCATTGTCGGTGTCTGAGTCGCCTTCGGCGCGGCAGATGAGTTCCTTGCAAAAGGTCTCCAGAGAGTTCTTGCGCAGACGCAACAGACCAATCAGAATGTCCTGATGCGGGTCCTCGTAGGAGAGGAAGGTCTCCCAGCCTCCGTTCGCCACGTAGTCCCGCCGAATTAACTCCACCTGCAGGCAGATGCACAAATAATGCACCCTAAAAATAGCGCCTAATTGTTTCCTTGGAACAGCTGCTTTGTTCAAAGCATCTCCCTCCCAACTACTGAGAGTATTAGTGAGAAAACCGGGCAACTAGCCGTGTTTGTTCAAAGCCATGTCATTTAGGGGACTCACCGTCACCTTAAGTGTGATGGAAGACTTCAAAGGGACAAAGTGAATCAAGAAGGAGGATTGCTATTCACCAGGTAGAGACTGCTACAAGGTGCGTTCTTTTACGGAAACTTTAGCAGCGATGAAGGGCACCTAGCTGCCATTTTGTACCCAACAAACCAAACTAGACAGCATGTTCCGAAGCCCTCTGTCCTGCTGAGCACTCAAGGTTAGATGTTGAATCCAGCGACCATACATGCTCACAGAAGATGTGTACAGCTTGGGAATAGCTGTACTTTTTGACCAAGTAATCGGTGCTAGACATCTTGCACAGAAGGACTGCTAAGATTGTATAACCCATCAAAAAGATCACAATCACGATCGAGAACCACTATTTGACCTCCCTCCAGCTATCAGCAACAGTTGATCTTCGATGTTATAAGGCGACTTGGTTTTGCCAACGATCCACCTCAGAACATGATTGCCAGCTATTTCCATTACCCACTTGTGAGTGGTCGAACAAAACCCACCCTAAACCTGACGTACATGAGTCCACACAGAAGCCCACTTCCCTGTCTGTCACAATGCATCGTCATCTCCTCATTCCAGTGCATGGAAAGGCAAAGGTGGCAATGACGTACCTTGGAGGGGTGGATGTTGGACTTGAGAGCCTGGATGCCGACTTCGCGAGTGCGGACGTCGCGACACTTGGCGCCTAGTTCTTGCATGCGCTCCATCACGCGTTCTCGCAGGTTCCCGTGCTTCACCCCGCTCGTGACAAGTGGCATGGGGATATCCCTACACCAAAGAAAAATAGGTTCTGGTTCGCTTACTTAACACTCTGCTAGAACTAATAAACAAATCCTATATATATACTCTTTATTCCTGACTCAGTGAGCTGTTACGTGGTTAAAAGCACCACGGAACATTAGGAATGGATGAAAGGGATGAAGCTGGCGTCACCTCTGAATGCGGTAGATGCGAACCCAGGGCGGCACGAGAGCCAGGATTCTGGCCACGAGGTCCTGCAGCACGCCGGGCGGGTAGGAGCGGTAGCGCGAGGTGTCCCAAAGCTCGTAGAGGCCGGTGCCGCGGATGACGAGGGTGGGGTAGATCTTGAGGCCGTCGGCTCGGAAGGCGGGGTTCTCGAAGAACTCGGCGAATTGGGCCATGTCGCGCTCCAGGCCCACGTTGGGGAGGTCGGGCATCATGTGCGCGATCACCTTGAAGCCGGCATCTTTCGCCAAGTGGAAGGACTCGCACACCGCCGTCACCGTGTGACCTCTTTTTGGTGTGGGGCAGCAGGTAGGAAACAATTCCATATCAGCACAAGCTTACCACTTCACCAGTCACGATTAAGTAATCCTGGCCAGTAAATTGATCAAGCATTGATGATCCTCAATTTATTAAAGGCATGAAAGGCAACGAAACTGACATGCGAATTAACGATAAGAAACATTTTCATTAGTTCAAGATTTTGCGATTATTCAATTAGCAAACGAAAGCACAAACTTAAAGGTTTTATGGCATCTTAGAAATTAGAGAAAGACGAAAAACAATTACACTAACTAAACAAAGGAATATTAAACCTACCGGTTTGTATCACGTGCTACATCCTCGTAGACACTCTGTACTCCAATTTCAAGACGAGTACAACCATACTTAAGCATTTCTCTGAAAAGTAAGTGGCAAGATTCGAATACAGGTTTCGCCTTACCCAAGATGCTTCTTTAGACAGTAATCTGGTCGCGTTTCTATAGTGATGCCAGTGCATTTAATTTTACTGCGTTCTGAGAAACTAAGGAGGACTATAACGTGGATATAGTCAATACTTACTAGACGGCTTCAGCAACATCTTTTGATGAGTGCCCAGACAGAGCATCGTGAAGATTTCTGATAAAGTAATCACGGTAATCTTCAGGCAGGCTCATGAATGTGCCACCCATGACAATATACTCGACTTTGTCACACGAATGACCCTGTCTCATTAGCTAATCCGGAAAAGATGAATTTTACGGATAGATTTACTAACCTGTTCTATGCGATTACGAGCTTGGGCGTAAGGATCGTATCGAGCACGAATAGCACGCATTGACGTCGGCTACGCATATACAAATCAAACAGATGATTTCCTACCTCAAAGCCCGTATATGACTGCGTAGAATATTCGAAATCTGAGTCAGGTCCACCTGGACAATACACGCAGACATTGCCCGTCATAGCGATATGAGGGCATCTGTGTGGCTTGCACATTACAGCAACAACATTTATCTTGGGGAAGGTTGAAGTACTAACGATTATCCTACCCCACTGGCCGATCTAACAGGTTTCGCTTTGAGTTTAGGTAGCAGAAGCTACAGAACGTGATGAAATAAGTCAAAACCATACATCTTTATACTGTGGAGGTACTGCACTAATTATGTCAGTAAGACGTGGCCGAGATAAAAGCCCATATTTCTGAGATATCGTTGATTTCAATCTAATATGGTTAGAAATAATGGGACCTACTTGTTCAGATCAACGTTTTTGTTTCCCTTGATGGCTTTAACCAATTCAGAGATAACCTCTGAAATGGTCATTACCATCAACTCTTCCCTTTTTATGTTTTGGCCTAAGAATTGCATTTAAATTCACTCAAACAATCGCATACCCTTTCTTGGCTTTGACGACATGCCTTCAACGACCCACAAGAGTTCAATGAGCGAGAATACATTGCAGTAAGCTTAAACTAAGGAGAATTGACGTCAACCGGATTGATCTGAAAAAATTATTTCAATATTGTGTGTTACATAATATTAACTTTCTACTCTATATTTATCTTCGAGGTGTAATTAACCACTAGATTATGGGTTTAGTAGCCGATATTTGTCTATGAATTGGGTCCACATAATTTGAAAATTATATTTTTCATGCTCTTACAGTTTTTATTCTAAAGAGCCTTGTTTTGAACTTTTGAAAGAGGTTTTAACACCAATAAACCAGTAGAACGAGTGATTTTTACTAATACTTTCGTCTTAACTAAATACCTTAAAACACTTCTATGCTGTAAAGTTGTTTTTACTCAGACTTGGCACGAAAGGGCCAAGAAAGCCCTGAAAGCTGCATAATCACTTCTTTCCAACAGTAGTCTCATGTACCGTAAATTTCACTACACTTCTAGACCAATAATTAAAATCCAATTATTAAGCTTACTATGATGAAAAAGAAAACAATTATGTCTTGCTATTTCTGTGTTTTACATCGTATCAATGTTTATCATTTTAAACAATTCGTTAGTGTCAAAAAATTCCGTACAATCCTATTTTTATGGCGAATGCCAACGATCTCCAAAAGGTATTGGGAAAATTTAATGTAATAATCGAACAAATAAATGTAGGAATCAACAGTTTTGGGGCATGATAATACACCATTGCGAATTTGCGTAACGCTTAAACAGACCACATTTTTCACTGAGCAGCATCAATTTCGAAGTTCGGTCTTCCTTTTCGATGAGGATAAAAGTTAAACACATGGAAAATAGTAATGAATGTATAAATCAAATCAGTCTTTGAGACCAAGTTTTCCCCTCCCCTTCAGGGATTTTACGTAATCATAATTACTAGTATCTGCATATAGTGGCTATAAGCGAGCACAATAACGCCGAGTTCGTCTGTAGTCATTATTTATGCTTTCAGTCTTCGAAATTACGTTATTGCGTCACTACAGTCTGTATGCTTTTCTCTAATTGGCTGTTGGATGTACTTGTTGAAGGCATAAAAGCAACTTTTGAAGCACAGTTCTTTTTACTACGGTGTGAACGCTCCAACACAACCAAATGACCTGCCACAAACGCTGCACATACTTCTTCATTGTCCTCTTTTCGTTCCTCGCATGGGTTGGTATCTGCGTCCAGATTATCACTCCGGCGATGCTCAAAGTAAAGGGCAAATCTGATGGCCGTTGCTATGGTCTCATTTTCGACTGTGAAACATGTACGGAGTTTTGCTCAAATATCCTCTAATGTCTTGTTCACGTGAATATTCATGTTTTTTCGTTTTATTACAGGTCCTTCAGTAAAAACTTTGGATACGATAACGAAGTGCAAAAAGACCTTCAAGGAAGATGGTACTGCTTTCGTAAATATAGTGAATTGCTACGAGAAATAACGAAACATAACATTATTCACCTTATTTTTTCAGAATTTAAAAACAACTATTACTTTATGGCATCGTTCATCACCGCCTGTGTTGCTGGAGTCATTATGGCTGTAATGACTGTCGTGTCGCTCATTCTTGGCTGTGGAATATGTTGCAGTTACTCAAGGTGGCCGAGATTCGTGTCCCGGTTTATCACCGCCTACGCTGTACTACTTCTCATTGCTAGTAAGTGCAAGCTCTTTCTCCTCCTCAAATTTCTCCACAAAGTAATACCCAAAATAGTCCAAAATATTTCGTGGAAACTAATTGTATGAAAGATTATTTCTTTGATTCTTCAGCAATCTCTATGTTATTTTTAGTTTGTACAAATATCGTCTCGATGGCTCTGTGGGGTAAACTGAGGCAAAAGGTATTTAACTTTTCAAAATTAATATTAATAATCATTATCGTATGGAAGACGTTTGGGTATTTTCTGATGCGATTTTAGGGCTACGATTTTCAACCCTCATACTACGTTGGCTGGGTAACGGTTGCCCTGATGATTATTCTGTTCTTGATGCTGATAATCTTGAAATGCCGCGAAAGCCTGGCTAGTGACGGATATGGAGATTCGTCTGCATTGATAATGGATCAACCACTCTACCGATCGTTGTATCAAATGACGGCTACAACTGTTTTCAAGAACAAACTTGCACGGTCGTGAAGCCTACCTTCCCCGTCCTTGTAAAATCAATCCCGGAACTATTTTTCACCTCTATTTTACACTTGAAGATTTGAACTAATCGTAAATAAAATGGGTGCAAACAAAAATAAAGAGACTTTAGCTTCAGTGTGTTGATTAATGTAAAAATAAGAGATATGGAATTTTTGATTCATCAGCTTCGACCATCAGCATAGCCATAATGACGATTCCATCGTTACCAGGGGCAAATGAACACGGTACAATTGGTAGGATGAGCACTAACAGCTCCGTCGAATTCCCGATGCACCGAGTGGCGCGATTCATGTCTGCTGAAAATGTTGATAGATAGTGTGGTCAGGTGCTGCTGTCGAACCCAGCGTGTGAGTAAAAACCCCTCTTTCTACAATTTTTTGCGAAGGCACCACCACGTGCAGATGAATCGGCTATTAAAGCGATGACATACAGTGGCACTGCAGATGGCAATTTTGGAGTTTTAGGGTGAATTGCATTTTACATCTACAGCAAATGATGCTTTGCGAAAATACGTGAAACCCCGGTACTTTAAAAGGCTTGACTGTTCCAAGTATTGCTTCCTCAGCTATGCACACTAAGCTGTCGAATTATGAACTGGGGAAATCATGTGAGGCCAGTCATTGGAGGACTGATACGGTTGAAAATCTTTTTTGACATTTATGAAGTTTGTTAAGCTTTCTTTTTTGTCACAATAACATTTTAAGTAATTGCTATTCGTTTACTCAATAACACCACTCAAAACCCTCTTGGTGATGCTTACACTGGAAGTGGAATTTAAATTGTGTGCAAAAACGAGACACGAATCGAGTCATTTACAAACATGGCGACTGCTGGATATGTACATTTTACGATTAAATTGAGTCACTTTATCATTCAATTCTCAATTTAAAACCAACGAAATTCCGAAGAAGCCCATGTGTTTTGCATACGACTCGTCGTCCTCATCGCAATTAAATATTAGCAAGTTCGACATTTTCATATCAATATGATTTTGTGATTGTAAAAGACACACACTTCCACCACAACAGTTTTGTCGAGATTATTTCTATTGTTTCTCCTATCACTCCTAGAGGAGCTAAAAATTGCGTTTTAGAAACTGTAATTGTATTTAATTTGAGGGCTGAAGGTGGCCAATAGTAATTGACTAAGCATTCGGGTATGGTATGTTGCATTCGAGAACTCAAAACAAGTTTGCTGTATTAGATGATGGAACCATTTTGCAAAGTCGGATTGGCTTTTCACATAGCCACTCCAGAGGTTTTTGGGAATCACGATTCTCTGTTAACCATAATTACAATTCATTTCTAAGAATCAATTGGCTCTACTTAGCCTATCACTCATATTAATTTGCCAATGAAACAAAAGGGGCTTGCTTTTTACTTAACTCAAAGACCTAGGAGAATATACTACAGAGACGCGAATTTCCTCAAACTCCCATAGCACATGAATATATTTGAACACTTAAGAAAGAGAAGATTAACTGTGAAGGTGAATAAGGACGAGAGTGAATGCAGTGAAACAAAATTGCGGTATGCAAAAAAAAACAGTGTAGCCTTGGTGCAAACTCCACGACAGGCAGTATTTCTTAAGTTGGTTTCACCTTTAGTCAAATTTTCAAGGCATTAGTTGCTGATTTTTGCGGAAATTAAAGGAAAAAACTTTTAAAAATGCAAGTAGATGGTGATACATACACTGAATTTCTAGGGGAAAGTATTTTGATTAGAATAATCCCTACGAATGAAACCTGCAAAAAGCTTCATTTTCGGTGACACTACATGTATCTCTTCGGTTAGGACCCCATGCTTTTACTAGGTCATATTATCCACGTGCTTTTAAATTACCGAATGGATAATTGGACGCAATTTTGGTTTATGTTTGGTATCTTGTAGTTTTTAATCAGAACTCATCTACTACCACCTAAGATACCCTCGTGAGAACGGATTCCTTCCCTTCGTTTATCGCAATATTCAGATAATGTTATCAATACCAAATGGTGGAACGGAATACTAAAAAAGATATCAAATTCGTGAGGTTATGAGAGCCAAGGGATTTTTTAACGATTTACCATTGCTGGAGGCACTTTCAGGCTGATAAAATGCTTGATGATAGCGAGGGTAAATTTTAAGAGGAATAGAGTTCCACCGTCTCTGCATCAAGACTATTGCCCCGGAAAGTGACAGAAGACTACCTTGGAAACATTTCCAAAATGATATAAAAAATACCAGATTGGCAATCATCGAAAGATGTCATTATTAACCATACGTATACCTAATTTCACCTTCAATTTTCGGTGGTAAGTGTAGGAACAAGCCAATTTAGGGAATTAAGGACGAGTGAAATCCAATGATAAAGCCTACGAAGAGGTGGATGTGAGATGATGAACATCAAAAGGTGTTGTAGTTAGAGTTCAGACATTTTCTTGAATTCGTAGTTAGAATTTACACTAACTTAGAGTTACATTAAATTTGATTTTCTTTGTGGAAACTGTCGATTGTTTTTTAACTTTACACAGGAACCTGAGGTAATGGTGGTAGTTGAAAAATATTAAGATAAATTCAGAGGTCAGAAACCTATTTCACGGCCAGCGAAGCGTATTTTAGGAACAAAAAAATGTAGTGACCTGCTTAAGGCCCAAACCTCAGTAATAACAACCGATGAGCAATACGTCAGTCTAATCCGTGTCCAGATTCGTGTCATTTGCCCTCAACTTACAAATACTAGACGCACACGATGCACTCTTGGGCGGATTCGATCCACCGGATTCGGATTACTGCGATCCACGATATTACTCTATGTTCTCTCTATAAAATCTCTACACTCCCCTATTAGCCGTATGTCCAATCCGTCCTTGCGAGGCTGAGAAATATATAAATGAAGGATAATTACTCATCCACCTAAGTTACTTACCATATTTTTCATGTTCTGAAAATATAAATGAATTCAAAATTGAGAATTTATTTTTCAATACCGGCACAGTTAGGTTTCATTGAGCAAGTTTAGTAGATATTCGTTACGTAAGCAGTTGTGACCTTAAGTGAATAAGTGTTTGAGGTTGCCATACATCGCAGGTGCCTATTTACTCCCAATGCCCGAATCTCAATGCAAATCCAAAGAATGAAGTACCTAACTCGGATTCGAAATCGTAACTCGAGCACTGTACATCCAAAGATTGAAATCTGGCACTGCTTATTTCTATTTGTCCTAACCTTTTTCCCAGACTCCTCAGAGAAAGCATTTAAATTCTCTGCCCTAATAGGTAAGTTCCCACAAAGTTTTTGTAAAAAACTTTTTGATCAATCTATGTATTAGCTACACTCCCCTCCTCAAATCAAACACTTTTATCGACCGAATTCTGAGGTTCTATTTTCCAATCGATTAGATATTCCAAACCTGGATCGGGAGTTTAATAACTGTCGTCGTAGTAGCGAGAACCTGTTTCCAGAATATCGGCAAATGTTGATGTCAGTAATAATTAATCCATCACTAAGGAGGCCTTGGCAATAGGTATTTCTGAAAAGCACAAATTGAGGTAGTCAGTTTAGGTGAGAAACGACCCTGGCGATTAGTAAACTATAATGAGAAACGTTAAAGTGTGACCCATTATGATGATTTGATTAGATCGCAGGCATCTTTCTACTATTCAACTATTTTGATGATAAAAGATAAGCCGATTTTCGGGTGTAGTCCATTTGATTTAAGTGTATGAAAACTCATCAAAACAAAAGGGAAAAAGGAAAACATGAAGTTGCTTTTTAATTATAATAACGTCAAAGGTGATTTATTCATCTCGTGACGAGCCCGAACAGTAACGCCTACCTAAAATTTTATAATTTCTTAAGATTAAGTGACTTCGATCAAAGATCTTACTAATTACAGTGACAAAGCCACATTACAGAATTCTTTGATATCTGGATTTAACAAATCACAGGAATAACAACGGTTTTGGCCTACTGATTTAACCTATTTTATATTTTCTTACTTGAAGTAATTTGAGATACTACAATGGATTATTTAACAATAGACGGTTTTTAAACAAATAACTCTTTCTGATCGGTCTCTGATCTAAGGCTATCGGACCCATTGCCTTCTCATTGGTCAAGAGAGTATAAACGTCTTTCCCCGTGCCTGTTAATTTTCTCGCTTTCCTTCTGTAACATGTCCTGTTCACAAACTATCCCTAAATTCAACCGCGATATAATACCCGAAGAATAGCTTTTCACATCGGCCCACTCTTGTCACTCACCTCCGCATGTACCTTATGATGACGAATTCTTGTACACCCCAGCCACATGATACTCGTTACAAGGCTGATCAAGTAGCTGCAGAAAGAAATGAAGTGAAAGGCTTAGTAAAGTGCTTGTTAAGAGGGGGGAGGGTTGTTAAGTAGGCCTAAGATATTTCTCGATAAATCTTTTGAAAGGGCTTCGTGATTTTCCGTTACTTGATTTAGTGGCCAGTCGTTTCACTGACTGAGTTCTGTCAGTCTGACGGCAAAAGCACTATTGGCTGAGGATAAATCCGGACTTTGCTTCTGACCCTTCTAGTTTGAGACAGTGATATCACTCCGACATATTCTCACTCCATACAAGTAGTCATAGGAGCCCTAATCAATAAATTATTCCATCCACATAAGTCCATTATGCATACATTCATCCATTTGCTTATAAACTCTCGTTATCCAGTTAATTGCTTCTTCCACCAATCCAAAAAGGCTTGGAAAAAAGTAGAAATTGTATTCGAATTCTTGGTTAAGACTGGCTAACAGAGCCTCACTTAGGGGTGGTTTGTGGAGCCCCTTGGCCTAAGAGTTGTGACAAATGCTTTTTTCAGGTACATGATTTACGTGGGTGGATTACTAATGGAGTCAATTCCAGTACCGATTATTGGTGGCAAAATATGTGGAAAGAAACAATTCAGCTCACTGCTTCAAAGGAGAACCTCGGGATACAATCAGCTGTCAATATTCATCCTTTAGAGTGCAGCATCTTTCATGCAATTTTTCTCGAGACACAGTGATGCGAAGGAAAATATTTACATTTCACTCCAACTAGAGGCATGTGAAAAGCTTGTGAGACGGATTAAAGGAAACGAAAACAATTGATGACTGTTTATAAGCCTCATTTCACCATGCTTCTCAGCCATCAAATCATGCTACACTTTCACCAACTTCATCAATAAAAATCATTTTATTAAATTAGGAAGGTTGTGATGACCTGACTAAGCCCCTTGTTACCATAATCGTCTCAGCGTCACGTGAGCAATGAAGCAACGATAATTTAATTAATATTAGCTTCTAACGCCCACACAAAGTCAGTCCAAACCTGGTGAACTGAACTCCCCACGTCGCCAATCAATGCCCTAATCCGGTCCTTTGTTTTCAGATCACACAAAACCCCTAGCAGGCAGTCTTGCGACACCTGTCGCCCTTAACAGGACTTCTTGTAGGGAATCGTGGTGTAGACAAACTGCTTAAAGGTGTTTCAGTAATTTGATCAAATAAATACATTATTACGCTCACTGTGCCAGTAATCAGGCGAGTGGGGCGACTGTATTTTATTGATAATTGCGATTTTTGAGGAGTAAAATTCTTAATTTGTTCAAGCCTTACATCATTCAACTTCATTTCCAGTGAGGCACCTATTAATCGAAAGTAGCTTTCAGGGTGTCCAAAAGAAATTTGACTGTTGCACAGGGGAATGCAACTGAAATGTTACGAATTTGGAATAAATGACATAGGCAGGGCAATTGCACAAAGACTTTTACTGTGGTATCAATCTGGATAGAGAAAGCTGATTTTGGACTTTTCCTGAAGAGAGGATCTCCTCATTAGCTGTGTCAATTCGATCGTCGATCAAATGGCCATTGGCACCTTTTTCGATTACATCTCTCTGCCAATCATAATGGTTAAGATCTAGGGGCCAAACATTGGAGAACGGCTGTCGGTCGTAAAATCTTGCTCACAAGCACTAAACGTTTCCCTTTGTGTGACTTAGAAGGGCCGAATGCCGCTGGTACCATACTACGTTTGGCCTTTAATTACTACCCTAGTTATCACCCGGTTTTAGAGAAATGACCACCTTGGTGCATTCCAGAGATTAGTGATACTCATTCGCGTTATTCGGTACTTTCAAATTACAAATTAATTTAAACCAAAATTGGAATGTAGAGTATGCATATGCGATCTCAAAATGGTTGTAAACGAATTTGACTAAAAGCGATCTCCTAACCATTAGTCGAACGAACAGAATTGCCAATTAGGCAATGTCCAACCTTCGGCAGCTTCTATGGCTATGAAGAAACCGTGCGAGGTAAATAAAAATCAACTACTCACCCCTTATTTGGACTGAAAATGCATCTTCGTATTTCTAACTAAAGCATTGGAATCAAAGGAATCAAAGGCTTGGAAGAACAGATCGTGTGTCTTTGACTTACGCGAAAATTCTAGTTACAAATAAGTGTTAGTAGTTTTCTAGGACGTTCTCCCTGGAACTATGACATTTCAGTATTTGACATAAGTGTTAAATGAATATTAATTAGCATTTGTGTACTTCAATAGGTTTGTATTAAGGAGAAAAACTCACATTTACTTAATATTAAAGTCATTTGCTATTAAATTACAAACCTCTTGATGATTTGTTGAAAAGACGGTAGGGAACAACGTGGATCTCATTCCTGACTTTTTGGATTTATAATTCATGCATTGTAAATAATTAACGATGGAAATTGTGATTAGGAAGCACTTTTAGTGTTACATTCACCAAATTCATCAAATAGAAGCTTAATAGTGATCGTGATGCATAGTTCTGACCAAACATAGTACAACAATATCGAGCAGCAGCCCTAGATCTATTTCCCATCTAAGTTAAAATCTTAGGATTCTATTTGAGTAAATGTTTGTTGGTCATTCCAAGACGAGCAGAAACATTTCGACTTTTCACGTGGAGTATAATCTCCGAATTCTTAGGTACCTGAAACGTATCAATAATGACAACATATTAAGTCTAGAAGATAAAGAAACTGATTGTGAAATACCTATATGATACAACCACTCAGTAAGTCTACCAGTATTTTATCTACCAATAAAAAATTGTCAACGGTCTGTATTTGAGGGTCCGTGAATAATGCTTTGTCGAATTGTTTCCTTAAAGATAGCACATTGTGAAAGCTTCCTTTAGAAGTAGATGATGATTTTTCGGAGAAATAAGCTCAGAGCAGAGATGTTAGACGATTCAAATACTCAAATTGACAAAGTTTAGCGTAACTGAGCTAACTGATATCCATTCAACGTGAAGTAGATTTTAATTCACGTTAGGAACCTGATGTATTAGCAAACAACATAAGGGGTCTTTGATTAAGACGAGTGATCATTAGACTCTGGTGTATGTACTGCATTTCAAAATTTAAAAAAAGTTTCTCGGTATGATTAGTAACCGATGATTGCTTATAATATAGTAGGTCAAAATAATAAAATTTAAAGCTTTGAATAAAGAACATCGAAGTCGTGCATCCTAGGAAAAAATTACAAGGCACTCAATGTGAAAATAGAGAATTTAGACTGAATTAGCGGTCACTGTACCTGAGTTACTATGGGATTCATCATATACAGTTCAGTATTAATAATTTTTTATAAATTCTGATGTTGGTATAAAAATGCGTCTAAAAATCTTAATATTTCTCTACTTATTATAGATTAGCATAAGACTAACATGCGAACATCTCTGCAAAATTAAGGTAAAATAAAATGTATGCACGAAACTTATAAATATATTCATGAAAGCCAATTGCTGCCAGGAAAATACGCGTCTTTTTTTCTTATCACCGAGTTCATTTGTTTAACCCACCTACACATCGATTATCATTTGAAAGTCTGTGCTCTATTTGATCCGAGGGTTGTAAAGGCGCGCAGTGAGTTCTGCCGCTTGGAAGTTGTGGTTCTTCTCGTTTTTTTTGTTTATGATATAATCCATCTTTGTTAATATCCAGAAGTTATTACTTTATAAACTTGTTAGCTTTTGATGTAAACAGAACTTAATATCGTTTTATGCTGAGTACTTACATTGGACCCGCGTGGCCTTAACAAGTGGAAATTAATTTGAAAATTGCAGTTAAATTAGTCTATCCTTAAGAATGCCTTGTAGGCCTTATTGTCGGTGAAGTGGTTCGTAAGTATGACTTCACGGATGCGCTTATTGCTTCCTGACTTAGAAAAAGACCAACTCGAGTGACTATTCACGCTTGTAATTATCTACCTGTGACAAAACTCTTAGCTCTTCAGCGTTTCTATGGGAGAACCAAATCCTTAAGTGGTATCGGTCTGCAATTGTGACTGTCATCAGGTTATTTTTTGTCCTCTAATTGCCTTTTGGGACGTGCTTCATTCTTTTTGCTTTTAGGAGATGTCTGGATCCGAGGTCGAAGGTGAAGAATACGTTGTCGAAAAGGTTTTGCGCGTTCGTACCCGTAACGGGAGGAAACTCTACCTTCTAAAGTGGAAGGGATATACCAAGCCCACGTGGGAGCCTGAAGAGAACCTTCAATGCCCCGAACTTATCAAGGAGTTCGAGGAGGAGCGTGCCCGGAGACATGCTGCCCGGCCTAAGACTTCGGGAAGAGCTAGTGTGGCCTCCAGCGACACCGACAGTGTCCAAGATGCGGCTACATCTGAAACCGCGGGTCTTGAAGGCGAGACTGAGGTTGAACCCGAGGCCAGCGTCGAAAGTCCCAGCAAAATTGTTCGCAAACGTAAAACCCCTCCTTTGGCAGAAGAGTCTTCGTCAAACAGCCAGGTTGATGAAGCTGAACCCGAAACCACCGAGGCAAAGACCAGTGGGGATTCCGCGGAGCCTGCTCCTGAAGAGGCTCCAGAGGCGGCCGTAACGGAGGAAGACGGAGAGGCTGAGAACGAAACTGACAAGGAACAGGTGCCCCCTGAAACTGAGAAAGAGACGACAGCCTCCCCTCCTGTGGCCAAGGTGAGTATACGGGCTTTTTGTCTTCAAATTACCCCTGCACATTGTTGCCTAACATCGTTTGATTAAAGCGCCACGCCCCTGAAACGGTGTCCCACGTTGATGACAAGGCTCGTGGCTTCGATCGTAATCGCAAAGTTGAGCGCATTATTGGTGCCACAGAGGCCAGTGGAGAACTCATGTTCCTAATCAAGTGGTGAGTTGCTTTTATTCTTCCTTAAGTCGAATGTCCAGTGACCTAAACGCTGTTTTTCTGTTCATAGGCAAGGTCTGGAAATCGCCGACCTAGTCCCTGCGAAAGAAGCCAATGTCAAGTGTCCGCAGGCAGTCATTAAGTTCTATGAGGAACGTCTGACTTGGCAAACCCCTGAAAATGTTGCTCCTGCCACACAGGCCCAGTAGCGTACCTTGTCATTCCTTCTTCCCTTCCACTCCTCTATTTAAGCATTTATAGGTAGACCTCTGTGTGCGTGTGCTTCTACTTCCTCTTCCTCTCTTGGCGCTGTGACGCATCTATACTAGCGCTCTGTCACTCCCCCCCTCCCCTCTATTGAACTTGCCATCCTTCCGCCCTCCCACTTCAGTGTACTTTTGTAAAGCTTTTCCATGGACAGAGTAAAACCATCGCTTGCGAGATGTATTCTGTGAAGTGGAACAAATATATAACGTTTTTTACCTCCAAATCTGGTGTTTAAATGGTGCTTTACTTTCTTTTTGCCATTTTAGAGAGTACCCCGAGATTCCCAGGTTTACGAAGACGCAGGCGAAATGGGAATGCATTGAGTGTGATCTTTAATAGAAGTTGGTGGCATGCTGGTCTACAAATCGTAATTGGATGTAGTGACATCTTTTTAGATAGCTTGATTTCAGAAGATTGCTAGTTTGAATTTCCTAGCATGGTTGGGGTTTTGTTCGTGCATACAATCCTCATTGGAGCTCAGGCAGTGGTTTCAAACAACCGGTTGACCCGGTGTTCAGAACTGATGTCCGATGAAGTGACTTCATTGGCAAGCTGGGCGTGGCTGATTTGAATTTTTCCTAAACTAACACTTCATGAGGTGAGCATGCGTTGGGAATTTTCAGAAGTCAATATTTTCAGATAAGGGATGTGCTACGAAATGACGGTTAAGTAAAACCATACTTTTAATGAAGCAATGCAGAATGAACTAAATAGCTTTCGTTCACACCGAATCCTGCAGTGCTTGGCTAAATAAGAAATACCAACTTTTGGGTTAGATCAGTCATTAGGTTTCGACACTTGGTTGGAACCGTGCAGACGACAACAAACACCAGGAAACGCCATTGAAAAAGGCGTGAATGAATGGCATATTCCAGAAGTTAAGATGGAAATTTGTATCAGTTTGTGGCGTCCTGGATTCCGAAAGGGTTAATACTTTTAAAATTAAACAGCAAATCTATGGGAAGTGAATTTGCACTATTTTTGTAGTTTTGGCCAAGAAGTTATCCAGAGCATTAACGTCTATTACAGCCCCGGAACCCTGGAACACGCTGATTTTACATTTCACTGGTGTTCCTAAACATTGCCTTAATTCTGTGATCATGAACTTGACTGTCTTAGTCGCATAATTTGGCTGAAAAGCTTGCTGTGAGAATTTTGTCTTGCTAAATTGCAGCGAGGGTCTTCATTTAGTTCAAGTTTCATGGATGAATTCCGGTGCTGGCTCTTCCAACAATTGTTTGTCGAGTTTCGTGAAAATCGGCTGCACGACTGCAGTCAGATCGTTTGTCATTCCTCCGTTGCACCTTGTGAGACGGATTGGTACATTATTTTTGATTGCAGAATGAAACCATTATTATACAAGTTATTCTAAACCATGAATTGGGTGGTTCCAGCCATCCATTCTCCTACTTATCACTACCCTTCTGGACGACAAAGAAGTGTTTAAACTTTTAATGGAGAAAGCGCAATATGCGTGCTGGGTTTATCCCTAACACCCTGTCACGAATTTCGGGGTCGTGACGCCCTGATATGTCCTTAGCCTCTAGAGAAATGAGGACTTGTTATGGAATAGAAAGAAGAGAGAGCTGTAGAAACGGTTATCGGTAATATTTGTAAAGGCTGAATCCTTCATCGGTCCCATAGTTGAAAGACTGACGTTGGACGTTGTGACTTCAATTTCAGCCGTTGACTCGAGAGAAAGACAAAAATATGACCAATTGTTATATCGCTTACAAACCAATAATCAGTCTATTTCAAGAACAAATTGTCAAACCTGATATTGATTGCTGTTAACTATTGAAAGGAAGGCACATTTGGTCTCAATGATTTATACGGATGCTATTAATGGCTACTTGCAGTTTGTGAACTAAGGTCCGCCCGTTCAAAACTAGTGACTACAGTAACACCCCAAATGGCCTAGACACAATTGGTTTCCAAGTTGTGAATTTGTACCTCCGAGTTGCACATAGAGTCATCGGAGCGACCAATTCGATTACTCAAGCATAGGCAAAGCTTCGCCCGTTAAGCTAGGTTCGTTGCTATGGCCCCTGTTATAAGGTTTGCAATTTTTGAGTACATTATTGTAGTAAAGATTTTGTTTTCAGTTTAACCTTATCCAAGAAAAGACACTATTTTTAACACATAAAACAATGAAGACATGGTCCTCTAGAACCAGCATTAAGCCCTATCTCTGTACATATAGCAATGTCTAGCTCCCCAGCTTCAAGTTTATTTTTTTTACAAAAATACAAACACTTTAAATTCGGTCTCAGCAATGGTCTTCCTTGTACTTATTCAAGAACATCAAATTACCTTCAAAGACCTGCCAGCGCGGGTCATATGCAGGGTGATTGGCAGTCCCACTAGGAACCAGACGGTGCAGTTGGCAACAACACCATTTAATAGATTTCAAAGAAATGCAAAAGACAAGGAGACTATTTTGTGGTCAATTTTACTACAACTAACAGAAACAGGCATTGGCTACAGCCTCAATCAAATGCGACTAGGAACCGAACAAGCTGATTTACGCCGTCTTCAGGGGCAAGGGTTCCACAGAAACTGTCTTGAGTAATCTTTCGTTGATGAACTGGGCCTTTGTAACAATGGTAGAGCGACGTAACAGTACTGGCTGCCACGGTCGGGTTGAGATGATCTGGGGCGTTCGGCAGAGGCCAGACATTGCAGGAACTGGCGCAGTCGTCGTAAAAATTGGTCGACGACCATTTCCGTAATTTTCCTAAAGTATGGTCTAAGGGATCAATTTTAGTTCCCTCAATTTTAAATACTAATGTGTAAAGGGACGTGTTGGAACTTAAATAGCAAAAGTTCCTTCCGAAACTGGGGTCTCGTTAGGCAAAATGTCCCCACAACTGAATGATTCCTTACAGATTATCAAAATTGCATAAAAAAGAGTCTATCGAGTGTGTTTCGTCGAGATAACATACTGAAAGTAAATGTCTAGGCTAGTTATGACAGGTTATCCAATAAGTTGTCTGCGTTTTAAATAAATAAAACTAGTCATCAAATTTTGCGCTAGATAACTGATTTATCATCAGTGCATTTTCCTTGATTGTCGATTCCTTCCTTACAACATAGGGAAATTCTTTTGGTCTTGACTCGAAGATCTCACAAACGCCGGTCTCAACGGCTTTCTGATGCGTATCAAAAGCTCTTTTTTTCCAAATGATTTTCTAGGCGGTGAAACAAATGGAGGTTTGAAGTAGCAAGGTAGGGATGATAAGGTGGATGAGGAATTATCTTCCCACAGAGTTATAATTCAATCTTTTGTGGGATCGTGTGTTGTCCTGATAAAGCAGCATCCCTTTTTGATTCACTAGAGTAGGTCTTTAGTATTAAATATTGATTTAACCGCACTACTTGCTGAAATTAGATTTGAGCATTAATTGTTGCATTAGGTGCCGATAATACAAAGTGCATTATTCCTTGGCCATCCCACCAGATTGAAAGTTTCCCTTAACGTAGACGCCGCTGTCTACACTTTGATAAAAGATCCATTTTTGGCAGTTACCAGTCATAAGTCTATCCACCAATGAAGGTGGCACAAATTGACGAGAACGGAGGAGAGAAGAGCAGATGTCGTCAACTCGAGATTTGAGTTGATAGTTTTCGGACACGTGTTACCTTAAGGCATCCATTCACCAAGTGTAGGAGGTTTTTTAAGTTTTTTAAGATGAAGACAGTGAACAGATGCTATTTCCTCAAATGATAAAGCAGTATTTTTTGAAGGGATGCAGCCCCAAGATCCTGGCTTTAAACTTAACTGGACGTCCAGATCGATCTTCATCTTCGTGGAGGACAAAATCTCCTTCACTTGTGAATTGCGCAAACCTTTTACTGAAAGTTACTTCATTCACACCTCCATAAACTGAGTGCGTATTTATATCCGTTTCGGTAGCTGTAAACCCTAAACGTTTCTTGCGTACTTCCTTGCTGGCAGGACTTAAATCAGGTAAATGCTGATTTTAATGTTCCACAAAACGAAAGTTGATCAGCTTAAATGCATCCAAACCTAAAATTAATGTTAAGCTCCATTGGATATTGCACATTAACCTCTATATTTCGTTAAATTAAAAAATGTGAAGTTCGAACAAGACTTATGTGATGATCTGGTACTCTAAGGGACAGTAAATTAGCAATTTGGTTAAGCAGAAGCATTTTGAAATGTCCTTATCAGCCCCTGACCTGAGTAAAGACAACATCGCATAGGAAAAATCCTGAGTGAAACGGTAGTTACCTCTAACCTGCGAGTCAGTAAAGCACAGCATACAATGCACTGACACCGTCAATGTCGATTTGGAGAGGGAATTAGACGACCACGTACGTAGGTATCCAGTTGTTTCTGATCTTAGTAACGAAAACTAGCGAAAATGAGTGCATGAACCGGGCGCTCTGCTGGCCTTACAATGACCTTTTGACCTCGTTATACAGCCCACACCTTCATTGTGCATCCAACCCCAAATCTTCTGGCATTGATGACGATGGCATTAAATGATTTAATTTGCGGATACATTGGGGGTACTCAACAGTATGTCCGGCTCATTGACTCACGGTGACTAGATGTTGGTAGTCAGGCGAAAATAGCTGGATACTCATCCTGCTCCCAAGGCGAGACCATCAATCAATATTGCACTCGATTTGAAGCCCCCTGTTGTGTCTTTGTTAGTAAGAAAGAAACAAATTTAAAGGAGGAAGTAGGATAAGTCAGTGGTGTTGAAAATTTGATCCTAAAATTAACTGGATGATATTTAGTAGGATAGAGTTTGGAGTTACTTTTGGCTCAAACAGACTGGAGGGCTAAGCCTATAATTCTAAAAACAGCTAACGCGAAAAAAGAACTAGCCTCCACTGCATGAAGAGGACAAACCAGTAGACAAGTGTCTGCGCTCAATCAGACAGTGATGACTCATTTCTCAACCTTAAAAACGCATGACCTCATCGATTATTGTGGGTATGATTTACCTGCCAGTGAGCTATTTATTCTATCGGCTTTAATGGTCTTGAGAGCTTTAATGTGTTCGAAATTCTAACCATTTCTCTGGAGTAGTCATGTTATCGTAACTAGTCATGAAAAACATGAAGGTCTATTTCGCGTAACTATGAGTCTACTAATTCCCTACTACCTGAAGTTCCTACAAAAGATTAGTATTTTATGCCTCAAATCCGTTAAAGTGAGACTTAAAAATTATTGAAAAGTACAAAAGTCTGAAAAGTGCAAAGAATGCAACAGCACTGGCTTCTGCACTTATTGAACTCCCACAGATTTGACTCGTTCATTATCGACCGCAAGAGGTGGCCAGTCGTTGTTAATGCTTGGCCACCCCCTCCTCTTCGTTCGAGTTCCAACCACTTTTCTAAGCATTGGGTTTTTTGGAATTCAGCCATAATGCGCAAATGAGTACGGAATAGTGGGCATGTCCCGAATTGAGGACACTGGCGTAAATAAAACAGGAGCTTCCTTAAAAAGCACCTCATTAGCTATCTCTAACTTGGTCGTATTTCTCGTTCTAACGACAAAATCACCATAGACCCACCCTAAGCGATATCCTTATTAACAACTTAAAACTGACAACTTTCCAAACTCAGACGTTTAAAAGTTTCCTAACGAGTATAGAGAATTATTAGGGGCACTCTTTTAGGTGGAGAAAGAACAGTAGCGACATTTTCATCAGTCTGCATGCTTTCACAAACGGAACTCCCAGTTGTAATAAAATATATGGATGTTACTCAGGATAAAAAGTAGTCGTACCGTATACGTTTTTCGTGAAGTCAACCCAGATAGTAAGACTACAAAAATTGATTGCATTCCTTGTTAATGAGCACTGCAAGTTGTCATTAAGGGCAAGCCCCAACAAATATACAATAACGACTTAGTCCTACAGTTCCGGGAAACCTACATATTCGTTAGACTTCTAGCGTTAACTTCAACCAAATCAAACTTCACGAAATGCAACACAAACTAGGTTAAAACAGTCATAATTTTACTTTCAGTTACTAAGTAACCCATCATAATAATAAGAGTTAAGGGTTGGGAAATCTGCATCCGAAGTTATCATCCTACACGGAATTGAATTGTTACATATCCATCGTAGAAGAAATGCATCCCTGATAACGAACAATTGCACATTCACTGTAGTCCTGCTCGCTTAATTGTCGGGAGAAACCCACTTCAAACGTTGCTCGTAGAATTTGATTACTGACTGGGGGGCTTTGACGTTGGCAATCTTGGCTGGGACTACATCAGCGATCGATAGACCTTTCCTAAGTATGAAAGGACAGGAACGGTTAAAATCGAAGACAACTCTAGCAAATAGTAGCAAAAGGAGCCGAACCAACCATTTGATGGCGAATGTTAGCTCTCCGTTGACCATTGCCGCACCTATTATGCGATCAACCGGGAGGTTTCGATCAAATCCACGAAGACCAGTGGCTCTTTTCAACCTCGGTCGCTGCAAATTCAAATATCAATGCTTGGATTAAAATCTGGCTATTTACCTGTGATTACACAGGAAATTCAAAAAATTAAAAATCCACAATAAGCTCGCTTTTTGCAATGTTACAATACATAGAATAAACTAAAAGGAGCATTTTACCAGAAGTTCAAATATGAAAGGAGTTACAAATGTGAAATCCGAACTTCTTCAGTTTTAGTGACTAAAAACGCAAATGGTCTATGTTTGAGCTTCAAAACGGCACCACCTTAGACCTCCCGCCAATTTCGCTGTGAGCCGAACCCAACTTACTAAGACAGAATCATTTTGAGGTCGTTTATTTTCCTTGCCATCCTCTGATGTAGCATCGATGCCAACACTAACGTAAGGGGGTTGATTCAGGGCCGACCGGGGTGCTGAGCACTCTGCCTCCTGGCTTGAGGAGAACCTCCTTTTACGAGCTCTGACTTTGGGTAGGGGCTCTAAAAAACTGTCAGCTGTACTCGCAGCTTCTGAAGGAGAGGTATTCACTATTTCACCACAACTCGAAGTTGAACTGCCCCAGGGTTTCTGACTGGCGAATTTTTCTTCGAATTCCTTAATGAGTTCTGGACAGTTTAGATTTTCCTCTGGTTCCCATGTCGGTTCATCGTAGCCCTTCCATTTGAGGAGGAAATACCTTTTCGGACCACGAGGCCGCACAGAGAGAATCTTTTCGACAATATATTCGCCCAATTCTAGGTCACTCTCCGACATGGCCAACTATAAATAGACAAAAAAAGGCGGATTTAGCCAATGTGTAAAGTTTAACTAATAAAATATATGTTGAGCCCTGCTGTTGTGGTCCATATTTTCGACGCCTGACTACAAAAACATGAAATCGACCAATGAGAAATGCATGGTCTTCAGTGGCCAGGTGAAAATAAAACTGGAGAATCGATAAAAGCGGTAAATGTAGGCTTATTTAATCAATTTATATATATAGAGAAAATTTACGATCAAAGGAAATTCAGAAAGACCCCGAAGCACCAAGGAAGTACCTAATTCGGTAGTCTGCAAGCACTGTTATTTGTAGAAGTAAATGCACAGCAAAACCACACGACCAGCCATACCCTTGAAGATTAAAAACGAAGCTGGCGCTTGGAGACAAGCGCATTGACATAGTGTTAAGTAAAATGTTACACGTCTACCGAAATCTGAATTTTGTAAATTGACTACTACTGCTGAATTATAATCTGATTAGAGATCAGCTCAATCATTCATTTGAGTAATATATTTAGGAGTTAAAATGTACAGTTTTAGGCAGACAAAGTAATTTTAAAGAAAATTGCTAGAACCCTAGCTTTTGAAGCCCGGAATTTCTTACCTGAGGTGCCTTCATTGAATTTCCTCTGTTAATTTGCAATCAATTAAGTAGCGGACTTATTCCATTTTCAAGGGGTAGTAAGGTGTTTGTAAAGAATGTTAGATTTTTGTTAGTTTATTGATCGATGAGATCGATAATACACTCAAGGATATTTGATGGCGAATCGAAGAGCCCTTTGATGCTAATTCTGTAAGCGCCAAGCGCATAGTCACTTTCCAACCTCCATTTTGATATTATTGAAAATCAATGAAGGGTCATAAGTGGGAGATCTGAATTTAGGACTTGGAGCTAACCATACAAAACCTAAGTTTTCATACTCCTTAGATCAATAGCTTGACCGAGGGCCTTAGCTTGTGGAAGTCGATAACTTGGCGTGAAACATATAACCTTGGAGAAAACGCATTTCTAGAAATCGATGGAAACCGACCGAAATCTAGGATAGTGAACTTAGTTATGAAGCCAAATCAGGTCATTGCCTAGCGTGAGCCTACCATTGAAATCGGTCATTCATCCTTTTTAAAAGCCACTTTAAAGTAAAAATTGAGTGTTGGAACGAGAGGGATGGCTAAGCAAGACTTTTAGCACAGACTCCTATGAAATAGGGAGTTTTTAGAGTCGAAATTCCAGTTTTATACTAGATATCTAACTAAGAGTGTCTGCGACCTACCAAAAGGAAAACAATTAGGGACCCTGGATCAGGTTTTAACATTGATGGAAGATTGGCAAGACACATTTAACAATCTCAAACAAATGCTAGTAAACCATCAACCAGCATTATCAGTTGGCTATGGTGTTAGCGCAATCATGGATAAGCATACCAAGACGGAAAAGCCTGTTGAGTCTGCTGGAAAGCAATAATATTTTATCCGAATAAAAAGAGCGCATTTAAAGCCAATGTTAGCAGAGTTATTGGTTTCGAATCCTTGGCATTGATATGTTCAATCAAGTTGATACTTTTTCTGTAGCAGGCTCTGCAATGAGGCATAAATGCAGGCCTCTGTGTCCCTGCTCATGAAAAGTGCAAATGATTATTTGCTTTCTTTTACGACCACAGACGTCGTAATCCTCTTATCTTAACCCACTGGCACAACATCATATGTGTTTGGGCGCTGCTGTCGGTTAAGACAATAGTCGCTACTATGCCAGCACTACAAAAGCCTAATTAACCAACGGCAGAATAAAAGCATTTTTTGAGTTGTGATCGAAACGGTGTTGGCCTTCCCTCTGAGCAACCACTCGATCAATCTTGGGAAATTAAGGGAGGCATTAGTTTAATGAGAAAACATTTAATTTACTTGACGTCAGTTATCCCAGTCAGGAAGCGATTTCACTAGTGCACACAGCGATTCCACGGCGGCATTTGAATTTAGAAGAAGTTCTAGTTATTTTTGTACAACAACAGACCTGAGGCTACTTTAAGTTAATGTATAACCCAAGAGTTTTCCATCAGCTCCCATCAATTTAATTTCTGATGAATTGGATTCATTAGTTTCAGAAAAGTTTAACCAACTGGCCAAACGCAAATCTAAGTTGGATTTTTACTCAAGTTCTAGAGTACTAATCAACTTGATATCTTGATGTTAAAATCAAAATGTCATTCTCCAGTGTGCATAGGTAAGAACCACATCACCCTGAATTTTCACACATTTTCACTTTTAGTTGAATAATTCTCTTATCAAATGCTCTTTTCGAAAACCTAGGCTATTATTCCTACTATTTAGGCATGCCAGTAAGCGTTAAGTCCCCATTGTTGCATTTTTAGTAAAACTTATTGAAACTTTCTGCTGCCAATCTTACTAGTTTTAAAATTTCATCTCTGGCCGCAATACTGTCAGCGAAAGCCTGAAGTGTTGTTTATTTTGTTCCGTTATAGAAACAAAGGAAGTCAATTGAAGTAACTGGCGTTTATGAGTTTCTAACTAAAATACAAATGAAAAAATGTATAACTTTTGTTGGCGAATTTTAAGAAGCCTTCGAGTGCCAAAGCAAGGATTTGTTTTGCTCTTACTATGTTATAAACTTGTTTTTTCGAATCTAGTTTAATAGTATATGAACTTGACTTAATTGATTACTAAATTCTAGAAAGCTCTGATCTCCAAGGTAAGTGTTCTAAATGATGTTCAGCTTTTGATTGAAAGGGTTTTCACCGTTTTATTAGTTTCACGTCTTTAATGGATATTTTATCGAAATCGGAGAAATTCATAGCCATTTAAAACACCATTGCCAGTGTTCGTGTGAAATGAGGCCTCTACCACCATGTCTCTTTTAATAGAACAGCAACTAATTCATTTCTACTAGAAAGTCAACAGGGCATTAAAACACTAAACACTAACAAGAATAAGACGAGACTAAGTCCTCTTCACCGATAGACATAGTTACAGAAATGGGACAACATTTCAATCTACTTATTTTTGACATCTTTTTTACAAAAAAATGAGTTAAGGCCCAACGAAGGAGAAGTATTTTTCCATTTTTAAATTTCTCAACCATAAGTTCGTCGGAACCAAAAAGGCTTAAAATATCCCTTGATTAATTGTAGTCATCAAAGGACAACTCTCCCGTGAGTTGAGACAGATGGATTTATCCTTTATGTTGTGGTATTTAAGTCTAAAATTAATTTCAGCTTAACGATGTGTTATTTTGTTTAACTTATAGTTCTTAAACAAGCTTGGTTATAATATCCTGAGATAATAAGAAATGGCCTTTTGTAAGGGCAGTGTTAGTACTAAAGTAAGAAGTTAAATTGATGCTTTTAAGAACAATTTACCTATAAGATCCGTCCACCGAAGAAGCACTCGACAGACGTACGATGTCTTGATGGAGCACAGAAGTAAATGCGCATTAATACGAAAATTCTTCCGTGCCTGTTTTGTCTTCTCAGTTGAAGACTTTATTTAAATGTTGACATTTCGTTCTAAAAGATCAACCAACAGCAGTTTGAATAGGGTTGGTAAAAGTTTGATTAAGATAATACACCGAAGCTGTGTGGAAGTCTCTAGTTTGCTGCATCACATTGCCTTTACATAATCTTACTGTCACCACAATTTGATTTATCGCAGCCCAAGTCACCTTCGGATAAAGTAAGTTTGCAATCGCCACTAAGAATTTTGCATCTTAAATGTCTGATCATATCGGTACAACATAATTCAAGAAACTGTCGTCAAATTAACCTTTATAGTCACCTTGAACCGGTAGGAAAGACTTAAATTGTCACACGTGAAGAGAAATTGCTTGTAGACATTCAGTGGACAGATCTTATTAGAAAATGATTTGGAGACCTATTTCAATGAAATTCAAACTTTTGATAACATCATTAGTATATGAGAAAATTTTAAATTATTCTAGGTGGTTCATACTCCCTCGGTGAATTAAACTGAAGTTTGTTAGATAAATCGATGACAAGATTTAATGTTTCTTACTCTGTTATCTTGAAAAATTCCCCATTTTTATTTAAATCTTTATCTTAAATGCTGGCCATCGGAGTACCTCTTTCGCGCTTGAAAGTATGGGAATTTCATGGAAAAGTGGTTAGCAGGTTAAAACACAAAATGTATGTCTGATTCACGTTTAAAAATGGAAAGAGATCAAATTCAAACCCGAACGCTAGAGTATTAACCTTTACTTGTTGTAAATACTCACCCTCCTGCACTTGTGGCATTTCAAGAAAAACAAACCCAAAGGGGAGGTAATTACACCTTTAATTTGGTATAACTGAATCTTTTTTTCAATAGGACTAACATGTTAGTATTTTTATAAAGTCAAGCAAAACCCCAACAAAGGTAAGTAACAGTTGTGCTTAAAGGATGCTTAGCGGTGAAACCATGGCCGTCACACCAACCTTAAATTACGACTTCACTTTAAAGTGTTACACAGATATGTTTGTATTTATATATTAGCTTTTGTGAAGCCACAGATTTTAAATAATTTCCTAAGATGCATCATTGGAATAAACATTACCAAACCAAATCTCCGATGTTTCAAAATGAGAGTTTCGTTGGAGCAATTGACAGTCGTTTTATTTCTAGCCCAACCCGAGGAAGGAAGATGAAATTGATGCCGAAAAAGCTGAAGTAATTATGCTGATTATCAGCTCATTTTGAATTTAACAGAATTGAAGTGAAAATTCTTTCAAAAATTATTTTAGACTTCAAAATCTACTCCTAAGGTTAACCACAACGTCAAGCTATTTTTTACCGAAAATATTTGCATTTATTCCAAATCTACTGTTTGATTAATTTTCCAGAAGCAAAAGACCCCATTGAAGGTAAACACGAATTAAAGTAATCTTAACTTTAGAAATCAAAATAATTAATATCTGGTCTTAATTTTTACATTAAGAGCCCTTCAAGCACTAAGGCAAGATTTTGCCTAAGTGATTTTCAATATTTGTGTTGTATTCATAAGGCATTCTTGGACAATCAAAAAACGCACTTTACTTTCAAGAAAAATCCCCAATGCGTCGGTACTGAAATTTTAGTTATTTTTTGTACCTAACATTTCGGTAAAAACAATTTCAAACGAGTATTTCAAAGCTTTAACTTTAATCTCTATAAATTTTAAAAATTGCATATTTTTGGTTTGACTTCAACTGGAAAAATCCAGCACTCAAGATAGTTACTTGCGTTTGAGTAACAGTGAAACACCAATCAATACTTAAACAAGACTAATCCTTTCCATGCCTATTGGTGGAAAAAGAGCCAGTTTCGATGGTTTAAGCTTGCACTACAGATAGTTGCTTAATTACTGTTTGAATGAAGAAACATATTCTCTAGGAATTATCTGCATTACCTAATAGGCTGACTACGAATAAAAGAATAAAGATCGACGAGATACTACGAGATGCCTGCAACATTTTTTTGTTCATTTATCACCAAAAACATGGAAATCCCCGAGATCTTTAAAGCGATTTAAGTATTTATAAAAATAAATTTGATTACGGTTAATCAGTACACAAATGATTATTACATTGACGTTTTTTAAAAAATAGAGGGATGGGAACATTTGATGATGACTTTTTCTTTTTTCCAGGAAGATTTAAACTCAAAGGTAGGTCTGATTATTTTACTTGGGTTTAATAGCCAGATATTCACCAAATACCAATAAAAAGTCAGAGTTTCAGTAGAACTGAATTGTTGCTGCTATTTCTAGGCAGAAACAAGCAAAAGTGTGAGTAATTTTAGCTGCTAAGTAGGCAGCATCATTTTCCCGAATTTTAGTTGGATCAATAAAAACTAGCCAAACATTCAAGATACAACATATCTTTAATAAAACATGCCAATGATAAATTAAAAGTTCGGACAAATAATACGTTGTTATTCAAATTACAGTGGTGATACTCACGCTTATTCCGATAGCAAACTATGCCAGCAATGTCCAGTCTTATAAAGTGATTATTAAAGAAAGGCACCACACGAAGTTACACGAATGAATCAAAAGGAAGACTAATGCATTTCAATTTATTTTTAAACAACTAATACTGACGTGGAGGTATTGCCCCAATGCTGAGCTATTATTTGCCATTTTTATTTATTTTGTATGCAGTTTGCGACGAGCAAGTTATCCACTTTACGAAAAGAAATTTAAGGCAATTAATGTTATACCTGCCTCTTGAGTGAACAAAGTGATTCAAGAAGAAAATTAGATGGTGTTAATGTTATGCGTATTTTGTCCTGCTTTCTCGAGCGTTCAGACTCGGGAGGATATTATTTATGCTTTCAATTAAACTCAAATAATTTTTCTATATGCTGACTAATCCACAATTTTATAGCAAACTCAATTTTCAACTCCTGGAGTACGTAACTATTGAACACTCACATTTTCATTAAGCTTTTTAATAAAACGTTCTCTATTTTTTCCTTTATTGAAGTCAACGTTGCCCTCGACTGAGGTATTTATATAATTATGTGAGTATGAATAACGATGCAGCCATATTATTTGTAAATAAAATATTTAAGAACACAACAGGGGGTCGGGTAAGCTAATCACATAAAACATTCGC
Organism: Anomotaenia brevis; assembly: GCA_030710315.1. Classification (NCBI taxonomy): domain Eukaryota; kingdom Metazoa; phylum Platyhelminthes; class Cestoda; order Cyclophyllidea; family Dilepididae; genus Anomotaenia; species Anomotaenia brevis. Next base: position 1,272,449 of record JAUOZQ010000009.1, read on the forward strand.
TTTCTTTGCACCAGTGGATGGAGAGAGTACTCCTGTTTGCATTTCTATTTACTGCATGTTTTAGAGACGGGTAGCTAATGACCTTTATCTATCCCATAACTTTGCTATTGCTATTTACTGCTTCCATTCTAACCTTCTATTTTTTAATCAACCCATTTTTTAAATTATAGCCACGAAAATCCACTCCAAGAGTATGTCCGACTGAATGTTTATAAACAATTCTTAATAAATCCACACTTTTACTAAACTCTGCTGGCATTTTTTCCTAGAAATTGAACCTAAGCGATGAGGTAAATCATCGATCTTTAAGCTTCGAAACTTCTCAGTAAGGAATTACTAGCATTACACTAACGTAATTATCAGACCTTGGCAGCTGACTGGGTAAGTTTCGGCTTAAAAATACACATTTTTCCGTCTTCTTCAATAAAAAACGTGTTTTTTTTTCAGGACGAGCACTTACATAGCACGGTAACCCATTATTTTTTCCTATAAAAGGGGGATATTTTTGAATTACTTATTTATGGTCCTCCGATTTATAGTCTAAGGAGACTTCCACCCAAGTGAGGAACTTTTGCTTATACTGTAACTAGAGAAAGGAATTATAACTAATGTTATTATTTTTAATTCGGTGCTGGGTTATCTTTTAGGCCAAGGAACCTCCAAACGAGGTATATATGATTTCATGCATGCCAAGGCTTTCGAAGTAAAACTGCTTATTTTTACGAGAGAAAAACCACTGACGTATATTCACCAATTATTCAATATCTTAAAAAGGATGAGATTGACCATAGTTAAATACTAAATGCATATAAATGGGCTAGTTAACATTTAAACAAATTTTTTACGCCCATTAAATATGAATAAAAAAAAGTTATCATGAAAGGTATTTGAATATTTTAAATGACGTCTTCACAAAAACACTTTAAAATTAGCAAGTTTTGTAAATTTATGAATTAAGAATAATAGATAGCATAGTTTTCCAAAAATAAAACCCAAAATTTTCAAACACTTGTTCTGCACTTGTAGAAAAATCAGCCCACAAACAAGGTAATAAAAAGTATTTTTTTTCTCTTGCTAAAAGAACTCGGTATAAAAGTCCTCTTTTCTTTCTTCCTTTTATGCATTTGCTTTCTAGGGGGAGCCCTCTCCAGAGGAAGTAATTGTCAACTTTATTGATCCCCTGCGCGCAATTTTATTAATTATTAACCGTAAAATGGCATATTTTATTCCAGCCCATAGCATCTTCCTCCACAGTGAGTCACAAGAAAGTGTCATGCATAAGGCTTGTATCGCATTCATGTACATTGCTTCTTACTATCTGAACGAAGAAAAAACACATGTCGATGGATTCGACATATCATCTAAACTTGTGACGAAATGTCAATAAACATTTTCGCTGCCTTAAGGGTTTCTGGAATAATTCGCTAAAAGACAAACACAGGTATATAATAAAATTTTTTGGGTTATATTGAACGAAAATCAAGCGATCTATAATCGCATAGGTTTATCGTTTTAACCAATTACCTTCATCTCATTTGAAACCTTTCCATTAAAACCTCGAATCTTGTGACTTCACAGAGATTTGATTCTTAACCTTTCCGACTGAAATAGTTGGAAAATACAAGTTACTTCTTATGCAAAATTTAAGCATTAGGATGTTTTGAGAGTTTTTTTGATGTTCGAAAGTATCTTTCAAGGGGTATATTAAGTCTTATTCTAATTTGGATTCATTTTACGCGTTCAACCATATTTTTAAAACAGTTAAGCTATAAATATTTTTTTAGAAAGTGGCACTTCTCTTTTACTGTAATGATAAACAAACTGCTTGAAATAAAACTGTCAAAGATGTATGAAAAATCTTTTCTTCCCTGCAGTCGCAAAAATCGCTCAAGCAGGTATTTTATTTTGCATGCACCATTTGTTGAAAATTTTATTGGAATACAGTGAACATTTTCGAAGGACCTATAATAGGAAGAGGGCAAATCTACCATAAAAGGGGATAATTTAAACAGATACAAAAAGCGAGAGAAACAAAGTTAATAGCTTCTTATTATTAACGAGCTCGATAAGGATTTCAAAAAAAGATTTTTTTAGTTTCAGTTTTTAAATAGCCATCATTTCAGGCCATGTTTTAATTTTGAATTAGAACCATTAATTTGTAATGTTTCTCCTATTTTATGTCCTTGAAATTTAGGTAGGGTCTTTTGGTAAAGTAAGAGTTTTTTATGTATTTGAAGCCATAGTTTTCAAATAACAATTTGGAAGGCTTTTAATTGCGATTATCAAAATCCACAAATTTAGCCAAGAGAAGATAAGAGCGAAAAGGTGATATTTTATTTGAAATCGAATTTAAAAATTTCGGACAGGTGTTAGAATACTGCATTTTGACGTATCACTACAGTAAGGGCAATTGGAATAAAACAATAGAAGCATGAAGGTTATGCCACATTTGGAATCCACTTTATGTCTAAGAAATCGCTATAAAACTATCTTATACTTTGGTGACTTAGCCAGGGATGTCCTATAGTAAAATAAGTTGAATTTATATCATAAATACTTAATTGTCTATTGGTGAGCTACTTGACACTTTTGAATATAAAAGCCATGCGAGAAGGCTAACAACAAGGTGAGCACTTAATGCTCTTTGAAACATAATCGGTTAAAGTTTTATAACTAGTGTTACATGAATGTTTTTCAGCCAAGGCCATCTTCAAATGTGAGCATGTTTCAATAATTCTGCAAAATTGTCATTCTGAGTAAGGCAGTACATATGAATCCTTTTCACAAAGAGAGTAAAGCTACCAATATAGGTAAAATTAAATGGAGCATGTTACCTCAAAACTATTTCAAGTGAAACTATTAAATGATAGTGGCGTCGAAATCACCTACCACCATGAATAAGTATATGTCGTAATATATGACAAGGAAATCAGTGATCTTTAATTTATAAAATTGAGCAGTTAGGAGATTTTAAATATCTTGTCGTTCCGGTGTTCTTAAGCCCAAGTTTCTGCAATTTTAGTTAGTTAGTGAGACCTGGCTGTATAAGCACCAATTATCATATTCCTTTAAAATAATCTAAAAAGGACCACTAAATACAGATGTCCAAAAAAGTGTTAAATAGATTTGATAACAAATAAAGCGTACAAAATGGTAATTAATATTTGCAAGAGAATCATTAATAGTGCAATTCCTATGTCATAGTTCACCACAGCCCTCCATAGGGGCATGCTTGCGTTTGAAGACGTATGTAGCGATTAAAACGTTTAAACATCTTTATCTGCCTTTAGGAAAAGTCAAAGACTAAAGTAAGCACCTACATGTTTTCTCGTATAGTCATTTTAATTTTTGGTCATGATTTATAACAAATTTCATTAAATCAAATAGGAAGGAAGTTCCAAAGATAAGGTAAACCCTCTATCCATCCAGTTCATATCTTGCTTCCTGAGATGATTTGCAATTTCGCCTTAGCCCGGACCATCCACGACTCAAGTGAGCAAAGACCTTTTTGGATAAAGACATTTTAGGAGCAAAAGTATTGTCTTTTAAGTCTTTTGCCAGTGTACTGATTTAAAAGTATTTCACTCTTTCTCAACTGAAGACACAAAACTCGGCTGAGGTAATGGTTCCGTTACCTCCCTAGTGCATTGCTTTATTCTGAATGATGGCAGTTTAAATAGTAGTTAAATGCTCGCTTTCAACGACGTTAAACGTGCTCTAGGGGTTTGAAAGAACTGCTGAGATAATATTAATATTTATTTTGTGACAGAAAAAGGTGCGTTCGAGCTGCAAATATTGGTTTCCTCTGCCCTAGAAAAGTCATTTTATTTGACGAATCTTAATTTGTAGCATAGGAAATCATCTTCAAAGGTATGTTATGTAACCTCTTGCTTTAACTAATCCTAAGCCTTGTTACAGATGGTAACTTGTAAGTTCTCTTTCAAAGATATAATAACAGGTTCAGTTAACTAGTAAACAATAAGCAGAGTACATTTTATTTAGGGATCTAGAACAAACTTACACACAAACTAATGCCTACTGGAGTTCGAACTAATTTTAAAGGTCACCGTTCAAACGATTCCAAGGATGATCCAATCTGCAGAGCATTCGATGAATGTTGACAAATTGAGATTAGTAGCAGCAGTATCTCAAAAGTGAAATTACTTTACCCTAATTTATTATTATAAGCCCTCTGAAGAGGTATGAGTTTAGTCCGTTGATAAAGGATTCATTCTTATTGGTGGTCCACCATTTTCGCTTTAATTAATCGACTAGAAAGTGTTTCAATCTAATAAAACCAATTTTACCACAGGGAGATCAATCACAAGACATGGTAAGATATCATCGTTCAAATCTTATATCATAATTTTAAGAAATATTAATTGATTTCTGTATAGCCGATACCATCTACTTCAAAGGTAAATAGAAAATTTTTAAAATATATATCCTCTACTCCAAAATTCCTACTTTGAATCACATCTTTTCTAGGATAACAAAACTCCTGAGGTAATGTTAATGAAATCACTAAGAATATAAGAATTTTCGCTACTGTTCAACTTAGGCTTAAATTGTATAACTCAGCAGTCAGACATCACAGTTCCCATCAGACTACACTTTACTATTTGAATCGTGGGCTCGAATTGAGCTATGGTACAAAAGTAGTCCAATTTTCATAGAAGCTTAAGTCTTTCCATAAACTGTAGAATCTGAATCCTTTACATATTAAGATAAATTTTGAATTTGCAGGGACAATTTTTTCAAATTAATGGCATTCTGGCATTCCTGCTGTCATTCGTATCCCATTTAAAATAGTTAAATGGTAGAATGCCCATTTTTTACATTAAGACCCATTTTAATGGTTAAATCCATACCTGATTAACAGTTTCTTAAGTTCGACTCAAGTTAGATAGAGTATAAAGGTTTAGCTTCGGAAAGTGCTAAGTAGTGAAAAATGTCCACAGACGGGAAATACTGACAATAATAAAGCAATTGGCAATTTTAATGAACATAAATTGAAGCAATTGTATGTGTTTATTGACAAAGATAGATGAAATATTACTGAATCATCTCTTTTCAAATCTATGTCGCTTATAAGTATTAAATAGTCTTTTTTCTATATTTGTTAATCAAGGTTGTAGCGTTGAAACATCACTTTCATTGTAGGATGTTCAGTCTGAAGAAAAGGTACAGCTGAGCTTGTGAAAGGTTGTGACACCAATTTCATTATAATTTTAATGTATAATTAAAAATAATGGACGGAGACATCCACACAAGTAAGATATTTCAATAATTATGGGTAATCGTAAATTAGAATGACTCAACAGCAACAAAATTAGGAGTCCACGTAATCAAGTTTTAACCACCACCGACCGAGAAAACGTTTTATCCGTACAAATAATTAAAAAATGAAGTACAAATATTTAAACCAATTTATCTCAATTATAGAAGAAATCTTCCCTTGCATTAGGCGACCCTTCGGTTAATCTTTGCTTTCCCATCGACAAAAAATGCAATAGTATTTGTATACATACTTCAAGGGCACCCCATATTATGCTTAATATCGGAAGTTCATGGCAATTTAAACATTCCTTTTCGTGTTAAATTGTTGAATTAAAATCCACTTTGCTTCAGAAAAGGGTGTGTAACAGTTTTTAGTACTTTTATTATTTCATGGAAATATTATTACAGACAAGACAATTTGGACTTACTTTCTTACCACAAAGAAAATAAACGTCCGATGTTAGTTTTATTAATAATAGCCTTCTAACTTGAATTTATTTCAAATAAACCATCATTACGCCAGTTTAATTCTTGTTTGATTTCATACCATGGTTACTCTTGAGATTTTTTGCCCGTCTTAGCTTTGACAATTGATGCTCCAATAATCCGCACCTTGCAAATGAAGGACCGAGGTCTAAAAACAGAAAAAAAACACAGGAAAAATAGTTTTCCTTTATTTTCGTGACAAAATTCTTTGAGTTTGAGCATGTTAAGAGGTCAGAATAGATAGGTCCTAACCGGATGCATTTTCATACTTTAAGAAACCTTCATCAACCAAAGTAAGATTCTTTAGTTTATTTAACGCATTAATATTTCTTTGGGTCGCAACACAAATTCTTATATGTTTTAGTTACACTATAGATTTGTGTTCGAATCGAACATCTAGGATATAGCCTATCTTTTTCATGCTTTTACCTTATTTTTCCTGTTTCCAGACAGATGTATCTTCAACTTCGGTTAATATTTTACGTAACGATTTTTTAGTCAAAATGAACTCCATAGTGAGAATTGCACTTTTTGTTTCAGAAGGAGCCATCCACAGTAAGAAACTTACTAAATGCTTATTTTAACCTCCTTCAAAGAGCCTAGATATTTCCAAGACTATTGATGTACTTATTGTGTTTCCAGAAATAGAATAGATGTAAATCTATTTTTGCTAATTAAGAATTGAAAATGCGTTAGCGATTCAGTCAATTTTTCTAATTGCATTTGATCAAACTTTATCACGATATTGGGGTAAAATATTAATATATATTTTCAAATTATTTCAGTATAATTGTATTCCTCTTCTATAGCATCGAAAATCAACTTCAAATGTGAACCGCTGTAGTGTAATACTAGTCCTTGTGTCCACATAATCAAGATACCTTCCATTTATCGGTGATAAATGATAACAGTGCATATTAGAAAGAGCTGAATAGGTCTAGTTACTAGTCCAGCTAAAGTCAATTAAATTGCAAATCTAATCCACAACCTTAGAGACTCACACTTGTTTTGTGTCAATCAAGCGATGATGAGACAGTCACTAGTGGTTGGTGACAATTTCTGAATCTCGACTCTCGACAGTCTAAAGCCTCAAAATTGTCTACTTTTAGACACAAAGGTCGAGGAAAGAGGTATTTGTCTTCTTCTGGTATCCTTAGTTCTATTGCCTCTACTTCCCAATTACAGTCTACTTGTGCAACCTAAAGCAGGAGCGAGGTGACGAGGTAAGCACTTCCAGTAGTGTTTCATCGTTACCACCGGTATCGTCCGCTTCTTATCAGCTTGCTGCATTACCTTACAATCTCCTGATCACTTAATATATTTTCAGGAACCGCAAACTGAGGAAAAGGTAAATTTTTAAGTCAATGCAAAATATTTGAATTGCCATTTAACATATACAGGAAGTTTTGACATATTCTTCACTTATATTTTTAGAAACTACAATTATTTGATTAAGTTAAATCACTTTGATGTACTTCAGTTGAAAGTGGTACCAAAGCAGAAGCTGGTCATAATGAGAAAAGCAGACGCATGGTAACAGATGGGCTATTTCGTGTGTCATAACTGGAAGCCAGTATATCTGCGATCCCTGACATTCGTGGATTTGTCGGCACTCTCAGTGTCGATTAGTTGAGCATTTTACTATTTCATTATGTGAGAATCAATCCAGAGTATCGAAAAGGTGCTGCGTACCAGCTGTTGAAGTGATTCTTCGGCAAGGCTGGTCATTCTAAACGGCAATTCATGGCAATAGTGCTGATTATCCGGTGTAGGCACTTTGCACTACTTCCTTGAGTTACGGTTTCCCTGTCTAGACAGCATCTCCTTTTTTCTTAGGGTACTCAATAGAAGTTTAATGCTTCCTCTTCTGCGCATTATTTTTATTTGCCAATTCTAGCTTGAGTGGAAAATGTCTCAGATGTAAAAGTTGAATAATGCTGTTCAAGTGACCACTTTATTTGCTCACTTGATAATGTTTATATTTTCTAACTCATTTCCTATAAAAGTGGTCATCCAAGGAATAGGCGAAGCTCTGATTAATTTTCAAATGTACTTTTTGATGTGTCCGGTGGTTTTCTAACCCTTCTGGATGAGCACTTGACGAAATCATTTTATTTTATTTTGCGAATCAATGGCGTATTTTGTCTTTGGAATAAGTCAGAAGAAGACGTAAGCAACCTGGCACTTGGATGGCCAAGCAAATGTCAGTGTTATTTGAGACTGACGCATAAGCAGAAAAAACATCTCTTTTTTAGAAAAGCTCCAGCAGTTCAGAGTTGGGAGAAGATGAGTACATTGTGGAGAAGATTTTAAGAGTTAAACATGTGAGGGACGTACGTTATTTCTTAATCCGCTGGAAGGGCTATGAGGAGTGCACCTGGGAGCCGTACTACAACCTCAATTGCCCCGATAAGATCCGCGAGTTCGAGGAGGCCTCCGCCAAACGACGGCCCCCCGGCAGAGGCGCCGCGGAGCCCGTCCCAGGCCCCAGCACCTCGCGTTTCCGTAGCCCACCGGCAGCGGTGCCTGAGCCAAGTACAAGACCTTCACCCGTTGTGAAGCGGAGAAAACGCAGGTTTTCATCCAATGATGACAGTGTCGATAATGATAAAAGCAGTGACGAAACCTGGAGGCCTACGCCACCCCGACGTCCCAGACGGAAGCGCTTCCGCAAATTCATCGAATCAGACGAGGAAGTCGAGGCGGCTCCACCGTCAGAAGATGAAGTGCCAAAAGGCAAAGAGGGGAAGAAGAAAAAGAAAAAGCCAGAAAAAGAAACCGGCAGCGTAAATCTCCCAATCTGTATCTATAATAAGCTTGATCAGATAAGGGAAAGTTGATGCTTGTACCAAAATCATGCATTCTAAATCAAATTGCTATCTTTCAGAGTCCAAAATGGAAGAGCAAGGAAGCAAAGGAAACTCCTGATAATAAACATAAAGATGATGAAAAAATTGAACAGAAAAACGATGGAGAACATGTAGAGGAAGAAGAGAGGACGGTAGACCAACAGGCAGAGAGTGGCAAAAGTGGTAAGGAGCAGGATGAAGAACGTGAGGAGGAAAAGCAACAGGAAGAACAATGTGGCAATGACTCCGAGGCTGAAAAGCTCAAAGAAGAAGAGGCTGTTTCAGAAGAATCGGAGGACGAAAGCCTGGAAGAGGTGCAAGAGGAGGAGGAGAAGGAGCTGTCAACGGTGGAGGGAGCCGCTGCCTCTCCGGAAGAAGAAGCTAAAGAAAATGCAAGTTTAAGTTCATTTATTCACTATTTTAACTTTTTTTCGTATTTAGCCATGTGTGACAATGGAGTAGTTATATAGAATCACCGTCGCATCACTAATAAGATAATTGCAGAGCGATTATTATCATCGTCTCTAGACCAGCCCAGATGCACAAGAAGGCACCTAGACCTAAGAAGTCTACCTCACTAGGTTTCTGTGACGAAAAGAATCGATTTGAATGAAAGGTTCTATTAAGTATGGGTGTACAGAGGTTCATAGTATGCTCGATTTAAGGATAAATAGGAAAGCCATTATTAACAACGAATTTTAAGGGCTGAGGAGTTATTTAGCGTACTCATTCTATACTTTTAATAGTTTTTTTTCAATACATAAAATGGAATCATTATTATTAAGTGAAAACAATTAGTATATCATGTCTAAAACAAAGATAGAGTTTTATGTTTAAATATCATTTAAAATATGTAGTCTTCAGCAGCGGCGGAAGAAAATAATGAGAGTAATGAAGAAAACGGAGAAGAGGAAGAACAAGATGAAGATGAGAGGAAGACCGAACCAGAGTCACAAACAGAAGGGAACGTAACTATGGTAATTTGTATTATTATTTGCAAAAATCAGGCGACCATATCTGACCCACTTCCTTCGTTTTAGCGTACAGAATCGGGTGGAGGACCAGAAGGACGGAGAGGAAGTCGGAAATCAAGTGACAGTTCCAAGGTAGCTTTCGTTTCGCTGTAACTTTTTGTCTCCTAGAGCTCTGAAGAGGTCCCGGACGAAATTGAAGGCTTTGCTCGCAATCTCAAGGTGGACAAGATCCTGGGTGTTACGACTATCAAAGATGAACTGATGTTTGCCATACGGTGGTAAGACCAGTGAATCCCTGTATTTGAGACTGCGGGGCATCATCGGCTTAGTGCGATTTGTCTCGCTCGTTGTAGGATAGGCCTTGATCTCGTGGAGTTGGTACCGGCCAGTCAGGCAAACCTAAAGGCGCCACAGGATGTAATCAAATTCTACGAGACTGAGATGAAAAAACAGCTGCCTCCTTAATGTAGAATGCTAGAGCTTGATGAAGGGAACTACCTTCTACTATATTCCGCTCTGTATGTTTTTATTCCAGTGGATTTAAACATTAAAGTGCTGCAGTTTTTCTTTAGAATAAAAATGAAGAGATAGTAGCTAGGCTTGATTATTGAGTGGAACTCTGAAAAAATGGATCTCAAGGGCCCCGAAAGAACTAACATACTTTTGCATGGTACTTGGTGTATATAAACTGTCGTTATTTAAAATGAGCCTCGGGAAGACCTGTTTTACATGTGTAAAATGCGATAATGATTTAGAAAGAGACAGTCTAAGACAGCGACTTGTGAGTGCTGCCTAACATAAAAATGAATTATCGAGGTAAACTCTTTAAGCGTGGGTTGTAAAATTTGAGACATTATAAAATTATCTCCTATAGCTAACTGAATTTTCCTTGTTTGTGTGTGTAGAATAAGCGGAAATAATTCTGAGATAGGATTTTGACATGAACAAACTGCTTTTGTAAGTTGTGGAATTGGTAATATTTAGTAATATTGGAATAAAAGGTGGGCGTCCAGATGGTCAATAAGATGGTTCATTTAAATAGATCTGAATTTTAATTTCACAGTTTCATAAGACAAAAAAGAAGAAGCGGTTAGAAGCAGATTTAAAAGAAACTTTACAGATGCGGAAATCAGATTATTTAAAACGGCTTTTGATAAAATAAACCATATAAACTTCTTTCTACAGCTCCGCACAGTTTATAGTAGTTCATTACTGGGTCAGTAGTTCATTACTGAGGCCAAACATTGGGAATGTTGAAGTCGTAATACTGTCGTTCGAATCCTCCTTTTTTCAAACATGTGGTCTTCTTTTTTGGCTACACTCGCTATCCATTTCGACGCATTTCTTTCGGTAGTTATTATTTTTTGAGGCATCGCTCTTCTGGCAATCGCGGTCTCGAATTTTCTATTGCAGTTCTTTGGTACTTGAAGACTGACTTTATCACTGTGGTTAAGGAGCACTGATGCGCTATCATAGTCTCACTGTGCTCTTTAACTAGATCCACGACTAGTGATAGAGCAAGGAAGAAAAGGAAAAAGCCAATTTAGATGGAATGAAAATTATTACATTCTATTGATCAGTACAGATTTTGATTTGGTAGATTCTATTCATTCGAAAGCATCAAATTGGATTTGTCTAACTTTTTTACTTGACGACCCTACGACAACAAATTTGCAATCTTCGTAATCTCTGAATGCGTTTATTGTGCTTATTTAAACATTATGGCAATTTTTAGCTTTACATGGCTTAATTTATGCACTGAAAAGCAAACCGTAATTTCTTTACTATCATTTCATATGATCAAATTGCACTGTCACCATTTAATTAACATAAAAACATTTTACGCTGAGTGACCTTCCCAAACACTTAATCACTTGCAGCCTATGTTTCTTCAGTTAGAAATTTCAGTGTCTCTGGATTGACTCAACCATTTTTTTCAAAATGGTAACTTTTAACGCACACGTTTTCACTCTCAACAAAGTGCACTTGTCAAATTTCAGGTCCCCACTTTTGCCAAACCCAACAACGTCAGTTTTCTTTCTGAAAAGGGGCGGTTGCAAGCAAATTAGCTACACCTCGGAAACCACTTGGCTCTTGATTGGTATATATGTGTTACTATTATAACAATTTGGGATAAGCTCACGAATTCCCACAGCTAAACCTTGGCGCTCAGTCTCAGTGAATAAGTCTGAAAGGGTAATGGAAGCTTAGCCTAAGCTTTCCTTTCCTAAGCACCTCTTACTACTACATGAAACACGAGCGCATAGCGAAATCGCCCTAAAAGGTGTATTTGAAGCCACAATAGAACCAAATGTACGAAAGGTACTTGGCCGAGAAACTGCTGACCGCGCTAGCCTCTTGAGTAGCATACAGGATTGTGTTCTCGTGAGTGTACCAATGATCGATGATAGCAGTTAGGGAAGGAGATGACTTTCGACCCTGTTAGTCGATGTGTTAGGCCCCTTTCGGAGCCGAGCTTCTACAGCTGAATTCCAACCATTGTCGTGCTTGTTACCTCTGAACATTTTAGCTATGAAAACCTCCTGCACCACAGCAGCACATTCCATAGCAGATCGATAAGATTTGGTATCTCGCTTTAAATAAAATATTTTGATTCCCTAAAAGAGCTTATATATACCATGACCCTTACCTTTTTCCAAAAAACTAAATAAATTATGGCTGCAGCATCGCAGTACCAAAATCATATTTTTTTTTGTTTAGGAAGTAACACTTTATATGGATTTTAGTAAAATCTCCCCTTTTATAGAGATGACCAAATGTTGTAAAATTTTGATGCCTGAATGAAGTAATCAATGCACCGAGCATGCAATTACTTTCATTAGCAAAATAACGCTTCGGGAGCTTCGCCTAAAAGGTAAAAAATATAAGTCTCTTTAACTGAGAGAGTCAAGATTATTTAACGCATTTACCTTCGTTTTCCCAGTCAATGGTGATGGCTACTATATCCTTGACATAGACCGTTTCAAGTGAAACTGTTTCAAAATCAACATTTTTTATGCGTTTCAATAGAATTCTTGCAACTCTCACTTTCTTCTTTTTATCATAGTAAATGTTGCCTGGAAGTAAGGAATGAATCACGTGGTTACCGAGAAATTGAAGTGTTCCATTAAAAGCACTTACCGCAAGCGTTATAAGGATTTTTTGAAACCGCATCCCCGTGCCAGGTACAATATTCAACACTTCCTCGATAAAGATAGAACTAAAAGTGGAAAAGCTTGCAAAATAAGTGAATCATTAAGATATTTATTAATACTCTTATTACGAACATTATCGTAATACTTTCCATTCATCAAGGCGAACTCAATGGTTGCGTTATCTTGATTTTTCATAAATCGATAGAGGGGCCCAGACTTCGAAGCCACAAGGCCTCCTAACATAAAAAATTAATATATCATTTTAAGAAAATAAGAGCAAAAGGCAATCTTCGAATAACTGCAATGTTGAACTTACTAAATTGTGGCTCAGGAAATGTGCAGTTCTCGGCGAAAAATACCGTGTACACATTATCCTTGTCGTAGATAACCAATTTTAAATACTTCGAAGCATCACTGAGTGTTATTTTGGCAACGCCTGCAATTCGGCACAAAGGATTTCAAGCCTAGCAAAAATCAGTTTGAATTGTATCCTGTGATAGCTGCAATGTGAACACCGTCTCCTCATACCGGGGATCGTTAACATTCATTGCATCACGACATCATTTTCGCACAAATGCGCTCCTGTTCATCAGCCTTTGATTGTTTTTGTAAAAAACTGCGAGCGTGCCAATTATTAACCTTGAGCAATAATCCCTATCACTCATAAAATATCGGAAAATTGTTTGAATATTGGTCTCTAGATGGGTAGCTACATTTGGGGGTTAACCATACTGGGTTATCCTAGGACAAAGTTGGTACAACAAGCATGAGAAGAGACTTTTATCCTCGAGCCCATAAATGGAGCAAAAAACACGGTTTAAAGTGAAGGCAGGTAATCAGAGAAGAATAGTCATAATGGTGAAGTCCTAATAAGAATTCTTTAAATATTTCAGGCTGGTGAAAGGCATCAAATGCTGGTTACAATGAAGGGGACCTGTGCAAGTGACGGAGAAGTTAAGCGATTAAATAAAGCTCTCTATTCGATCGCAACAGTTAAGGAAATGCATCCCCAATGAGACTTCTGCTAAACCCAGTTTTTCTCTCGGGTTTTTTAGAAGTGCATTATGGCTGATATTTTTGGGCCCACGTCCCACATGTATGTGTCTTTAATAAAGCATTCCGTCTCATCAAGAGGTTGTAAAATGCTTTAACAAACAATTACCTTCTTTCTTGCTACAAGGAGAACCAATCCTCTCATTTTGAAAAACGCATTCGTCGTTTTTGGAAATGGTCATAACGTCGTTCGTATCGTTACGATATAATTCAAATACCTACAATAAAATAACTTTTTTATGAAGAAATAAGTACAGCCTGGTCGGTTGCTCTAAAAAGCATTGTTCCGGGACTTCCAGTTGTTTTCGTTATGACTCGGGATCCATACAGCTCATAGCTTTGAACAGCGTTTACTAGAAAAAGAGGTCATTTATTTTCTTAAAGTCAAAGATTTTGCTATGAATGAAAAAGCACTTACGTTTATTATTCACTAGAAGGCATAGTAAAATTAAGTGGAGCAGCATGGTGAGACTAAGGGTGAAAAGCACAAAATGAGGCTAACTTGATTTTACAGGCACGCTAGGATAACTATTGGCTAGCCAGCGTTGTTGGTTTAGTGGTGGGATCAGATCCATTAAATTGCACTCGGTTTGCATTAATTCTTTTCTTTGCATCTATATGCACGAGTGTTCAAGGCAAAAGGCTTAGCAAGCTGGAAATAATGAGTGATTATCAAGTCACAGCATTTTTAGACGAATCACAAGTGACAAAAGACTTTATGAACATTCATCAATTCCGAACCGTATTTTAAAGACTACCTTCTGACAAGGTGCACAGCATGATAGGATATGATTCATGCATCTAGGTAACAGGCTTTAGTTGAAGCATATAGTAAATGAAAACATAAAAGAGATGTTGATCGATTTTATTATGAACTATGGAATACTCATATGAAATTTAAATGTTTTCGAGCAATAAGTATTAGTGTAACGTCGGTTTGAAGTCATGAAGTTAATTAACCAGTAAAAGAAAGTGAATCAAATGAATGAAAAGAGCCTAGGAGAGTTTTAAACTAATAGTGAACGCCAATACATTTGTAACCTTTCCTACTTCTATTCGAGTCGGTTTCACACAACCTGGAGAAAATGTTTGCCTCAGCAGATGGGTGCTCAGAAACAGCAGTCTGCAGTTACTGAACAAGATTGTCGTTTTCAGAGGAATCGCGCCTCTGCAACCTCCATAGGCTTACGGATGCATTCTTGATATTGAAACTGCATTGAATTAATAGGTTAGTGAAACTAATCTTGCAATCGAGTTGTATTTCTCCCTTTACCTTACAACCGCTGAAATTTGGACACTTTTGTGCCTTTGAGAAATAAAATAATATATATAAAGTTATTATTACATATTACTATTTGTCTTCTTTTAAAACTTCTCATAAGTTTGTGTTAGCTTAATTTGTCGACTACCTTTTGTGTTGAAATGCAATATGACCAACGGAGTTAGCAATCTGTAGATAAACAGTAAATGGTGATGTTTAAGAAAGCCTAGAGAAGTATTTCTGGAAACTAATCAGGATGTCCTTGCATATCCATGACCAAAACATAGGTCTCCTAGCCCGAATAGTTATTGGTAGATTTTCATCCACATCTGTAGGTCGGCGTCTTTAAATCGTCTCGATGTATATTTATTCAAGGGCACTAATTTGGCTTTCATCACTGCCAGTTCGTTTCACCAATGAAACCACAACCTCCTAATGTCTATCTCGCTGTTTACGTTTCTGCAATTTCTAGTGTTACTTTTCAAGTAAAATCGATATGGAATAAAGAAGGCTAGTTTTTCTTAATGCCATGCAGTAGTGATTGTCTCTGAGAATGCATATTTGCTACAACAAGGTTAAGGAATATCTTGGATCTCAAATATCAACAGGGGATCTGTCTGTTGTTTACACAACAAATGATTAGATTTTCGAACACACAGATGTCTGTAAAGTCGATCAGCTCAAACTAAAACTCCAATTAAATTCAACAATTAGAATGCAACTCGTGCACTTTAATTTTCAACCGAATCTACTCACTAGGTTAATCAGCAGGCGACTACTTTAAGGGATGAAGAAAGCGAAGAACCTGAACATCAGCCATATTTGATCAGTATGGCTTTGGGAACACACACTATGTAAGTAATGAGATCTCTAACACTCGATGGATGTGAACTCCAACCATCCTTAACCAATCGCCACACTGACCAATCCTGCTGCTTGAGCATCGCCCAACCCAATTGTTGGCATCATTACCACGTTGCTCACACACCAAAATGCAGTTATTCTCTTTCTGCCTTTCCCTTGCTCTCTCTTGGTGTAGGATAGATTGCTAGAATTAGGCATTGACGAACAATAAACATCCACAAACGGCTCCTCTTTGGGAAAAAAAACTACTTCTGTACGCTGTTAAATATGGTCTGTATTTCTATAGTAGTGCCAAAGGAATCCATAAATTTTCTAGCTCACCTCCTCAACAGTTCTGAATTTCATAAATGCCCATGAAATTACAGTGGACGCCGCAGTTGTGCTTCATTTGCGTCTGTTAGTCATTCAAATGTGTGGGCCTTTATAAGCCCAGTATTCGCCCAGAAAGGACATCCCAGTTTTTGGTCTTTTGTTTATTGAGTAAGAGTGCCTAATGAAATTGACCAAATTCACTCGCTGCGGTCGCCAAGCCGTAATGCAAACGTATGCTCTCCCTTATGGAACATGCTGATCTTATTGTGGCGGCCCGAGGCCGGCTGAGCAGTCTAGACAGCCTAATCAAAATCATGATCTCCGCTACCGGACTCGCCTGTCGCCAAACCGTCTGGGTTGCCCCCTCTTGTTCCTTTACCACATAAAGCTGCTTGAGCGCACGACTCAAAACACACGCTGTTGATAAAGGTTCTAGTTCGCACGTCTTCTCTCTCTGGGAGTGAAACCACATTTTTCCGTGTAGTTATCCCTTTTTGGACAGAACCTAAGTGTAACCTAACCGCCATAATCTCACCATATTTTTTCGCTGATATTACTGGTGTTCCGATTCCCCGCTTGGGATTTTTTTGACTAACTGGGTAATTAATGTTGGGAGATTCCTTATATGGAGTGCATTCATTTGAATGCTCAAGTGAGAGGCGAATGAGTGTTATCAAAAAAAAGTATGTAATGCTTCTAAACTTCCCTTATCTATCTCTATCATACTCAAGAATTCCAGCTGTGTTTGTCTATAACCCTTTTGAAAGGAAATTGTGCGTGTGCAAAAGGTATGCTCAAAGTGTGGTGGTGATGGAAGTGGTTTCAGTTATGCATTCCGTATTCTGATTTAATTTTTTCAGTTCGTCCAAATTAACTCAAACATATTCGTCTAATAGGCTGCTGTATATGATAATTTTGGGGAGCGGTATTCCGTAGGGTTCGGAAGCTGGAAGTACGCTATCTCTGAATTTTGGGATATTTCAAGCAAAACCAGGACTGAGACACCTTTTACCAATGAAATAAGGTCAGGAGTATATAAAAGTATCCATCTGCTTGATATTGGTCCTAAAAGAATATAGCTTAGTATTTACAGAGTTCAAATCTGATGGCTAATTTCGTCGTTGGATAAGCGCGACTTAATGCAAATATCCAGCGCTTGCTGAGCCAACTGGACGTGCGTGAAATGCATTTGAGTTACACTAACGCGACAAGCTGAAACGCTACTATTGCAGTGTGTACGAATAAATTTTTTGTGGGGCATTGGATGCGAAGGCTTCCAACCACCATCATTTGAGTTTAGAGTGAATCGGAGGTGCTTGAGTATTTTGCCAATGTGCTTCTTTACAACTGCCCAATTCAGCATTAGCAAGCCTCTCGGATGCAGAGAAGTAGCCGCAGAAATCTAAATGCCAATCGTAGATAAATAATGTGAAATGCAGTTCTTTATAGAAAAAAAATTACTCTTCGATATGGTTGGGTCTATTTAAATCGGACATGGCTTGTGTAGGAAATTCCCTTTACAATATTTTGAGAGAACATGGAAAGAAGCATTGTTTGACGTGCGATTGCTGTTCTTTGTAGAGTAGACGCTTGTTAGATTGATTGAAGCAATAGGAAAATCTATCCGCAAAAATAGCAAGAATGATACTCAACATAAGTGTGGATTCCTCTGCCGTTTTGATGGCTTTCCTTGAAATCATAGAAGTAGCATTATGCTCTACTGCAACTGAAAATGAGCCAGAAAACCGACCGAAATCGATGGTATTCCGCTTTTGGTGGCATAGTGACATTGCTAACTCTTCTTGTTTATGGGGAAAAATTATTCCGCTGCCCCAAAGAGAAGGACATTCCATAAGCGTTATCAACAAACTCAGCCTTCGAAATTTGACAGCATTGGGCAAAATATGGTGATAAACGAGTGGTGTTTGCAATCGGAATGAGAGCTTTTTTGATTTACTATCCAGCCAATCGAATATCCCAATAGTGAAGATTGGACTCGCAGTTTTCATTAACCTTCAAGTGCTGCAAGAGACGCTAAGGCCTGTTTGAGGCCTAGGTCGGTTTAAAACATGCGTAATGCCAATTACTCGTGCTTCCAAATCTATTACCCTGACCCCGGTACTAAATATTTTAGTTTGCGGCCTCCTCAGATGCTGCTTACTGGTGAGTTTTGAGAAGCTGCTCAATTTGACGAGCAGGAGAGCCCTCAATCCGATATGGCCTGAAAATGGCTGCAAGGAGAGTTGCTTATCCCTCTCCTTTCTACAGCTATCTGAATTTTTTGGAGGTAGGCACTAGACTAGCTCGAACTGCTGTAAAGTGTGAGTAGTTTTTGTGTTGGCCCCCATTATATAAAGCAGATAGAGTTCGAGTACTTTCATCGTCTAGTTACTGCATAAGGATGACTTTAGGCAGAATTTTTTCATTGTTGGAGCCGTTGTATGAAAGACGTTGTTCAAGACGACGTTTGCATTGTCGTCAGAGGCCCCATAACTAGCCAAAATGGGAGACCTACAAATGGGGAGCATTTTATTGGGGTGGTGAAGCCAGACTGAGAAGCCGCAATAAGGGAAGCAGATGTTGTTTGAGAAGTCTTATTTTACCAGCAAGGTGCAATAGTCAATTAATAGTCCATATCACATACAGGCAATTAGTAATCTCATCTCTCTCACCAATATTATTCCAGCATATTTAGACCAGACCAACAACAAGTTACTCCCATCCCATGATGAAAAAATCAAAAAGATAGATTTATAAACTCTTCTGTTATTGTATAAACCGAGACTATAGATTATTTGTTGTTTAAAAATATTAATCGCGAATTAGGGCATTTTGGTCGAAAAATTGCTATGCGAGTAATTGGAACGTTATTCCTTCGGACAAATGAATTCGGTACCCCCGTTAACAAGTTTCTGCAATAGTTCTGTCACTTTGAAGACAAAACCTATGCATGCCTGTGGGCCTGTGTTTACAGACCAACTACTAACTCGTTTTCAAAGGGAAAAGGAAATACCACAGCTTTTTAGGATCCAATAAATGCCAATCTAATGAGAGTGGAAACAACGACTATGTTTCATATCTTTCGAATTTTCATTCTAGCGAGAATGGCTTTAGCTTGTACCTCTCAGGAAGGGGTCTATCTGACGACTCTACGCTACAAAGGCCGATTGTAGTAAGTTAAAAATTTGTGTAGATAGTCCGAACACTCCAAAATGGTTCATAAAAATTTTGATTAAAGTCTCATTTTAATACATTTATCTGTTCCGCTTCTAAATCAGTATCTGTGCAAAATTAGACGTTGATTCTATGCACTAGAAGTTTACTTTTACACACCCTTTTACGGAATTTCGGTGATATTTCAGTTAAATGTGCAGTAAAAATGAATTCTGATCATCTGCAGATTCTTTTTTATCCGAGATCCTACTAGAAGGTGCTTGAGTGACGTTTTGAAGCAGCATATTGCAGACGTTTCCCATTGATCACAAATTATTCAGACTGGAATTTCTCACAACCCATCAGTCATGAAGAATCGATTTGGACTCAATTCAATAACAACGCTTCAGCGTGCCGTGCATTCATTGGCAAATTGCATACTGATATCGAATCCGCTCATCTGTTTCTTTGGTTCACCATTAACAGCCGCTTTTATCTCTTCAGACTGATATCGCAAATAGCGAAAGTGTTTTACGGGGAAGACCCATTTTCCCTCGTTAAGGAGATGTCACCGTTCGTTTTGATTGGTTTACCACCTTATTCAGAAACGGCGCCCTATTTGCAATTTTTCAAGAGGCTGAAATTCATACTCCAGCGCACTTTGTGCATACTAAAGCCTAATCCCCTCAAGCACACATTCTGAGTACGTCCCCAGAGTTTAAATTCAAATAAAACTTTGTGGGGTTTGAATCAACATGTCTACGCTTATGACTTCGTCAATGGTCAATAATATCATACTGCGTAACTGAGAACTACAGTGCTATATACCATAAGGCTTGTTTTCTAGAAAGGTATTTGAATCAATAGTCACTACAAAATATTAAAAACCATAATTTATCAAGAGAAACCCCACAATTAATAACCAACTTTGGTTATTGTTACATACATAGACGAGCCTGCAGCACCGTGGGTAAGCATCAGTGCATTTAAATTTACTTGGTTAAGTAATCTCCAGGATATCTTCCCATATTGAATTCCAAAAACCTTAATAAAGTATTTGCTTAGTGGTAAGTCACACCCATAACTGGGTGTTTATATAGTGTATAGTCAGAAAAAATTCACTGGTAACTGTCGATATGTTTTTTCATGAATAGCCAAACTCATTTCATAAACTCGGCTTTGATACTACAAAACGAAGTGTACCAAAAAGTCTCAAAGCTTCTAAGGTACATTTTAAGGCCTAAGATACCAGCTGTAAATCAGCGTCGGCACTACCAGATAATTAAAATTGTGCACAATGCACATCGGACGACCTTGTTTGTGGTATATATAAAAGCCAATTTCAATACAGTAAGTTAAGTTAGTTTGACAACTATAGTAAAATTACAATAGTCAAATGGCTTCCTATTTCTTCCATCTGATAAATTAGAAAATAAATGAACAGTTTTCTATTAGTATTTTAAATTCCAAACGACGGTAAGATACTTTTGAGTTACACATTGCATGATTACTTTCAAAAAATCAGAGCTTTTCATACGAACCCTAATTTTTTATTAAAGTATTTCAAGGAAAAGATTAGGATATACATGCCTTTTTTCCTTGAGTGTCAAAGCTATGTTGACAGTTCAAAGGATGAATCCTTTCTAGGGTCGAAGAAGTTAAAGGACTGGTTATCACGACTAGAATTCTCCATGCTCATGGGGAGTCAATTGCGGCCCAATGAAGCTCCTAGGTATGCACGCTTAAGCCATCAGAACGAACGTCGAAGATGAGAAATATTTTGTTTATCATGAAAAAATGGTGCAAAACATACCTGTTTTAGTAGAATTTACCACATCCTGTACTCTAAAATTAAAGAAAACAAAAAAGCTATTTTCTCGGAAAAACTCAATCAACTGTATAAATGTCAAACAGCCTTGCTAAATTTGTAGGTGGTGAAATGGGTTGATGGAGCCACTGCCAGTATCTCTTCTCTACCAGCCTTACTTGCATTAAAGCAAACGCGGTCCGCTTAAGCTATTCTCACCTCCCTGACTGATATGAATATCCTAGGTGCTCAGATAGTCATGGCATCACCAGTCAACCTTAGAGATTTCCCTTTCAGTATAGAAATATCTTTTTTATCAAATCATTTAAATAAAAAGAGATTCAGTGTACTAAATTTTCCAAATAGTTATATCTCTGATTTACTTCAGCCGGGAAGTCGCATCTTCTGAGCTCCTCGCAAAAACCATGAATTCCAGTCACAATCGCTAGTGCAATATTATTATTTTCTGGTGTTTAACCAGATAAGGACTTTTGGGCAAGTTCTTGCTGATTTACTCATCAACTCGATCCTCGAGGCTGATGGGATTGATTACGGTTTCTTAGATTGCATTTAAAATAGTTTGAATTGTTGCCAATCTTGTGTATCGTTTTAATAACTGATTGCTATCATTATGTTAAACATCCATTACGGTTCAGCGATTCCTCTTTGTGAGAGTAAAATGGTGTAATTCATCACTAATAGTCATAGTATGTAAAGAAGAGATGACTTTTTTATTCGTAGTCAAATTACCGGCTTGCTGCTGGCGACAAGGTGTGAAAAATTCAGATGCATGTAGATCCTTTAAGGCTGTTAATGGTGGTCCATTTCCGTAAATCCTGCAAAAGTGAAATTTGGCCTTATCCAGTCGAATGTAAGTTGACGAGTTGTATTGTTTTGCCCTATATTACATGCAAACTTAATTTCTACCAGTGCGTCATCTAATCAGATATTGTAATTATGTAAGAAATGATTGCTTGCCTGCATGTAAAAGGTATCCCAATAATTGGTCAGTAGGAGTAGTCTATGTCAAACCTGGGCTTCTTTCAAAATTCTCATCGAATTCTTGGCTTGTAAGTCTACTAAAAGTTAGCTAATGCTATGGGCCTCTGAAAATCTAATTGCACACTTGAAGCACAAATGTATCTCAAAGAATGCTGTTTGCGCTTTGTAACTGTTCGACGTAATGTTGCTGGATATTTCAAATCTTCCCATAAGATGGTGAAATATTCTTTTCCATAAAAGTTATCAATTATGGAAAATTATTAGCTAAGCCTACCTTCTCTTTTTAATATCTGACATTCATTGGTAAATACAGATAACAGACAATAATTAAGGGCTTCATTTAGATGGAGAAGAAGTCAGATACGCCTAAACATCGAAAGATTTTCAGTCGAAAGATTATATAACTTTGGTATAATTATGCAAAGAAGGCCAACACCACCGATTCTTTATCCAGTATTTTTCGTGATATCAGTGTCACCATCAAGATATTGCTCACATTAATATGATAGAGCCAGTGAAGGATCGCGCTTATTTCACTTCATCAATTGAATACAAAGAAAGGAGAAAGATCGAGAAAAAAGGCCTTCAATCCACTTCAACAAAAGTTCTTAGCTGGAATGGCTACTATATATATATACATATATATCAATTTAACAATTGCAGGCCATGTTGTGCGATTTACCGTTCAGTCAATACGATCTGAATGTTACGTCAAACAATTTTCGCAGCCAAAAGAAACTCCTAAACTTGCAATTAAGCACTGATGTCAATTGTTTAGTTTTTCTTTACCTCTAAATTTGTTGGACACTACAAATTTAATTACAACTTTGTAAACATAAAAAATTTAAATAATAATGTATTCATTATCATAAAAATAATTAGAATTTAGAACCTTCTTTAAATATAGTTTTATCGAATAAAACGCAAAACTAACATTATCAAATGTTTAAACGAACCAAAAATCATGATTTGGTTCCGTAGTTAAACACTTCCTAGTCATTTGCAATGAATAACTATAACCCCATTGGTGACATGAGGTTTGTTGCTTTTGTCTATATCTCATTGACTAACTTTTTCCTATGTTAGAAACGGGTACCAACAAGTGCCTGAACACACAGTAAGTACCTTTTTTATCGATAAAAGTCGTAATTTTGATGGCGTGCTCTAATGTTCCATTTTTCTTTAGCAATATCCATCTCAAATGGGTGCCAACCAGTACAACACATTTCGTAAGTTGCAATACAATGAAACATTTTTAGCTCTTCTTGTGCCAAATATGTATGCACAAGCACCTATTCCAATGTACCAATCGCCTCCCATGTATCAAAGTGCTGTTTACCCCATGGCATCCGGGCAAATTCCTTCTATGCCCATAAATCCCCAGATTCCACCCTTCTCGCCAACTATTAACCAAGCCCCTGCTCCTCAGCCTCAGAATCCGCCTCCCGTTCGAACACATCCGCCTCAAAAAAATATACTTATCATCAGGGATCCTCAAACAAATCAGGAGATAAATATCCTCGGGGCAGTCCAACAGGGTGGAAAAGTTCCTGAGACTCAGCCCGTTGCTAAATCCAATGAAGCGCACCGCCCAGTTGTTATTAAAACTCCACCACCGTCACGCGATAGTGCCGGCTCGCCGACAAATTCGGTTAAAGACTCTAGCTCGACACAATCCAGTAGTCCCGTCGTTCCTGACACAGAATTAGTCGATGTTAAGGATGAAAGGCCCGATTTCACTGTTAACTATGAGGACGATGTGCCTTCGAAGCCTGATGATGTCGAGAATCTATCTCAGGAGGATGAGGCCTCCAAGTCGAGTGACAAAACCTCGGATACTGATGTTGATGCGGTCTCGGAGTCCGCGGATGAAGGTTCTGTGAATTCAGACAAAATACTTGAACGCGTTGAATCAGCGGGTAGCGTTCAGCGGTACAATCGCGACCAGCTCATCTCTATTCGTAGCTCTTGCGATTTCTCGCAGCTACCGTCAATACCTTTGTCGGTCGTTTCTGTTGGTGCCAAGCCAGTACCTCAGGTCAGACGTGCCAATTATAAGCCTAAACGGATAATTAATATTAACACCGATGTGGTTCTTGATGAGGTCGAAAACGCTTATCGGCCTTCTGCATTAAAGAGCGATGATGTTCAGTCTGATCGCGCTAATCAACTTGGCAAGCAACTGAGCATCATCCTAAATCGCCTTCTTGACTCAAATGTGCAGGAAGTTCTCGATGATATAAAGAAGCTAAACATTAAAGGTGAAGATGAGGCGGCCACGTTAGCTGATGCCATCGTCAACAAAGCATCAAAGTCGGACAAGTTTATGAACGCTTTCGCCAGGCTGTGTGATGTTATTATAAGGGTAACTTCTCTTTTAGACTGATTAACCGTTATTTAGGGTTGGAAAATGACCCACTTCAAGGACAAACTGATGAAGACCATCAGTGATAACTGTTCAACCCCTTTGACCGTCTATGTTGAACGTATTAATAAAGAAATTGATGAGAAGATTCAGAATTCAACTGATGACAAAGTTAAGAAAATGATTGAGGAGGATCGTGACACAGTAGTGAAGAAGAAATGCGATCTCTATTTCGGCATTATGAAATTTTACAGCCATTTGTATTTGTTCGGTCTAGTTCTCGACAAGGTCTTCACTGAGTCTCTCAAGCCTTTTTCCAAACCCAAGTCCCAACAGGACGTTGTTGCGATGATAAATTGTCTCAGTATATGTGGTGAGTTTATGGACAGAAAAGCGCGAGACTTCGTTGATCTTTGTATCAGCAATCTGGAAAAATCCAAGCGGACCCTGCAACTTGAGTCACACGTCCCCCATAAGATCGATGATTTAATCGATCGTAGACGTCATGGTTGGAAGAGCGTTGAGCACCACAATGTCCCACAAGCCTCGACAATGCGTCGATCGGAGCCGAGTAAGGACACGGGTGTTCGTCAGGCGCAAGCCATGACCATGCAGAGGAAATCTTCGGCTACAAAACCACCAGCTGCCAGAATCGGCGATTCCAAGGGATTAATTGATACAAAGAAACTTGCCGTCACAACCACGGCCAGCCGCTCAAACTATCTCGGTCCAGGGTCTCACTACGACTGGAGCCAAGGGAGCAAAGCACAACCAAGGTAAATCGTTCTTTTAGAAACTCATTATCTTTACAGGCAACCGCGGTCTGGCACGGCTAGTGAATCCGACACTGGGAAAGAATCCAGGGCTTCCAGTGTGTCTAACGTAAAACGTGATTCTGGACATCAAGATAATTCAAAAGTTAATAACAGCCTTACTGCAAGTCAAGCTATCGAAGATATTCAGGCAAATTTCGACGTTTCTTCGAACTCGAATGTGCGTTTCCATTTTTCTATGACATTGCTTCTTAGTATAATTTGGCTCTGTGTGAAAGGGAGAAAGCTAAGTTTGTCGAACAACTTCTCCTTGATGCTATGGAAGGGCGCGCTGATACACGCAAGCGAACGATGGAAATTCTGTCCTACTTCTTTACTAAGCAGCAATTAAGTGTTGAAAATATGGTTTCAGGGTGAGTTATTTTTTGTCTACTTGATCATTGCCTCCACCTGTATATCAAACTTCATCTGTACTCCAGGTTTAAGGCTTTAGCTGAATTCAGTGACGATCTTGATTGTCCCAAGTTTGGTGAATACTTTGGTGAGCTCTCGAGCTGCTTGATTGTGCCCAAATCCGTTGATTTTGCAAATGTCGTCACGGTAATCAACATGTTGCCGAGTGAAAAAGACAAGCGCGAAGGCTTAGCCCAATGCGTTAAGGTCTCATCCAAGCACGCAGACCAAAAGGAGGTTTGCGTTTCCGTCCTCAAAGAGATTTCAAAGGGTCTTCCTTGGGGCGACGAGAAAGCTTTTGAAGACCCGGTCTTTCTGAAGCGCTACGATATCGAATTTCTTGTAACCGCAGCCCCTAAAGCCGCTTCTGCCAGTAGTTCGGGCGTCTCTGCAGTACCTCGTTCCGTTAGACAATGGGGAGAAACAGCACCTCCTTCGGATGACTTGACGAAGGTCGATAAGCTACTAAAGGATAGGAACTTGAAGGAGCTGCTTTCCTTGTGCTCTCAACAAGGGAAGGTAAAATTCCCTGAGAAGTATCTTCGAGTTGTGTTTAACCATGGCCAAAGTAAGATGCCCTAATTATTCGTGATGTTTTTTAGTTTTGTGTTCTAATGCTATACTTTCTTCGTCTATTGTAGAGTGGCGTCGTAAGGAAATGGAAGAATTGGTCCCTGTCGTTAAAACTCTCGTTTCTCCTGACAACGAGCACGATGCAATATTTGTACTTCAACAGGCTACTAGTAAGTTGTCTAATTCTTTGTTCTTTTGCGCACCACGGATGCGGTTGCATTGTTATTTGTTTGTTTTTAGATGCGGATGGATTCAGGACGTGGTTGCAAACATTGTTGCAGCAAAAAATTTTAACTGCACAGTCGGTAAAGGCCTATACTCAGGATAAGCGTGCAGTTTCAGAAAATCAGCGGATCGCACAGGACATTATCCGCAAATCCGTCTAATTAGCATTGTCAATCTGCCAATGTCCTTCCCCACCTTTGCTCTTCTTGCTTCCCTCTCACTTCCATCTCCGCTGATGTCTCACTAACCCAACTTGAGACATACGAATATATGTGCACCTTGACATCCCTACCTTCAAAAGCTAATCCCCTATTTCCTCTCTACCAATGCTGTGTATACACCTCTGCACTCTCAGATTGAGCCCACTACTTCCCAATAGAGGTTTGTGTACATATTCAGTTGTCGAAAACTGAATTTCCTTTCATATGTAGCATATCTTTTCTGTAAAAATTTCCCCCACTTTTGGAACTTGTATCTAGTCGTCAATTGTTGGGGTTGGGTCTGTTTCACAGTCCCAAAAGCTCTGTTCTTCCATTTCGCTACAAATCTATTCACTGGAACAAAACTGCTCATTTGTTTTGGTAGTGTATGTGCGTTTGTTGAGGTGGAAAGGGAGGTTCCGATTTAAGTTGATTGAAGAGGGTTGGGGTTCGGTTCTTGGATAGGCGTCGAGCGGGCACAGATCGGTGGGGGATACTCGTGGGGGCATTTGTTTACGACGCTCGCCAACGCGAGGTTGCGGGTATTTGATTGGCTTGCGGGCCAGGCTATTCCGTCATCGGGTTTCCCTCCCATGGGGCGGGGGGTTGTATGTTTACCTGCAGCTGGCCATGGTAGGTCCACGTGCTTGCGCCATGCGTCCATACCCCCTATTCCTGCTCCAATTTGTGGGTGGCACTGACGTTAGAGGGTACCGCCGCTGCTGATTTTCTCGATCCAAGTTCTCTGTGTGTTCTCCTGGTACTTTGAGCTGTGATTTCCGGACAATTATGGATCTATCCTACCGAATTTTCCTATCGAATCTCGATAGTGCGATGCAGCACGTTCATTCTATTTGTATTCATTCGACTTCAGTGAAGTAGTTCTCGCGGTTTAGTTTATTTAGTGGCATATCAGTCGCTACAAAGATCAGTTAAACTCAAAATATGCTTGATGGTGTACCTCATCAGATTTTTCCCTTGATCTATATGCTCTGAATTACTGCATAGTACATGATTCAAAGTTGGTAGAAAGGTTGCCTATTTCTCGTGACATGCTAGTAGGTAAGGGAAGGGGACAATGGAATCCCCACAATACTTTCATGAACCTCTGGTAATGATGAGAATCTTTTTTGGTGTCTACTACCCAAGACAATCACAGTGGTCCCTTCAGATCAGGAAGTCTGAGGTTCGTCCTGTGAAAGCCCTACTGCTAATTAATCATTCAATTTAACTATAAGGTCCATTTGCGCTAGCTTCAATCAATAATCAAAAAGCAAAAGAATCCTCAGTTATACTCCGAAGCAGAATGCACAGTTGTTTAGGTAATGAAAACTTGTGCAAAGTGGACACACTTAGTTCACCAATGAATATCTTTTAAAGTGCAAATCTTACTTCCAGGACTTCGATTCGGTTGGTTTTGAAGCAAATCCTCGTAGTAGTATGCTCAGTTGTGACCTGATATGTTAGGAATGCACACAATACCATCACATTTATTTCAAGTTTTAGACATCCGGGTTTATAAAAGGGCAAATAACGCTCTTGATAGGTCATTGAAAATGCTGGCGTCTTAAGCTGTTACCTTTAAGGACTCGTGCATTGTCGGCTGATAGGGGCATAATTTAAGACAGCCACTACACAATCTGTTTCAATCGGACACTTCAGTGTCTGCGAAACCGTTCGGATTGGTTTCTTCAAATGTACGTACAATGCACACACTCGATGTTTGAATTTAAGCTTGAGCTTTACCAATATCAATCACCCTTTGTGAGCCAATATTCTCTGCATTTTTGTATTTTTATGATTATTCTACAAACATTCGTTTTCACATTTATCTGTTTGGTCTGTTGGCATTTCAATTGCGTGTTTAACTCGTACACGCTGCACTAGCAGCCTATCGGCGTGCAAAATAAGGGCCTCTCAGGTCAATCTCAAAGCGGTGTATCAGCAGTGACCCAAAATGACCAAAATCCGGATCACGGCTTAGCGACCGCAAACGGCGTGCTAAACACCGACTAAATTATGTAGGTGATAATGTTGCTACTTTTATTACTGCCACAGCATTTGGGACAATTCTTGCCGATTTTTCGGATCGGACGGTCTAGTTTGCAAGCTGCGTGGAAGATGCCTAAACTAAAAATATATTCTGTGCTGAAGAATTATATCTTCATTTAAAAAAGGTTTTCTTTTAACTGGCAGTGGAAGAGGTAGTATGTAGCTACGATGGTGATACTTCAATGTGTAACCTTAGAGAGATATTGTGTCTCTAAAATTTTATCTAAGCTAAAGCTTCGGGCCGGGTTTAAACAACTGCAATGCTTGTTTTGTGCAAGAGTATTTCAGCTATTGGATACGATCCAGATCGAAATTTTTGCTAGAGTGATTACCAGGGGCTGAGAGAATTGAATTTGCAACTTAAGGGAGACAACACAAATTGGCACTAAGATCATTAAATTGCGCACTTTTGCTAGAGGCGCATTAGGACGCTGGGCCAGCTAAACGTCAAATCGACAACACAAGCCGAGAGCACACTCACACTTCACTCTAGCCTTCTCATCGTACACAGCGGGCAGGAGGTGAACCCTAGCGGAGGTTGACCTCATCGCCGCACCGGGTAGCAATGATGATGGCTTAGAAACACGGGTGGTGGAGGAGGAGACTGAACTTCTTTCACTCATTTTTGGCACCAAGCCACACGCGCAGCGGCTGCAGCGACACGCGCGCGCGTGGGGGCAGGAGAGTCGGAATGTGTTCTGCATCTCCACGTTGCAGTGCCTGTGCAAACACGTGTGCGCAATACACACGCTGCTTTCAGCTGATGGCGAGGGGAGAAGGTGTGCCTGTTTCGCGCGTGGGTGTGCGCTTCAGTTTTCTGATGTGGTTGTGCAATTAGGCTAATTAGGCTAGCACATTATTACTACTAATGCTGCCTATCTGCATTGCAATCTCAAACTTTGATAGAAGCCCTTAAGGAAGCATAACTACTAGGGGTAACTTCGTCATCTGTAGTTAGTCGGCATTTGGGAGTACACAATTAGTCGGACTCGAGCCAGAGCAAGTCACAAGTTTTGTTGTGAGTAGACTCGGAGTTGGCAGAAGGGGAAGTTCTACTCATAAGACCCACACTTGAGAGTTCTGTGTACTCTTAAATTAGGGAGCTTCCTACTGTAGCAACCCTACCCAACAAGCTAGTCAGCTTATCAGCTCAGTGACTTGCTTTTAGATGATAGGTTCTAACATATCCGGATACTCATCCGTTATTTTGCTTCCTTCTGCCACAGCTTAGTCGTCTCCGTTGCCTAGGAGTATCCAGTTCGTGTCACTGGCTATTCTATTGCATTCAGATGGAAGCATTGAGCAGAAAACAAAACTTCCATATTTTTCTTACTCCGAGCAAATCACCAGGATATATTTTATTCTCTACCTTGTTGATAAACTTGGAACCCAGTCATCCATTTACATTCTAGTCGTAATGAATGAAGAAGAAACATAATGTGTCGGAACACCTCCAAAACCAAATCCGGACAAAAACAGAATATTTTTCGTTTAAATTTAATCGAACACAGTGTGTATGAGTTATCAAATCGCTCCTCTGTTGGATCCTGAGATCTGTAGAAGCCTTAAGTCACACTCACAGCTGGTTACTGGTACCACATTCGGGTAGTAATAACCAACCACTATAACATGTCGTTATGCCTCTTAAAATTTACCTTTTGATGATCTAAACAATCCAACAGCTCAGACAAATCTTAAAAACAGGCGTTGAACTCAATAAACGTCAGCTGATCTTCGAAGGAGAGCCATTTAACTATACATGCAGACGGAGAGTAAACCCTTACAATGCAAATTTATCTCATTGAAATTAGTCTTGCGATAATAGTGGGGAAGGAAATGGGATGATAATAAAATCAGTGCCTTGATGCATAGCTTAGGATTAGGGACTTGTTAAAAATAATTCCGCCTGGCCTTCGAAGAATGCGTGGACTTGTGTGTTGCTGCAGCAGTAGAAGGAAGCAAGAGTAACCAGTGTTGCTGGTCATAAAATTTCCTGATCAAAATATTGAAAAGATGAATCGCAATTTGAATTATGGTTTCTTGCAACCCCTTCATTCAGCCGGACGAAAACTTGAAACTATTAAAGGGTCATAAATGGCAGATGACTGTGATTGACAGTTCGTTTAGTCTATCAAGGCATATAATCAGATTACATGTGACTTATGGCCTCGTGTCAAGGCTACTAGAATCGTCATGGATTTTCTTGCTTCGCTGTGTTTCTGTGACTGACCTTCTGTACGAACCTCTTTTTGGTTCCACTCGATTCCTTTTCATAAGAATAATCGCAAATTACCCCTTCTTATTTGTGCCAAAACATCCATTCTTTGATTAGAATTCTGACGAATTTTTGCAAACTCTACAGTGTCAACTGCACTTACTCGGTTCTGTGTAAGCCATTTCCAGCTAGTAATAAACAGATAAATCTTCCGAAAAGATGATCCCTAAAAAATACTTAACATCGTGATTCCTAGGTCTGATAGGGCATTTTATGTGTTTTCGTGATAATGGAGGATTTATGTAACATAGCAACGGTTTTGGTGGTTTGTGGATTAAGATCTAAGAGGATTTTAAGTTAATTCCAGCCAGTATTTAATCAGAAAATATTAGGAATGAGGTAAATGCTGGCGAGAATTTGATGCTATTAAAATGGATGCCAAAAATAATGTAACGACACTTTAGCACTAAACTTAAATTCCGATTACTGACCCACTTCAACTTGGGCAGCTCAGCCCAAAATAATTTTTGTGGCTTTTGGCTAGTATTAGAAAGGTTTTACTTTCAGCAACCTCCATTTGTATCACTAAGTAAATTGTTTATATATTGATACAGGATATTTCTAAAATTGCAAGTTTTTAATATATACTTTAAACAAATAAATATCACGAATAAAAAAATCATTCGGCAGATTGATCATTCATTTATTAATGAAACTCAATAAAGAATAATTGCTGAAAACTTACCACCAGATTCCATTTGACGAAAACAACGGTCGTTCAGACCTCAGACAAGACGAAATTTTAATTCCGGTATAAAATTAGCAGATTACACTTGGAGTCTCTACCTTAGCTCTAAGGTCGATCCAGAAAACTTTCAGTTGGCCACTGCTAAGGCAGTGGCGACAAAACCTAATTCACCGACAAATGATGACCATAGATTCCGGAGTTTGCCATGCGCACAACTGGCGCTGTGCCAAAGTTCGCCATCCTCTGCGCTGCCAGGCGATTCAAGTGAATCCATCTCATCATAAATTGACGAAGACCTGCGACAACGTTGCGAATTGTGTTTATATACTAAAACGCAAGGCACTGAGAAATCATGAAAAAGAATAAATCGGTAGGATGTTAGAGGACAAGTTGTGGAAATCGGTAACTTTGACTATCTATTTGTAGGTTACTGAATCAATGAGGAAATATTAGTTACATTTTTTTTCAAGGTTGATAAATAATGTGTTAGCCTTATACACCCATTTAAACTGTATCGAAATCTAAAATAGTATCGTCGATGGATCGAATCATGGGAGGCTCGGTCGAATATGCGAATATGCAACTCAAAACTTCTGCTCCGACAGATAAAGAAGCAATCACGCGCTACGTGCTTACTTCAGCCACGAGGTATGACGGAGGGTATCTGCAAATACGTCATATCACTTCTTTAAAGTGTCCATTCTATGCTTTTTACTTTGGCGTTTCATTGTCCCATATCAACACATCACTTTTTGATGTGTTGATATGGGCTGCAAAATTACTCAAGTACCTCCCTGATTAATCAGGTTTAAAGTTGGTATATTTGGTCATGTTTAAGCTATATGGCTTCTATGAGAGTTCAGTGAAAATGGTTTAAACGGTGTATAAAAACAGGTGGTGAATGATGGCACTGATGTGAGGAGGTAAGGGGCGCTCAGTTGGTTTGTGTCGATGTGGCGGTTGAGTAATAGGCAATAAAGAGACGTTTGTCCAAGCAGATAGTGGAATTTTAACTTCTACAAAGTAATCGATAATAAACTCGTCTTTGAAGGTAAAATCTAAACCCAATCAAGAGGCAAAAACTGCATATAGGAAGGGATTGCATTTAACGCCTCTCTTATGTACGAATAGGCTAGCTGCACTCAATCCAGATCGTTGGGATTTTAGTGAGAATTCTTCTTACGTTATTCGTGTTATCCACCGTCTTAATATTCGGTTCCAGCCACTGACATTTCGCTAGAAAAGGGGACCTTTCGACCCATTTCTAAGGATTTGGAAACTCCTCTAGTAAAAAGCTGTTCGGTTCTCATTTTAACTTCTCACTTCACTCCAGCACAGGTTGGTGTGTCCAGATGTTTCAGCCCAAATTTGGGGTATTTTTAATGTATAGTACTCCCCAAGTATGCTTGATTACTTTCGTGTGGGGGAATTATTGTTTTCCATTTTGCGGAAACACAATTCGTGCGTTATTAAAGCCATTGCAATCAATACTACTTAACCATGATAAATTAAGCATCTATAGGGTATTCCGTGTAGTGCTTTGATGATCATTTCGAAGACTGGTTTCTTGTACTCCCACTATGCCTTCACGGCGTTCGCGCTTCGTGTGGACATTCTTTCTAGCTTTAAAAATCTCCGGACGCCTCAATCAATGTATCAACCGTGACTCATTAAACGTGAATAAAGCACGTTCCACCCCATGTGATTAGAAATTGCACAAACTCGAAGCTCAAGTGAAGAAGTACGTTTTAGAAGTTAAATAACGCGGAGACCCTCTGAAAATTGCTTTCACTAAGTGTGAGCGGACTGAAGCAGAGAGTGGGCTGGGTTGCACCACGGGGTCACTTGCAGTTACCATGACAGAGTTCACACAGAGACGAAGGTCAGAGGCCTGTGCATTCATTGTTTCTAATTCCCCTCTCAAGATGGTTGCCTGTTTGTGGGTCATAAGTCTTCTTAAGTTAGAAATATGTTCTCTACTATAAGTCTTAACGAAATGGATTGCCCGGTTACATTGGGTTATTCAAAACGGCAGCTTTTGAAAGAGATCGGAATTAGGTAAAGAATCCCAAATTTCGATAACCAGGAAATAGTAAAGGGGCTCATAAAACGTCTTTTCAATGCTCAAAGAATTATTACGTTACACTTCCTTATTGATTGATAAGTCAGCGGTTTCAGCGTGAAAGAGCCTGACTGTATGGATCTTCTTAAAATAAACACTTCAGCTATCAGTGTGAATAAACAATTGTCATTACTTAATTTAGCACGGCTAATCTGTACGAGACAAATGGTGAAGCATCTCTAGAGGTAGCCTTATTTTCATCAATGCCATTAAGGAATACATCTTCCATAAATTGAGTTGTTACTCCAATCTTCTTACATTTAAACTAGGATTCCAAGTCGCTGAGCATTCTTAGGCCTGCCTAAGATAGGTGGCAATAAAAACGCATTTTCCAAGCTTTTAATGGAATATAAAATTGTTATAGCCAGATTCATACAAATCGCCTTTATTCCCTCTAAAAACCTGTAATTGCTACCATTCCAAACTGCATTAGCTTTCCTTCAAAACTTTTAGCGCTGTCCTTGTTTCAATGTACTTTCTCGAGGCAGCTGAAGCAAGAAACGTGAATCCGAGAGTAAATTTCTTCTTAAAGGCCAATAGGACCCCTTATAGATAGGTTGTGATGGCTTAATGCGTGGAGGACTTTTATCTTTTACATTTGGTGGAATTGCAGCGAGTATAGGCAGCAGGACGAACTACTCTTCGCTTATATCTGAGGTTTGTGGAAACACGGGAATAATACCATTTCTAACTAAATATTTCCTCCCAAGTGAGGTACTGTCTAACATATGTTAGTGTGTTCAATTGAACAGACTAAGATGATCTTTATAGAGCATCTATACTCGAAAGGCTAATTCATTGCATACAGAACTGAAGTAAAAATGAATCTACACCATTTTAGCTATGCCATTAAGAGAAAGAAAGCACGTTAAAACCTTACTGACCAATCATGATTTTATGAAAATGCGGAGCTAGAGTTGAGGATATCAGTTCAAAATATCAGCTTTAGGGCAAGATTACAACACACATATGGAAACCCTAGCACATAACTTTTATGTTTATGGTAATTAAAATGGATGATTCATTTTGGAGAGGTCACTGGGTCATGAAATGAATCATCGAAAGTATCACTCAGCCGAATATACACTTGATTGTTTAAGGAAGATAAAATTACCACCCCCTCACCCGACCGTCCCCTTGCAAATTTTATGAGCTGGATCTTACGTGGCTAACAGCACCTGCCTTTTGGAACTTAATCCTTGCTGTTTTGACTGGAAATGTGAAAATTACCACAAAGTCGACGACACAACCCATGGTCAGAGGAATTTTACAGGGTCATTGGAAATTTTCAGCAACAGTAAGTAGTACATCTTCATGGAAATCTTGTCATATAAATTGTATATAACAGGGATTTTTCATTTATAAACTGAAGGCTATCGTAAAACCGTGGCCACGTATGGGGTGCTTCGGTATTTTGAGATAATTAAAAAAGGTTCGGCATTTCACAAAATAGATTATTTTATTTAATAGATTATTATTTTAATAGATTATTTTATGAGAATCAGTCGCCTCCTCAACAGGATATAAATAAAGGTTTATTTGTAGTATTAAAATTCACCGTTGTTCCAAACTGATCTTAGGAACAAAATAAAACGCTTTTGCATTTCGCATTTAAGTATGTTTATACAAAAGGAGTTACCTACGAGCCGTGGAATGATGTCTAGAAGATAAAATCTAGATATAAAATAAATATAAACATTTCCCTGGTGTTCAATTTCGGTCCGGTCAAAAGCGACCGGATCTATCTCAATTCAACTCGAAAGTGGTTAAATAATTTCTCGACTCTGCAGGTGTTACTTCCAAAATTTGAGTAGCACAATGATAATTGAAGGAGAATGTAGAAGAGGTCCCACTGCTTTTTTCAAATGTCGGCCTGTATAAAATTTGCAAATCCACCAATTCTCTGACTATTCATCTAATATTTACTTGAAAATTTAAATTAAGACTAAGTTTCACAACCTGCCTTTTTGCTGTTGCTCTGTAATTAATGTATAATGGCAGCTGGATTCCAATTGTTTTAATTATTTTGTTTTGGTCACATGTGTAGTTTTGGTAATATTTCAAACATTTAGCTACCAAACTGATATAGAAAGGGCGAGTTGTCAATATTGACTCAAGAAACTCTATTATGTCAGAAAAGGCTCATGTTTTTTAATTTATGTTGATGTTTCCCTTGGCTCATCAATCATCACAGTAGCTTGAAAATATCGAACATCATACAATCGAGAAGACCCTATCCTGACTCAGCACTGATTGATTGACTGAAACCAATTATCGTTCTCGAACTTCAAATTTAGGGTGATTTTTGGATAGGAGCCCTACATAATTTCGATTTCAAGCATCTAGTGTATCCATATTTGGCGTTGAAAGTTTTTATGATTTAGAACTAATAACTTAGTTTAATACACCTATGCCTTCTCAGCTCCTACCTAATCAATCGATGACTGCGTTGTCATGCAAATTATGTTACTCCGTAAATGCTTCTTCGTCACATTTTTGTAAAAAACATGGTTGGTGTGGATATAATGTCACGTTCATTCTATGGCTTCCATTTTGCTCACGTCTCTTCATTAAAATTCCCACTATTTTTTGTACGCACTGAATGCTCACATTACTAACACCTATCGATTCGTGCTCAGTATCATATCAATATCATATCTTTGTTTTCTTTAAAAAGGAAATTAAAAAAACCGACGTAAAATTAGACGGAATTTGTGGGAGCC
The DNA here is from genome assembly GCA_030710315.1 of Anomotaenia brevis. NCBI lineage: Eukaryota > Metazoa > Platyhelminthes > Cestoda > Cyclophyllidea > Dilepididae > Anomotaenia > Anomotaenia brevis. Next base: position 1,309,094 of record JAUOZQ010000009.1, read on the forward strand.
AATCTAATAATCGATTGCTGGAAACCAACTTTTTATTCTAAACATATCACATATAAATCATTTTAGCTGGGATTTATTTATTGGAGACGCTGTTGAATAAGTTTCCGTTTCTCTATCTAGCTCTCTGGGTGAGTCCATTTAGCAGCGACTGTGTGCACAGCTTAAAACCCTGGTTGTGTGCTGCATAATTGCATTACAGCGACTGGCAGTTCTCCTTCAGCTAGGCAACCCCACCCTTACTCCTTGTGTGTGTGTGTACCAGAGAGCAAGAGATCACTCGCACTAGATTCCCCTTTACTCGGTAGAAACTGCATTGCTTTCGGAGTAGTAGTAGCAGTGGTAGGACTTCGCTTTAGACAAGGATCTGACATCATAAAAGCATTAATGAGCTAGTGAGGACAATAGAGATAGACAAGGATTGGTAGACACAACGGGTATTTTTGTTTGACGTGCTGAGAATAACGCTTGATTGGGTCAGGGACCGAGATGAAGAGATAGAGAGAGATGGGCGGTATATTTATGAATGGGGGCAAGGCATCAGCTTATCGATGCTCCGCAGCCTTGAACACCATGAAGGACATCCCATCGACTGAGAAGAATGCAAAGTTGTCCTTGATGTAGGCAATTTCACTAGAATGTACAACACAGGTGAAACCTGCATTAGCTTTTTCTGAATTGCAATTGAACACACGCATGCACGTCAGCACCATAATCCCATTACCAATTCAAAAGACCTGAGTCATGCACTAATAGTCATGCATCGACTCACCTGCCGAATCTCTGGCCACAGACACAGCTCCAAGTTCCGGGATACTGCTTCTCCATGATTTGTCGGACCTTGGAGGCCATGTTCTGCTCGCGATTGGTCTGGCTGCCGCCGTAAGCGCTCTGGCTCTCCTGCATCGCTTGACGAGCGGCTCGTTGACAGGTGTTGAGCATTTCAGAGCTCATGTCCTGTTTGAAGACCTCATCCTTCATCATCTGGTTGTTCATCATGACGGAGTAGTGCTGTGTCTGAAAGGCTGCTCCCCGGCTTCTAGCATTGCAAGCACCACTCTCGGGTTTTAAATGAGACCCTTTGCGCGTGTGCTGCTGTGCTATGAGGTGCGCTCAAACACTCGATGCCAATTGGTCCGATCTTCTATGATGTCACGTAGGTGCGCACACGTATGAGCGTGCGTGAGCACATGACACCTTGCCAAGCTACTCTCATGGTTACAGGGCATGCAATTCAACCACTCATTCGCAGGAAGACCGCATAGCCGTATTTGAGAAAATGGACCGTTTAAACTGCAGCATCAGGCATCGCTTAATGCCTGAACTAAGGAGGAGTTTGGAGTGAAGGAACTGCCTTAGCGAGACCATGTTTCTATTGATCGATCACTCAAGACCCTCTCTCATTGCATGTGTGTAAGAGCTCACACAGACGCCGAACTCATGTATGCAAAATGAATGTTAGTACGTGTGTGCCAGAATGAGTGACAAACCTGCTTGCTTCCTATGCAAGAACCTCACGTACTTAGTAGTTGCGTGAAAGCGCCTACATATCTTGCCTAAGTAAGTTTGCTTTACGCATCCATTTGCATCAAATATCAGAAAATAAAGCCCAATTTCGAGCTAAAACCAGAATTTGCCCCTCAGAGGTTTGCGTTCCTCATTGCCACGAATTCTGATCGCACATAATAGGTAAAAATTTGGTTAAATATTAACGGGAGAAATAAGGATTAGAATTCATACTGCGCTGACTCAATAACTGGAGCAAAATCAACTGAATGTTTACCAACTGTGAGAAGCTGAAAAATTCTAGTAAAGTTACCGGAGAGGCTAGAACCTTGTAGAGTTATTTTATACTTGCAGAGAGAAGATTTTCGAAGAGGGCTGGATCATGTGAAATGTGTCAAAGCACTTAATATTCTGTTGCCTAAGAAGTGAAATTCCAATTGATTTATGAATCATCGGAACTCAGCAATTCACCTAATTACGAATGCTATTTCGCTTCTTGAAGGTAAATAAAGTTTTAGAAATTGCTATATTTGATAAGTTTCGTGTTACTCATCCGTTCAGTAGGGCAATCTTATTGATCAATATAAGCCCTATTACTCTGTTGTGGTTTTAAAGTGAAGATTCGTACTTTTCCAACCTGGGATCCGACGCTAATTATTTTCTCTCAATTAATGCACCTTACAAATTTCAACCTTATTAATATAGATCAACTGATTTAGCGGAAATTGGAGCAGTATACTGCACTAGCGAGAATGCAGATGTAACCTTCAAAGCAAAACCGAATAATTCCATTAAATTGTAACATTTTTTTGTTTATCAGTTCAAAATAGAATTTCCTATTTTCCTTCAATACCATGAAATTAAAGTTAGGTACTACAAATCCAAAGGCAAAATGCTTTACTTATTATAAGTTGTATTCGACAAACATTTTATATTTGAAGCTCTTTTATATGTTAAAGGTTTTGTGAGGTTTTGGAATGCCTAATTGTAGGTAAATTAGTCATGTTAATCGCTGTAGGCCTAGTTCACATGTAGACTTTCAGATCTAGCATGAAGTTATTCCAATGATAGTCTAAAAATTCTACCGCTTTTATCTAACTCATATCAATATTTCCGTTTCCAGAACAGGTCAATTTGAATTCGAAGGGGTCCGCCTTCGATAAAAGGAGGCCCTATATCGTTTTAGACTTGAAAATACTAATTAAGTTCTTCATATCGACTTCGATGACTTTACCCTATGAATTGTAATTAAATAGGAGCTAGAAAAGTTATTTTATTCATTGACTGATACCCCAAGGCTGCAGCCATTTTCCCATTAGGAAGCGAAGTCGTTTTACGAGATCTGAGTTAGCTCAAATTTCAGCCCTCTGGAAAGACCGGAACCATGAGAACAAAATCTGCGATTAAATTTCAACCATCCACTTCTTCTAACGGAGTCCTTTTGCAGCTCCTTTATTGATTATTGGAGCCTCTCGCTTGTAATCAACATAACTTACCCACGAGAAAATTCCTTTCTAGAAATTGAAACTGGAAATCTTTACAAGACAGACTATTTTTCTGCCAGACATTTAAAAAATTGAAAGAGAACAAAAATATTGCTTAAAGGTACTCTCTATTGCTGAACAAATTGTAAGAATTGATGATCTTGAAGGCATTGGCTCAATTAGTGACTCACAAGCTGCCTTTGTCGCTTTGTCAGTTCCCATGTTGATACATGATCAGAAATTCCGACTGTTGAGATCCGTACGCAAAATTAGAGCCAAACTACTGAAATGACAACCCAAAGTGTTCTGTTTGCTCTTCAAGTTATTTCTTCTTACAGAAGCTTCTGCAATCAATGACGAAAGGTCATCATGCGAAAAATCTACTTATTTCACTGAATTCAAACTTAAGTTGTTATTATTAATCAAGGATTAATAAATATTGGTGAATGAGTATTAATTGACAATGAAAATTTATTGAAGGCTTGAGCATATTAATTAAAATATGGGTGTCAAATGTACATTTAAGCTCTTTGGTACCTAAACCTTCACCTCACAAACGAAATATCTATTTTTTCTATGGAGCCATTTTCATTGTTGAGCTTCAGATGCACAATCAGAGTAATGAAAACATTACTTTAAAATCTCTAGTGCCTTTGTCATTAACCAGCCAAGTCGCCTGTTTCAAGTCCCAGTATGTTTGTCGATAATGGCGTCCTTGTGAGTCATTCTCACACCCTTGTGCCATCACTAAGTATCAATTTGACTAACGATTCGGATCTCCTTACTCTTTTGATGGCAGGAGTTTAGTGGAGACGGTGCTACATCCTTGCTACGTGCCTAAGCACACCTGACAGGAGGCTCGTAAATCTGTTTTTGAAATAAAATACCCATTTTCATGAAAATAAAGAAGAAATCTCTTTGAAATACAACGGTATTAAACAACAGTTTGAACCAAATTTAGAGCAAGTAACATAGCAGTTATCTAAGGGATTAACTGTATTTATGAGTAAAAAATTTGTTAATCGAAAGCTTTCCAATTGACCTTCAAAGAGGCATTGGATCTCTACATTAAAATGCAAACTATTTGAATTTTATTTTGCTTAAAATTCGTTAATAACTGCGCCTCCACAATACCATCTCATGCTATGCTAAATTGTTGCACGCTTCATCATGAGGCACGCAGTTCTACCAACTTTACAGATCTCCTTCCACCAGAGCTTTGTAAAATCAGACGGAACAATTCTACGCCAAGTCAATCTTGGTGACTCTTAGAAGCCGATTCAAAAAACTACGCACATCTGCGATTGGCAGACCGTGAGAACTCCAAAAGGGGAGGGAAGGAGTGAGCGCTGTCCTGGATTAGTCGTCGAAGCCAAAATTTCGTAATTGGGGTCACGACGCATGACTTGCGAAAGTTTGCCGCTGACGTGGGTAGTCCGAAAACCGTGACCTCATCTTAGAGGGAACAAACGATATTGCAAAATGAAGGAGAGAGCATTTATCAATCGCAAGCACCCACACTCCAGAGCATAGGATGGAAGGTCGTGTGTGAATGATAGTAAAATAAAATTGGGGGAGTGCATTTAGTAATGGAATCTCTGAGTGAGTATGCCACACAGGAGGCTACTATAATCCCAGTAGTAAAGCAAGCAGCTAACGAGAAGTCTACCTTGTTTGAGGGTAGTCGGACATTTTACAGAAGGAAATTTAGACTTTTAATAGCTGTTTTATTGGAATTCATGCAAACTATCGAGACCTGGAAACCACCTGATTCATCATAGAAGTGGATAGCCTGTATCTTGATAGAAGCTTTCAAAGTATGAAGTATGCTCAACAGTGTAGAAACGGTTTAGGGGAATTGGAGACTACAGGGAAGGGGTGACTAGAAGAAAACAAATTAACAGCAGACGATTGGACCGCACTCACACAGCAGCAACTTTTCTCAGGTGCCTACGTAGACCACTGGAAACACTGCTGACCACTTCAGTTAGGCTTGAATAATGAGGGGAGCCCCTTCCTCGGCCATACATCAGGCAAAAGTAAAAAAAGACTTATCAACCGTTTTTAACGGCAACACCAGAACCCCATTTTTGCCGTCCTGAATCCTGAATAGAAAACGGTTTTTCTTGGTTTTCTTGGAGGCACCTGAACATTTTTGTGGTCCCTTTCTCATGATTCATCACGGTTTAAGTAACTGATTAACAAGGCTTTGGCAAAACAATCGCCTCCACCCGTCAACCGTTTGGAGCTCATACACGGTTGACTCAACCACCTGCTAACGTGTAGCCAGCGTAGTTGTCAAAAGAACACCCCGAAATGTTTCATCAATCAGTAATCAGGATTCTTGTATAGATAGCGGCCGGTGCACTGAGGGACCAATTTTGCACTCTAGTCAGTATTATGACGTTTGCACCTTAATTTCATACTTTAAATGCTCATATTTTTATCTATTTTCCACTTTTATTATCGATGGATCTGTTCAATACCACAGGCGATATTCGTGTATTGCTAGAAAAACACTTGATTGAAGATGTTTTGGAAGCAAAAACCTCTAACTTAAGTTAAGTGATAGGCTCTCCGCCATGACGAATTTTGAATAACAAATGAAAAAGTGGTTCTACGGCTTCGTAATTGAAACTCCATTAAGCTCGTTCTTGGAAACCCCATCAGATAGCGACCTCTGAATCTCGCAATGATATCCATTGACTGAACAGTAAGTGCTTCAGCATCGATAAGCAAACTAGCTCTATCCAGCGTTGCACAAGGAGGTTCATTGTGTTGAGGACCCTTGCCACATCATCTGGGTTTGTTTTTGTGTTAAATGGCTGCTTAGTTGAGTATCCCTTAGAGGCCACCCAGCAGTTTCTAATGGACCTTGAAGCCGCATTTTTCTTACACAATACTTCAGGGAGGCATTTTACAGTGACCACGGCAAATAAAAGTGGTCGGCAACTGCAAAATTTACCAGATTTGAAAGAACTCCAATAGGCAAGGAAATTGCGCCATCCATGATTAGTAGCGAAGGTTATCACTGAGTGCTACGACGTTTATACTTACACATTAGCCCGGATTTTTGAGGAAATCTGTTGCTGTGGGAGCGCAGTCAGAGAGTCTGTTACGTTGTTACATTGGAACCACTATGGCCTCCCCCTCCATTGAAAATGGATTAGAAAAGATATTTTTGAAAGCTTTAGGCTTTTAAAGGAAGTGCAGTATCCCTCAATACATTCCACACAAGCGGGAAAACGCTAAAAATATTTGGTAAAATTTAGTTTGAACACTCTATGCAATGGACATCGGTAATTTTTCCACAACTCTTCAAGTTATCAGTGTTTCTCTACCTAGGGAGTAGAATAGATTGTGTTTAATAAATCAATCTCCAACTGATTTTTAAGGTGTGTAGGTATTAGTATTCTTACTCCTTCACAGGCTTGGGGAATTATTCTCGAAGAAAAGCAAGCTTTATCCCATCCAACATCGGATGCGTCATGATCAACTTCAAAGCTTGTATACCGCTAGAGTTGGCATCGGTGTAGATCAAAACCGAAAACCTGAAAGCCCCTGTTTTTCCCGAACTTTGACATTCATGTGATAAACATGAAAGAGCTTATTTTCTTCTCATTTTCGCCTACAATGGCAAGCGTGGACAGGAATAGACTCTCACCTGCGCACACGTTGGCAGAGTTTTGCTGTTACCACTAATTATGACCACTAGTTCTATCCATCTCTTACTCTCTCGGTTATTCACATTTTTTACCAGCAGACAACGCGGGGTGCCAGTAGAACTCAGAGCAGGAATTCGTTAGCAAATCTTTTGTGCGCGCGAACACGAGGTCACAGTTTATTGATTTCCTGCACTCGCGCACACAAACTCGCCTGCCTGCGAGTGTAGGTGGGTATGCCGCTAGGGCGCATTTCGTGACTGCGATTGTCAACGCAGTCTTCGGACCGCGATTGGGTATTCTCGGTGCAACGCTAGGTAATATTCACACAAATGTGATGTCTCGTATGCGTAACAAGACCTCTCAAAGCGAATATCCATCTGCATGACTACAAAGCACTTTTGGTGGTGAGCCTTTCAAGGGCTCTTCTGTAAGTATACGCACTATCACCCAATAGATAAAGATATGAATAAAGACCTAAATTACTAGATGTAATTCAACCTAACACTGTCGAGCAGAGGGAGCGCATGTGACCTTGAAAATCCCAAAAACGCATTTCTTGTGCTGTTCCCATCCTTTCGATTACATAATCTATAAAATGATCAATGGGCAAATAAAACAAATCCATAAATTAATGGAAGATATTGTTGGGGATCTCTTAAAAAAGGATTCATGCAAATGACCACAAATCAATTAAAATTTTGCCGAATTCATGTTTTCATTATAGAAAGTTTTCATTATAGAATGCAATTTGTCTTTTTAATCGTTAATTGAGTTATTGAAAATGTCAAAAAGGCATGCAAATACTTTGGTGCCTAGTAAACTTGAAAAACTTTACAATACGCTGGTTACGTGAGTTGATAGGAATTCTCTCTGGAAAGTGAAAAAGGTCCGTATTGTAGGATTTAGATAGAGAATCGTAAAAGCAAAATCAAAGTTGTGACTTATCTGGGCCGCTTGCATTGTTCCTTAAGGTGTTTTCATCATAAAGTAAATTATTTGTAAAGGAATACGAAACCTCGAGAAAGGCTGATTTTACTTCACAACACAAAGATTTCTCATTTTTAAGTCCACTTCCCTTCCTTTTCTCTAGAGGAAGATGTAAAAAACTATAGCAAATACCACAAACACACTTAGACTACTGGAAAGCCATCGTTTCGATAGCCTGAGGCCAAATATGAAAATAATTTCTGGGCATTAGAAAAGAAAGTTAGAAGAGTAAATCAATACGCCCCACGAGGGTGACATGCTGTCGAACGACTTGGTAAGTGGTGATGAATGAGTTTTATCCATAATTGAAACCACTATGTTTTTCGAGTGATTATGGAATTAAGCATAAATCTATCATTGTAAAAATGCTAATTTATGCAATTTCGATAATATCCAATAAGATTTCCTTGATGTTTTCTGCAAGAAAAGCTTCTATCAAAGTCGGACCAATTGCCAATACAATACAAGGGAAGATCCCTGTAAGTTAGAGATACCAATTAATTTCCGACAGGTAAAAAATATTATTTAACCTTAAAGCGCACTTATAAAATCAGTCATGTTTATTCATAGTACTGTTGCTACTTACACCAAAGTAACTTCCAATTTTCCTACAAATCATTATTTTTAGACCATCTACCCATTGACCCATGGAATCCGAATATTACACCGCAGATTCGCTATCTGACAAAAGTGAGTAATTTCGTACTTTATAATAATCTGACTATCCCTTAATTTTTGCTAAGCCCTGATCATGAGTTTAATCCACAATCATGAGGCGAATTTGAGCTGCGAACAATGCGAAAATTTCAGGCAAGCAGGAACAGGCAGCGTCTGAGGTTCGCACCAGGAAGGTATCTCGGCGATCCAGAGGCCGTAATGAAGCCCTTAAGCGAGATCATTCTCCCGAAGTCCCCAATGCGAACGTCTCCCCCGCCAAAAAGTGGGTCTTGATGCTAGTTTCACCAAATATGTACACATCTACTTATTTATGTTCAGTAGAAAAGACCAACGTTGGAAAGTCACTATCCATTTTCACTATGCTTCACTACTTAAAGTTTGTTAGTACAGGCCTCATATCTAAACATTTTCGAAATCGCAATTATTTTTACCATTGTGTAAAAATCCCCGTTTCAAAATGATTAATAGTAACCACTATTCAATACTAGCTTTTGTTTGAGCTATTCGTGCCCTGTATCGATAAGAGATAAATCATTATGTGTTGTCAAAATGACCATGTACTATTTGCAGTTATACCAGCAGTACATGTGTACAAAAATGCTGCTCCGCATAATCTTGAATGTCATTTCGATACACCACGTTACCTTACCGCAGCATCCCTAAACCACCATGAAGAAATCTATGCTATGCATTAGATTCTTATAGTAGACAGGTTACGACCAAAAAATAACCTATCAATTTAGTCAATTTCCTCCTAGTAGAAGTTTCTCGATGTGTACATCAGGTGTTTCATCTTTCGACTACACTTGATGACGGGAGAGCTCCCGCTCGGAGTTCTGAAGATCAGGTAAGGTTTCTCCAAAGCTAAGGCTTTACGAAAAGTCCAAGCCACGGGATCACCACCATCTCCGCCGCGCTGATCACTCTTGCTAACTACCGTTCAAATAGCATCCTGGTGAGAGCCCATCACTACCATAACGAATAAATGTTTTAGAAACTGTCTACCTGCTTGGACACTCACCTACCCAATCCCGCTCACATCGTAACAGGGTTAGGTGAAAAACTTCCACCGTCCTAGGAGTGTTTTTGAAATTTTTTGCACCACAGCGACCCCGCCGGAGGAGAGGGATTCGCGAATGCGACAAGCGGCACAGGATGCGGCGGTGGCGGCGGTGGTAGCACCTCTCTCGAGAGCAATGGCCCTCGACTCACCTGCGGACTTGCTCCCGCTCTACGACGATGCCGGGCACCGCGATCGCTACGCGGGGCTCCCGCGAATGTCGCAGCAGCTTCCGGCGGTGGCGGCGGTGCCTCCGAATGTGGCAGCAGCCCACCGCGGCTACGCGCTGTCCTGGGAGCGGGGGCGGTGCGTGCGCACTCAGTTCTTCCACGAGGACGAGGAGCGGGTGCGGCGGGTGGCGGAGGAGCTGACGCGACGCGTCGTCCGCGCAGCCACTTACCGCGTGCGCCGTGAACGCGCTGTCGTGTGCCCCTGGCTGGGCAACTCCAGACCCACCTTCGGTCTGGAACACACCTTTCCACCACCCTGTTGGCCACCTACACAGCCACAACAACGCAGGGAGGTGAACTAACATTCCTGTGCGTGTTTTAGTCGTGCTATAATTTTAAATAAAATTTATGTTTGGGAATGGCTTCACGCTCTCGACTAATGTTTTTCAGAGATCTCACGGTAGGACAAAAGTGGGCAGTGACTGCCCAGCTTGTCCAATTTTGAGCCAATAACAGTGAAATGCTACCGTGGAAACTCTACCGTGGTATCGTATGGCTAAATTTGACAAATCAAGCAGGTTCGTCTCAGCCGTTGGTGCATTTGTGGTCAGTGGGCAAACTTCTAACCTGGGTTGCTTTTAATGGTGATGGGTAAAACGGTTGCTGCTCGCAGGAACAAAACTAGTTAATTTTTGTTTAGCTTATCAATATTGCTGTTGCATTATTGCAGCTGGGAGTTATTAACTGAAGGTAGTTCTTAATGGAGGAAACTACCGCTCCATGTCTTCAAAACGCTTTCTTCTGCGGCAGATATGGGCTTTACGATGACCAGTTCACCGACTAGTCAATTGCTAGTTGTCAAAAATTGGCGCGGTTATGAACTCATCCGTTTTTCCGACTGTTCCCGCCAATCACGCAGTCTTCCATACTGTAACTAACTATACCTTTTAGACTAGACCATCTAACCCCGTCACCCATAGTTGTCCAATCAAGCTTCCATTATGCTGCCCTCCTAAGCAAATTTCATCCATTTCAGTGCTACTTTGTTACTTTAGGAACGACGGGACACCCGTACAATTCCATGGGTTGTAGATGGGTATTTCTAACCCTAAAGTCGTACCCCACATGGAGCAAGTATGCAGTCTTTCCAAAGAGCCGTGCTCATTGATCTGCCCCAAGTCACTCCTCGAAGAGCTGCGAGTGACTGAAGCCAAGCAAATTTTAATGAGCCTGATAAAGAAGTGGTAGGACAGCGAGGAGGGCATGTGTCGTGATTGACTTTACACCGTTTTGTGTGTGGAGATGCCTGGGTAGCCAATGTTAGGATGAGTAGTTGAAGGACAAAGCTGCTGGATTTGAAAAATCGAGAAACCAAGTGACGGCAAGCATCTCTACCGAGCTGCATGCACACTTCCCAGGATGTTTGATTAGCAGTTCAGCTGTCTGGGTTGACGATGAATTACAGGCCAGTTCTGAATCAGGTACAGTTAAGAAAGTGAGGGTACTTGATGAGCCACTAAGTCAGTAAATCACAAGCACGTAGCATCTATAGGAAACCGATTTGTTGCTGTTTTTAATGGTGTATTCTTGGTTAAAACTTCATAGAAGATCGACCTGGCTCCCATTTACAGGAGACGAGTTAGGACCTCAGTGCCAGTGTCACCCCATTAACGATACTTTACTCACATAGGCAAGTATTGTTAAGATTGTTGCATCCATCTTGACATCAAAAATGTTACGTAGACGTCTTTAGGTGAAGCAATGGGACACACTCAAGCTACCGAATTTCCGCAGGAAAATGAACTTGTTAATTTTGAAGTTTTGGGAATGTTCAAGGTTGGTTTGCTAAACGAACATGGGAATCAAAATCGGAATCCTCTTATCGTATGAACCATGATTATGAAGCGGAAAGTTATTCCTGCAACACAGAGTAAATTGAATGCACACAGGATCATACGCATCAGTCAGCGGCCCAACGCCATTTCAAAAGCTAAGACACTAGTTAACAACTGAGAAGCACCAGCCGAGTATTAAATACAGCGAATTCAGTTCACCAGTTTAATATCGCAATTTATCATCTGCAGTACAAAATACAACAGAATTAAGTCATTTCCACCAAGAGGGAAAGAGGGTTTGGAAGGGCGTCAAAGAAAGTCCTTTCTCCCTCTCACGAGTGCAACCAACTAGGAAAGACTAGACTAGTGCAGGTCTCGAACAGCAAAAAACTATACAAACGGTGGTGACAGGGGAAAACTGCTGCTACGGGTGCTTCGAGAAGGCATCAACGCGATGCTTGCTCATCGGAATAGCCAATCCTCGTGTCTCCTCCGCGCACACCTCGTGAGGAAGTCCGTTGAACGTGTAGGCCACAAAGAGTCTGCGAAGACAGTGTGATCCGGCACCGTCACTGGAAACTCGGCCCAAGCCAGCACAGGGGTCGTAGAAGCCCTGCATGTCAGCCCAGCGACCTGGTGGCATTCGAATGGAGTGGTTCTCAATCATCACTTGCAGTGGCACTGTCACGTCGATCGACAAAGCTCCACCCTCATCGGCATCAAGGGGGACACCAGGTGTGGTGGATGAGAGCTGACCATACAGGGCTCGAACGATGACCAATCCACGGGCATCCTTCTCATTTCTAGCCATTCTTGAGGCTGTGTGTCGCATTAGAGCCTGTGTGGCCAGAGCTTCACTCCTCAGCTTGCGAAGTTCATCTCTAAGACGCTCCCTGCGGATGGCCTGAGCTCTTTTGAGTTGGGAGAGAACCCACGGCTCATAGACCAGACTACGGAGGGCTGCATAGGTTACACCGGGTGTGACCATGCCGTAGGTGAAGGCAGCCAGGTCCCAGTTTTCTGACAGTTTGATCGGTAGAACATAGGACTGTCCACCTCTGTGTAGGCCTAGTTTCAAGCTTAGTCCGTTAAGCCAACTCACTCCGATTTCTGAGGAGACACGCGTGACGTCAGAGAGAACACAGTTGGCCCCCACTCTTGCCTCCAAAAGGTCATGGGTGTTGAAGTTCAGTGTGGCAGTTACGCGGCCTTTATTAGGAATAGATTGTACCAAAAGGTCGTCCTCTTCATCCAAGTTCGCCTCCCACTCAGAGGTGGACTTTTGAGCGGAGTACGTGTGTCTGAGGATGGGATTAAGCCAGGGCCAATCGACAGCAGACTCGACGTGAATGCTAAGCGAGGAGGTGCCGCGATTCAGGAGACTCGTCTGCACCCGACAAGAACGCTCGTTTTTGGCGGCGACCCAAAACACTTCACTGGTGAAACCGCCATTTAAGTTGAGCTGGTACTGAAGACGAGTGACTATCTGTGGAGTGACCTCAATGGTTGTGCCAAAGGAAAGACCAGGAGCGAGTCTCAGACCAGAGGATTGTGCGTGACTTCGATCGAAGGATGCAAGTTCCACGCCTAGAGTGCCGGTCACGCGCTCACAGAATTGTTTACTCACTTTAACCGATACCCCCAAATTCTGCCTACCGCGCCCATAATAAACCTGCAAAATGGGATGGTTAAAATGCAACTTTAAGGAGGGAAAAGCGAATGGACTTAGGGTGACCGATGAATTTTACCGTTGTATCAGTGTTACAAGTACCGAAAAAGGGTGTTTTCGCAGGAAAACGATGATTCCACACGCTCAATAGGGTTCCCAATCCAATGCCATTGTGAGCAGTCACATAGCCCGCCAGACTAATGGTATCTTGGGAGGTACGTAATGCTGCTATCGATTGTGAGAGAGACACATCGTAAACAGAAAGAGAGGGAAGATCTCTTTCGCCGGGCGGTTCCTGTAAAGGAGCATAGGATGTGTAAAAAATTCAGTTGCGTTGATGATGAAATAGGTGGGGTTCGCAGAGCACACCTTTAGGTAGCGATCAAAGAAGTCTGTCATGTCCAAGCCGACAGAAAGCTCGGAGGCAGGCTGCAGCGAGCGTCTTCTTTCTTCTTCCTTTGCCTTTTGTTTGAGCAGAAGATACTCAAGCCGTAGTTCTGGGGCGGATTTATCTCTTACGGCCAACTCCCAACCTTGGATGCGCAAACCTAAAGAAAAAGGACAAACACGGCATTCGTCTTTTAATTTCTCTAAACATGCTAGGTTCATACCTTCGTAATTCTTCATTGTGATGACTAAATTCGAAGCAAACAGTACCAGGGAAATCCGACAAAGAAAGCAGGATAGAAACTTTTATGAGTGCCGTCAACGAATTTAAAAGAAACGAAGTTATCTATAGTTGATCAGACGCGCTCAATGATGGAGACACAATGATTCAAGACAGTAAGATTTGAATGAATAACGCTGAGTTTATTCGACTTCTGTTCGTGGTTTTAAGCACTCAGCAGGAAATTAGTTGGCTTCCAGCAATTTACAGAAAAGAATGATGCTACTTTAAGTGATCCGAAACTAGAAACTTCGCGTCATTTGACATCACCGAGCTTATCATGTAAGCGACTAAAAAGGTAGGATTTCCAAATGTACAATTTCCCAAATTGTGACCACAGTTTTATGCATCATTTTATCATAATTAAGAAGTCAAGTGTTGATGGTCAAATGCACTGAAAACTCTCCAAAATGGTATGACCCTAAATGGGAAAAAATAATTCATAAAAAATCTAAAAAAGTTACAAAATCCGTCATCAACGTAATGGCAATAGCCCAAGATGACAAAAGACGAATCTCTACAATGGCTAGAGAAGTGCTCCACTCACCCCTGAAGCCATATTGGTCGTATATAGCGCGTTTGTGAGGGTCACTAAGTATGTTGTAAGCGGCTGTGAGGCGCCCAAACGCCGCCTCCGCCGTTGCCGAAGCCACCTCGCCATGTTTGTCCGGGTGAAGAAGGCGCGACAACCGACGATAGGCAGCTTTGAGCTCCACCTCGCTGGCGTCGCGTGACACTCCCAGCACTGCGTACAAGTCCGGTGTGGGATCCTCCAACTCAGCGCAGCCACCGTCTTCGGTGGCACCGCCGCCGAACTCCGCTTGATCCTCCAGGTACGAGAGGATCGATGGGTCCACAGAGGTGGTCGCATCGTCCACATCCCCGTCACCATCCGAGTAAATGGAGGAGGACTCACCCACTTGCGCATCTCCGCTCCCGCCCTCTGAGTACATTGCTTTGACTTTAGTGCTACAGCAGGGATACACCTATGACACTACGAACTTAGTCTCACATTGAGAGCAGCAAAGCACAAGCAACCACGAAGGATGAAGAGCAAAACAACTAAATCATTCAGAAATTTTTATTATTACGAACGTTCCAAAGTTTCAACAAGAATCGTTTCGAAATAAGACAGTAGTAAATGCGCGGAGAACTTAGTCTTCGTCAGGAGCACGTGGGTCACGCGGCTTCGGGCCACCGGCGGGTCTTGACATGATGATCTAAGACAAAAAGATTAAAGAATGAACTACGTCCAATTACAATGTGTATCAATGATGGGGGAATAAAATGACATGCCTGATCTACGCGCAGAACAGTGCAAGCAGCGTTGGTAGCAAAACGAATGGCCCAGTACTTGGCGCCATGAAGATCGAGGATATTGGCTTCCTTGGCATCGCAAATAATCGAGTCGAACTTATCCGTAGTCACGAAGCCCGAGTAAATCTCTCCGGCCTGGTGGTTGGCGTAGAGCTGGGCAATTACCTCAGTCGCTTTCTCACCGGCATTCTCCGCCAATGCCTTGGACACAACCTCGTAGGCGTGAGCGTACTCTCGAACCGCGTACTGCTCCAAGCCAGGGATGGTATCGGCGAACGACAAAAGGTTACGGGCGATCTCAATCTCACAGGCACCGGCACCAGCTACAACCTTTTTACACCGTGTCAAAGCCTTATAGGTGTTAACACCATCGTCAATAGAGCGTTCAATATCATCCATGATGTTTTCAGTGCTGCCACGAACGATCAACGTAACCATGGGTTTTTTGCTTGAACCTTGTTCGAAGATCACAACATTGGTATCGGCGATCTCATCAGTGCGAACCTGCTCAATGTACCCCAGTTCCTCAGCAGTAGGAACGGTGAGAGTAGGCAGGACGGTGGCACCAGTGGCCTGGCACAGCCGACGAACATCGAACTTGCTTGTCACACGCACCAACATCAGACCGCGCTTGTTCGCGTAGTGTAGAGCCAACTCACTAATCTTGCCGCCGGATACAATGACCTTAACACCGGCATCGGCAATGCTGTTGATGATCTGCAAAGCGATTAACGTAATCAGGTATGATGGAACAAATTAAAAAAGCACATGAAAAAATACTTACCTTCTCCATCTGATTTTCTTCACCCTTCGAATACTCCTTCAATTCCTCAGCCGTGTGTAAAAGTACGGTACCCTTGGTTTCTGTTTGCAAGGCTTCCAGAGGGCAGGAATAAATGGCAATCTTTGACTGGGAAACAGTGTTGACTTCACTTTCCACGTCCCTTCGGAAAACCATTCCCCTGACCATTGTAGAGCTAGTTACACCAGAACCCTAAGAGAAAGAGTTATAGTATACGAACACCCGAAAGGGGAAAGCGCCTGAGATATCTTACCAAAACTTTTAAGACGCGAACGTTATCAACGTTGAAATTTCCATCTTCTGGCATAATTGAAACTAACAAACGAGGTCAGTGGAAAGTTGAGTGGCTTACTGCAAGCAGAAGCAATCAACTGAGACAAGAATTCACTGAGACTCAACTGTTTACTCATCAACGACGTCTTGATTACAGGAGCAACTTCGTTTATATCTTTAAGATCCCCAATCTCTTTAACGACAATATCATCGAGATATTTGAGAGCTTTCTTTGCAGACATCTCATAGCCCTCAACGATTTGGGATACCGACAAACCCTATTTTCATGAAACAAAGGATGTGTAGTCATACCATTTTAAGAAGATCGCGAGCATTGTCTAAGAGCGCACCAGCCAACTGGAAGACCAAATTGGTTCCATCACCGGCTTCCTGCTCTTGTTGTTGAGTTGCAAGAATCAACATCTTGGCAGCCGGGTGCTGGACCTCAAGCTCTCTCAAGATAGTAGCAGCGTCGTTGGTAACGAACTGCTTCCCAATATGATTGATAACAATCTTATTTTGACCACTTGGTCCATAAGTAGACCTAGTAGTTTTTGCTATGGCAACGCAGGCTTCAATGTTACGATGGACCGCCTCTTCAAGGCCTTCAAAATGCTAAGAATTCAAAATCAATAACATCATGTTTTTACTTACCCTGGTGCCTTCTTTAAGCATTGAAGCATAGTTTTGGACTTTGGGAACGTGTAGAGCCATAGCAGACTAATCAAAATGCACGCCGGATTAACGCGATTGGCTACACAAATTTCCAGAACCAAATCAACCAAGGCCAAATATTTGAGAATTCATATATTCCATTATGAGGAGCATTGCTAACATTGTTAAAATGATGTTGAAAGTTCACATTTTAGATAACTTCCGAACAATATTTGCCTTAATCCAAAACGAAGAACGAGCGTATGATTAAGCAATTAGTTATTTTTGCTTCTGTTCGCACATTGCCACAAAAATATATTTTACATTGCAGTCTCCACTAAAAATGTTAATATCATTTTTAAATCATATTTCTCGAATAACCGAATATACAACCAGGGACAAAGGATTATCAGGTGAGCAGGATTTTCTGAAAGCTTTTTGCACTATTTGCATTTTATGGATATTGTTACTAGCTTGAAATGTTGATACTAAATGCTTCAAATAAGTATACATAAACGAGACTCCTTCTCTATACGTCTGGAAAAGGAACTGTTTTATATTCAGTGTTTTTAGGTCACATGCGCAGAGGAAGGATTCAAACGATTCTGAACAATTTAAACGTTAACAGTCTAATGCATCAAAGGATTTGTGCAATTAAGCCTTTAATTATAAATTTATTTTTGCAGATAGTTAATTAAATTCTGATAATACCTGCTAAACGCGCAATTAATCTTGAAGTATAGGCAAAGGCAAAGCCTTGCGATATTTACACTACTAATTGTAATTTATTAATTAAAACGGTTAAGTCTAGGTTCAGGCAAAACACACCATTACTTGACAACACTTCACTAGGTGAAATGCAACCATTCAAACACAGAGTAATTGCGTTATTTTTTGATTGGAAAGTATGTCAGCCGAGTCAAGTTTAATTACGGTCATGATGTTTATACTTCCTTAAATTAGTGAATTCGACCTCAATTTAATCTTGTCAAAGCCACAGGTTAATTAAGAACTCATTCGAGAAAATACAACAGGATTTTAGCATTATTAATATAGGGGTTTAAAGCGTTGGCAATTTGTAAAGATTACTCTAATGACAGAAATAATATACAGGGTCAAGTAAAGTCGATTTAATAGTTAAAGTAACTGGTCCTACATAACGATGAATATATTAGAAGTAAATTGTTTTTATTCATCATAATTGCAGTGCCTTTTCGACTATTGCAGGGGTGACTTTACGCCTTGTTTTCTGGCCCTGTATATGGTGCGGCGTGAGTCGTAATGTATATTAGTCCCCTTCTATTCAGTAAACTTCAATTTTCTTGGCATTAATTTTAAATGAGTTTTATTGGATTGTTATTTATCTATTTGTGCATGTTTAGGATGTCGATTTTGCTGTAAACGATACAGACCGTGTCGTAGAAAATTCAGAACATGACAAGAAACTCCTAATCAAACACTCCAGGTTTCAATGTCCACTTGCTGAAAGTCTCATCGGTTTACTTTTACTTGGCACTCTTTTGAAGATAAATGATGCTTCAATATCCACTTTCCTTTTGTGTGGATTGATTGTTGAGCAAATAGTTGCCTTATCCGGAGAAGAGATTCCTAAATCTCGGAATGTTTGCCATTCCACAGGAGTGTGGTTGATTGCGTTACTGCCCGCCATTCTATCGTACCACGATGCAAGAGCTGCCTTAAATCTCATCGGTGGTTCTTTGGGAACAGCTATTCTCCTTTTCATTGTATCCACACCACGTATCAAATCTTTAATGTATATTTCTCTGTGGTTGATTAGCGCTCGTGCTGTTCACTTAGATCTCTCACTGGAATTTTTTCTTGTGTTTCTTTTCATCTTCTTTGTATCCACAAATCTGATTTACAATTACCCCTTCACATTTACTCTCTGGGAGGCCGTATTGATAGCTCAAATTTGCTTCCTTTTCAATACCAATACCACCGCCTTCATCATTCCGATGCTTTTAATCTACGCCGTGGTGCGTTTCGGTTTGTCTCCTTCCCGGGAAACTTGCTTCATGCTCTCCGTTTCTGCGGCTTGGCTCATTTCCATTCTTAATGAATTCGCATTCCAACTGATCACAGATGGAGCTCTCTCTGACCCAATTACTTCAGTCGATTACGACATTGGCAGTTTTATGAGGGGTCTATTCTCCCCAATGAACATTCTGCTTGTCGTCACAATTTGGCTGCCTTCGTGCATTATGGCCGTACTGGTGGTTTTATTCTTCAGCCAATCGAGTATACGAACCGGAGGAACGCCTTTTGGTGTTCGGAAGTTCTTCCACGTCGTCGCTGGGTTTGTCTACTTCACGGGCCTATTGGTATCACCCTCGCTGCTGTCCTTTGCTTCAATCTGCGTTCTCCTTGCTTTCCTACTAGTGGAGTGGTTCAGAAGACAAGGGGTGAGTGGTCTAGTTTTGAGGCCAGTGTTTTCACGTACAGCAAACAAGCTTGTTTGGGTTGATCCGTTTATACTTTAGGTGGAATCGTGATGATATCAGCTCAGCGCCATGAGCCAGTTTTCTCTACATGCAGTTAGATAGGCTAAAACTTTCGTAACAATCATTGGAGGTTTATCTCAACTTTCCAAGTCGTTAGTGCAAGGTGGGTTCTGAATTCATCTTAAATGTCAGATGTAAGTGTTGTTATCACTAGTTAGATCTGGAGAGAATAATCTTACGGGTTGGCGTCGTTTAATATCATCCCTGTTTTAACAGATGCTTTTTAATTCATCATCAGGTTTACGTGATAAACAGAAACCAACACAGGTAACAAGTCAGCCGCGGCGGTTTTTATTGTCCTGGCTGAAAAAGATATGTCTATCAGCTTTGTTACTTAAATCGCCATCCTCCGCAATAAAATAGTGCTAAATAGGACTTAAACGACAATAATTTTTATAAACAACCGGTGCTAGGATGCAATGAGATGTAGAGTTAATCTTCTGGAAGCGGTTACTTACTCACGGGAATATGTATGAGTCACAGCGTGCATTCATTATCTCCGCGTCATCTTGTGCGTGACTCCACTGGCCCGTCTGTTTGTACTTCCAGACTCTGCATGTGTCAAAGCTCCTGAATGAGGCGTTGGAGCCCTTCCGGGATTCCCGGGATGGCGGAGAACTCATCTTCACACCGATCGCTCTCCTCTTGGGTCTAAGTCTACCCGTGTGGGACTTTTGCTTCTCCCCCGCTGCCAGCGCTGGTAAGTCAGCAGTTCAATTTTTGTTTAAGCAGTTTTCCTCTCAGGGTATTGGGTTTCGTAACGGTATTCCGATGTTTCTCTGATGTATTGTAATTCTAACTGAAATTATTGATTGTCATATATGTACCTTTGGCAGAGTAATCTATGTGTAAAGATTTTCTGCATTGTGAGTTTGGTCGCAATCAGTAAACTGTATAGTGAGGAACGCATTGATTAAGGAGGACTGATTGTGACTGGAAGATGCGTTATCCGCTCATAGAGGCGACTTATTTTCAATGGGGTGTTGGAATCCTCCCCACGAGGGTTGACGCAAAGGCGTTCTCTCCCTGTTTAAACCAGGTTGTTGTAGTGTTCTCACTAAGTGCTACCAAGGAAAGCTGTTATCAAGGTATTTGGTCATCATTTTGATTCACCCCCGGGACCGGATATACCTCAGAAACAAAAACAGAATTTGCGAACGTCAAGGACCAACGGGTTTTGATTTCACGAAAAGCCGGAATATCACGAGAAGTTTAAACGATTGTAGTGTTACCTTATTTATCCGGAAGAGGAAAATCCTTCCATTTTTAAGCAGTTTGGATTAAGGAAGTTAAATTTCCCTTCGTCTTTGAGGTGTTAGCTTCCTAATGGTGAGTTCACTCATCTACCGGCTTCAATTGATTGTAAACCCGTCACAATTTTTACAACACACGTTTCGGAAAACCTAACCTATAGGCTTCTACTAGGTTAGGGGAGTGAAATGGATGGGCCGGTTTCTGTACTAATAATGCACTTACATGTCGGGCGTGCTATCAGTTGGTTGTGGTTGGACAAAGCTGATGTTTCTGACTGCTCTAGCGACCTCGCCACGAGCCTGGAGCGGAGTGATAACGATCGCGCTGGGAGACAGCGTGGCCGCTCTTGTCGGACGCCAGTGGGGCCATCGCTTCTACCGGTGGCCGGGCACCCACCGCACCCTCATTGGCTCTGCTGCCTCCTTCGCCTCACAGGTATTGCCATCCCTGCCTCAGGAACAGCAGTGAGAGGAGACGACATTTACTCAGGAGGAAATCGGCCAGCTAGCAGCAGTACAGCTAGCTTTGGTGGTCACGGCTATTAAAGTAGTAGGTGCCTGAGTCTAGGACCCATATCAAGCTGTGCGACGAAGCGATTTTCGCATGACAACTGTAACTCGTTGCTAGCATGCGAATTTTCGCTCTACGAACGTGTTATCGTATGCTTTAATGAAGTTACTGTGAAGGTTTCATTGTGCTTTTTTACCAGTAACGCAATCACTATCTGGATTTAAATTAGCCCAATAATCCCTTTTAGTTAGTCCCTATATTTATTTATCTCATGTACACTAACATTCTTCGTCTTTTGACCTTCAAATAGCTTCCTAACTATGTAAAAGTATTTTGAATAAGTACTTTATGACCGACAGCTGTCGTCTGTGTACTTTCATATTTCATTGACCCAAACAGCCTAAGGACGTCAATATCGGTCGATAAAGCTGACTTTATTCACAAGAGCCAATCAATAGCGCGTCATGTTTCAGCAAGTCAAGATGACTCGTGAATAGGCAATCTAACTGTCGATATCGATCGGTTGTAGTAGTTTGTGCGAGGCACTTGCATTGACGATTCGCGTTACTTTGTAGATTCTGCTCTGGACGCTGCTTGCTGCCTTCTACGACTGGAACTGGGTTGTGGGATTGTGGCCGTTGGGTGCCGGAGTGCTGGCGGAGGCCTACACCGAGCAGATCGATAACCTCGCCATCCCCCTCCTTGTGATGTCACTTCTCCCGCCTTCTGTGTGACCGCTGGGAACTTCTGCTCGGACTTCCTACCATTGCACGAAAGACACGAGTGGATAAATGGTTGAGCCTTAGATGGGTGGGGACCTCAATCAATTACCCAGTTTGCTCTCATGGTCTTTTGCTGGCTTTGCATGTGTTCCAACTGTAGTGCAATTCAGACTGCATACCCACGTTGTTTCCTTGTCCCTTTTTTTAGACTGAGCCGCACAAGGTGGAGCCATTGGGCTATCTGGTACTTGTTTAGGTTGTTCAAATATTGGTTTCACTCGAGTATCGACGAAAAACCATGTCAAAACCTTTCGCTTGTACAGATCATATCAGACACTGTTATTTTACTACACTTAGATAGGTAAAGAGGAGGATGTCTGAACACACTACTCCATTTTTTAATTCCTGCATGAATCTGTGGATGCATGTCTTAGTGGTTTGTGAAAGTTGTAATAGCATAAGTGATTAGCGTACTTAAAAATGATAAAAGCAAAATCAGAGTTGAATGCAGCCGAACATGTTACAATGAGAGAATCCTTTTTTAAATACGGCGATAGTTACCACAAATGGTTCCTACCACGGTAACGAACATTTCAAGTGCAAGGTGCTTGCCTTAATCGACTCCAGTGTCACGCCACTTATAGAATGTTCGAGCTCGTCCAATTGTTAACAGAAACTACATGAAAGCGGTGAGATTGTTTATTCCAACATGCGACAGCACGTGGTCAGTCCTTTTAATTTGCACATGCTCAGTCCCACTAATCTTATAGCAATGCGCCTCGGTGTGTGGAGGCTTGTATGCGGAGTGTGTGCCCAGTATTTGCACATTCTGGTGGCGATTAGATGCGAAACTTTTTGATGCTGGCTAGTTGAGTTGTCTTCAGCCAGCATGGTCGGTCTGCTTGCTGGCTGGTCGATAGTGAGTAGAAATCACCAAGTGGGGACTCTGGTTTTGCATTGAAGTCTGGTACTGTGAATAGGAGAGAGAATCTTAGTCATAATTGATTCGCCAAGGGTAACTAAACTATTCTTCACCATCCCCTCGAAAACTATTGGATCAATGCAGCAATGATAAAGTCCCCATTGAACGGATATTTTCGTGCTACACATCCAATTTGCTTTTATGCCAAAGGAGTGAACTCGAAATGTTGACAAAACGGAACAGCTGCTTTTTGTGGCCTACATTCCCTGGGGCACTACGCTGTAATTAAATCTGGTTTTGGGGCGTAGAACGTTTGAAAGTACATATTTGCTTAGCAAATTATCCTAAAGACGGAGGGCGTTGGCTAAAGGGGTAGCATGAGGAGCCGTGGGGGATTGGCAGGGGATAATGTAGTGCTAAGTAAAGATGCATTTATTGGAACGGTAATGAATGTCTCAGACGCAAATATGAGTTCAAGGGTGCGCAGAGGGAGTCAATGATGATTAGATTGGTTGAAGCCCGTTACTAAAAATCCTTTAATAGGGTGAGATCTTTACATGTTCACATGCTGTAGCCGCTGGACTAATTATGACCGTTTTATTGACTGTTTCTCAAATGACCAACTAATCGCATACCCTTCGCCTTATTCAATATAGTTTATTAGACGCAAAGGAAATGAGAAAGCATGAATGTGCTGGTATACAAAACAATGCAACAGTTACAAATGATCGGCATTGGAAACTAGCAAGCATAGTGTTGTTTGGAAACCAGTGAGATTTTCAACTACAATAATTGTTTCGGCGTTCTTGTTCACGTGCGACTTTTCATTCTCGCCGAAGATTTCTCACCTCAAATCCCTAATCGATTAAGTTAAATCATCTAACTTGCCAGAGCATGGGGAAAAGTGATGGGTTCTGGATTAGGGTATTTAACGAACTTGACTTTGAATGTGTTTTCCTTATTTCAAAGTAACGCCTTAGTTATTTGTGTTTCATAAAACAAAAACCACTTTTTATTCGATCGAAGTTATTGTATAGGATTATGAAATGCAAGACATAGGTAAATTACGTTGAGCGATTACGAATGCCATAGGTTCCTATTTAAGCGGATGCCTTATGGCTGATGTGTTGGTCAAGACTCCTGGCGCCAAGGGTTTCACTGAGAGGGAATCGGAGAGGGTAGAGCTCGTTGGCAAAATGCTGCTTCACAATCGTTTCCAGTTGGTTCCTAAATTAGCCACCAGACATCGAATAAACATTAATTTCTACAGGGATCCTAAACTGACCTCTTCTTGACTCGGATGAAAGTACAAAAATACAATTGCAACAGTCTATTCCAACTAATAAAAGGATGCATATTATCCTTTGAAAGCCAACTGTGTGACATCTTTATGGGAATAGTAGGGCATTTGATACCGGTCATATAAGAAAACTTCCACAAGTCTTACAAATACATATCTCTGTCCTTAAATTCAGGAAAATAAATTTATAATAAACGTTTGTTCACTTTGAAGTTCGCTATACTGCCTTCGCTTTACAGAAGTAGCCAACCTACCATGCAGACCAACAATTTCTTAAATAACTACATAGACTGTGTGCAATATGGCTTACAATTTGCAAGGTTTTTTAAAAAGAATAAGAACCAGAGGAAATTTAAGATTTATGATTCATATACTATAAAAGCTACTGAGCAAATTAAAGTAGTATCTTGTGAACTTTGTTAAACCTTGAAGTCATGAGTTAATGATTGCAAACTAAATCAAGCAACAAACCCTGCAAAAATGTTAATTACTGTGTCACAAAATTGTTTGTAATTTTACTAACGAAATGTTGGCCGCCGAACTCGTAACAATGTGATTTGGTTTGTATCAAATGGAATGTAGAGACTAACAATGGGGTGATATAGGATCTATGCAGTTGACGATATATCGAATCGGATTAAGCACGCTGATCGAACAACACCATCGCTGTGGCTTTGCATTCCACATTCTGCATTCATGCAAAAGAAAGCTTTGAGTGGGTTTATTACAACGACTGGCACTCACAAGAGTGCATAAATGTAGATCATGGGCTTTCAATCCCTATTCCCGTTATTTTTAGTTGCTGCGTTCGCAATTCAAAGGTCGAGAAGTCGCTTAAACAGCTCATGGGGACTTGCTATGTACTCACCTGCTATTCAATCACTTTCTACACTAGTAATTGATGTGAATCAGTGGGTTTTGATAATTTTTTCAGTTAACCATGTAGGTTTTCTGCCGGTATTAATAAACACACAAGAAAAGGGATATGCCAGTGAAATGAGGTCATGAAGGCCTTAAATTAAACCCCAAATCTTGAATACCACACGCCTGCATCATCGAAAATGTGACTTAATTCCACTTAGAGATCAGAACAGAAGAATGAGCGTACTTAAGAACACCGATTGCTTTCAAGAAAGGCCAAAATTCTTCAAATAACAATCTTCTCTTGGGAATAACTCCACCTTTCCTGGGAACAACGACTAACAATGGGACCTACGAATTTGCAAACTGCATGATTTAACTAATTCGGTAGATTCGCTTTTAACCCTGAAGTTTTTGCAACTTAAACCCTTTTAAATTTGAATCCGAGCCATCTGTTGGCAAGTAGATCAGCAAAATCTGATGCACATTACCGGAGTTTCAATCACATTATGCTATCACTCTTTTTATTTACGGCTTTGTAAACCATAATTCGGCTAAGGTGTAAAATCATCGTTCAAGCTATCATACTTGATGTCACTTAGAGAAGCTTCCGAAACACCAGTGAAAATATGTTTGGAATACGAGAAAACCATTTGCTTTGTTCATGGAACTTTTTCGGAAGCTGAATTTGATTTGGAATGTCGATTAAATGGTTTCAATTAAATGCCATCATCTATAAAGTGATGCGAAGTAATATGTAATTGGCGATTCAAATTGCCAAATAAAGAAATTGTATTCCAAAAACAGTCAAAATCCGGTGGCTAGAAATTATAGTCTCTGTGGTCAGGACATGCTCAGTCACATCCACAATCACCATAATCGCCACCACCGAAATCGCCACCACTACAGTCGCCACCAAAACAACCATTTCCACCGTAGCTATCACCAGCTCATCCGTAAGAAGAAGCGCTGATATCGTGCTTCCTCATCATGATATTGGGTCCACCATAATGACGGCTTCTTTTTCTCTTTTTGTCACTCAATTCTTTTTCACCATGTTTATGTTTATCCCAAGCATAAGCTTCTAAAGATGGCGATCCCATCTAAACGTATCAATGAATATTTAGCTAAATATCAATTGAAACAAATTACATAGCAGTCGAAAGTCTGAACAAACGACGCACCCCAACACCTTCACAAATTTAATTGTTGGACTAGTCATTATGTGAGAAAAACACACTTTTTGAAAAAATTAAACAAAATCAAGGTTATTAAATTTTAGATACGTATAACGCTTAGACAGTAATACCTTCTAATATTTGACAAACTGCAAAGTACTAATTTTTATTACATCTGATTTATTTAATTAGACATCAACCAGCATGCTTTGTTTAATTGAAATTTGGTCTTTTCTGATTCTATTTTTGCGTCTTTATAGAAATTAAAATTCCCTTGATGTTTTTATGAAGCTATTTTGTTTAAATTTTTGGTCATACTGATTTGGTTTACAATTGTTTTATTGGGGTGCAACATTATTTCAAATTATTCGTATTAACCTTCTGACTGAGGATCTAATCCCGTTCCGTTGATGCAAAATGCATAAAAATATGTAGGAACACTCACTAAGAGTTACTTGACTTTATCAAACGTTAACTTTTTCGAAATAAAAATGTTATCATAGAATTATTATTAGTGCATTCTTATTCACGTGCAAGTTCTTTATATGCCGTTCTAATCGCCCTCGGACATCAAACTTTTGCAAAAGTTAATGTGTTAAAGGCTGTTTCTGTTGCTACCAATGCGTCTGATTCACTGGTTTCTCTGCTTTTCTAATAGGTGCTGCTAATAGAACCTTAATTATTTTAAGTCGTTTAGAGTCTTGATTTTTCTACCTTCGAAATTTAGGCAAAACATGCCCTTTCCCATCTTATTCTTTGACAATATACTAGTAGCTAATTGAGTAGTATGTATTTCTTTTGGGCCTAACACTAATTCTTTTAAATAGCAGGTTCAATTTATCAAACTTAGTTGGTTGATTTAGTGATTTATTTATCGCGTACATGGTTCACAAGCGATAAGTGAATGTCGACATTTTTCATTAGACTGAAAACATTTAACCTGAATAATTATCAGTATTGAATTATGATATTGGCGATGAACGATGTAAACTAAATTGACTTAGTTTCCCATGCAGCCTGATAGAAAATGTGAGGACGCTGTCAAGTCACTGCTATTTACTGCGTATTCATCAATCAGTATAGATATAAAGAGATAACTCTCTTATTATAAGTGGTCTGTTAGTAGCGTCCGTATTTATAATGTGGGTAAAAATCCACTAAGAATTTTCTCATACATTTAACGAGTTAAATTTAAAAAAAAAACATTTAGAGCACCTGTTGGGACTTCATGAAATGCTCCAGCCTTAACTAGTGGTGAACGCTACTCTCCATCCCACTAAAAGCAAACATATTTATCAAGATGGTTGAAAATAACTCAGATAGTCAGTTTTATGAATGCTTGCATAAGATCAGAGCCAGTATTCGTGACCACTATAATTACTTAATAAGCAGTGTTGTAAATATTAGGAATTCACACCACGACGGATGCTGGGGACATACTGGGCTCCACGCCTACACACTAGAATTAATGGTGTGAAAATGTGCTCCCTTAGGTTTTTGGTGTTTAACAGGTCTTTCCACATAGCTTCGCCTGATCTCCAAAGCGCACTGCGTGTTCAGAGGTCATGACAACGTGACCTTCAATTAAACAACAAACAAGTCAATCGATAGTGGCTAGACAAAACCATAACATCACCAGTATGCTGAATGTTGCTGAAGAATTAAGAAAGCAAGTAAAAGAGAACACGAACTGTCCCCCAGAAAAACGCCTGAAATGGTATAAACGTTATATCAATTACTCCGTTATTCAGGCTCTGTTATTCTGGACCACATCATCCAGATTATTTTCAAAATACCACTGTGGTGAGTTACCGTTCAATTTTATACCGTCAACGGTACTTGAGGTGGAGCTTAATGGTGTTCATAAGATATATCAACCGCTCTCTTGTCAGGCAGAGTAAGCGTCGAATACTCCATCCTGATGGCCTAAAGATAATTTTGGCGCTGAAAAATTTCGAAAAGCACCTAAATACAAGGATTTGTTGTTTTTACTATTGGAACATTTTTATGACAGACGTAGCACCATTTTATATTAGTATACACATTTGCTGCGCATAAGAAAAAACACTTGTAAAGAGATTAAAATTTAACTGGATTGAAATAGTCTGTCCAATGAGAAACATTGCTAATTGTTTCAAACCCTCAATTTTGGAATTATACCAGCACGTTAGAAATCCTTTCTAGAATAAATTTTTTTTCCATAAAAAGACAAAGGATGCAGAACGCCTTTTCGAGAACAAACCTGGAGGGCACTGGAAGAAGAATTTGCCCACCAGGAGTCCCATGGATCCCTACCGAAGATGGATGGAGGATAGTCGAGGTTTTCGAAAAGATAACTGGTACAATGCTCAGAATGACTGCGATGAAGACATTAAAAAGGCAAGTATTATATATTTAAGAAAACACGTTGCTCTGCAATTATGGTACCCATTCTATAAAATTAAATAGAATTTTTCATACCCTTAGAATTTCTATACGCCTTATTATACCACAAATGAGCACAATTTGATAAAGAATTCCGAGGCTCTTACAGAGTTTTGGAATAACCACCCTGGTCGCTTGTTGAATGATTACGTCTACAGGAATCCGGATGATTATCTGAATTCGTACGAGGAAAGGAAGGAGCAATGTGCCCAGGGCAAGGTTCCTCCATACACAGCGCCCCCTACATCGAAGATGCCAGAGCATTGTTTAGCGCGAAGTCAGTTTGTGTCCAACAACTATCTCAGATTCGATGACGGATATGCGGTTGATTTTGATCACTGACAATACAATGATATGAGATAAGCATTTTCTAAACATTTGTGGGGAAACCTTCTTGATTCCTTAGGAGACGGAGAGGAGAGCGCTAACGTTTTTATTATGTTATGCAGCTTGCATAAGACACTTCGATAAAACGTTACAGAGGTGTCTAATAAAAGCCTGTTTCACACTTTGACATTCGGGCATCTACTTGTGATCCTTTCATCCCATGTCCCCGAAGGAAGGCTTGTCAATATTGGTATATCAAAAAATGTATAACTTATGACGGCTTAGCAAACAAAAAACAAAGGAAGAAGCGGGAAGGCAGGATAAACATATCACACCTGGTGTCAATAGGCATCTCGTAATTTAGCATGATTTAAATAGCTGGATATTACTATCTAAAGTGATCACATTGCATTGTTGACCATTTTAGAAAAGCACGGACTGAAAAATTGAAACGATTTTGATCAGATTCTAAATTTCACAGAAACGTAATTTTTCCTTATCCTTTTCATGTAAGCGATAAAGTCGAAATTGAAAGTTTTCTGTTCCAAATAGATATGTTGATATTGTACACTCAAGCCTATAACCAAATAGAATTCCGCAAAAATCCCAGAAGAGAGGTTTATTAAAAACCATTTTCGGTAACTTGGTCATGCATAGAATAATACTTTAAGGGGCTGTGCGGCTGCTATTTGATTTTTCGTTTTCTATACACATTTAAAGTAGAAAAATAAAAAAGTTGTCTGATTTACCGTTAAATTAGATCTAAATCAAAAGATTTCCTTATCTATAACTTGGAAAATGTTCTACACTTACGACAAAAATACGACCTAATTTTTCTTATTTGAATATATTAATACAAATAATTGCTTTTATATTCAACTTAATTATCTTGGGTTATAAACTAAATGATTATTATTAGTTAAAATAAATGCATTTAGTTATCCTTGCATCAAGGTTCAATTCATTTATATCATTGATGCAAATAGCGCGGCTTTCAAGTCGATGGGGCTGAGGGATGAAGTCGTTTGCTAATGCGCAAAAACGGACTGTGTGGTTGTCTGAAGAAGAAAAAATAAACCTATCTAGATTAAATAAGCTTATTCTGTCATGTAAGAAATGTCGCGATGCAGGAAGACAGGAGGAACTCATTTACGAAACCATTCCACTATTCAATGAGGTAATATTTGGTTAGTTTTCTAATACTCGCTTAGCTATTCCACCTCTCTACCTTCCAAGATATATTTCAAAATTTTCCTGATGTTCATATTTTTTGTTCCTTTGTGTCGGGCTTATTTGTCAAGGAGATTCGGACGCGAGCGATCGATCAAACATCCGGTTTGTTCATTTGTCACTAATTTTACTTCTTATACAGAAGAAGGAAGTAAGCTAATCGCAGCGTTTCTCGAAGACGGACTATCCGGTGTGGTGGAAGTCCTGGAGCATAACAAAAATCCCAAGTTTGTTAATTTCTCTCCTGGGAATCTGCTTCTACTCACATTGGAGAAGCTGTCATGCAGTGCAAGTCTTCTCGAGAGCATGTCCACTGCTGGTGTTTCATCAACCCTCGTTAAATGCCTCTACATATTCCTGGACCTACCCCCCGTTGCCTCACCTGACGGTCAGAGAAACCGAATGCTTCTACAGCGCAAGTTCACAGAGGTATGAGTCACTTTCTTAGCAACTTCGTTCCTCCAGCTTCTGCAACACGTCTGTCTCTCGTCGGTCGCGGTGGAAGAAATGGTTCATGCGGACGCTCTCCGTCACCTCTTCAGTGCTGCAGTCGATCCATGTCAATCCTCAAATGCATTTTGGAGAAAGAGTAGCTGCACAATTCTCACCACCCTGGCACAAAACTGCCTTTCTCCTCCGGTCATTCAGTACATCCATGGTTCGTTAGTCTCAGATGTAACCTAAATTTTCACTTCTCTTTTTATTTACTACATTTTTCCACGACATGCAGACGCAGGTTGCATAGTCGACTATGTAGAACGTCTCAAGCAGATCCAGTTACCCAAGGTCGACTCTCTTGAGGCATTCGTGTCCCTATTTCAAGTCCTCTCTGAGTCTGCCGCGACAACTCCTCAGTTGCTGGACGACTTCCACTTCGCTGGTGGATATAGTGTTATTGCGGATTACCTGTTGAAGTGCGTTTCTCTTTATATACATATTTTCTGCTTCGCTATCTTACATCTTGATCGGGGTTGAATTTACTGGTTCAAGCACTCGGATCTGCTTAGACTGTCGGTGCGAAAAGTACTTCTTCATTGCATGTCTTTGCCTATCAACGCTATTCCTCATCAAACCAACTTGGGACTAGGCTGGTTTACACGAATCACTTAGAAGGACCACGATGCATGCAGCCAATGTTGCTGAAACCTTGCGTCTTTAAGCAGCACCTGTTTAATGTAAACATGATACTCTTCTCCATGGTTCGAAATTTTTCGCTCATCAATAGCGATTTATCGTTAAAACATCCTTTGCTCTATCGTTCATCTTGGAACTTGAATTGTCGGTTATCAAATAATTATTAACAACCCTAAGTGTATGGGATTCGGATCTGTCGATTCATGCTTGAAGACCGCTAAAACCTCCTCAGCCGTTGGTTAAACGGCCAAATAGGCAAACTTAAGGAGGAACTTTCCTAATTTTGGCTCCATTAATGGCTCGCATCCCTGTTCGCTAAATAACCGTTTTCTAGGATCACCATATTAGACAGCGTATTGTGACGGGTGCTGTCACCCTCGCGCAATCTGAGTGTGAATTCATGACTTTACTTTATCCAAGAGCCACCTGATGATTCATCCGACTCTGCTTAATGTACTCTATCCTCCAGTTGATTGCTTCTGATAGGCCACATATAACCGAACGTTAGGGAGAGGAAGGATTGATGGGCAGTCTCGTTTATGCTCGCGATGAAATTAACGGTCATCAGAGGAAATAAGGAGTGGTTGGAAACTACAAAATTTTGCAGATTTATGAGAACTTTAATAGAGGAGGAAATTTCACTATTTTGGTCAGAGTTTACTAAAAGTAGACGCTATTAGAGCCTATTTCTCGGACCCTCAGAAACTGCATTAATACTGGTGATTAAATAGGCTTTTGGAGTAATACCACGGCGGCGATTAGTGTCTTATTTTGGGTGAGGGGATTCTCGAAGTCATCGTAAAACTGGCGGTTGATGTGTGGCCGAGGGGGCAGAGTCCTGGCGCTGCCATTCATGCAGCTGACTTATTTTTCTACCTTCGTTATCCAGTCCCAATTCCACGCAGGCACCTGAATTCAACTTGACAACCCTTCAACAGCAATTTTTGTTAATTTTTTAGGAAATATCTAGATTAGCGGTCGCAACTAGACGGCTTGTTATATGGCTTTCTTCCGGCCACCAAAGCCTCATAGTCTCCGGTTAAGTCGCCTGATTGCTTTTACAGTGTTCCGTTGAGCAGTTCAATGAGACAGGGGCCGTAACCTCTTTGTTTTGGTGACCGGCGCGGCGCATCGTAATGGAACTAGTTAGTCGCTTCCACAACTAGTGATTGAAGAAGGGTTAAAAGGTTTTACTAGAACATGGTGCGCGTGAACGCCTCTAATACATCCCGGCAAACAATCAGAATTAATCTGTCAAGTATACTCCGAATACCCTGCATGACACTCATTGAGATAAAGAAACTGGTTAGAAGTCAATTAACCAATCAACGCACACACCCAGTCAAACGCAGACATGGCGTTGGGTTTGTTATGTTACACATTTGAACAGATCGAGATTGGAAGATTTAATAATTCACTGGTTGTGTGTGTTACGAAGTTCTCACTCTTGGCGGGTTTCTGAAGGCCTGTCTAGAGGAGACACTGGAAACGTTGCTTATGTCATGAAAATTCATCTAGATTGCCCCGTTTTCGTGTCAACAAGCAGAACCCGGCATCTGCTCTTTCCATAATCAGTTGTTCTTTGTTAGTCATTTAATTGAATTTTAAATCAATTGCTGCTAGGCAACTGCGCAGTAGATTATAATTTGTAATAAATCGAAATTTACAAGTCAGATAGTGGATGCAAACTCCCTGTTTATTCCCGATAGATACATCAGAGAACTAAGTGGTACGGATGTCTTTATGAGTTCCTTTTTGTTTAGAGTTTGGATGAGATATCCTCTGCAAACCTAGGCACTCACCGATGTCCACTCCCAATCGATGTTTATCAAGATGACATTTCCATGATGATGTTTAGGGACAACTAACGTCCTGTAAGCAGTAGTAAGTGTAATTTGGAAGCGACTCTTGAGATGTTTATTTACTTTTCATTGTTGCCTCCTATTTGGGTGCCCTTCTAACCAACGGCCTACGGTGGTGATTATAGTAAAACGTGTTGGGCTTTTGTACTTAAATCAGACCAATCCGTGCCATGTGATTGCACATACCCGTGAGATTCATCAGGTGCTTCAGATTACCAGGGTTTATCGAAACTTCCGAATCTATTTATTTTCAATTTTTTACCCATGTCTCAGGGTTATTTATTAGCCATTAAATAGCTGCAAAAACAATGCTCATCTTTTCACTTCTCAAAGATGGGTCGACTTCACAAGGCGCATGTGATATCGATTTTTTCCTGGGAGCAGAATGATGGCGATCATTTCTCTTTTTTGCTTTCAATTGTACGTCACCATACTTTTTAAATATTACCAGCGTATCGTTCGGTTGGAATCTTGGCTTCTCAACGTAGTCATTTTATCGAAGGCTTTTGAATTATTTCATTGTTCTTCCCAGATTGGGCGAGGGAATATTTAGCAAGTCATTTGCACTTGTGGAAGCAATCCCCGGCCCAAAATTAGTCCTGTCTTTTAAGTAGCATAATAAAATTTACTTGTGAAATTTAACTTTCGTCATTTGATACATCTGATAAATATCGCTATTTCGCTATCTTTCCTACTGATCATCGAAAAGTTTTAACTGAAAAGTATTTGACCAACTAGATTAAACTCAGAAATGTGACAAGATCACGAAACCTAGCCTTGAATTAGTAAAATGCACCTCCAAAAGTTAGGGGCTCTGAATTTCAGAGTAGGGTCAGAAGTCTAAAGAATGAGCCGCTTAATAGCTGTCCGTTTGAGTTGTCAGGTGACGTGTGTGTACGATTCTACGAGAAAATGACAGGCAGTCGTGATTGATTGCTAATCAAGCGAATTCCGAAATTTCTACTTTTCCGGATTTCAGGCCTGGTGTTACTATTCCAATTGCTTAGTCATTGAACAAGCTACCGAAATCCTTCACTTTTTATGCACAGTTTAAACTCTTGTTTCCTTAGAAGTCGTTGTTTATCGTTAAAGCTAATAATTATCAGTCGGTCTTTTAACTCGAGCCTTTCATATGATCCGTTTACTTAGTCGCAATAAAACAACTTAGTTATTTGATGGTCTTTGCAAAGTTGACGGCGTCTTGTCGCTTAATCATGAGTCGTCTGATCTTTACGCGTACACACTTCTCGTCTTTTTGGAAAATACTTGCATAAATAAGGTGAGATATGAATAGAGGATGGCTTTTAAAATAGATTTTGTTGCATTCCCGTTCTGATGCAACTCACCCTTTTTGAACCGTTGTGCATGCACTTGTCCTCCACGGAAATTCGTAGTTTTATCCAAGTAGACAGTGGCTGTTTCCATTCGGTCGTGACAGGTGGAATTAAGAAGAGGAAGGGAAAAAAAACTCGCTTGCTTAAATTTGACAACCAACCCAAAATGCCTCCTGTCACTGAAATACCAAGGCCTTCATCCTATCACTGCTTTTCATGGGATTCATGATCTCGAGTAAATAAATCTGCTTTGTGCACAGTAATATTCCTGCTTATTCTGTTCATGAAGAGAACCATTTCGCTAGTGTTTTGATAGACATCTACCCTAGCTATGTGTCGTAGAAGTCTTTGGCCCTTTAGATTGCAGGCTTGAAATTCCTCTCTTTGCTTTTCCAATCAGTTTGTTTCACTCTTCTGTGAACTGGCTCCGAAAGTCCATCCTCTCCTAAATACGGCGCACCCACGTGCTTCAGTCTGCAAGGTCTGTGGCGCAGTGAATTTAACCTGAGCCCTCTTTAAAACCTCGAAGCTATTACATCATCCTCGGAGGACACGCCCGAAAATCATGACAGTTTGGGAAACTTCAGTCTGTGTGAATCAAGTTTTTTTCCTCGGAAAGGAACCAGATTGTCTCTGCTTTAACACACACTATTTTCGTGGACGCCTTCAATGAGGAGTTGGCCTATGAGGTCCTTGTCTGAGCAGTAATGAAGGTCCTTATTTAGTTCAGTGAGCTTCATGGTAGAGGCTAAAAGAGCCAATTAACATGTCGACAAAGTCCCAGTTGCGATTCCAGGGGTCCTTCTGCCATCCTTTCTGTAGATTTTCAAGGAGATCTGCCTTTGTCTGCTGTTGCACTGCTTTCTTCCAGCCAAAGCCGACTTGTAGTCTCAGTTGCCTTGCAGTTTCTAATTCATGTCGCCTGCCACAGTTCTCAGGGAGCGCATTAATCACCGACCATAACCGTCTCCTTCTCTTGATGGCCCGTGTGATTGGTCAGTTCCAGTCATCCAGAATGAACGAGTGAAGGGTTTAACATTTTAAAGAACGTGTATTGTGCATCGACAGCTTTAACATATCTGGAAAGAAAACAACCTTATATTATTGTGCCAACGCCACTGTCAGATGCTCATTTCCTATAGTTCGGCTTTTGGAATCCGGCTTTTGGACACTTGATGTAATTAACCCTATTATAATTCAGCATAACTGTCTCGTCTTTTTAACGTTGTTTATAATTATAAAGAGATTGTTTTAAGTTTTTTCGTTGCCTGCTTGAAATCTCGGGACCGGTAAGCATGAGTCCATCCCAAACGCCTATTAAACAATTTCGGTAAGACTGAATGTTTATTTTTAACTACAAGAATCGATAGTCGCTCCGAATTTAAGCTTCAAAATTACTCTGAAGAACTGATTGCTTATCCACTAAATTTCACAAAATCACTTAAATGTTTTCGCATGTGAGATTCCAGACCGCTGATATTAGGCTTGCTTTCAAGAGAATTTTCTTTCACCTGGTTGAAGAGGATTATTACTAACGATAAATTTATCCCGAATTTAACTTGATTTCTTGTGAAATATCATAATATAAGGAGCGTTTTTATTGGCCGAAACCTTAAGAATCTCAGTGGTCAGTCTGGACGTCGGTTTTCGATCTTTAATTTTCAATTTCTAATACCCGAGTCACCATCTAGTCAACTAAAATTTATTTTTTCCAATAGTAGTTGAGAGGCGTCCGACGTGGTATTTAATGTAACTGCCTTTTAGCAAATGTGTTCGCAATTTTTCAGATTTAACGAAGCGTATTGGCTTTTCCAGTTGGCCTCTTGAGAGTGTGCTCGGTCACCCGTAAGTTGGGCGTATTTAAGCTGTACAAGGCCTCGTTCTGCTTTTGGTAGCTTTCCACTGCCGTTTTGCTATTTTTCCGGCCTAGGTACGCAAAATGTTATCATACGGTATTTGCATCTAATTCACACGAATTCTTTCCTTTTTGCAGGAAGTTTGCCATACCAAGCAGCCTTAACCCTGGGGCAACCCAGCTGACTGGGTGAAGGGTCCTCTTAGAAATAGCTTTTGACTTGCGGGCCACTAGCGTCATCCTCAACCATCATTATAAGATGATCTGAGGAGGCAGGCAGAGGCCAAACATTGAGTGGACTGGTGTGGTTGTGGTGAAATGTGGCCGTCAACTTTCTCTTGTGAGAAGTTCATCTCTACAATGCTTGTCAGAATATTTGCGATTTTGCTAACTTGCCATAGTCTCGGAGTCTGAATTGGAGTTCCTCATTTAATGCTGGATTGTTTTCAGTGGTCAGTGTTACAGCTCATAGATTCATTGTGATGTTGCATATTCTCTCCTATGATGAATCAGGGGGATTACAGGCACTACCTACTCTCTTCCTCGTTTCCCTTGTGAATGATGTAGAACGGTTTACACTGTTCAAGGGAAACTGCGGTATTAGTGAAAGCTATACTAAGCTTAGGTGACACCGCTTTTAAGTTTCTTTAGCAAGTCACAGGAAGAATCACTGTTTAAAGGTGATGTTATTTATTAAGATTCCGGTGTAGAAATCACACAAGCAGGGATTTTGATAATTCAGCCAACACCAAACTCTCCCATGATTGCCGCGTATTTGCCGCCAGGTACGAGCTGGAGGAGGGAGATGAGGAGGCACTGGCCTTCTGTCAGCGCCTGACGCGCCTCCTCGGTGACCTCGTCTACGTGGGGCCGAAGGAGCTCCAGTTCAAGAGCAGTGCCATCGTCGAGGTCTTCCAACTTCCCGGCTTCCGACTTAAAAGCCCCAGAGCCAAGGGTGAGTGACTGGTTACTTGACCCTAATCGAATTGGCCAAGTTTGTTTAACCTTTACACACTCACACACACACAAATCAATAAACACTATGAGACGAACGTCTCTCTCTCTCGGGTTTTGGGACTTTTTATTTTATCTAGGAAAAGAATCTGAGAGTAGCTATCCGCTACAAGTTGTAAGGCTTTCATTGCGGTGTTTAATGTCTCGAAAAACTCGGATTTCAGGTCGAAATTCCTCAAAATGCTTCATGTAGAAATTAGTCCGTCAATGTCAAACTGGTAAACATTTTGAATGGGTTACTCGACATCCATACTTGTCCGTTTTCCAGCTTCACTTTCGCAAGCAGAAATATAGCAGGAAGGCCAAATTTAATTGATGCGATTAATGTAACTTTTGAGTTTAAAGCCCAAACAAACATTTACTGATATATTGTCTCCTTTTGCCGGTAACCATGAGTACAGCTGTCCGATTTTTGTTTCATCAACTCAAGATTTTTAAAGTAATTCAGGATTTAGCTAGTTCAAGCGAATGGACTTTTATTCGTTGAGTTAGAATCTGTCTTCTGCATTTCAAGTTGCAAGAAATGGATTGTGGTTTGCATTCACTTTAAGTCCACCATTTCCGGCATGAAGGAAATGCGCAACTTCCTTGGTTTGGTCGCTTTTGAGGTGAGAAAGTTGCCTCTGGGACAACTTCGTTGCCTGCTCGCCACTTTTAATTTTTATTATTCACCTAGGGCCATCTGGACACACCATCATTGACACTTGTACAAAACGGTTTGTGGACGTGTTGAAATTCGTCCGATTGACGTTCCATTTTAAGAATCCAACTCTTCTAAATTGGGAAGGGGGGCTTTTGTTTAGTTAATGCCAAGTTCTCAACTACCTTTCTTGAGTGTTCTTATCTAATAGATCGATCGGAAATAATGAAAGTCGAATTGGGTGGAACCTAGTGGTTCCTTCATAGCATTTCTGGTTCTCATGAGTGTTTATTTTCCTACCCCGTGTGTCTTGATCCATGAGAAGTCCATTGGCTATTTTGTCACACCCCCCATGACGCAGCAAGGTAACATGGATTGAGATGATGGGTAACTGTTACTTTCGACTGGTGGCGATCGTTTTGAAGCATGTTGATCGACATAATGAGGCTTCCGTGTTGGAATTATTATAACATACTACATTACTCCTATTGGATTATAAAATATCGAAACTACTCTAAATTTTCAGGCGTACAAGCGATAACAATAGCTCTAGAAGTTGGTCAATTGCACACATGAAAATTTCTGTCATAGACTATGAGCTGAAAGGTTTTTCGGATCCATTGGTAGGTTTTATTGTTCATACTAACCGGCTAGGAATGCTAGGTACCAAGTTTTGCCTCTGAAATAAGTGCTAGAAGCCTTTTCAGGCAACCGCAAAGGCCTGATCACAACAGAGTGAGGTGCGTAACCACAGTAAGTCGGAATATTGAATATCATGATACGTTGCTGGTTCAGGCAATTCATCACTCTACAATGAGAAGTGGATCCATAATTTACTGTATAAAACGTCAATCGCTAATTGAGTAACATTAGCTTATTTACCAACCCGTGTAACTGTCTAGCTGAATGCTTATTTCTGTCATGTTGGCTGCCAAGGTGCTCTTCGACAAGGTTAAGATTATAAATTAGTAATGTTAAACTTTTACATTCTGGGGGTTTAAATCCGGGACGTTTAGGTTGTGGTATTTCTCCAGTACGGCTAAGGGGAGTACTGCAAATCGACAAAATTATGGAGCAAGATGGTGGCTTCCACAAGCCCACTTTTAATGTATACCAGTGATTGGAAGTTGCACCTTTTGAGCAGAAGGGTATCAACTACCAAAAGCTGAGACTCGGGCTTCATGGGGCCTCTGAAAGCTTTCTAAGTGGGCACTTGGCTTCTCGAGCAGGCCCAATGACTCGTTAAACGACCCTCGTGGGAAGGCGCTGGTTAGTGGTTTCCTTTACCTTTAGGCGAAACCTGATCTTTAGTTATTGGAATGATTTCGTTCAAAAGATCAAGCCTGCCCTTAGCGTCTACTCCAGTTGTATTTTGATTTAGCCGTCCAGTTCAAGAAAAGTGCACTGGGGGAGGCGTAAATGGGGACCGACCCGAAGCGAGGCGCCTCGATTCGATTAGCAGTGTGACCTGTTAATGCAGGACAAAGCCTTTTATGTAGTCAACCTCTTGTCCATTTGAGTCCACGTTAGGGCCCACTCATGCTCAATAGTCCCGGAAGAAGTCTTTTTTCCTCCGTTAAACCTGGTTCACTTGGTTCCGCGAGGTAATCTGCTTTCTCTATTGTTTCATGAATGCGAGACACAATCTACCTAAGGTTACTACTCCTTACACATTACCATCCATCATCTAATGCACGGTCATAGAATTCTATTGAGCATAAAAAAATCAGCTGAATTAAGAAATAACTCTCAAGAAACTGCTAGAACCAAGTACTTAAAGGGCTTGATAAATATGTTGAAACGTCGTAGTGACATCATATTTGCGCTTAGCAGAACCACAGGAAACTCTCCAAGCCAGCCTTTTACCAGTTACCTGTTTGGACTCACCGACTGAGACCGCCAATTAACCGTAGTTTCTGTCGAACGCGTTGAGTGTCCAGCTCTGACTATGAAGCCTCGATCACCGGCTTAGGGTCTCATAAGTGCACTTAGTGGACTTTTTCTGACCCTCTTCTATTAACCTCGGGATCCTATTACCACCAACTTATCAAATGTAGTTTGTCTGAGTCCATTTAATCGCACCTGGGCTCAAAACAACAATCGCAATGCAACAGCCACGTGATTTGCCACCTTGAATGTGGATAAAACACCGTAGTTAATTGATTGGGACATTGCGTAGCCCTATTAACTCTCTCCAAAAAAGATTCGATTAATCGACATTTTGGGATTGGTAGAAGAGTACGGACTCGTCTGCTCTGTCTAATTCTTGTCTCACTTTCCCCTTTCCTCACAGGCAGCTCGTTTTCTCGACTGGATTGTGGTGAGTTGCCTAGGTACTCGTAGAACATGCTGGATGAATCGCTTTTATTTAATTGTTTTTTCCCTCTATTATAACCAACTACTACAGTAGAAAGCTAAAATTCCAGCTCTAGCGCTAAATTCCCGCAATCATTCGTTGGCTAACCATTGTATTTAATTACTTTCGGACATGCTGAGACTACTGATAAATCGGCTTTTCAGTGATCCGATGTGTCATCTGGTTTGGAAAGACCTAATTGCAGCCTGCGTAGAGCACATGTGCAGCTTGCGTGTGTGAGCAGGTCCAGCATTTATCTGCCCGTTCGATGACATTAGTGCTGCCTGGGGGCCGAAGTTTAGGCCTTTCCGGAGGCCTCAATGCCACCGATAGCCAAGAGCGCTTTACACATCGTATCTTTAGTCTTTGCCGACCCGGAGTATTAGCTATACTCAGCTCAACTCATTTCCTTCTCTCCAGGTGAAGCGCTGCGGAACATGCGGGCAGTGGACAGCCTGCAAGCCACTCTGCTGGCCGCTCGGTCGACGGGTCTGTGCGTGGCGCTGCTGGAGCAGGTCCGCGAGCTCTACAAGCGCGCCCCCGGGAACTACTTCCTGCTGGACAAACACCACCTCATCAGCAGCATCGCCGAGGTCATTGCGTCGAAGCCGGACCGCGTCCAGGTAAGGCACGCGGGGCGGGTGGGTTGCATTGCTGCTGAGATACAGTATCTCCCTCTTTCTGAAATCTGATTCTCTTTATTCTGTCTCATCACATCTGGAAGGGCCTCGGTGTATTTCCAATTAATTTGGAACGAATAACTTCTGGATAGTGAAAATGGGGAAAACTTACTGCTGCAGTTTTACTCGTCATAACAGCGGGTACGCACTAAAACGCTATTTGACGCTTTCCATATTTAAACCCTTTGCTTGTGTGATTGGAGAGATGTAGCGAAGAGTTTTTTTGCGTTTTCGATTTCTCAGTCGGTTCAGTGCAATGTCAGGCATTCAACAGCCGCTAAGACTAGGATTTGTTCACTTAAGTTTGCTAATGATGCATTTTTAGCCTTCTAAAGTAGAGGTTAGTTCTGATCAAGAGAAGTGCAAGTAGATAAGGTCAATCCACCCAGCTAAGCTCCGTGTTCTACGCGCACCTTGGCAACTCACCACAATCCAGAGAAGAAAAGGAGCTGCCTGTGGGAAAAGGGGAGGGTGGGAGTAGTGCTAAGCAGAGCAGACGGCTTACAACCATGTTGGCTCCCCAGGTCGAATAACGCCCGTTTACAACTTATATTGGGAGTAGGTAGTGCTATGAAATGACCCAATTAATCAAATCAACTCATCTACTTTATCCATATTCCGGGTGGCAAATCACTAGATGAAGTTTGTTAAATGTTGTTTTAAGCCTGGGTGTGAATCAGTGGAATTAAACAAACTCTATTCAATAGGATAAAAGCGACTGTTTGGTTGTAATAGGCTTTTGAGCTCAGATGGAGGGTATCATTATACTCAAAGGTAGAGGTGGAATCAGGTCCATTGAAGTGCAGCTATAATCCCGAAGGTTATCATTAAGACATCATCATGGATATTAATTTTAACGAATGCGACGGTGATTAAAGAATCAACATTCTCGGTGTCGATGATGCAACCGCTTGCCATTTTTGTGGCTATTTTTAATATGAATGTGTCAGGTCACCACAGTCGTTGTGAGTCATTCTCCATCTTTCTAAAAGGGTTTTTTCGATCAGCATTGGCGTCGTTAATTTCAAACTTTTTCCCTTCCATATACCCACACAGACTTGCGAATATCATCCCAGTCTCATGCTACGCTCTGGAGTATCGTCAGCATCTTTGAATAAGTGTATCGCTATTAATACCGCTGTGATGATGTATTAGTAGAAGGAGCTGCAGCCCTGTGGTACTTTTTTTGGCCTCCAAGCCTTCCATATAGGGAACAAAAGCTGAAGCTGGTGTTCTAGCCTTGCGTGTTAACGTAATTAATGCCGTAGTGTGGTAGATAAAGCGCAAACCCTGTTACCGTTTTCGTAGGACGGTGCAAAGAACACTCACATATTCTAGTCTGCGAGAAAGCGCTGTAAACGAGGATTGTAGTGTCCATTAAATAATTTATTACCGATTACTGAGAGCAGTCGTTGAACAGAATAAGTGTTTAGTTATAATTTTGTGGGTAGCCCACGGGGTGGTAACCCATAATTTCCACATATTCGAATATAGAAAAGG
Source organism: Anomotaenia brevis (assembly GCA_030710315.1). Lineage (NCBI taxonomy): Eukaryota > Metazoa > Platyhelminthes > Cestoda > Cyclophyllidea > Dilepididae > Anomotaenia > Anomotaenia brevis. Next base: position 1,351,483 of record JAUOZQ010000009.1, read on the forward strand.
ATATTGGAATCCGGAAATTCTTACGCTTTCATTGAAAAATATTGCCGTAATATTTCGAGGTAGGTGTCGTTGATACGCTAGGTCATGGGTAAAGTGGATGACCTGCTGAGTTTTTTCTTGCTCCAGTATTTTTCCATCTTGAGTTCAATAAACATTCTCGATTTTATACTAATCGGCAAATTCAACCACTTTATTTACTTATGCAGTTTAATTTAGTGGCTATCTAAATGCCGTTTTGTTTATAGGTTCCAAAGATGCATCGGAATAATTTGTTCCAGTTTCATTCGACAATTGGTCCCATTCCATCTAGTATATCTTTCAAATCAGTAGACGCTGATTCTTAATTTTATCTCCACCTATTCTAGAGCCCAAAAGCCAGTTTGTTATCCTTCTTCGATACCGCTAGATCACAAGGAAAGTCGGGACTCTTTAGGCTGAGCTTGCGCGAGAATTCTAGTATTAGTAATACCACTTTTATATATGGAAATCCAAGCGAAAACGTTGAAACGTAATTGCCCGCATCCCATCCATTCAATACTTACTACTTTACTAAACGCACAATCATATGCAGGATGGCTGGTACATGCGCTAAAGTCACGCAAGCACATCTGGGAGTCTGCTGATTTAATCCTCCCCAGGGTGACAAATTAATTAATTTCTACATTTTCACTTCTTGTAGGAGGTCTTCTTCGACGTGTTCGCAATGCTGATCGAGCGTCTCTGCTATGTGCCACTGCAGGAGATTAGCAGTGTTGCTCTGTTGCTTCGAAAATGCAGGTAGGTATTTCTTTTCTGACCTTAAAATCTACTCTACTTTGAGACGTTGGGGAAGCGAGTCACTGGCAGATTAAACAATGGTCGTCCATAGTGAGCCAGGCTGTTGATTGGTTATTTAGTCTTAGCCAGGCTTGTCGAACGATAGTTCTCCGATCGATGAAACCAGCATTATCTGGAATCATGTATGATATGAGGCCATGTCTGATGAGATCAAGTACTCGTTCTGTTTTGTCTCCTCATCAGGTCACCGTCATGCCTGCAGCACGCGTTCTCCTGCCTCCTACGGTTAATCCTCACCTTCCCCACCCTGAAGGAGTTCTACCGCAACGTCGGGATTCTGGAAGTGTCCACCCAACACCTTCAGCGATGCGTGGACACCATCTTTCGTCCGCCTGGTAAGTCTTCGTAGCAATTAGGGCTCAAATTGGCGGATTCTAATCTTATGCTTGCTTGGTGATCTTACTGGCGAACTAAACGACGAGGCAAGGTGGTGGGTGGTGGTGGTGGTGGTGGGGAAGGGGGTAGTAGAAGCTGCCAAACCCTTGTACTGGGTGTACGTGGCGAATTTGACAGTCCCATCAAAAACGAGAAAAAGATACCTGTTACTACAAGACGTGATCGATTTCAAAGAAATCCAATGTAGAAGGAAATTCCACTATTGTCAAATTTCAAATCAGTCATTCGTCTCGATTCCAGCTTCAATCCAAGCCCTCAACCAGGAACCTGGAGCAAACTGATTTAAACTGTTTCTGAAGCAGTTCAGCGAGGGCCACCCACTGATGAATGGTTTGGGGAAGTAGTACGACTTGGCGACCGACAACAATTTCCACCTTCCCCTCAGTTGTGGCCGAGGGGTAGGCGAATCCTACTGCCACATTCTATTTTAGCTACCCTCGTCATGCAGAGTGTAACTACAGTCGTCATCCCGAAACTCACATAGGCATCTGAATTCAACCTTTGTCCTCCAACAAAACGTATTTTCGTAGATTTTCTAGGAAACCTGCTCGTTTTCATGGCACCGGATTTTGTGCAGAATTTTCAGTGTCTCAGCTGATTGATCGATAAATTTGCTCAACGTATTTCGATAGCCGATGCGAATCTTCATGATACAAATTGTTCCCTTTCATGGTTAATCAGTTTGGAAGGGTTCCAGTCTGGAACCAATTTCATTGCCATCACCTGTATGAATGAAGTTTAACCACTGAAAAGCGGGGTGTGCTTGAACTTCTTTAGCGCACCTGGAAAAAACGTCCTAATGCAGTTCTGTAACATCTGTTCCAAAAACCCCGTATGGAAGAACAGCAACAGGAGATGCAGGTGGTAGAGCCATTCGTAAATTAGTTTGTTGCAATCAGTAAAGTGGGATTGAAGGGGGACTGCGCATGAAGTAGCCATTGCGAATCCATTAGTGATTGACAAGCCCGGTTTGCTTAGCGAAGAATTAAGGCCATAGGAAATCGGGAGTTCTAACACTTTAGCTGCACAATTTGTTGGCTCCAGTGTTCGCGTAGGAGCAGCATTATTTTCTGTGCTGTTAGAGCTACTCGGGAGAAACTGTCTTCAATTTTTTAGGTTTCATGGGAATTAACCTACTTGCGGTCGATGACCCTGGGGGTCCTTAGAGGAGAAGATGTGAGCTGCTATAACGCGTTTATCGATCGGGCCCTCTGATTGTGTTATAACCAATTTGCCAACACCGGTCTAGCAATAAAGGATTTTTCATATTGGCAAATTGTTAGCCATGCCTAAAATGTAATGGAGCAGTAATTCTGTGAGAACTTGTTTCCGCGGCATCACGGTTTAAAAGATAAGAGATTGCACGGCTTTTTGCCCCGCTATGTGACCCTCTTTCATTCCTGCGGATAAGATTTAGTTGCAGGGAACTAATAAACTATTAGGGCTTTGAAAGGCAGTAACTGTGTTTCAAGGTAATTTTGGCAGAAGACCGAAAATCTGTTCTGTACTGACACTGTGAACATAAAATTTTGAGCGCTTCAGTTAAACTACACATTTGAAATTAAGTTCATTGCATTCTTAGAATAAGATTTTATCTGAACTATTTTGCATTATTGGAGGTTATTAACCTTTTTTAAATTTTGCCTCCTTAACATGTCCGTGGAGAACACAAAATTAGAAATAACCACATGTAAGTCATTACGCTGGGTTAATCGATGCAGCGCCAAGAATCGAGATACCGTGTTTTTCTTTTTGAGCGTTAGAGTTTAATTATATTTTCCATTATATGTATTTATTCCTAATTGGTCATCTGTACAACACGATATCCTACATGGAATTACTGGGTTGAATTATTAGGGGTCAGATCAGTATGGAATTCTTTACGTACATGTAGACTAAAACTCGAACGAGGCATTTTTCTTATTCATCAAAATTTAAAGTATAAGTAATCTGAAGACCGTTATCATTAGCACTGGATGCTTGGTGTGAAGGGAAAATGTGCTAATCTGGATTTTGTGGCTAAAATTATCAAGTTTCGTTTCTGTCCTGAGCGCTGTTTTAATTTGCTTTGGTAGAATTGCGCTCTTTTTTCCGATACGCACAAAGGAATCGTACTCGCCTAATTTTTCTAGACCATGTCATACAATGTGGTTTTTACACTTAGACCAACGATCCGCTGGGGTGTATTTTAAACTTTTCCGCGAAGCGAATTTCTTGAGCCGGTTGAGCCGGCGTCAAAAATCGCTTTTGTCAAAGCGCGAATGATTTATAATTGCTTACGCTGCTGGTCGAAACCATCAATGTAAGTTCTGGTTTTAATAAGTTCAAAAATAAACCGATTTTAAGCGAAATAGAGGAGTTTGGCAGGAGTTCGATTCACTGATCTGTACGTGCCGTTTAGGATGGATGTGTCAAGCAATATTGAAACATGTTTAAAATTTCGTGAAGTACTATTAGTTAGTTAGATGTGGAAATCGCTTTTACTCGCAAAGAAGAAAATGAATGGGTAGCGCAGCAGTTATTTGGGCATTTGACCGATTCAAAATTCACTTGAGACCGACTGCCTGTTTAAAGCAACTTTATTTAACAATTTGAAGCTTTTGATTACTTTCTGCAGCCAGGGAGCTGGCATTTTATATAAAAGTTGGATAGGATCCATTATAAGGGATTGGAAAAAATCGATACCTAGCTGATCTTAGGGTTATTAATAGCAAATTCCCTGAAATTTCTACAGTCGTTTTTCAGGCATACTAATTTTAGTTTTTATAGTTGAATTAATTCTTCATAGACCCTCAAACATGAGCATGAGTAACTGTGTTTCGGTAGTTGATCCGTGTTTAATATTCATCGTCCAACCGCTTTCGAACTGTATAGATGGCCTTTCTCACTATCAGTACCCGTAAGTAGAGCTCATTTGCCTACGATACTTGAAACAATGTGGCCACTAACCTGTAAGTCAAAGTATTGGCTTTATATTTTTTTCAATTTTTTTTTTTACTAAAACATTGCTAGTTATCTCAACCAACACTTTGATCCATTTTAAAATCTAAGGCCCATCTTGTTTTTTTCTGCAACTACAGTAAGAACCTAGCAGAAACCGTCGTTTCTCGTCCTCTTAATCCAGCTTAAACTTTACGCTATATATTTGGCGAAATATTTTTTTCACGCACATTTCTCAGAACTAGCATTGTTTGACTTTGAAGTACCTGTTATAAATATGTATTCAAAAACTCGGATGGATGAGGTCATTCGGTTGGCTTGTTCTGCCATGTATTCACTCTTTAGGTGCCTCGTTATTCTCCAGTGGAGGCAAAGGTTGCCGAATATGACTCTCAGGGATTTCTCTTTGTCCCTGCTTTCGTTTTTCCAGCATTCCTCATCGGAATCATTTTCTAGTCTTTTGTTGTCACTTGGTTGGTGTATTTGTAGTGGCAATTCATCACAATTTCTTGCTGCTCCTGTGTAAGGTTTTATTTTTGGTTTGGGTATCACTTATTCTAAAACGAAAGCGCAATCATTTCAATGAAAACTTTTCTAGGGTTTTTATCGGTATGTTCGAATCATAGCTTGACATTTTACGTAATTAATCTCGATGGGCCAACCTGACTGCGCTTCCAACGAAGGGAAATGCTGGGGTACATTTATGTTCATATTTAAATCAAATCATTGGTGACTTCCGTAATAATTTTGTCTATCTAAGGTCTGAAATCTCTGACCCCTTAGGATCGATTCGAAATTTTCATCAATAGTTTCCTTTTTGTGCTTTAATTTTTCTAGGAAGGAAATGTGAGTCTTGTCTAGACCATACGTTTCCGTGCAAGTCTTTGAAAATTGCATGAAGCAAATCATTTCAGCGTACTTTCATACTTCCTTTAAAAGCATGAATTAAAATGGAATATGGTGGTGATTTTCGCTTTGTTTATCACCTAGGGACTAATTTCCTTCGCCTTAGCATGTGATTTACTGGTAAATGTCACCATTTTCAACAGTTCTTCTTGTGTTCGGCTGTAAGTTAAAAACCAGCCAACTCTTATACTTAGAAAGACCAGTTCGTTAATATCATCAACTAACCTTGTCTGGTATGGTACAAACCAGAATTAACTTTTTCAACTACCTCCTTTTCACTTTCTTCAACAACTGTTATTCAACATGGAGCAGTATATAATCTTTTTTAAAAAAGGCATTCAAAATTTCCAAACAAACCTAGTGTAATTCAGAGTATTACAAGTAACAAGATATATTTCAAACAAGTGGTATTTATTAAAGCAATTGAAGTTGTTAAGTAATTGCCGTAAAGTTACTATGGCTTTATTTGCTTAAGAGTTAGTGTATATGAATCGATTTCACATTATTAATGACCATATCCACCACAGATCTAAATCCACTAACGATCTAACCTTGACCAACTGTCACAGTTATCATTTCCGGCAACAAAGTACTGCAGCTCAAGTCACAACAACTTAATGTAGCCCTTTTGAGGTCGGTTAACGTTTGGGTAGTAATTAAGCGATTTTGTCTGTCCATTGCAGACGTTCCAGGCAATTCGACGCCCTCGTCGTCAACACCAATGGCAATGGTTCACAAGCCCTCAGTGTACGAGGCGATCGACCAGTTGGGGGACGCGGCGACCCTGACGGAGTTGCTGTGCACCATCCTGCGTCTGCTGGTCGCCTCCGTGGCGCAGTCGGTCGCGGACATCTCCATCGTCTCGGGCGCCAAGGGCATCCACTACGTGCTCGCGCGTCTCCTCCCCCAGCCCGCGCTGCCCCCGGCTGTGGTCAGGCACGCGCTGAATCTCCTCTACGAGGTTCTGGTGGCCGCGCCTTCCGAGGACCAGTTGCTGGGACTGCTTGATCTGTTGCCGTCTGCAGACACAAATCTGAGGATTGAGGTGAGGCAGTAGACTATTGGCTTATCTAACCATCAAGTCGTACATTTATTACAGTCATTTAGGTACTTTTTGAAGCCAGAATGCTGCAATGTTCGTGTTCCAACTCCTCAGTTATTTTGCTGGGTTCAATGAACTCAACGAGTTAGGTTATTATTGTCGTTTTACGTAAATGCAAAAATACTAGACAGCCTCGTCAGGACTAAGAAAAAAAGTGGTTGGAAACTGAAAGGAAATTCGATAGACACAGGAGATACATTATTGCCAGAGATGTTTCCAAAAAGTAACCACCGCCAGTGATCCGTCTCAACCCGGGACCTGGAGCAAGCAAGGGACTTTGTTTCAGCTTAAAACCCTAAAATAAAACTTTTGTATTTTACTGTGGAGTTAGAAAATATCAGTATCAGTGTTCGAGCGCCTCTGCGATCTTTCAAACCTTGTCTGCTTACACATAATTATTACTATTTTGTTATTTTAAAACGCAGTGACTAGCTTTGCTCAATCGACTTTGTTGTTTACTTCGTGAAGTCACTGCTAAGTAGTCTAAAGGCTCTGCGTTGATAGGTATATTTAAACGTTCGGTCCTAAATTGCAAACTCCTACTTGTCTGTAATTTGGCCAAAGTCAAATTGCGAGAGTACGGCACGGAGTGCTGTCCAAAATAAAAGTATCAAAAAGCCGACTACTCCTTCTGGAGTAAATACGACTGACATCTTCTGCCAAATATTGACCAATCTTTCGACAGAAAAGATTGCATCAGGGGCCTAATTGTGGGGATCTCAGTCTCATTGGAGCCACTGCAATGCGGCCTTGAAGGCGGAATTTGTTAATGCATTTGTCCCAGCAGTTCCTGCATTTTCTCAGAACTTGATCCATTAAGTCCATAGATAATTGCATTTTTGAGTATTTCTTTTCAACTTAGTATAATGAATATAATATGTAAGTTGTTTTCAACAACCCGTGGGCAAAGCTATCGAATGTTATGATATTCTGCTCCTTTCTAAGAGTTATCATGCAGTTAAAATTATTCTGGGACACTGGAAAATAATGGCTTAATATTTGTTAAAATAAATATTTCTTTAACTCCAAAGTGTCATTACTAGCCGCTATATAACCGCAAATGTTGTTTATTGGAACGCCAATGTTCGAACGTGCCTACCTATTTGTGGATCTTTTTGATTTTAAAAATGTCTATCGATTTCACATGTTTTCTATGTATCAAACTGACTAGACACCTTGTACTCTATTGGTTTGTTTATATTGTAATGCCTTTACGAGTGTGAAAACAATAGGCATTCTATAATGGTACATGCTGCCATCCAACGTACCGGTTAACGTAAGACCCAGTTGTGCAATTTAGTAAGCAATAATCATTTGGCAACTGCTGTGGATAAGTGGAAGTGGGTGATGCCGATTTCTTTTGTACAGATCTTGCGGCTGCTGTGCAACGTGCTGCGCGACTCGCACCGGAGCCGGACCATCTTCCGCAAGTGCAACGGCTCTGTGCGCATCATCCACCAGCTGGTGATGCTCAACGGCTGCCTCGCGACGCCGCCGCCCTGCGGGGAGTGCGAGGAGGGGCCACCGAGTGGCGAGGCGGCGCCGGCCAGGAGGCGCCAGGCCCTCCTCCTCATCAGGGGCGTCCTCGCCGTCCTCACCGTTGCCATGAAGTTCGAGCCCGCCAGCGCCAAGCATTTCATCGCTGAGGTGAATCATCTCACGGGCTCTGTCCGAAATGCGCCTAAATAAAACACATTACAAGATGTTACATTTGATTAGTGATTCCATCATCAATCTACTTCCTCTGATTATCTATGACTTCCCTCCAACTATTATTGAACAATTCTTCTGGTTTTAATTCGAAAGGCCCACAAATGTCACTTTTAACTTCTTCCTGCTGCGCTGCAAAAGCTGTTTCCTCCAACTGGTGTTTCTAAGTTACGAAACAAATAACAGTCTAAAGGAGCAAGGTCGGGAGAATAAGGTGGATGAGGAATCTTCCCCAGCTAAGTTCTTGCTGTGTGGGGGTCGTGCTGCATTGTCCTGATGAAGCAGTATCACCCCTTTTGATGCACTAGGGAAGGTCTTTTCCCTCAAAGCTTGGAATAAAAAGCTGTGATTGCTGACGGTAGGTTTGAGCATTAGTTATTGCTGCATTATGTGGTAACAATCCTTTGCGACCCCATCGGGGTCCTTCCCCACCCCCGCTTACGAAGCCACTGTCATTAACATCATCTCGACAAAAGATAAAAAGGTGATACAAGCTGGCGAGGGTGGCGGGAAGGGCACATATCGTCAACTCGAGGTTGTTTTGAGATCGGTTTCAGCCACCCATTCATGAGGCACCCAGTTTCCATGTTGAGAAACTTTCCCAAGTTTTTGAAGATGACAATGAACAGTTGTAAATGTTTCTAATAACTTACTTTCCTGAAATCGTAAAACCCTTTTTTAAGTAACTCAAATGATTCTATGGAACTCACACGTTATTGGGGTTTCAACCAACCAAGATACTCTATAGATTTTGTTCAATTTAAAAAGATAAACTTTGGACATACCTAATGTGGTGAGCTCCTATCTATTGACAGAAAGTCACTTTTAAGAAACCAAGAGAACTGGCACAACATTAGTATATTTAAATTGTCCAGCTAACCGTCTGAGAACTTAAACGACATGTTGAAAACACTTATTAAGGTTAGATAGAAAAAACACTTCACTCTCTAACTCATACAGTTTAGTAAACGAGGATGGGATAGTAATGTGATTCGCATTCGAATTGCAGCTTCAATTCGAGAGCCTGGAGCAGGCGATTCGTCTGCTGGGGTGCTTCAACAATGAGACAGTCGTCTTCCCCGTCCCCGCAGATCCAGGCAAACCCCCTGAGTCATCCTCACCACCGCCGCAGGATGACTCGCCCGTGACCTCCAACATTCACTCTGACGCAGGTGTCGACGACGTCGCCTCGCGCTGCACCTTGGATCCCTCTCAGGTGGCCGTATTCAGGGCTGCCTTCCTGCAACCGGTGTTGCTGGAACGCGGGGAGGACTTGGAGGAGTTTAGAGACACCCCGAGAGCCCTGCTGGACGTCTGTCTCATCTTCAGGTATCTCGTCGCGATGGCGCTGGATGAATTCGACAGGTAAGACGGCCTTTGTGGCTCTCTGGAGACCTGATTCACTACTACTCAAAATTCGAAACTGTTGCGCCTCGAGGATTTCTTATGTAACTACAAACGTCAACAAGTTATCCGAGGCGATTCAGATTCTCGGGCGCGATCCGTGGACAGTGAGTCGTGTTTATGGATCCACGAAAAGCCATTTCGTTGGTAGATACTTTAGTTCTTCTAGACTGCTGGGCTTGATAATGGTGAAGTCTATCGAGAGCATAGCAATCATAGTGGGTTGCTCGACATGGGGATCTGTTTTCGTTAATACTCCGTGATCTAAGCAGCTGGCCCAGTAATCGGAATCAAGATTTCCGTATATTTTGAAGGAAACAGAACCTCCCAGCCGAGGTTACTATCGCGACGGGTCTTTGGAATGATTGGTGTTGAATTCTAAACACACAATGTCAGGTGAACATCTTTAAATAATCCATGACTATGTTTATCCAAGTTACAAAAGCATTCTGACTTTTTTCATCGCCATTGTTTCCCAAACAAATTCGAACACACCTTAATTAACCATCTTTCAGTTAGCATCGCATATTTTGATTTTTCGTTACTTTTCTCTCAATAAATTAATGTGATGGGAGTAAAGACTTCAGCCTTTTAGGCCGCAATTTAGTGCTTCATGAATTCTGACGACTAGCGTTTTGGCGTCGTACCATTCCTGACTTAATTAATCTGTTACTTGCAAGTTAACACTCTAGTTTAAATTGGGAACCGATACAGAATGTAACCTAATGCTTAATTCCTACACTACTAATTTAATTCATATTGGAGGTATCTAACACGTTAAATTAGGTATCGCATCACTGAAATCTTGTTTGCATCGATTTCCACAGTGGATTCGCAGCGACTGGGAAGCTGGCGGTTGAGAACAATAAGGGTTCTAAACACACTCTGGAGTCAGGTATTGCATTGCAGTAGTGTTCGTACCGTTTGTGGGACCTCCTTAGGTCGAGGGGTAGGGGGCGGGTAAATGGAGGACTTAAGTGGTCACGGCCAGAGTATATTCGCTAGGTCAATGCATTTACGAATTCTCTAATCAAGATCTTACATACTTGTGGGTTGTAAGCTCACTCAGTGCCCACCTAGATAAGACACTTCCATCAGTTCTTTTGTCGTTCACCCACAGGAACGCTATGGATGGGGACCAGACCCTGTCCCTGGGTGCGGACGTGAAGGCACAAGGCGGCCAAGTTTTCGCCAAGCCCCCCTCGATCGTCCACACCGGGGCTGTGCTCGTCATTCTGCGACTCATTCCGGCTATCATTCGGATCGACGGCTTCCAATCGGCTACGCTCAATCTACAGGTAGCCTTTCTCCAATATTCAACCACAGATGCTGATTCTTATCCAAGGCATTTCTTCGTGCTATAGTTATCCTTGACTACAAAGTAGGGGAAGGCAACTCTCTGGTTGCCAAAAACCCGAATGATACGGCATGATCGAGACCAGATGTTTCGCCTAAATTTTGATTCATTCGGAGGTAGCTTCAAAAGTAGCCATCGGTCGATGACCGACCATAGTTAATGCGAAATATAATAAAGTTTACATCTAATTATTTTAAGCATATCCAGCCATGCCGTAATTGTCAATTATTGTAATACACCTTCTTCAAAAGCTGAAACCCTGGAATTCCAGTTACTCGCGATTTTTCTCTGAAGTTAAGTTATCGACAAAAGCCTGTCCACAAAGCAGCAGCATCAATGCCAATTAAAGGAGAATAGAGATTAGTAGCTTTGACTTTGTCTAGACTCAAATCAAGAACATTGGGTATTAGTTGACTTTTACTCCATCGATTTGAGGCAAGGCGCTCTTGGAGTAATGAAGTATCTTTCATTCTTAAGTACACCTATTGCTGCTGTGACAACCAGAAGGGTTTAAAAAAGCAGCAAAAACAAATTTTACTATCTTATTTGGACGAAGAGGGATGCAGTACTTAACAAAAATAGCCACCTAAATACTCGTTTTCTTATTTGCTAGAGTCGAAGTGTTATTGAGCTTAGTGCGGGTTCAGACGCTATACATTTCGTTGATCGATATGAAATTTCGCTTTGGTTATTTCTAACTAAATTGGGCTGGGTAGATGGGAATTATGACACCTCGGGGCCTAGTGTCGTATTGTCGACATCATGAAGACGATTCCACCTCCTTACAGTACTTACTGTGCCACACTCATTTGTCGATCTCGGAAATAGGAGCACTCACAGTGTGAAGAATGTTGGTGCCAGTAAGTGCAGCCAACGTCTTCACAGTTAACTCGAGGTTCTAAGTTGAGGCAAACATCCAGTGTTCGGGGAATTTCTTGTATTATCATCAGGAATAAAGTAGGCGTTGGTTGGTTACTATATCTAGAATTTCTCCTTAGGTCTATTTGTTAGAGGGAGAGTTTCACTCAAAAGCCGCTTCCATTGGCAGCGCCTATTGTCGCCCCAATCCTCTCCCTTCCCTTGAACATGACAAAAAATTTGTTTTGAAACTTTCCCAGGAGGATTGATCTCCCTGAAAACGGACTTTATTGACGTCGATTAACTGGGAATAAGCGTAGTACTGGCAGCACTACGGCGATTAGTTTATCTTGACGACAGCGCCCAACCACCCATACACCTCCCTTGGGTCATCTTAAGATGACCTGGGGAGTTCAGTAGAGGCCAAGTATTTGGGGGAACAGGTTTAGTCGTAAAAATGCTCTATGGGAAACTAACCTCTGCTACACTTGTGTGAATAGTAACGGGGGTCTTTGAGCGCAAACACCATGCTAGAGGCTGAAACGTTCAATCCAAGGGAAAAGCCCAAATTCCGTTGCCAGGGTGCTCCCACAATTCGCTCTGCAGATTCCCAATGAAATCTGATTTGTGAGCACAATCAGGTAATCCGCCTTTGCTAACTTCCAGCCATAACTAACTCGTAGTCCTTATTGTGATTTTCCAGTCCATGCCGTTTCTTCCTTTATGAATCCGTGCTTTATCAATTGCTTTGGTTGTCACTTCCTATCTAAATTACGAAAAGGGGTTTACACTTTTAAAGAAGGCTTAGTGATTGTGAAACCCTTCAAATAGCCTGGAAAAACAGCCAAACATTTATCTTTAAAAAATGTTCCGAACACCCCGTGTGCTGAAGTAATCATCATCTGGTTGGTGTTGCAGCACTTCGCCCTGGAGTTGATCCTCGCACTGCTCGAGTCGGAGCGGAGTCAGCAGCTGCTGTGCGGAGGCGGCGGTGGGATAACCGACACCGGAATGTCGGGAATGCCGAGGGCTCTGCTGGTCCACTTCAGACCTGCTCTCGCCGCCTTTAACCACCCGCTCCATGCGTCTGCCCTCCAGATCTTCAGCTTGCTCGCTGCCCACTCCCTCACCCCTCGGGATTTCCGGTAAGTTGCTCCTAAGTGAAAGACTTGGTAAATTAGAGAGCCTTGTTTTTTTGCTGACTACAACTGTTCAGTAGATCCGTTACCGAGTTATTTACTACAAATTCGCATTGCAGAAAGTTTGGGCACTTTTACTGTTGAATTGTCGCGTTGCGATGGGTTATGAATGTTGTGCTATGTTGCGATGGTACTCAGTTATTTTTTTCTTCACCAGAAAAACCGTTCTTTCCAAAGATCCTATCGAGCTCAGCGGTACCGGTTCCGCCAGTGTCACCTTGAAGAAAGATTGCGTGGAATATTTTGGAGCCTATTGCTCTAATCGAGCGTTATTGTTGGCTTCTTTTTCGCGTAGTGACTTTCTTCGTCTTTCCGGCCAATTCTGCGACCACGAGCAATCCCCAACCGGCAACTGTCTTCCCACCAGGCTCCGGTCCCCCACTGCCCCACCAGCCTCCACCACCAGTAGCACCAGCACCACTCTAGGCCGAATAGAGGACGTGCCTCTCCTCACCCTGCCCGCCCTCCCCGCCATCACCGAGTTGCTGGAGCAGACAGTGCACCGGCAGCGCAACGCGGCCTGTCGGCTCGCGGCCGGCGCCGCGACCGGCAAGACCTGTCTGCCGGCCTTCGTCGAGTTCGACATGTCCGTGGAGGGTTTCGGGTGCCTCTTCTTGCCCTCCCTCGCGCCCCAGAGGATCGCTGTCGAGGGCACTGGCGGATCCAGCACCATGTGTGTCGGCGGTGTCGGTGTTGGTGAGTCTGCTTCGATGGTGCATCTCCTCTATTTTCTAAAACCGACAATACCTTAGTTACAGAGGCTTGTGGATGTGTGTTATTGGAAGCACTACTTTCATAAGGGGGATAACATGATTAATTGGCAGAATGATTTGAATCTCTAATCATGAGATAATCATAATCGTCGTAATATTTACGCATCACTGTATACCTCACTCCAGAGTATAGGGGTGGTGTGTGGTTGGACCTACACGATACCTAGGGTCCCATTTATCCTCAAGGAAAGGGAGAACGCTATCAATTTGCAGAATACAAGTTTAGTCACCACAGACTGGTCCATTAGTCTGTCAATGTCAAGATATTAACAGAACGCTCTCATCACTAATGCATTTCGCAAGTAAATCAAAAACTCATGAGAATTAATGAATGTGTTTCTGCTTTTTTGGCTCCCAAAGGATCAATGAAAAGAGAGGCGCGTACGTTAAGCTTACCCCAACTATCATTACTGTCACAATAAACTCATCATTTTTACCACTTCGTGTTTTTGTTTCTTTCGTTTCAATGTGGGGTGAGACCACTAGTACCATGGCTAATAAGAGCGTAATGTTTAACCACGCTGATCGGTCTACCTACGTATTGGGTGACGGTGAGTATAAATCACTAGGTTTTGAGGCTTGGGACTCCATTGAGGCCCGTGAACAACTGAAACTGCGTGCCACCGGAGCACAATTGTCATTTTTCTTTCCCATTCCTATCACCTGGGTGTAGTTATACTCTGCTCAAGGCACCCCACTCTAACTGCTTATCTGCTTCCCGTGTCGCAGGGGAAAGGGCCTTCCCACCGGTTAACGGTATCACCTTCTGCTCGTGGGTCTGCGTCAACGATTTCGGTATCCCCGGGTCCCCATCTTCTTCCCAATCACCTCCCCACCCCATTCGTCTGCTCACAGTATTCAAGGGCATCCAGGGCACCAATGAGCAGCTCATCTGCCTCTCCGTGCACATCGATCCCCTCTCCAGGGCCCTTATCGTCTCAACCAAGGAGCGGATACTCCCCTCCGGTGAGTTTGCTACTCCTCTGTCCCCAGAGTCCAGGTTTGGAGTGTGGTGCTAGGCGCAGATCCTCTTGTAAGGTCGTCGCGATGAATTTTATTTTTTTCATGAGGAAAAAAAAGGGAAAAATGGTGGGTTACTAACAATTTGGTAGATTTAAAAATTCTATAAGCAGGAAAGTTACACTATTGTTGAAAATAGCTTTACTGAAAATTCCTACCTATTTCTGCGCAATCCGGAACCCGGGACACCTTCACTGGGGAAGGTCTCCTCAAAACTGTTTTAATTGCATGGTAAATTAACTGGGCATTTGTAAAACTGGCAGGTCGGCGATTAGTAAATTTCGACTTCACCGCTGACGAGCATTTTTAACCTCCCCTGCGGTGTAAAAGAATTTTTATCACTGCTGTCGTACAAGTGGCAAGCTAGTATTGTCTGCCCTCGTTATCTAGGGCTTAGCCACAATAATCTTCAGCAGTTTCACGTAGGCATCGGAATCCAAAACTTCTGCAATTTCGAGGAAGTCTGCTACGCGAGCGCAATCAGATGATTTGTTATGTCGTTGTCTTTCATCCAAAGTCTAGAAGTCTTTATTACAAATCTTGAGTGTTTCGATCTGGGTTGCTCAGAGAAGAGCAGTGAGCGGCGAGCATAATCTCCCCCTTTTTATTGATGGCCGTCACTAATCGCCATGGTACAAGTTATTCTCTTGCATCACCTATTTGAATGCAGAAAGATGTGAACTTTCAAAGGAAGCGCAATTTGTTTGAACTTTTAATCTGACCACTCCGTGTATGCTTTTATCTCTCGTTGAAGACGGCAGTGCCAACCAACAGCGTCTGAAGAGTGGCTCTCTCTCCTCGGCCGCCTCGGTTGAGTCCCAGTCGGGAGGGGCCGACGACCCGCACACGGCCGTCTTCGCGACGGCAACCACCCCCGGCGTCGAGGTTGGCTGGCCCACCGACGCCTGGCGTCACGTCGCCGTGGTTCTGGCCCGATCCAGTGTCGTACGATCCAGCAGCAGCCTCTGCAGCCTCTACCTCGATGGCAGCCTCGTTGGAACACAGAAGGTGCGTAGCATACATGAGTCTTGCATGGTAGACTGGTCTTCGAGATCCTCTTATTTGTCAGTTTTCTCAAAACCACGTGAAGACCCGTTGGATACAAGGCGGATGGGCGTGTGTCCGGTATTGATACATTCGAGTAGCGATTAAATCTACCAGAATATGGCGAGTTAAGTTGTCTTCAACTAGCCTGATCGATCTGCTACCTGCTTGGTGAGTAGAAATCACCGGTGGCAGACTCTCGGGTCCCCAACAAGTCCGTGTCAATTCCTACATTAGTGTCGGTTTATTTTGCACAGATTTCCTTTGGTGGGGGCGGAGGCGTCGGCAGCTGTAGCGGAGGCGGCGTGGCGACGTCGGTGTGCGCGTTCGTAGGGAGCCCACCGAGCCAGTGGGCGCCGCCGTGCCCCCTGCGCTGGCGCCAGGGTCCCCTGCTGCTCCTCGAAGAGCCTCTCACCCCCGGTCAAGTCGCCCTCATCGCCGCCCTCGGACCCGACTACGTGGGCAGTCTCCAGGCGCCCCCAGCTCCGCCTGGTGCGTTCCCCCTCCTAATCGATTTGTCTCAATTCAGTGTGGCAACTTTTTAGATTTTCACTACAGTTTAGGTCATGTTTTCGCTAGATGTTGGCTTTCTTTGGGTGTTTACTCCCCATCTGTCTTTTCTAAGGTGAAAAAATTTCACATCAGATTAATCGCTGCAGCCGAGCCTAACGTCTTTGTATGTCCTGGGGAGTCTCGTCACATGTGCTAACACTTTAAAGAGTGGCTATCTTAAAACACCAGGCAATGCCTTTTAATTTCCTAGTTGTTAACGGCTAATGTCACGAAGTTCGAGGGGTCCTCGATGGTGGTTTTATTCGCCCACGAACCTTTTGCCGACGAGTACTTATACCTCATGCAGCAGAGGCTCTAATGTGGTATCAACAATCAAGCACTCTGTTTACTCTACTGGTTGTTTCCTAAGAAATTGTCTACTCTGTAGGACATTCTGAACCGTTGGTATATAAAGCAGAAGAGACTTATTAGGGGCTCCGGTGGTGAGCCTAAGAGAGTGTCCTTGGAGGAATGTTGTGTCAACCTTTAGTAGGCCCCAACAAAGATAGGGGAGTGTAGGGATTCATCATTCAGTCTCTTTAGCTCGAAGGCTGTAAAATAAACATATTTAGGATTCGCCTTGCTATCATCACATTATACTTGTTTAGTGTGGTTTCTCGTGGAGGTGTGCTCTAGTTGTGAACCTCAAAAAGTTACCCGGACTTCTCTTTTTAAATCAATGGAATACTGTATGCCACCTTTCTTTTTCAACTCATGTCTGTTTTGACAGTTGTTTAATTTCTCACTTTTCGTCAGTCTCTGTTATCCATCAAAGTCCCATCAACTAAGCGCATTTATTCTTCAAATGCTTTTTAAGACTGTAATGAACTACAGAATCCCGCTCCGAATCGATAGGAAAATTGGCTTGGAGAATATATAATCCTACAAAAAAGAAATGGAACATGTGAAATCGGATTTATTCCCTTCGCATGCGTTCGTGTTGGTGCGTTATTTTAGCGCTTGTAAATTGCTGCCCATTCATTCACCCTCTGTGCGTGAGCTCGAAGCCCCTGGCCCAGGGGGGTGCGAGATATTTTGAATTCACAGGAATTTCTTTGCCCAGCTGTAACCGCTCTAACCGCTGGCCTGAATTTCTGTTCAAAAGACACTTTGGTTAACTGATTGGATAGTTACAGAATTTAATGTTGCATCCTTGGACGGAGCTATCAACTAATTAAGGAGCAATGACCTTCGAGGTAGCGATTATACAATGGGGATCTGACAAAGGGGATCTGCAATCAGTAGAGCAATTAAGCTTGTCCATACCCATGGAATGGTAACAGCTATACAGTGACTACCTTGGCGGACTAAAAGTACGAGTTTATTTGAGCCTAAGTGTCCAGGCCACGTCTGTGTGCACAGTGGCAATGATTATCTAGGGTTTGCGACTGTCCTTTGGGTTATTTTCACGTTTTATCACATAGTAAACGTCAATGGAACTGAAAGCCGCGTGTCCGTGACTTCCAATTTCTGGACGCGGTATTTGGCGGCCATTCGTACCCACACACACACACACACACTCAAACACAACAGCCGCTCAGTCATTAGGCTAGCCTTTGATGCTTCATTTTTCGCTTGGTAGAGGCGCTTTGATGTGCGCACTAATTGTAGGTGGATTCCTACTGAATCGAGTTATTGGTCGATTCGGCTTTTGCTCGCCGCTGGGTGTTGATTTTTCTTTGCATTGCCTAATGAATGGCGAATGCATGGACCGAGAATTCTTTGAAGACGCCGACCTTAAAGCAGGTCTGGGATTTCTGTCCACTCTCTTTCAGGTAGTATTTGAGAACTTCCCAGAGTCAGTTTTGTTTACCTGACTCCCAAATATTTTAAACCCATCTGCCATACACGCTAGAGTTCCATAGGAGGACTCTGACGCTATGTAAAATGTTAGAATTAACTGTCAGAAAGAACAGTTATTCGGAGTACGCTGAGATTCGTGGAAACTTTTATATAATGGGGATTTCAAACAGCCTTTGTGGGTTAAAAACATTTTAAGCTTATGATGATAGTGTTTTTGGTTTAGAACTTGATTCGTTAGTCGTTGGATCCTTGCTGCATCAACGACTCAGGCAGAAAGTATTAATATACCTTTGAGCGGTTTTTTGCATGCTCCACAAAATCAGGTTCCGCCGTGAACACAGCCTTGTGTCGTTGATGCAACTTCGGGTGAAGGCTTCGTTAAAAGGTTCAAGTTATAAAGCACAAAGCCATTTTGCCGCTGTCACTTGGTCGGGGAAGGTGTAAAACGATATATCTCCACTAGCCCCAGTTTTCGTAATAACACGACTGCGCAAGGACAATTTCCTGAAGCAAGGTGGCCGTCACTCCTCAGGACCTAATCGCACGGCTGCGGATTCATTGATCAACGGCTAGTCTAATAAGACCTAGGATCAATTCACGCGATTCATTTGATGAATCATGGGGAAACGCACACACGCGTTGGTGAGTTCCTTGTCCACAGATTAGAGGACGGAGATCTCTACTAGGAACTTTTATAAGGTGACGCGGAAGTTGAGTCACTCGGTTTAGCTAGGCTTTGTGTGAGCGTGGGCGACTGTCTAGTACCTAGTTTGTCGCGTCTTTAGCTCATTCGGGTAGTGGGATGTAGCCAGGCTCTTGGTGGGACAATGGTTTATCAACCTCCACCGTTGCACTCAGTTGAAGGTGAGTTTATTATCGGTACATGGAATAACTTCTAAGGGTTAATTTCAGCGCAAGTGGACAAGTGTCTTCCCATTTTGGCATATCCCCCTATAAAAGGCACTTGTGGTTTTTTCACCCAAACGGGCTGAATTCCCCTAAAGCATTCTATATATTTACTAAAATGTATTAAATTGTTGTTTAATTTGCAGCCATGTGGTTGGTCTGCCTTGCATACCATAACACTTTTCGCCATCACTCGGTGCTATTTTTAACATTTTTGTGTAGATGGCGAAGACATCCTACAGCCCCTGTTCGCCGAGGAGAAGCTGAGTTTTGCGGCCTGTGGGAGTACCTCGGTGACGCTCACAATCACACGCATTCGCCGCGTCTACAATCCCACGGATGCCGCACTCATCTGCAAAGTCGTGAGTTCTGCCCTGTCTGATTCAATTTTACCACCCGAAAGCCGTTGCTCGATTTTGCAGCTTTGTGAGTTCTAGCTTTAAATACTGCTTCGGGAGTTTCTTTCATAATTTTTGAGACAAATCATTGACAGAGCCCAGGAGTTGGCATGTGATTGTGGTTATGATATATAGAAACTACTCGTGAAATGAATAAGCTCCCAGGTAATGTTCATTAATTGTTGATGCCGTATCAGAGGTGCGTTGCAGAAATCGGAAGTCGACAGTAGAATAAAACATGTTTACGAAAAATACAATATCCTGACTTGATTGCGAACGTACTGTCTTGACCAAAGAGAGGCTAGCTGGTGCAACATTCAATCGCAACGATTCCATACTCTTTAGATGCTGGTCAGTCTCCGATTGCTTTGTGGGAGATTTATCATTTGCCGGAGTTTCGTGTACTTTTCAGTCGTAAAATTTACCACCACTGCATTCTTTGGATTTTGTTGTATAGAGTACTAAAATACTTTGCGATGAAGCACCTATTGATCGGCGACTCTGGGCGGAGTATGCTTGGCCTTTGCGGCAGTTTAAGTTACCAGTCTATTCATTAAAACTGCGATCCCGTTCAATCGCTTTAAGTGTACTAGAGGAATGTTAGAGTATCTTCCACTTTCCACCTTACACCGCTCATTTCGCAGTGTCGAACCCCTCTCCCACGGAGGTGGAGCCTGGTGAAGCCCAATAAGGGTTAACCCACACGCAGGTTAAGAATGCGCCTTCCAAAGAGGACCACGGGCTCGCCCCGGACCCTTTCGGTGGTGGTTTCATTCGCCAACGCACCTTTGGCTGACGATTACTTATACCTCATGTATCAGAGGCTCTGAATGCTCTGCAGGGTTGGCGATTTTTAAGACATAAAAACAGGCATATCTTTGGCCACGAGTTAATGGCCATGGAACAAACGGAGCACATTCCGGTAAGCCCTACATCACCTCTCTTTCGACCGTTGTCGCCAGTTGGATGCCTTGTGACACTGCTCGTTATCTCGAGCGAGCAATCCCTTACTGCCGTAAGACATCTGAACCGAATTACATGGCTCCAAATTATGCCTGCTCATTTCTTTGAGCTTCGCTAACTTGCGTCTGCCGTCCTCTACAAGACTGAAAAAAGGTTTCTCCCAGGTACGTAGCATGTGGGAACGAAGGGTTGATCCACTGGTTGCTGAAATGACTAATCATCACTCCAAGCAGTACCGTTATTTTCTCAAGGCTAAGTCATGGGGTGGGTTTTATTCTACCAACCTTTGTTTCGACGGGTTTTGGATCCGATTAATCCACCAACGGGGTCAGGTATTTTTAGCTTTGAGCCGAAAATCTTCACGCAAGTTAGTTGTCTAGTTCAACCACGTTTCATTGATGGGCTCTGATCGCATTATGAATTAGGAATCACTTTATTGATTTATTTTTGAGCGATTTCGAACAGCGACGCCAAAATCGGTAAACTGCGTCATCATCATTTACAACCTTGGCGGTTGGCTAGATTAAGTTGATATTGAATTCGGGAAATCAGTGGAAGAATTAATCGATTCGGTGGTGATTGCGTTGCCTAGGCTAAACATTTCGATGTTTGCTATAAGAAGTCGTCATGAAACTGCACGTGTGAGGCTGGGACCACCCTGCAATTTCATTGCAGTTACACATGCCTCTTCGCGAGAACCTCACGCCGATTCGAGTCCTGCGCAACCTGGCGACGCAGCTGAGCGGTGCAGCGCGCAGCCTGGGCGCGGTGCTGGTGGGGTACCAGGGCGTGCGCGTCTTCGCACCTCGGCCGCTGGGCGCGCTGCTCGGCTCTCTGGCGGACCCCGCCGGGCTCCTGCTCTCCCTCCTCGCGCTCTCCAACACCAGCGGTCAGCTGAAGGGCTCGCTGAGGGCGGTCTTCTGCGTCATCGGAGCCAGTCATGCCACGGCGGCTGTGGTGCAGAAGGTCCATGGCTACCAGGTGGGCGAGTAGTTGCACCGAGTGCTGATATTCAAGGGTCAAACTCATGGCGTAGTTTTTCGCAATTTCAGCTGATGGCAGGAATCCTGCGAAAGAAGAACCAGCTAATCGATAAAGATATCATTGACTTGATCACGCAGTTCACCTTCAACCAGGTGCTTCCTCCGGCCAAGTTTGAGGGCGTGGTGAGTTCCTTGTCCGTAGATTAGATATTCCCCGTACTCGTTATCTGGCTTGCGCTGGTAACGAAGCAGCAAGCAAATCAATCGTCCTGGTTGCGTGTAAATCAACCTATTATTTTCAGAACGCGGTCCCTTCCAATCAATGCCCTAATCGGCGTTCATTGCTAGCATATCGCACATGTGCTGATTACCAGCACACTCCTGCACACTTTTACCTGGCCTGAAACTGGGTGTGGTCAAATAAACTTGCGCTCTCCCCTGTTTACATTTTGTTAATTTGGTTCAGAAAAGGTAGGTATAAATTGTGGAGGACCAGATGACAAACGAATCCTTGCTTGTTTCTTCCCGTTTGATGACGGATCAGAAGCAGTAGTGCTTAAGGTAAGGTCCGTACCTCTATTACTAACTAATTCAATTGCGAAGACGCTCTAGGTTGGTGTATGTAAAGCTCAATTCAAGTTTTCAAAGCAATTTCCTTTTTTTCTTTTTAACATGCTTTGATCTTTCGCTTGCTAAGGCGATGGCAAAAGACAGAAAGTTCAGCATGAACCAAGACGCCTTCCGAGATCTCCTATGCGACCTCGAACTCTGGCTGCTCAGGCCCGTCCCTGGAGAAACAGACGCAGGGGACGGCACAGACTACAGTCTCGTCGCTCACCTCGTCGATCGCCTCGTCTCCCGCCTGGCTTGGATTTGCGACGAGCAGACGTCGTCCGAGGTGGGTTTCTTTTGACAATCCCAAATGCCTTCAGAGTCTAGGTGGGAGGGTATTATTACTGCAAGGACTAGGGACAAAGGGCAAAACTCTGTACTACGTAAATTTCGTCTCATCTAGGCAAAGGCGTTGTCCGAAAAGCTGGCCAAGTTGCTGAGCACCTGCCTCTTTGACAACGTGCTGTTCCTGCTTGTGGATGCTCTGGAGTCGGCAACTAATGACAACGCCCGGAGCAGCCATGTGCTGGAGCTGGTCGCGGCTTGCATGCGTCTCTTCGCCATTGTGCTCCTCACGAACCCAACCTACGGCGTCCTCCAATTGTGAGCCCCTGCCTATTCGTGATATAAGGAGTAGATCTTAAACCACCCTCTCCACCTTAATGTGCGCTTTTTACCTGGATGATGGAATATTTTTCACAAAAGTTATTTGTACAAAATCACGGTTCTAACTAACTTGATTAGACGAGGTGGTAGTGATCGATTTTTCTACCTTGTTTGAGAGCTGTCTGAAGTGCAATATGGCCTCCTCTTTACAGACTGAACCAGTTTCTAATTTGGACTCTGCCGCGGGGTAGTCAAGACGAGGATGGTGAAGATATTCCAGATGAGACTGAAAATGAAGTTGCTCAAGGTTAGTCAATTGGGATTTTTTTTTCAAATTCTATTTGTTTTCCTATCTTATTATAAATTATTTCTAACTGCTAGAGCGCTCCGTTTTGATCTACGCCAGAAACCAGTGCTTCCTTCTGCTTGCTCACCTTCTTTCACTTCCGCAATCGAAGTGTTTAAAGTGAGTTTTCGGAATTGAAATTCTTCAACCATCCTCTGTACTTTTAAGCAAAGGCCAGCTCATTCATTTCCTCTCAAAATAGCAATCTATGCCTGAGTCCAGTCAAGTCAACTACACATCTTCTCATCTTCTGCTCGCATTTGTGTGTTCAGGAAATATTTCATATGCAAGTGGCTGAATAATGGAAAACAACATACTAAACGTAATCCAGTTAGGAATCTGCAAAAGAACTAAGTGGCATTGGAGTAGTGATTTATTGGGGCTTTAAAACGTATAACCAAATAGCACCGAATCATCATCTTGTAATAATGCAGGACTGGAGTGATCGTGTTATGCGGACGGAACTAGGTGATTTTAGTCACCATGTGATCAGTGAACCCTATTTTCAACCTCGAATGCCTCGCAATCGCCTTTTGCAGACTCTGTGACCAACTGGTGACCACCCTGGGCTTCGACTGGTTCCTCTTGTTCCTCACCCCCAGCGTCCATGACGCCACCGCCGCCCACGCTTTGCGTGCCTTCTCTCTGGCCCTCCTGACCTTCGCAGGCACCCATGGGGACCCCAAGTTCCTGGCGGGCTACCGCCACCTCCTCCAGGCCCAGCAGGCGGCCATTGGAGGGCCCGAATCGAGCGGCTTCCCGGGCCTCGTGGCTTTCAGGAAGGAGGCCTTCTCCGGCGCCTGGATGCGTGCCACGGCCAAGAGCAGCGAAATAACCGGTGCTGGGGCACCGAGCGGGGCTCCTTTACCCTTCGGTGAGTCTCCTAGCCCGGTCTAATGGATTCGTCGTCGATTTCAGTTCGCTCTGTTGAGGCAGTATTTCCTATAGATTTTTTACGTGATTTGAGATGGATTTGTAGTAATCGATCGCTTTTGCTGTCTAAGCATAGAGGGAAATTTACTTTTCACTTACATCTCTACTCGTCAGTCTGTTAAACGATGGATTTTCAGGTCACTAAAGCACTATGGGGATTTTGTGGAATTTGTTTCTTAGTGAGCTCAGGCCCCAATCTAGCTATCGTACATTTGGAGGTAACTGAGTAGATGAGATGCAAGAAAAAGAACACACTTCGGAAGTTTTGGCAAGTGCTTACTCGGTGTAGCAGATGGATTGTGCCTGTCTAAATCAGTCAGGATGACTTGTTTTCTGCAGCTTCGAACTGGCTGGCAGCCTCCCTGGCGGCGGAGGTGACGCGCGCCCGCCTGGAGGTCGGTGGCGGCGGCGGTGGTGAGGCGGCGGGCGGCCGGGTCGGCGGCTTCCTGGCGCTGTCCGCCCTGCTGGTGAACAACGCTCGGATGCCGGAGATCTACGCCATGCTCATCCACCTCCTGCTCGGCGTCAGGACCCCCTTCATTCCCGCCTCCATGGTGAGTCGAGTACCCGCTAGGTAATCCGCAATCAGTCTCCAAGACAGCAACGCTATACACTTTCAATAAAATATCCCGAGCGAGACCTCAAAGATGCGTTAATTATATGAGTTAGGAACGAAGAGCCTCTAAAATTTCAGTCAATGGTGGAAGGCCAAATACGATCTGTAGCAGGACGAGTTTCGGGTAGTGTTTGTCTAGCGGTAAACCCTAAACAGAGTGGGGCGATTCGAGAGACATCCGGCTGCATCTCAACTTTTATGAAATGTATTTTAACACGCATAAGAGAGCTTAAGAAATTAGGATTGTTGCAGTTTCATTCAATACCACGCGATTCAGTACCTTGAGGCCGAAGAGCGAGGTCTGCTTCATTTTCCGATCTCTATCTCCTTCCATCTTCCAAGGAATAAGGAGTAACAAACTAAGAAACCTTGTGTAATCGAAGTGTATGTTGGGGGTATTGAATCCTTCTTCGCAAAGTGGTGAAGCCCGTTGAGATATACTAAGTTTCGACACATAAAGTGTAAGAATTTAATCATTAACGAAGGCTTTGGTGTGAATGAATGTGTCTCTCGAGAAGAAAGAGTAGTCGCCTTGGTCCATTTGGCTCTGAGTAAAAATCGTCAGAGTAGAATTCTGCATCAATGGTCTAGCACTTTTGTTGACATTGCTACTGTTGTTTTGATGAACTTTGCCCTCAGTACGGTTAGTTCAGTGCTAGTTCGTCTGACATGGTTTGTAGTATTTTTAAAGCCCAAGCAAACTAAACTCAGATTGAAGGAAATTGCGTGGCTTGGGAGTATGTCATGGCGATTCTATTGTGCTCAGCACCTTGGAGTTGGTTCGTATTATTGAAACGTCGTAAATATGACTGAGAAAAGCCTCTACAGTCGATATTGCATTTTCAAATGCCCACAGATCGATTGTGCTGATTGAGTTACATGGTTGTTCTCTTCAAGTTCTAATGGGCAATCATCTATTCAGGGCTATATATAAAGTAAGGGCCAAACACGGCGTGCGCTCAGCTTGTGTGCAGTTTGGGCTGTGTCCGCCGAGCTTAAACAATGCGAGAGCCCAGATTGTGTTGCCAGTATTTATGCGTTGTGAGGACAAAGGCCTTTAATCCAGTGTTTACACCGCAAGGTTACAGGGTGGTGTATGAGGCTGCAGGTAGAAGTATGATCGATTGTAGGAGTACTGGTTTCAAAGGATTGAATGCCCAGGAAAAAAGTTATTGCCACCACATCGTTGATCGGTTGGTGTACGTCAGCCAGTATTGAGGTTTGAGCCTTACTTCTGGCCCCAAAACTAGTCTCAAATACCTGCTGCGTAGTGTCTCCCACGATCGCAAGAATTATCGACTCCACTTCTCTCTGCAGGCTACGTTCGACGACCTCTACAACCACCTGGTGCATGTGATCACGACGGAGACCAACCGCCCCGGCCTCAGCGACTCGGCCGTCCCGCCAATAGACTTCTTCCTCACGAGGGGCGACCTCGGCCTGCCTGGGGTCACCGACTTCTCCGCGGTCCCCACCACGTCCCCCACACCACCTGACAGTGACGCGGAGCAGACAATGCACAACTCGAATCTCTTTGACACGGTCGCCTGCCCCGAGGCGGCCACCATCATCATTTCCATCTTGTCGTCCCTCATGCGACTGGTAAGTCCCCCAGACGAGCCTACTTCAGTGTTGTTTCAGCAGATCTTCACATTTAGAATGAGAAGTTTGATGAACTACAGTGACGTGTCTTGCGACTTTCTAAGAGACGTAAGGTGAATTAATTATTATATAAGGTGATTCTAGCACGCGATGTATTTAAAAGAAGGAAAGTCGCGTACGCGGGAGCACATTGTATTTTGTACACCAGGGTTCTTTAATGGGACTAACGCAGGATATTACAATTTATTGCACTCAAGAACAGTTGTTCGGGTTACATATGTGCCTTCTGAGTCTCTTATGCCCATCGTATCGATTTTGTAAACCCTACGCGGTTCAAAAGTCGAGAAATCGCGAAACGCCTTGAAAAGTAGCTGTTCAGAAAAGTCTGCCTTAGTAGTGTACCGGGAGGTCCCCTTAGTCAAATAAGTAGTATTATGAATTGGTTCTAGTCAGCAAAAATGAAGAGAGCAATAGGAAAATCGGTTAGGCGGTCGCAATTTACGTTTCGTTTATCATGATGCTTTGATCGAGCTTAAAAATCCTCAAAAATGCGCCAATTATTTATATGAAGAGCCGTTTGTCATAAGGTATAAAATGTTAATGATTTACAACTACTCTCAATCGAATTTCTTCGATACGGTTACTTGATCTGAGGCTGCTACGATCATCAAATTGATTTTGTTGTACGATGAGCCACTAGTAATCACGAGTTTTATTTAATATGACAACCTTATTAGGTGTATTTCTAACAGGAATAAAATAAAATAAAACCCTAATGATGCTCATTTACCGAGTGAAAAGAACCGCAGAACTCGATAAAGCTATCTTTTTGGCGAGTGAACTCCCGGCCACTAAATTTGTCTTCTGATATTTTTCGAAACAAGGATTAGAAACAGTCTTGTTTGTTAACGAATTAGCCATTTTTATTATCCTTTTGAAACAAATGGTTGCATACCCGCATTGCCAATTGAGTGGCAATGTGAATGTTTGGTCGATACGTGATGGGTTAAACTTGCGATTTATTGCTTCACGATGACAAAAGCCCTTTAAAAACCGTCATTTTAGAATGCCCAGTTTATTTCTGTCTGCTTTTAGGACTTGTTCGTATCGTAATAAGTGTCACTTTGGGTTATCACTTGTTTTACGAATGAAGACCTATAATTTACCTTGTCTTCTTTTGACGTAAACAAACTTAATGCTATATTATAGCTGTCCGCGCTGTTATAATAAGGAAATTTAAACCCAGTGTTGTAGTTATTAGAGATTATCAGCTCTAAGAATTATTGATAAAAGTACCCATTCCTTTATAACGCTTTAATCTATTCACGTCACTATTGGGATGCAAAGGATGTTGGTTTTGATCGACAGAGCAGCAAATGCATATTATCGTTGTTGGACTCTAGTGCTGCTTCGCGACCATGAATTAACAGTTTCACCCATTTCTACACTATTCGCGTTAATGCTCTGTGGTATAGTTTTATTTTAGCCCGAACCTGCATTGTTTTGTTCGTTCTTCTGAGTAAATCCTGTCTCCGTTGAGGGTGTTTCAGGGTGGCATTTCTTCATCGTTGAAAAAAATACTAGCTATTCATTGAAGGTTTACAAGTAGCCATGAGAAAGCAAAACTTTTAAAGTGATAAATTATCAACTCTGGAGCCTGACGCAGGAGCTCGTTGAGATCTTTGTCAAGCTAGAAGTTTCCCTTACAAAGGATAAAAAATGGGCTTTCAAATTCTAGATGAGTGTGTAAGCATCCCTGATGGCGCAAGAATTCGATAGGCCCTTAATTATCTCTCCTTTCTTTCACATCATGTAATTTTAGAAAGCAAAAGCGTTCGTGAAGTCATTTGGATAGATTTTATTTAATCCTCCAAATCAAGACCTACTACCTGTGAAGATTTGAGAACTAGGTGATCTCGGGAAAACTTTTGTTTCCAAAAATGTGCCATCGGACTTCTGCGAGAGGTTTGTGGTTCATTTGACGTCCCAGAGAGGGTTGGCTGTCGGTTGAAAATTCACGGACAACTCACATTGTCTGGCTTTTGGTTGCTGGGTGTAAAACAGCTAGGTACTCGTCCTTACTTATACTTGCTCATACTAGGGTTAGGGTAAATGTGGCGATAGTAGCGATCCTAGTCGTCGCCATTCTAAGTGGCTCAACATTCCTAGAAGCCAAAGGCACATAAGAAATACGCCACTATTCAACTGGATACCCACTTCCCATCTAATGGGTAAGCGACCTCCTCCAAATAATGGCAAATCTTACAAATTTGATATTATTAATAACTAAGATGACTCATAACTCGGAAGAGCGGCCATTATCTCTGTCACCATGTAAAAGGGCCAGGTCAATAGCAATCAAGGTGATATTACGTGGACAAATTGCCGAATGTTCTTAAAGCTATATGAATGTGTTTTTCCCCCTTACAGCCCTTATTCCCACGGACACCGGCCGCCCAGCACCTTCCAGTGGTGATGCTGCAGCTCTTCTCCTACCTCTACCAGTCCAACTTCTACTTCCAGACCGTCTGTCTCTCGCCCGAGTTCCTCACCGGTCTCATCGACCTCCTGGTGATCAGCAGTGTCTCCCAAGTCGGCCCAGACGCCGGCAAACCTGCCGCCTCCGCCGACAGCGCAGACAAGCCGGCTTCCCCGAAGACCGATCAGCAGGCGGACGTGGTCTGCGACTTCTCTTGGCGACGGCTCGATGAGCTGCTCTTGAGTTTCCTTCGAACGATCGTGGTGGACAGCTTCTCACTTCCTCCAAATGCACACAGACCAGTGCATGTCATCGATACGGTCCTTGAGGTTAGTGCATTTATTAAATCCGGGTAAAACTAATTGGACCTCGGTTCCAATCGGCTTAATATTCGAAAAAACTGTTGTCTAGCTATCAATGAGTGCCTAACTGATTTTCACTGCCGTCTGTTGATTGAATTTGCAAACGGATAGGCATTTGGTTTCATTTGCACCACGTTTTTGCCTTTAATGAATTCATGCACAATGCAAAGGAGATCTGAATAAAAGCAATAATTGGTGAATTACAATAGTGAGAACGAATTGAGTTAATCTAGCGCAGCACCCGTTAGAAGGGATGACCGCACGTCAGAACCTAGGATGAGCGCTTTGGGTTTCCGATCCTAGGGGGCAACTTCTAATCATACGCGGAACGGAAATGTAAGATGAGTCGATAAACCAACTTAACGGCATGCGACTAAACAATTGCTGTAGTATGTGTCTCTTGGATGGTAGCCCAAAACTGGGTCGTGACTTTAGGTAGTCTGGTGTATGAAAAGGTCAAGTCAAAGGTGTGATAGGCAATGGTACTTTGAGTGTGTTTGCGGTTGATGCTCGCAGCCGCTGGGTTTTTGTACCGACCCACCAAAGGCCACCCACCATTAATGCATGAGTAGTCTTAGGGCAATGGGGTTCATCTAGTCATTGATAAACCAACCTAATGACGTCATGCCAGATAACTGCGGGGATCGTGTGTCTTCTGAAAAAATATCCTCTCAAGCTCAAGGGAGTGGTAGAAATACAACAAGGGGACTGCAGACCGAATGAGTCCATAATCCCGTCATAAATCCAAGGAGTCAGTTCTTTTTACAAAAGTGCTTGAATGGCCCTGTTAATATTGAAGCACAGGGAATTGGTTCGTTTATGGAGCTAGTGTGAAATAAATGTGACATAACTCATAGCACCACCGATAAACGGATAAATACAGTTAATTGGTGAGTGATAGACTTTCAAAGAGTGAAAATATCGTTTTCGCACCTTGTTGATGGACATGCTGTGTTGGGTCTAGGCGGAGCATAGCAGCTGCTCCACGAAGCAGCAACACGAGTTGCAGACTGTCCTGGTGCGCAACCTCATGGAGTACATGCTGGCGAAGGACCTGATGATGGACTCCTGCTTCCTCCTACCCTCCCGCGGCTACGCCCAGCACATCCCCCAAAACGTCGCCTACTTCGTCTGCCGTGTCGTCGACAAGCTCTGGCAGGTGCGCTACCGATTCTCGCCTTGAAGCTGATAGAACCGCACATTCTGGGTTGCTCATAGAAGGGCGTTAAGGCCTCAGAACCACGCTCTAGGCCCTGGGATTGAATGCAGGCTTAATACGGAACATCTTGCATCCTTAAAATGGCATTAAATGTGTTGATGTTTGAAACCGTCTCCTCATAAGCGTCGTCGAATAGCAAGTTCGTGCAATTGCCTGATATTACAAAACTCTGAAAGACCTTCACTTCATAAATTTTAGTTCACTATTTACCTGTTGGAATTTCTGTCTAGGTAGCACTGTTTTGCTTTCAAAACATTTGTGTGAGTTTTACCCTTGTCATTCTTATTACGTATTATTTTCACGTTTTCTATAGACAAACACAAAAGCTGTAGAAATGTTTGTCTGTGTAGATTTTCAGAAGTTAGTCTCCATATTTTTACTCAAGATAGGAAATCCCTAGTTAAATCTACTTTTCATAACGACCAATGGTCAAGTTGTTTTAGTTCATCTAAAGATTCAGATCGGTTGCGAATCCTCAATGTTCGAGACTTTTAAACAGTCAAACCGAGTTAACACTGCAGCGAATGAAACATAGACACTGATGGATGTTTGCCTACTTTCGCTAATGTGGCTCTTTTAAAGTTCTCGGATCAACCAATTGAACCTCGGAATCGATCAACCAATCAGCCTGATTCAGGCAAATAGTATTGAATTTTTTTATCAAAAAATCCCTAGCTTGAAGTTTAAACATTATTCGTGGCCTCATTAAGCGCATTAGATCCTATATCCAAGTTTCGATGTATTTCTTCGATAAATTAAACTGACGCCAGGATGGGTCAATTCTAATTTAACAATTTGTAATAAATCTTATACTTTGTTGGTCTCTTGTTTGGGGCTCTGTGTATTAGCACTTAACGATGCTTGGTTGTTTGAACTAATTTTTTGCCCAGATAAGGTGTTGCAGAATGCTGTTTTTGACATCTTAAATTCCATTTCTGAATCCTTCAGATTGTTCTGCTGTGGAATGGTAATTAAGACACCATACATCTATAGTAGTTCCATAAATTTTCAAGGGTGATTTCGCATTGATTGAATGATTTCGATTAGCTTCACTTCTTCGAAGTTACTAACTGTTGTGAAAGTCGTTCAGCCTTTTCTCTTTAAAGATATGACGCATTAGTTACCCCGGTCTCCACTGAAGCATGACCTAGTAGTTCCGCGATCAAAAAACTTACGAGGGCTCTTTTTGGTTATCTTGAGTAAAATCATTCTCTCCCAGCGTTGGAGAGCCTTGTCTATAAAAAGGGGATGTCTGGTGATGACTAGCAAGCGCAGTCTAGGAACAGACAGGGTATCCTGTTTTTGCACCTACCAACCATCATGATACGAGATAAAGAGCACCCTATTGTCCATTTCTATTCTCCACAAGCTTTTACAGTCTCGAAACCTGACAGGTTGCCTTACTAACGCTGGTAACAGCGGCTCAATATCGCATCTAGTTTCTGGGGGTGTGTGCGGGTTTCCAATAACATTGTCGCATCACAAGAGTTGACGACTCTTACTGATTCTTCTCCTGCAGGGCTGTTTTCTGGGCTCCATCAGCGAGATCATCGACTTTATCACGCAGTTGATCCAGATTCTCGAGGAGCACCTTTCGTCCTCCCTGCGCAGCGCCAACACCGCCTCGCCGCGGCACTACCCCTGCGTCGGTTCCTCCGTCTCGCCCCTCCACTCGGCCGGGGGCGCTACAGGATGCCTGGACCCCTCGGTGCACCTCTCGCGCGCCTCCCTCTACCGCTCCCTCAACCGCTGCGTCCTCTTCCAGCTCTCCCGGCCTGTGCTCAAGCAGCGCGACCAGAAGTCAGTCATCTCTATGCTCCAGCTCCTCCTAACTGAAGATGGCGCCCTCAACTCTCTCGTCTTCTCCGCCTTCAACTCGGCTGACACGGAGTTCCCCGTCTGTCTGGCGAATCTCCTCATCCAGCACGTCCAGCGCTGCAGCCACCAGGCGCCAGAAACCACCCAAGGAGGCCTTGGGGGTAGTGGTCAGGGGGGAGGAGGAGGGGGGAAGGAAATAGCGAGTGAAATGCGCCTCTACCGCACGGTCTTCGATACGGAAGAATTCGAGGATTCAGACGACGATGAGGGGGGAAAATTGTCGCCGAGAGGGGGCGAGGACTTGCCTGCGCAGCAGGAGGAGTTCGAGCAGTTGGCGGCGCTGGCTCTCAAGCTGTGGGAGCACTGCTACATGTGGAACCAGAAGGTCTGTGCCTTCTTAGTCCCCATTAAAAACCCATCAATACGTCTTGAAGGAAGGGTACTTTTTCTGAAAGTGTGGTAAGGCGGCCATGTCTGTAGTAGATGTTTATGGCTCCACACAGTTAGGGCACGGAGACAAAGACTACAATGCAGTGGGAATACTTATTCGTACGAAACGTTACCAGACAGCTATGAGGTACTGCCGTCCCTTGAGTAAGTCTTTGCCCCGGCGTTAGACTGGTCTAAAATAGGTACGTTCCGAGACATGAGATGTAGTCCTTTCAGAAGCAATTAACGGTCGTTATCTGGGCAAGGAAATAATAAGTCAGGTTTGGGGTTTCTAGGCTTTCTTTTACAGTCTAATAGACCAAGACGAAGTCGCAGATTTCATTGACCAATTAAGAGGTAAATCGAGCCACTCTCTAGAGTTGAAAGTTGGCGATTTACTTAAACCACACGGCGAAAACCGTTCAACGAATTTGTGCGCACGATGTTGATCAGAAGCGGCTGCATGAATGTGCAGGTGAGTCACTCGTGTTCGCAACGAGGCCAACGGTCGGTCAGTTTGACCACACGGAAAGGTAATGAAATGAACCTGGGGTGGTAATAATTCACCCCTACATACAAGGTATTATTCCCCTCGCTTAAAAAAGGTGTTTTATTTAGTGGACTTAATCGACGTAGGAATTTGTAATTCGATCAATGCTTTCGGCTTGTATGTGAAAGGGGAAACAGGTCAATTAGTTTTTTACTATAAGACAGCAATATGGGAAATCTTCCACTAACTCCTGCCATGGGAAAAAGGCATCACTCTAGAATCTCAATGATGTGTGATTTTGATGCCATAGTTCTTAATACTCGCAAATCAATGTCTTCCCTTGTGGAACCGAGGGAACTTTTGTAACTCCTGGGTACGGAGTCAGACGGTCACTGTGTGATTTGTGTGTCTGACGTTGAGAGAGGGAGCGTGGGGTTGACCTTCAAATTCAGGCGTTGAAAAGAATCCATGAGCTACCCATACGATTCATGAAACGTTATAGAGCATGGTGTGCAAGAGGTTGATAAGTGCAGAGGGGTGATCATTTCATGGGATGAGTCAGTTGGAAGTGTGAAGCGATCACGTCATTAGGAGAGCCTTGAATAATTTTAAACATCCTGACACTGCAGTTTCGGAAGAAGACTAGCGATTCCGCCACTGCTCTTTAAAATAGCTCGGCAAAGCTGTAGGTCATGCATCCACATCGGACAACCCCCTAGTAGTTATAGATTGCACAACCCACCTATTTTGTGTTCAAGGCCGGTCTTTCCTCGCACCTTAGGTCTTCGTCGCCCTTCTTCCTGACTCGTCGTTGTCGCATCTCCCCGGGGTGCCCAACCTTCTGGAGTGGTCGGCACTGCTCGAGGGGCCCTGCATCATGAGATGGACCGCCTACGTCGACGCCGAAGCCACAGGATGCGGTGGAATCGTCTCCCAGAACGCGTCGACCACTGCTGGCGCCTCTTCCACGGCTTCGTCGACCATAACAACCCCCACTGCTGCCGTTGCTGCTGGTGGTGGTGGTGGCATGTCTTCAGCGAGCTCGCCCAGCTGTGGTAAGTCTTTGCATGGATGCCTTCAACAGCCCAGTGTGAGAAAAGGCCAGGCTGCTACCACCACCAACAACAATGCCAACAACAACAACAACAACCACATAATAATTGGTCTGTCTTGCGGAGTCACGTTGGATGCGCACCCAAAATGTCGAGCAGTCTCACGAAGCTTCTGAGCCAGCAACAGCAACCGTTTGAAGCAATAGCGAGCTATAGAAGGCGCTCTGTGTGTTCCGTGACTGTTGACCTGTGCCATTACCAGAGGCCATATTCAGAACCTTCGATACCTTCAGCCCAAATTGCAAATTGTCGTATATGGTCCCAATCACAACTGGGAAGCTAACAACTCCAATGTACAGTTATTAAGAGGCCACGGTGGTGAGCCCTTATGAGTGCATTTGTGGAAGATACATTTTGTAGTTCGTGTAGCAACCCTTCAGTAGGCTTTACCATCGTGGGAACGGGCTCTTACTCCATAGCAGTTGAAGGAAAAGATGGCACTGAAGGCCTTCAAACACACAGAAATGTATAACGACACCCACTGAAATCCCGAACAGAGTACAGCGAGATTTTCGTCTGATCTGCAGCAATTGGTGAAGCCCCATTAATTAGAATGCGACTTATTTAGTGAAATCATGTTGCCGAAGGCGTGAGTTTATTGTGGAGTGAGACACAACACGCGTTTCCGTGCTTCAGCTGACGGCTTTTCTATGACCCTATTGCTCCATGCTTCTCTTTTTAGGTTCGTCCCAGTGGGGTCTGCTGTCAATGTACGGCCCATCCACCATCGAACGGCAATTGGAGTCCACCAACAACAAGGTGTCAGGTGCAGCTGCCACTTCCGAAGACCAGAACCGGACCCCAACAAGGGGTCTCTCCCATCAGATCTCCAAGAAACTCGGTCGCATGGGAGCCAGCGTGCTGCGAATGGCCTCAAACGCGGCTTCAGTCGGCGGCAGTGTTGGAGACACGGGGTCATCGTCTGCGTCTGTCTCCAGACGTAGACCAGGAGCTGGCAGGAGACAATTCAGCCTCATTGTTCCTTCGGATATACCGAGCTTCAATAACAGTGGTGGTGGTAAGGGTGCCAGTAGCGGCACTGATGACGACTGGATTTTGGTTCCCAGAGTTCCGGTTGGACTACCTCTTCTTACCAAGAAATCGACGGCGCTGTCAACTCTTAAGGTTAGTGATTAACTCTGTGTTGTGTAAACCACAAAATGGTGAGATTATGCTTTGATATCTAATTACAGCGAATCAGTTCACAAGTCAAGAGTCCGCTTGCACTGATTGTCGATTCCCTAAGATGGAGCAAGCAAAGTCAAGAAAGGGTACGTTGACGCTTTTTACACTTTTAGCAACGAATTCCTGTTCAAATCTGCTCAAATAATGCTTAGTTTGTGCTAAGAGTAAATTGCCAATAGAATAAGGACGCTTGGATATGGTGGAACTTCATTTGACGCAGCATTATTAGCTTCGCAGTTAGGGCGAAGTTTATCGACTGATTCATACCTGAAAATCACGTTATTTGGTGGATGTGGTCGTTCAGTTACGGATTGCGACGTATGCAATTTTAGGATGCAACTTTCCTGCGTCGGCAAGTGGAGATTGAGTGGAACAAGATGGAGGACAATCTGACTCAGGAGCGGTCGATTTGGGGCCCGATGTGTGCCGACGACGAGTCGGTGAAGTGGGAACTGGACCCCACCGAGGGGCCCTGTCGTATGCGCAAGCGAATGCTTCCCAACCCGGGCTTCTATCGACACTACCCGACGATTTGTCGTAGTAGTGTCGGTGGAAATGGCGTGGACTCATCGTCCGCCAATAAGGTATACATTTGTAGACTGGCAAGAGGGCTGAAATTTGACCTTCCTCTTTGTGCTAGAATTACCGCGGTTACTCAAGATTGAAACGGGTATTTCCTCCTTCCACAATCTTTCATTATGATACGAATTACTTGGAAGCCTCACGAAAGGTCAGAGCCTTATCAACTGCTTAAGCACAAGTGGATTAAAAGTTAGAGGACATGGCTATCATTACTCTGCAAATACTGGAAACGTACTCTGGCCACAAGCCTAGACACATGCGTTTATGCAACATTTATGCCCATTGAATAAAACGTGATAATTATTTGAATACCTGTATCACAAAGTTTACTGGCATTATTTAGAATGTTTTTTCGAAACTTTCAATCGGGCTCTTCTATTCAAGTAAATGTCGCTTCAGCATCCCCAGCACACACGGTGAAGGTCTTAGCTGTTCTTTAACGGGCTCTAGACTTAAATAGGACTCCCAATTTCTTCTTTAGACTTGCTTGATGCCCGTATCGTTTACTCCCTCTTGTTTATGTGCAAGAATCTGTCAGCGTAATGGTCTAGCGTTGGGGCACTTTCACCCTAGGCTTTGGGGACTAAGCAATGAAATGTCCATGTGTCAATACCTGACCAGCAAGTAGATCGGTCGCGCTGATTGAACCTTTATATTCTGTCTACCCATCAAAATGTTCTCATTCTCTTAGTTTTTGCTCAGTTGGTTCTCCTGTGATTTGGCGAAGATTGTTATGAATGATGCTGTGATTGCTTAACGAATCTTATAATTAACAGTCTGGAAACGCCGTGGGTCGATGCGCTGCTTAGATTTGCCTAAAATTGGTCTTTTCCCTCTTCCAGGATAATGCGGGCTCACGTTCGCCAGACAGTGCCTTGGTGAAACGCTGTTGCATGGCCCCGCACAGCCTCGGCGTGCGCTTCCGTCACCGCAAACGCCGACTTTTGCGTGGATCTGCCGAACCGTCGTCGCGTAGCCGACACGAGGAAGTCGACCCGCCGGCTGTCGAAGAGGCTCTTGGAGGGGAGGCGATGGAGGAGCCGGCAGATCCAGGTGCCCTGGGCTTCACGGACATCAGTGAATCAGAGGGTGAGTTGTCCTAGCGACACGGGACGGCAGTGACAGCCCAGGTTTTTTCATCACCATGCTGCTTTTAAGGGGATGGCCGGGTTGTTGTGAGGCTTGGAGGCAGTTGTGTGAACAAAGTCAGCGAGTGGCTTTGTGGTCCTCGGTTCTTGGCAGCCACTGGTTGCAGCAGTTGCTGGACAGCAGAATGTTCATCTCATTGCTTCGCGGAAAGGTGTTCACTATGTATCCAGTCTGAACCCATCAATAGTCAGATGTCCTCTAAATGCTAGATCAATGTCGTCATGCTACGGGTATCTCCACGAAGACGGAAATGGACGGCCACTTTTGATGTCTCAATGTGCTATATGAGTGGTGGTACGGATTTGAGTCAATGTTTCGGACAGTCTTGTCTATGAAAAAGTAGTTGGGAGTGTGCTGGCCTGACTGCGACCAAATTCTCATCACCGGCTCATCGTCACGTGCGCTTTGTAATCGCGACAGTTAATTTTAGCTTCTCGTTCTCATAGAAGACCTGCCCAAACCTGGTGACTGAACTACCCTCGTCGCCAATAGATGTCTGATTTAAGTCCATTGCTCTCATACCACACAAAACCGCTTGAATGCGTTCCTCAAACACGCTTTCTTAATAACGGCACTCCTTATCCTACCTAGGGTAGTTGATACGTCTTGTAGGGAATCTTAGTGAGATGACTAGGACCGGAAAAACACTCATGGCACTCTTAGTAGTGATTGGAAGATAC
This sequence comes from Anomotaenia brevis, assembly GCA_030710315.1. Lineage (NCBI taxonomy): Eukaryota > Metazoa > Platyhelminthes > Cestoda > Cyclophyllidea > Dilepididae > Anomotaenia > Anomotaenia brevis. The sequence goes on from JAUOZQ010000009.1 coordinate 1,388,854, forward strand.
AATCTGGGTATTACCTGGGTTCTGCGCTGTTCCGGTCTGTGCAGTTTCGGGGAGGAAGACAACCCCGTGACTGATGGCTTAGTATTGATATCATATAATAATAAATTTAAGGAATTAGTCTAAACGTCCTTACTTAGCTCATTACTTCTGAAACATCTGAATTATTTCAAATTAACCAGTGCATCTAGTCGATTAAACTAGGTAGTGCTTCATGTAATTATTTGAAACACCTCCTTTTATTCAACGTATCTACATTTAATACTTTCCCAGATTTTGTTATAAATAGCTGATAAAAATGGTTTATAATTGCTTTATAGGTCGCGGGAATGGGAGCAAAGCCCGTAGTCGAATAAAAGAGGGAGTTTAGTGGATTCACTCGATGCATCTTGCAGATTTCAACTTAAACGAATGGGTTTTAATGCAACTACGATATTTAACATTTTCGTCTTGAGGGGCCACAGTGTATTTGCCAAGTTGAAGAAGAGACGAATACTTTTGTGGATAAGTCAGTTAGGGCTGCATTGTGCTACTTAGTTAAAACCCATATATACATTTGGAAGTTTGGTGCAGTTTGGGAAGAGTCGAATTCGAATTAACTCCCATAGGTTTTAACTACTCTTCGACAGACACGCTGATTCGCACCAGTCGTCTGCTTCGCGACCGCTCCGCGCGTTCCTCTTTCCCTGAGGAGGGTTACTGCGACGCCACGGAAGTCCTGATCCCAGAGGAGATCGAAGAAGACGAGGAGGAGGAAGATCTCGAGCCCAAACCCTCCGACTCCTCCTCCGGGTCCGATTCCATCGATCTCGGTGCAGAAGGAGCTGCACCCCTGTCACCCCGAACAACGGCCCCGCTTCCTCCACCTACACCCACGCAGTCTGCCCCCCTCTCCACTCCCGCCGCCATCAGCACCTCCAAGGCCAAGCCCTCTCTATCGACTTCCAGCACTGCGCTTGATCAGCTGACAGGCCACATCGCTTTCATGCGCCTCCTTGAGCCCGGGGAGTCGCTCTCCTCGATCTACCGGTGTGCCAGGATCTGCGGACTGGATGTCCACGAGGGCCTGCTGCTCTTTGGCAAGGAGCACTTTTACGTGATCGACGGGTACACGTTGATGAACACGCACGAGATTGTGAGCATCGAGGCGTTGCCACCGGGCATGCAGCACAAGCCCATTGTGCCCACTGGGGGTGGATGCGAGTCGACGACGACGACGGCGGTGGCTGGAAGACGCAGACAGGCGTCGGTGGTAGCGGCGGCGTCGTCTTATGCCTCGGATCTGGTCAGCTCTGGAGCTGTGGAGCAGATTTCGGGAAACCAGTGAGTTGAAAATCAAATATGCGGTTCCGGATTCTGCTTCGTTACCAACTGCATCTTTATCCTTTAGGTACTTCAAGTTCGCCTACGACAAGATCCGCGAAGTGCATCGACGTCGGTACCTGCTTCAACAGATCGCTCTCGAGGTATTCAATGCTGATGGTCGAAACTTCTTCCTCGTCTTTGCCAGGGACTTCCAAAACAAAGTCTATGAATGGTGGGTTTTCAACTAGAAGAACCAATCAGACCGTAGTGGTGGTCTTGTGCTGCCAAACATGGGTGTCTGTGTATTGTCTTAGACAGGTAGGGGATATTGAGGTGATTGTTAAAACCGCAGCTCACTGAGACTTTTTTTTGGTGGGGCGTGAAACCAGTTAATGAACACCGGTGTGTCAGTTACGACCGCGTACACTTCATGAAAGCTCCATAATGATTTGCTGGTACAGCATGCGTTTGGTTGTATGGGTTGGGCATTCTGACTTCTAGCACTTAATATCACTACATGGGAATCTGTTCCGTTTCAAAAAAAGTTGTTGGTGCTATTGCACTTCGGAATAATATCTTGTGTTGTTATGATGTCATGCTGTGAAAAAGCGGTGATAAAGTCTTGCGGTCGATCAGATTGCAGGGCTAAATGGTTGGAGTACCATATTATTTTGTGCTTTCTGTGATTGAGCCATGTTTATTGCCTTTAGCTTCACGTCGGCTACCTCAGCCATCAATCAGAACAAGTTCACGTCACTCTACTCGGCGAGAACGTGAGTTTGCTTCCCTTGATTTTCCTAAGTGCTTTTGGTAAGGTCTAAGGCATTCTGCATTTCGTTTCCTTTCATGAAGGAACTCGCACCTGCTGAGCAGTTTGTTGGGAGAAAAGACGGTTACTCAGCGCTGGGTGGTACGTTTCACTGGAGAATTGTTTTCTCAAAACCTGCATTGATAAACATCTTGAACATTTGGCGTTGCTGAGTTGCTAATAGAAGTTAGATACCTTGAGACCATGAGCTAGACTTTGTATTGCGTATCGCTGCAGACCTGAGAAAGGTTGTGCGTGTGCCTTCTACAAAGTTGCTTGAAGTGCTGGGGGGCCTGGCGTTTCGTAATTGCTTGACGGCTGTGAGTCGGGATGGTGATTAATTGCTTCGTCTAGTTGGCAGGAGCAATCGCGTGTCACAGGCACACCTTCGAGTGGTGTCGACCAATGACTCACTGTTTGAGCTCAATGTCGATCAATTTCCCTATAGGGCCATTTTGTAAACGTAGCTCACCGCTTTGGTATGTGATTATTTAACGGAACCTAGCCGAATGAGTTCTTATTTTCTCGCACAACTAAATGGAAAACGAAAAGCTCCCTTTCTAAATAGCACAACTGTCACTTTATGGGCTATATTTGTGCCACTACATCAATGACACAATCGTATAACCGAAAACGTCATTTTCTTTGTCCCATGTGAGAAGAACGGAGCACTTTTTTGTTAAGAACAGGGTTTTTATTAGATACTAATGAATGGAGTAAATCATTTCTGAATAAGTTGCTAACTGGCTAGGTATCATGAACGTCAAGTCGTATTAAGAAAATTCAGATAAAGGCGTTTACGAGGCTGCAAGGGCTTTACCGAACAAATCTTACACAAAGTTCTGAATATAAAAACCACTATTCGCGAGAACCTGATGTAGAAAGTGGGTGTAATTTTATTACTACACTGAAAGAAAGTAAATAAGTAGCAGAGGTCCGATAACGGATTGGCAACTATCTTCCGTACTTCTCTTCTCCATGTATAGAATTACCAATTCACCAAAAAGAGCGATAATAGGGAGCTGATAAGGGCGTGGCTCGCCTAGGCCTGTATTGAGTAGGGTAGTAGATATCAATTAGTTGTGCCATGGTTGCTACTCCGGAGTCTAATCATGAATGTATATTTGGTAGGAATCTTGCGGGAAGTAGCTCGTTGACCGGTGCTCGACTAGCACGTGCTGTCTGCGTGCCGATTGAGCCACACATGAATCGCATGTGTGTGTCAGGCAGCGCCAGTCCCAAAAAATATTTTGAATTGGTTATGGTAGTCGATGAAACCAATCATTCCGCCTGTGTTTCTTCTCTCTGTCCAGCGTGGTGAGATTAGCAACTTCCAGTACCTGATGTACCTGAACACGCAGGCTGGTCGGTCGTACAACGACCTGATGCAGTACCCGGTGTTCCCCTGGGTGCTGGCAGACTACACGTCGGAGCGGCTGGACCTGACGCGCGCCACGACCTTCCGCGACCTTACGCGGCCCATGGGCGCGCAGACGCCGGCGCGCCTGGCCCAGTTCCAGCGCCGCTTCCGCGACTGGGAGGACCCTTCGGGCGACACTCCCCCATACCACTACGGCACCCACTACTCCTCCGCCATGATCGTAGCCTCCTACCTCGTCCGTATGGAGCCCTTCACCCAGCACTTCATCAAGCTCCAGGTCGACGCCAATACCACCACTTGCGACCTCTAGAGTGCCTTAGAGCCTTGTCCTTATATAGACCAAGTCTAGGCAGCATTCGCAACAGTAGTCAGATTACAATTCTACTGTTTGGATGCCGAGACTTTACAGTGGCTGGAAAAGATCACACCTCCAAAACCATACTTATATACAGGGTTAGGGTCACACGACTGATTTTTTTATTTCACGGTACAAGGAATGGAACGTTTCATTCAACAAAATCACAGTGCAGCCAAGGGAGCTAATACTATTCGTGTTTGGCTAGTGTTCCTTGCATAGCTCATCGCGCGAAGTTATGCGCGCTTGGATTGCATGGCAAAAACACCTTTGTGAGTGTCTATGTTAAAGTCTAGAAAAGGGCCACACTTGGAGGGCTAACACACACTAAGAAGTGAGATGTCTGTTCTTTGGATTCCAAGTAGTAGTGGGCGCTTGTGTGGCACCAAGCATACAGGAACCCTAAGTGAAACCTGGCCGTTGTCGGGAAAGACAGTCGGCTCCTTCTGGTAGACTATGGACGATCAACAAGGGGTGGTCGATTTGTTGAGGTGCGGCGGGCTGGGACATGGCAGCAAAGTATATTTATTGCCATCAAAAGACCAGATATGCGTGCGATCTACTGGGGCCGGGGACTTGACGTTTGTCTTCTTTCCACGTCCCCTTTCGCAGGGAGGGCACTTTGACCTACCGGACCGGATGTTCCACAGCGTGGAGGAGGCCTGGTTGAGTGCCAGTCAGCACAACATGGCGGACGTGAGGGAGCTCATCCCGGAGTTTTTCTACTTGCCGGACTTTCTGATCAACTCTAACCGGTTCGACTTCGGTTGCCGGCAGAGCGGAGCACGTGTGGACCACGTTGCCCTCCCCCCGTGGGCCAAGGGCGACCCGCGGGAGTTCATTCGCCTCCACAGAGAGGTGAGTCACCCATTCACAACGCTTAATTACTGATTTGAGTCATCCTTAGGCCCACAGTCTTTGTACGGTGGTTCTGGGAGGCTTGGTGCTGCAATTCTACGTGCGTCTTTATCTTGTGAAAAGAGATTGAGCTTAATAGGTGATGAAGGATGTGCTTTAGAGCCAAGACTTGGATTAAGGAAGCGACTAAAATAGTCAAGGGTTTCGCCTTCACAAAAGGAGTGAAGGTGTGAGTTGTTATAATCGGTTAAAAATACATAGTTAATTGATCAGACGATTCAAATCGTGAGAGAGAGGGAATGTCCTTAAAGCAGGGGCCATATTTTCTAACTGGGATAAATCACATCTGCCTCTGGTTACGACGTTGCTTATAATGTGGCGGGCAGTGGATGACATTAGTGGATGTTTGTAAAATGCCGCCCTAGGCTCTGGAGAGCGACTACGTCTCCGCCAATCTGCACCACTGGATCGACCTGATCTTCGGCTACAAGCAGCGCGGAGAGGCGGCAGTGGCAGCGGCCAACGTCTTCCACCACCTCTTCTACGAGGGCAACGTAGACATCTACGCCATCGACGACCCGGTCCGTCGCCGCGCCGTCGTCGGCTTCATCAACAACTTCGGGCAAATCCCGCGCCAGATCTTCCGCAAGCCCCACCCTGCCAAGAAGGTGATTCTGTCGGGCGGCGCCAGCGGTGGCGGCAATGGAGGCGGAGCTCCGGACTCGAGAAGCTCCCAGCCGTCATCGCCCGCCGCTGCCTCAAACGCCGCCTCTCAGCTGTTCTTCCACAACTTGGGAAGCTTGAAACTCAGTGTTGGAGCTCTCAGAGGTAGGATGGCTAGCAACGTTTTTCAGTTTAATGCAATTATTTAGTTGGGTTTCTATGTCTAGGTTATAGGTCAGCTTTCACTAACCTTATTGGATCAAATTTTGTCTCTTCTATCTAGTGGGAAGACCGTCTAAAGTTGATGCATTTCCCTCTCTGTTTTTAATGCACAGCTGTGAGGTTGCTTGCCAAACCAGCCAGTAGTTTCATCGACTTCGCTATAAAGGCCGATACTGTTAACTGAAATTCTCATCAGTTGTACAAATTCGCCTCAAAATTAGGCGTCTCTAACCAACTTCACTAAAACCAGATTAATTTTCAGTAGATGTGATAATCAAAGTCTATTGCTCAGTTAATGATTTTTCGTAAACTTATCGAATTAGTGGATATTTTCGGTGCATAGAGTGAGGGAAAATCAACCTATTCTTGAAACTTATTTGACCATATTGAAACTCTAATTTTCCAGTGAGACTCCATTTAACACTACAACTTGGTGCTTGGTAACGGGATGCCAGGAGAAATTCATGTCTACGCAGGCACACCACTTCAGTTCTCTTATAAATAATTGCCTTGTGAAACCACGTGTATGCGTCAACCTTCATAAAACAGTAGACAGTTTCATTGGGGATATTAAACCTTCTTCCTATCACAATATCCTGGACACCAACCTGGGCTAAGGCCAGAAACCACAGAACAACAAAAAGATGACTGATGTGTTTGATAAGCCCTAGCGACATGAGTGAATAGGCCGTGTATGTGCGCATGAGACCATGTCTAGCATTTATGAAGTCTCGCTGGCATGTGTGAGCTGATTAGCCGATGGAGGAGATGAGTCGTCTGGTACAGCAAGGCTCGGTTGCAGTAGGCCTGTGTGGGAGCACGGGAAGATGCGAAGTGTCCGGTTTGGCGCACTAGTATGCGTCAGCCAGTGATGAGGACTGGGCCTTCAGCCATGCCCCAACAGCGGTCTTTAATTGGACCTTTTCCTTGGGAGGTTTGACACATTTGACTGATGTCTTGCAGAACTCCGTCACGCCGTGGGCCAAATACTCCAGCTGGAGCCGGGCAGCCTTAAGGGCATCTCCTTGAGCAGCGCCGGCAGCAGCGGGGCTTCTCTGAGCTCCTCCGGCTTCGGCGGCGGCGGCGCCCAGCTGGCGGGGGGCGGCGGTGGTTTCTCGACCCTCGTGCTACCAGCCAGCGGCCTCTTCGCACTTGGCGGCGCCGCGGGCGGCGGCTCCTCCGGCGTTGGCGTTGGCGGCGGCGGGGGTGGTTCCTCCAGCGGTGACTCCTCGAGCTCTTCGGGCGCTGCCGCCGGACCCATCGTCGTGGTGGAGCAGAACATGGTGAGTCTGAGGCACTTCTCCCTGACACGGGGTATCACTGGCACTTATCAAATACTGATCGTTTTCGATAGGCGAAGCGGTCTGGAGAGGCTTAATTCGACAACTTGTCAAAACAACTCGGGATATCGGTTTATTTGTGGAGAGATATCTCCGCTAAGCCTCACTAGCTCAGTGCCCGGAATGAACCCGTTGTGGTCTACCTTAATGGGGGCTGCAAACTCTTGTTTGCTATGGTTGCAGAAATGTACTGGCCTGTGTGAGTAGGTCACTCAGCTTTGCCAAGCAAGTAACCCATCGACGTAGCCAGTGTTTTTGCTTGCATACATCACCGTCGTAAGGGTGGGCTAGCTCGACATATTGAGCTGTCATGAAACTTCCGGACTGGTAATAACATTGGTCACGACGGTTTACGCGCCTATGACAACTTGAGAGGTACTAGTTGAAGTACTGGGTTGTCTTCAATCATGCCACAAGAAATTACCAACGCGGACGGTCGCATTGGCGATTGCGTACTCGTAAGCAAGAGATGCGTATTTGAGGGAAAGAGTTCATCACAGCACTAACACTAAAAAGAGCCGAAGTTGACAGGAGTGTGGAGGGACGACTGTGGGTTGCGTGCTTCGCTTAGCTGGCAGTACAGCTACAGAACAGCTAGTTGATGGTGTCCGGTGTATGGCAGGTGCTGCTGCCGCCGAACTACACGCGGTACTTGTCGTGGGGCTACCCGGACGACAGCTTCCGGGTGTGCAGTCTGGTGGGGGACCGGATCCTACAGGTCTTCGAGGCGGTCAATTCGAGCCAGGTGCTCTGCGCTGCCGCGCCCAACGCCACCACCGTCGTCACCGCCGGAATGTCGGGCGTCGTCAGCGTCTGGCAGGTGAGACCATAAAGATTCAATGTATCAGTAACGCAGAGACGTGTGGGTGGGTACGAGCACAGAGTTATTCGGGTTGCAACAAAGCTCGCTTGTAATATGTAGCTCGGGATATCTTCGACGTGATGGTGACCGGGAAGTGTTATTTTTGCCTCTTGTTTGGTAGAAACATCTGATGAATTGGCACGTAGGTCAATGTTTCACTGGTTTGTTCGATCTTCGTGCTGAGTGAGTGATGTAGGCAGTTACCTGTTGGTCGCGTCCTCTAAGTGCCCCAATAAAGTCTCCGAAACGTCGATTATTCTTATCACCGATCAGGGCGACTTTTGACTCGTCACGTCCAGGATGAGTAAACTTGTAATCAATTAAAAATCGCTTTTAAGCTGTTGTTAGAAGACTATTTCCGTTTGTCCTCCCAAGTGACTTAGCGACCTCTTTATATGATAACAACTAGTCAGTACAGAATGCCAACACAAGAGTAATAGAAAGGGAAGCGAAGTATTACATAGGGATCGAGGAGAGTGCAACCCTCAAAGTAGTAGTATTTATCAACCAATAAAAATGGGGCTAGATTTTCACCTATCACCCATAGCTCAAAGAAGTTTTCCATCAATATGTTTCTTAACAGGATTCATATTTCTTGGTTTTTTTCAAAAGCAACATTTTCGTGGGTTATTATTCGTAGGCACAATTGTTTAAAAGTGTATATTTTTTACGAATGGTATAAATGACGGTACATGCGCAAATATGCTTCGCCTGATGTTGTGTAAGCTTTAACTTTCGATCGTCTGCCTCAGCTGCGCAGTCCCAGCGACGAGCAGGGCAGGCCCTTCTACCCCTCGGAGTGGATCTACCCCGCGGCCTCGGCCCCAAGCGCCGGCGAGGGCGTCCACAGTGCCGGTGTGGTCTTCGGAACCACGACGAGCTCGCTGCGACTGGCCGGCAGTCTGCACGGCCACACCGACGTGGTGACCTGTCTGGCCGCCTCGGACAGCTTCAACCTCATCGTCAGCGGCGGCCGCGACTGCACCTGCATCGTCTGGGACCTTCGCTACCTCATCTTCCTCCGCCAACTCTGCGGTGGCGGAGGGGGGGCCGCCTCCGGTGGCGCCTACAGGGCGCCCGTGGCCGCGGTCTGCATCAGCGAGGCCACCGGCGACATCGCCGTGTGCGCGGGCACCTGGCTCTATCTCTGGAGCATCACCGGGGAGTTGATTGCCTGTCTTAACACGGCTCCGGACCAGAGCAACCAGATCTACTGTGTCGCTATGAGCACGGTGAGTTAAAGGCATCTTTCGGTCACCGAGTCACACACTACTCTCTAGAGGGGAGCTGGCGTTTTTATTTACATCTTTTTTGCCTCAAGCTGCGAGACTGGGATGCAGCCCACGTGATTATAACCGGTGGCTCGGACGGTTACGTCAGGATGTGGGGTCTGGACTATGTTTGCGAGGAGTCTCCGGACAGTACCACTTCAAAGGTACGCAACGCTCTCTTCCTCTCTTAGATTGTTGGGGGTAGGAGGAGGAGGGGAGGAGGTTTCCTAATATCTCCACGAGATTGAGTGCTTCTGCATTAATCAACACTAACGGGAATATCCATTTGCCCTTTTAGTTTCCCTCAACGTCAATAACATGTTCCGGTGAACAGGGTGAGTGAAGAGAAACCGCAAATGCATTCCACAACTTGTTAGTGCTGTTGAAGATGCCGTGGGTGTTTCTTTGCAGCCACTGTTCGGTGGCGTCGGCAGCTGAGCCTACGCGCTGCCCTGACGGTGCACACGGCGTTTGAGCGCACCCCGGCCTCCTCGGGCGACGCCGTGGCCCCCGGCGGGTGCGGCGCCGTGCCCCTGATGGCACTGGCCGTGTCGCGCGACCATCGCGCCCTCCTCGTCGGCGACGCCAAGGGCCGGCTCTTCGCCTGGTCCGTGCCAACCCACCAGGGCCAGCAGGCTGCTGGCGTCAGTGCCGCTAGTCCCGCCGGCAGCGGCGCTGTGATCGGCGGCGGCGGCGCTTTCGACGCGACCGGCGAGGAATTGTGCGCCTCGGCCGCCTGTGGCGTGAGGTTCTCGAGAGTCGAGAAGAAGCACCACTGCAGGAACTGCGGAAAAGCCTTCTGCTCCAAGTAAGTCACTCGGGTGTTAGGTGCGTGTTTGCGGAAGTTTTAGCTGCCTTGCAAATGGAATGGAGTCGTTACTGCGACGATGTCTTATTGTATAGGTTTGACTGGGGGATTCTGTCACTGTCCGAAATCCCGGGTAATGAAGAGAAAAGGATTTAAATTGTGAGGTAGTCAAGGAGAGTTCCGAGAAGTGAGTTGTTGGGACCCCATCAATCGCTAACGCACACCCAGTCACGTTCTAGCAATTACCACTCCCAGCTGCCATACCAGCAAGCAGCAAGGTGGTCATTGTGCTATGCCACGAACCGCCTACTGCGATGCCCACCTGTACACTCTGATTGTCGTCAATGAAAGGTAAAACTGAGTGACTTGAAAAATTGTTTGTTAATTGGTCCTTAGTTGTAACCCTGAACTATGTTTAATAGCCTTTCTTCCAGTATGGGCTCGATAAGTTGCATGCACTCCATTCAGGAAGGTGGATCTGTAGTTCTGTGATTGCGTACATGGGCGTGCCTTAGGCGTCTACCTCGTTTGGGGATGCTACAGATTTGCTTTCTGACAAGACAGGTTACAAATACGTAGCCGTGTTGAAGCTTTTTACTTTGCACACTGTAGATGCAGTCGCTTCGAGAGCGAAATCCACCCGCTCCGCATATTCCGACCGGTGAGAGTGTGCACAGACTGCTACGCCCTCCTGCGTGAGCAGCAGGGCCCCACAGGCCCCTAGGCCGCACCAACCATACACCTCCCTGCTCCTCTGCCCATTTGTATACATTTTAAGCCCCTCTGATACTACCTCCCTCTCTGTACATGCGTCTTTCTCAGACTCTTGTGATCTGAAATCTCCACTTCAGTAGACGCAACTTTCCCCCTCCCATACGGTTGTTGTCGTGCTGTCTCACTTTTTGTGCTGCGCATACTAGATCTCAAGAATCCTCTTTCAAAGTCTCAGCTAATTACAACCATCTCCTTATCTGTCTCTAACTCTCACTGTGATTCTCACTTCCTATTTTGGCCGCTCTTCACTCTCTGATACCAGCATACGCGTGCGTATATGACGTAATCTTCGGTGACTTTACGACCCCTTTCATTCATCGGAATAAAAATAGAAGACCATGGTGTCATGAGGCTTCGTTTTGAGTAAAATTAGAGCAAACGATGTGTAAGTGTAAAAAATTGTCCGGAGTTAAAATCAATAAAGGAAAATCATGGTTTGCGTTGAGAAGAAGGACTTCTTCCACGGGACTCTTCAAGACATCGTTGCTTCTGTAAAGAGAATGAGGAAAAGCATCTAACAATGCATCAAGCGCAATCTAACAATATGGAGATTTTGCTATCCATCTGCTGGACGCTACTACACAACTAACGCATACGAACGGGGCTTACGACCTTATTTACTTATGCCTAATGTCCGTTAATCGGTACTCTTGCCTTATTAGACAAGCTTTATCGATCGCTTAGTGGCAGATAACGACGATCGCCTAGCCGTTACTATCAAGACTTCCATAAACCAGATGCACTGAGTTCCAAGCTTCGCGAACGGAAACCGTAATAGCCGTATTGGAGTGTGGTCCCTCTTCCTCTCACCCCTTCCCGTCTCGTTTTTTTCATTTTTAGTGGTTGTGGGCTTAAGAGGTGCCTTTTGAGAAGGTGAAATGCATAAAGCTGCACATGCTCAGAAACCGCCACGTTTAAAGACCTTCTATTACTGACAGAACTCACCGGAATCGGTCCGTGTGTCTATTCGATCTTGTGCTCACTAATATTCACGTACCTGGGCACCCATTGTAGTCCTTATCCAGGCAGCTAGCGAGAGCTGTTTTCGCATGGAGGACAACTTCCCTCGAATAGGCACATCCCTCATCTCCACAAATAGGTGAGGAGCTCATAATCAGTCTCACAAACGGCTCCAGTGGACAGTTTTTGGGGTCTTTACTCAGTGGCAGCAGCATCCCGTCCAAATTCTGCAGACTGATTGACTGATTCTGCAAGGAATGGACAACCTAGAGCTGGCGAGGTATACCTTTTCCGTAGGTAAGAGGTAAGCACAAGATGTTTCTACCATCGACTCTTTTCTTGTGGACATTTTGAGCCAGGCCTCAGGGGTGTTCTGAGACACAATCCAGTCGTCAGGATAGGTTGCCCGAACACCGGAAAGATCCATGGCACCCTGTAGGCGACCAGACCAGAGGAGGCCGGCTTCGAAGTAAAGAATACGCTCTCGTTGGAAGAAGGTGAAGGCGATGTCCTCGGCTTCGTCGTGAAGGCGCCAGAGACCCCGGCGTCGGTGGAAGTAGATTTGACCTTCGCCCATGATTGTACTGCTTGCATTGGCGTTACCGTTCAACTGTGTAAAATAGGAATGAGTAGGTGTTTGTTGTTGTCTTCCCAAATCGTGTCTACAAATCGATTGAAGCTTCCGATCTCACTATAGTCTAATCCCTGCGGTCAGGCAGATTCATCGATTCATGCCTGAGTTTTTGATACTGCTTGGTTTGTCCCTCGAGAAATTATTTGATTTATTCCAAAAGTTCATTTCGATATTGATAGATAACGTGAACCGTTACTTACGCTCTAAAATGCAAAACGAATTGTTCTGAAACCCAGATGAAAAGTAAATCTTACTACTCTTATCAACCCAAACCCAAACCCTTGTTCTCGATGTATTAACCCATGTATAAAAACCAATTTCCAGAGAAATATCAGCATATAATACTCAAGTGACTTTGTAAATGCATTCAAACTCATCAAAATGCATGATTTAAACTCACTGCTCCAGATTCGGTAACATTGACCTTTTCGCGTCCTCGGTGGTAGACGAAGAGAGCATGTTCGGGGCCGAATTCGCAAGTGAATGCCACCTCCTTCTTCGTCGCGTCGTAGGCCAGAAGCAGGACGGAGTTGGTGTGCGGCTCGAGACCAACTAGGCGCCGTCTGAAGGTGATGATGTGCACCTTTTCACCGGTGCTCAGGAATAACCAGGCCCTGTCTATAATCCAAGTTGGAGGGCCATTTCAATGGGACTGCCATGACACTAATGTATACCTTAGCTTGACGCCACGAAAACCCCCTTCGTGATATCTTTGCTAGAGTGGAAGTCTCTTCTTGGCTAATATTTTCCCCTTTCGGTCCTTTCTTCCTCGTCGAGGTTGGTGGAGATACCAGTCGCAAACAGGGTACTCGGAATAAATGATGCAGAAATATATTAAAGTTTCTTTTCAGGACTATTAAAGGTGTTCGCGCACACCAAGCTTCCTTTGCATTTTTTTGACTATCCTTAATTCATATAGGTGATGACAATTAGAACGGATGACTGCAACGCAACTGATGAAGCATAAAGGAGACCAACTTGTAGTGGCACGTTGATTCCGGCCGCCCGTTAAAATAAGGAGGTGTTTATGATTGCTGCTCGATGAATAGCGACGCTGGATAAAGTGAAAACGAGCCAGAGGCATGACGTGGGGAATAGCAATGTGACGGCTGGAAGAAGGCCACTTGGCGTCAGAGGAGCTGGCTGTGCTCGCACAGCAGATTTTCAAGAAGAAAAGCAACTGAAAAGGATTTCGGAGGCGCTTAGGTTTTAGTTCAGTCATTTTTGGTTAAGGAGGGTAGTCCACAATGGGTAGTCATAAGTATAATGACTGAAGGATTCGGCCACCCTCGACCACAGCTCGAGGAAGTCAAAAAATGGTTTCTATCAGACAATTGTCGCGGCTAAACGAGTGTCTCCAGCGTTTGGTTTTCGCCGAATTCCCAGAGCCCAACCCGCCGATGGAACATTATGTATGTTTAGACACCGGCGTCGAGAGAGAAACTAATTGCCAACGCGCCAGTACTACTAAACCAGTTCAGTTAATCGTCGACAAAATGAAGGCTGTTATGAGGACACCCTCCCAGAGGGAAAGTGTACAAAACGTGCGTCAAGCTCCGAAGTAGTAATAGACGCCTCTGATGACTGCTATTTTGAGCAACATTATTTTACTACAGTGGTCTAATTTCCTTAACCATTGAAGTTCTTTTAAATCCAGCCCTCTGGGGCCATGAAATTCTCACCACGAATTCTTGAATTGGGTGATAATGTGACTTTTTGATAAATATTGTCTGCTGCTAGTCTTTTATACCCACTGTTGGTGAAGATGGTTTTTCAATAGTTGTATTAGTTTTTCATGAAAAATATCCCGTTTTGTGCTCAGTTTCGCTCGTACCCGTGATTGCTCGTTGTAAGAAACTTACTTGTATCTGGAATGAGGAGGCGAGATGCGATTTGAGAGGCTGTAAGACAGACAATTTCAAGCGGAATCGCCATTTGAGAGCCACTAAGCAAGGCCCAATCGAAGGAGCTCTATAGAATTAGAATGAAAATAATATAATTGGGAGACTTAATAGCTTAGACATTGGTCCAAAGATACCGGCAGGATAAGTTTACTTGAAAGAGGCAGTTTTATAAGTAATTGGTGTATTTAGAACAGCATTAAGTCAAAAAATCCCACCTGAGCAAGGGGAAGGCTACGGATAACTGTCACGTCTGGGTCAGCAGCTCTTCTCAGCCAGAGAGGAATCAAAATCGAGGCGTTAACAGAAATTTCCCTGAGATTTGTGTTAAGATGTCCCTTGTCAGGGGTTTCTTCATAGGTTTTGAATGGAGAAAAGAAGGTGGCCTTCAGTGATTGAAGCACTGGCCCAAAATTATCTTCTCCATAAGCCTTTATGAAAATATAAAACATTATGACCAAATGTTAATATACAGGCCGGTGTTGGTGGTGCCAATACATTGAAATGTGTTAAAACAAATCAAGTTATTATCTAAAAAATCACTTAGACGCTCTAAAAGGTAATTTGAGCAGAATTATGCGGTTATTTTAATCAGTTTGGTAAGTTCCAACCAAGCCACAAGATTTGGTAAGTAAAAAGTCCACAAAATTTCATCAACTTGTCATAATTAGTTAAACTGCAAATTCAATTAAGCGGGTGTTCATGGTTGTACGATGAGTTTGAGCTCAAGCTCTTACCAACAAATTTTATGCGCATTTGAAATTATTTTCACCTACCTTTATACCCAACAATGTTTGGTGAACTTCCGAGGAAAGTGACTTCACGTTATCTCGCAGCATTTTGAGATCTTCAGCATTCTCCGCGAACTGGTCGTAGGCACTCGAAAGCTCATCCGATGACTCAATTAGCACCATTTTCAGGAGTCTCCCACTGGCCCTTCCAATGTTATACATATACGCTAAAACAAATAATGTTACGTTTAGTTGCGAGATTTCTATCAAGAAACTTTCTAGAAATACCTTAAACACAAAGCTTTCATCTACGCTCAGGCAGGCATGACATCTCTGCATTTCCCAGTTACGGCTGATTTTACACATATGCTACGAAATTTCCTTAACGCATTACCTATCAGCACACTCTATTGATTCAGAAGTTGCTCTTATTTACGCCAATCATCTCCTCGATTTAGAAAACAAACGCGAAATTTCATAATGTATTGGCTTATTTGACGCATGGATATAAACTACCGATTCGTAATTTACAGAAAACTTTGTCAAAATTGAAAATTTTGTCCCAGAATGATAAATTCCAATTGTAGGTTTTTCGCACTTACAAACTGTTTTCTCATACACCCATAGGAGATCGCGTACTCCTTTGTCAATTTTAACAATGCTCCTTTGGATGAAGGATTCAAGTTTTCGAGCTCCTTTTGTGAAAGCGTCGGATTCATACAAAAGTCGTGGGTCCAGTTTCTGAAATGTCAACCTAATGCTTTCATTTACAAATAGAAGGCTTCGATGCGCAATACCATTCAATTCTGAGCGATATATTAAATGTTACATCTTAGCTCTTTAGGAGAGGCTGAACAAACTAATTATGGGTACATGAAAATCATGCATAATTTTTAGAACACTGATTCGCCATTAAATTGCTAACCATAGTTTAATCATTCGCATAAAACGTTTTCATTCAATTATCAGATTGTTACCCTGTTATACCTTTCAAGACTTTGCGCAAGTAAATAAATAAATGGCACTGATGCTAATTGACAAGAATTCGAAGCGAACCAACCTCAATCCATCCTCCCAATCGATCGATGATGGTGACAAGTTTGCTGTGCAGCGCCTCAGCCTTTTCCACCACCCCGGTGTCCGAGATATTGGCCAGTTCAGACACTGCTGGAACCTCAAGGGATATCACGAATTCCCTCGCGTATTCTCCCACTGATTGCCACAGCTCCGCGGTTCGAGTCCTGTTGAAGAGAGCCATGATGTCACTCAGTTCCTCATTCACTAGAGCCATCAAATTCTCTTCCAGCTCTGCCATGAAGACCGGAATCTTCTCAGCCGTTAGACTTTCCAAACCACCGAACTGAAAGAGGAACATTAACAAGTGGCAGATGAGTTATAACTCCCCTTCTTTCATGCCTGCCTTAGCTGGTAATTGGCCTTGGTTCCCATATTTACGGCAGCGTAATCACTGCATTTACGTCACGTTATCTTGAAAGGCACTTAATAGGTGGGATGTGAGGACTTTGTAGGGGCACGAAAACCGTCCCCAGCTTTATCACTAGCTGACACACACACCACCATGTGCACTAAATTGATGTACCAAACCACACAGTGGACATCTTCCCGTGCTCGCGTATAAGTTGCCTATGGGCTGTGCGCACGTAGCTACCGGGCCTGTCGTCCAACCAACACCCAGTGTCTAGTATATTGACTAGACTCACACTCTGGACCCACGCAGTGCGTGCGGAGCCAAATGTTCGGTGGAATCGCGACGGGGCGCCCACCGCGACAGACGCGGGGAACCTCGACGACACGCATTAAGAAGTCCTCAGAGACACACTCCTATCCGAAGTTACTAACGTAATTGGGTCTAGTCTAATACACCTGTGCTCTCGCCTATCGGATTAGTGTTCAATGGGTCTTCGCGTGATTCAGAAATGATATTCATAGTTGCCACAAACTCACGAGGAGCTCCGTTAGAGCGCCAGGTCTCCAGTAGCTGTTCAGGCTGAGTCGTCCACTTTCCTCGTCCAAGTTGGTGAGCAGCTGACCATCGAGGACGTTTTCGCCTTCGGCGTAAGTATGCCAGAGCCTGGCTTCAACGTTGAAGGGGCTTGATTCTTGGCCTTGCAGAACAGCCTCTACAAATTTAAAAAATGGCTTTTTTTTGATGTCCAACTTTTGGTCTGGTTTTAATTTAAGATAATTTCAAATTATTTCATAATCATGCGATCCGAGTGCTCTGCCACAGAGGAGAATTAATAAAAGGGGCCTTTTGTTCAACGCAGCCGTACTCAGTGAGCTTGATGGACAACTACCTTGAGTTGTTTACTGGTATAGATTTTAAAAGTAAAATATAAACAACACATTTTGCGAATACTAAATAAATCTATAAGCCCGCAACGTTCACTTTGCAGGAGCAAGAGTAGTGACATGAAAGGACCAGTGTTATGAGTATGCCTTTTGAGCGCAGTGGGGAGTTGGTTCATAGTGTGTCATGCGGTCTAGTCGATAAGAATAGCAATAGAGGACGCAAAATTGGAACGTGTGTGTTTTCGAACCTAACAGCTCCAGCTAGACAGTGTGGTCAACGAGTTAGACCACTTGCTCAGCTCTTAGGAGAACAGTGAGTAGGTTCTAGGGCCACATCAAGTTCTTTCCTGATAATTTTTTTCTGGTCACGACTATTTTGTTAATTGCAAGCCACGTAAATAGTACATTTAGGCCTCATTTTGACCAGTAATGCTCGTTTTGTGAAGTACCAGCTTTCATATGGTGATTCATTCGAGAATTTGTATCTCCTTACTGCACAAGGTATGTTTACGACTGAAAACACAGCTACGGGGATTTGATCAACCTTGTTAGGTAAGAGCAACAAATTCTTTGACGATTGCATTATATTGATACACCTTTTTGAGTAACAGAATGGAGTGGTAGTCCATAATAAGCTTATTAAATAATGATTTCCCATTTTGAAAACGCTGACTCCCGAAAAATTTGAAGTTCTTTAATAGAATAATGAAACTATTTATCATTAATTATTGACAAGGGCAATATGAATACAAAGACGAAGCCTATAGTCAAATAAGTTTATATTCATTCCGGCCCTACTAGGCCCCTAATTCTCATCGCCGGCTCCGCGTGAGGTCAGCTATCCAGACAGCTGTCCTAGACACAGCCCGGTCTACCAAGTCAATTAACTCCCCCGTCGGCTATCTAAGTCTGGGTCGCTTGTGTGCTTTTCTCACTCATCACAAGCTCCTTATAACCGATCGCGTGTGCACGCCCCTTCATCTCCTTCTGGTAGTGGGGTAGTAAATCCATCTTGAAGAGGCTCTAAGTGTAGCCTCTCCGCTACACGTTTCTTGAGATTAAAACACTGTTTAATATTTCAACGAAAAATCAAAACCAGTAGTGCATTTATATAACTCCTAATCTTCTAAGGTTGAGCAATATATATTATTTGTAGACATTCCAATAGTGCGTAAGAGAGGATTAAAAAACGATTCACTTTGTGACTCCGACAATGTAGTTAATATCAATTTTCATGAATATGCATTAAACGAACTTTTAGGGATGTTAAGTACACAAACAAATTCGAACCTGCTTTGGCCGTTTGTACCCCAGCAAAGATCTCCGCCGGCATAGCAGAAGCCCGAAAATTGCCGTCGAATTTGACGGTCCCATCGCGGTAATGGAATAAAGCATTTCCAAGTACCGACGTCGACTTGATTTCTCTCGTCACTTCACAAACGAGGTTGTCATTGAACTAGGAAATTGACTGGACAAAACCATGCCTTACATTCAAGAAGGTACTTCTTCCAGGAACGTACTCGAAGTACATGTTTCCGCTTTTCCCATCAATTGTGATCGTAGAGTCTGTAAATTACTGGTCAGTGCAACGCTGCCCTACTTACTTATCGTTTGTTTGGCAGCACTCTTGTCTTTAATTGTATCAATCAACACGGATCTACCTTCGCGTTTAATCTCTATGATAATCCGCGATCTCAGATTATCCAGCGGTTCTTCAATCATTGAAAATTGTGTCAATGAATTACGGGATTCCAAGTTTGCTCCCTTGTATAGCTTCAACAGTTTTTTGTTGCCAGTTTGTTCATAGGTTATCAAAATAGAATGCTAGAAGGCGTATTAATTGCTAGTCGAGATCTTACCGTCAAGAGGTACGAGTTGAACTCGAGTTTATTGATTTGCTGCACGGTGATTTCAAGGTAGGGAGTGACTTCACCACTCCGTAGATCCCTTGCCCTAAAGTAGTACGTCTGTCCATCTCTTCCGAAATCTAGTCTCTTCATGTGATTGCCGAATGCCACGGAATTTTCACTTATTGTGAGGACAATGACACCACCCTTCTGACGGTTCCAAGCAATTTCTGTGACAAATGCATTCTGGTCCTTATCAACCCAGACTCCCAAACCGAACTCTCGATCGTTAGATGCCAAGTACAACGCCCGTGGAAACTTATCATCGAACTCGGTTGTAACGATGATTGAATCGACTTTTCCACCAAACATTGGGAAGATCATGCTGCCGAGTAGTTTCAGCTGATTAGAGGCTCTTGTATCACTGCCGAAAATGATTGCCATGCAGTCATCACCCATGTGGGCACAAGCACTCTTCAAAAACTTTTCGTTTTCTCCGACAATCAAATTTGATAGACGTGCCTCAGACAGAGAGCCCATGACATCCACTCTGTTAGCTAGAGCCAATGAAATATCCTGTTTAGAGCCCAGAATCCCACGGATATCGATTTGGAGTGGTTCATTCACCTGCAAAATCGCTCGCCATGATTGATATTGTTCCAGGTCAAAAGCCATTCGAAGAACTAGAGGCACACTGAGATCGGGAAGACTGGCTGTGACCATGCAGGAGGACGCGGTTTTAAATTCAATGCCGAGAGCATGGTCGTCGATTCGTAAGAAATAGTTTTTAAGTCTGTTTTGATCAGCCTTTCCATTCGATAAACAGGACAAAAAGTACGTAAGGTCCGAGCGTATATCAACATTGTGTTTCCCATACTCGTTTGAGTTGGAGGCGAAAGCTACATCAATTGCTTGGCGTTCATGGGTGTTTGAAAGATTCACTTTCAAACTAATGACCTCGTTCTTCTCATTGGTCAGTTTTGAAACAAGATCGATAGCAAAGGCCTCCGTATCGGCAAGCAGTCTCCCGGAGCCCTCGAGTTCTGCCTTGAAATCGTCGCCGAGTTGCATGGCCAGTTTAGCTGTTCCTAAATCCCCTGATCGGTTGGAAATGAAGCTCACAAAGTGCTTGTTACCAAATCTAACATCAGTGGCAGTGAGTCCGCCTGAAAGACTGTTATAAGTGGCGCTGAAGTTACTTCTATCGTCAGCTACCTTTGAAACCATGATTGCACATTTCTCAGGATCCGAGCAATCGACACCGTATTTGTGATCTGAGGAGCTATCATGGTCTAGGGAGATGTCAATCGGCCCATTCGAAATTAGTGGGGATTCAAGGTGGGCTTTGAGAAAGAACCCTCTACGGTCTTCCGATAATTGCAAGATTGTAGTCTCTTTGTGTTGTGCGTCTGCGTCACCATAGGCTAAGTAGGTTTCAACGATTCGCAGCTCATCATTCACCCTCAGCTTGAATTTGCAGTTTTCGAGATTGGGTTGTGTTCTATAGTGGCCCTCAATGTCAAAGTTTTTAGCGTTCATGTCTTGTAACTTCGTTTGACTAGTCAGTTTTGCATTTATGTACTTCAAGCCACCCTCGCGATTCAAGGGATATAGCGAGAGTTTGAAGTGTGGTGGTTTGCTATCCACAGCAGTAATTTCCACTTTCATCCACAACTTATCTCCCTTCTTAGCCTTTAGGTCAAACTCAAATGAAGGGAGTGAGGTTAGTTTGGTCTCGCACTCAACTTCTAATCCATAGTCTGCCAGTTGTCCCTCAAGCTCAATCTCGTACCTCTCTCCTTGCCGTTGGATTACCAGATTACCCTCATGAGCCTGATCTTGTCCCATCATAGCTTTCGAGGTAATCGCTAGCCTGTCATCCTCCACCTTGTACTTCACTTCTGCCTCTAAAAGAGTTTGGTTAGCATCGGGAAGGGTAAACGACGCCTCCACTGATCCGTCTCTCATCTCCTTGTCAAGGCGAGCACTGAAGGTGGCCTGAGAACCCACCACCCCCCGACCTAGGAACCGTCGCCAGTTCAGCAGGATATCACTCCTCAGCCCCACAGACCCGCCCTTTGAGTCCTCCAGCTCGTACATGAAGAGAGCCTCAAGCATCTCGAAACCGAACACCTTTCCCATGTTGGTATCCTCCGCATAGGCCTGTACTTCTTCACCTCCTGTCAATGAATTGAACGATCTACTTATGCCGTAACGGAAGGGCATTCCCGGTGGAGAAGCCCTATTTCCATTCCATTCACCCTGAAGCCCAACTTTCAATGCCTCAGCGTTGAAAGCCCAGGAGACTTGCGCCTTATAAAGAAATCCAGTAAAAGTCTCTGTTTTCACACCTGGGTGTAGAGAAACCAGCAGAGATATTTCACCGTCCGTGGAAGACTCGATGTTTTGAAGAACTTTGAATATCACTTCATCGTCCCTGTGCGTTTTAAGTGATAAGTCAGCATTAGCTAGACCTTTAGGATCACTATGGAGGTTTAGGTTGAAGGTTATCGATTTATTTCTTTCAAGACCGTGAATCGAGGAGCTAAATCGTAGAGGCAGCACTCCAGTGATGGCCTTGGATGCCTGTAGCTCGAAACCATAGGGCTTAGAGTCCATTTTCATCAACGCTCGAGAATTTAGACTAGCAATGTTCTCAGATTTGTTAAGACCAAAGCCGACGTCAACGAGGGTGCCATTTACGACGCCAGGAAGATCGATTTGAACCCATAGGTAAGGGGCTTTTGACACAGCGATAGTTGCCAACGCGGCCACCCCTCCACTGGGGACTCGGGTCAATAGGTACTGGAAATCTGTGTCCCTTTTTGAGATCGTGAAACTGCTGATCGAGTCGTACTGGTGCTCGTCTCTTGAGAAGATGCTTGAGTTTATCCTGACTATGACTCGATCTTGAGTGATTCTAAGTGTGCCGGAGGATTCGATTCTCAACTGCACATCGTCACCACTGCGAATCTGGATACTATTCCTCCGGTTGAGAGGGTCCATCTCTTCCTTGAACTCGAATGTGCGTCGATCACCACAGGAAGTGAAGGCCTCAAGTAACTTTTTAGCTCCTGTGTTGCTCAAATTTGCAGTCAAAGTGGCGACTTCGCCCTGACAGACTTTCTCGTGATAGATTCGTGAGTTGAGATATCCATCTACGAGAACTAGGTCGTCCAAATTAACGGTGCCGTTAGTTTCGAAAAGCAGCTAAAATTTTTCAAAAATACAGCATTTGCACATGAGTATGCCCGTCGTTAGAATTCTACATTATAAGAAGTCCTCAATTTCCTTACAGTCTCAGTTACGAATTACACAAAGCCAAAAACTAGGATAGCATACAGGTAAGCAAAATTAATAAAAATGACCTTGTCGAGATTCTTGACGCATCCATTGAAGGTGTAGGAGACTCTGTTGGCAGGGGATGAGAGTTTGTTGATGCCAAAGGTGAGTTTAGAGTGGTAATCGCAGAACTGATGCCTCGACTCGAAGTCCCAAGATGAACTGCTCCTCTCCTTTCTAACTGCCGAGGATGCAATGCTCCAGTACCCATAACTTCTGAACGAACAGAATAAAACGGTGCCTGCATTCAGATCGTGGAAAACATTTACATTCTTTTTGTAATTTCAGGTAGAACTTACTGACGGTCTTGTTCTATGCCAGTGATTCTAAAAGAACGAAGCATAACAGTTTGTTATAAATTGCTGAGTAGAAACCTTTTGTAACCTAATCATATTTTATTTTGTTAATTCAAAAACAGTTACAAATTCCGTGGACTTCTATTTGAGAACCGCTATAGCTATCGTTTATAGAGTTTTTTTTGGAGACGTTATTTTAGCAATATTGATTATATTTCTCTTGAAAAGGTGGTCTACGTTTAATGAATTCATTTACACTTTTAACGCAATCAATTCCATAATTATGGCACGATTCACTAACCAGCAATTTTCTTCTTTAATTTATATAAATGCATTTTAGAGGTAATATTAATACTATTTTGAATTACAAGTTTTATTGAAATTTCTTTTTAAATGATGGATAAATCATTCATTGGAAGATCACAGTTCAGATTTGAGAATTGAATTTGCAGTGATGTTTTTAATTTAGATATCAGGTTGATCTCATTTATATACAATCTTTTGAGCATATATGACAACTACGATGAGATTCTTCGAAATTTATGTATTTTTTAAATTCTTATTTCAATGAAAGAATCAAGTAGGTAGAAGATTTTGCGAAATATCTACACACAACTGGAATTGGGCCAACTTTCATTAAGCACTTATGAGTTGTATGCAGTCCCACAGGCTACCATAGTGATCACAACCTGTTGCGGTGACGCTTACAGTGAGAAGTTGTAGATGGTTTGATTGGCCGCTGTTGGCAGCATCCCAATGTTGTTGACCGCAACGAATTGGCCCATCCAACGCCTAGCCTCTCCGTTCATGTCCCTACTGAGGCTAAGGTGCACCCGGTGATCCCTTGGGGCCCACTTGACAAGGCCCTCGGTCTGGATGGTGCTTCTGCGACTCGGGAGCTGCAGCTCGGCTCTGTGCCATGTTCCTTCCGGTGTGTCCAGCTCAAGGGATGCTGAACCGATTAGGCAGGATACAGGTAAGATGAAATTCAAGTCTTGTGGCAGTAAAAATACGGGCCTTCATTAAAAGGATACTCGAGCCAGTGTGATCGACATGTGTAAACGTGGAGACTACTTGGCTATATCGTTCAAATTAAACAGCACTAGTTCAAATTTTGGTTATTTTTTCTTGTGATAGAGGATCGCACATCAGAAAAGTTTTCCTTTTTCCATAAATTTCTACTTCTTGGGTCCGTGATGATTTCTAGAATGTGATTAATGCGGTAACCTTAGAAAATCGGCTGTTTGTCCAAACGGTTATGCTAAAATAGTATGTCACCAATGCATACTTGAATTTATGAAAGTGCCTGTTGTGCATCCCTTGGCCTGCAGAGTAACAGACAGTTCATGTGGGTATTCATTTGATAGAAATTAGCGGAGTACTTATTTTGAATGTCCAATTGAAACCTCTGACCAAATTAGGGTCATGAATTTGCCGATTTAATGAATAGACATTTACAAATGAAGAGTATCATCAATTCCATGAGTTTATTATAAACGGGGAAGTTAATATATGTAGATTTGTTTACAGATTAATTTACACAATTTAGTGACATTGAAATAAAATTCATAATTTCAGGTTAGAGCACGAGAAATTCCCATAAAACCACCTCTTTTAATAGGGTTTAATACATTTTACCCTTAGTTCATGGTTCAATGAATAGCTTTCCACTCAAAATTAATTCTTAAAAACGAATCAAACAGCTAATTCTTCTGTTTGAATTTAAAATGAACTACTTTAATGCTGAATCTATTTCCTTTCATCAATTTCCGACTCAGTAGAGGTCATCTACCGCATACTTCAAACTGCGGCCCACTAAATTAACTGAAGCAATTCCGGTGTTTGTTTTCCTGGTTTCGCTGGTACTTGTTGGTAATCAGAAAATTCGGCAGTAAGATATACTTAAAATGTCAATGAATGACTATGGCTTGTCGTGTGAGAGAAATGATACCCACAACAACTTAGGTTCAAATAGGTTTTCTGTGAAGGTGACAGAAGATGTTGTTTATTCGTTACTGATGCACCTGAACTTCAAGCAAGCCGGATCACACTTTGAGGTGAAATGCTCACCGGTACCCTTCTTTCATGTACTTTGTTCACCTCGAAAAATTGTACATTCTCCACGAGCAGTCCAAGGGCTCTTGCCTTCAATATATTCAATTTCCTTGGTTCTAATTCAGATTTATAAATATTTTTCCTACAATTGTAGACACAACACTCGGTAAATCGTACAAATTCACTATCTTTTCGTCACATTGTGACGTAAATGCAGTTTAATGGAAATCACTTGACAAATGTTGTTAAAAACAGAAGAAGTAATGAGTAGGATTCCGATAAAGTAGTTAATGCATTGATACCCGACAAAGGCCAAGAAAGCGATAACTTTACCGGGAATTACCATCTTCCCCACTCCCTCCATCGGCCAATGGAAAGTAAATTAGCTGAATCGATGCAATTTCACCTCTAATTTGCAATCAGATTTAAAGGACTTTTACTTTCCTTTTAACATAGTAAATTCTAGACTTACATTTGAAAACGAAAGGCAGGAGAGGACTCGTGGACTCGGCAGCGAGGGCGTAGCGCTTCCCAACAGCGGCCTGGTGGTTGAGGGACAAGGAGAAGTCCGGGTGGAGCACCTGCGCCGAGACCTCGTAGTCCGAGGGACCGACGTGCTTCACGTTCCCCGTCACGTTCGCGCCCCACTCGCCGATCTTCAGGTCACCTGTGAACTCCCCCTCCTTGTTGCAGTTGACTTAATTCAGGACAACCAAAGTGCTTTACCAACTGCCAACTACATTCCCCCTTCTATTTTAATAGTTCTTTAGTAATGATAATATATGGTTTGGAGCGTAAGTAAAGGGCTTTGAGAGAGTAGCGTGTAAGGGCTCTTTTGTACTTTAAATTTTGAGCACTTTTTGAATAAATAGTTTATATAATTCTATAGGAGAGGAGCGTGCTACAAAATGGAATAAGACATTTTTGGGAATTGCAATCGTTTTATCTACGATTTAGTTTGAAGCTCCATTTTTGTTAAAATTTATTAGCAATTATAAGGGGGACACAGCCAACTCCCGATTAGTCGATTTATCGATCAAAATGTCATTGTGTGGTGTCAAGTGTAAAATGGCTTTGTTAGGTTGAAACTTCAAGGTTTTTCCGTCCTATCTTTCTCTTTGGGCTTTTACTTTTATTATTTGAAACAAAAACCCATGAAAACGTCGTGAATTATGTTTTAAAGAAAGACAATCTACTACGTCTTTGCAATTATTCAACAAATGAAGAGAAAAAGACCTCTATCCAATCAAGGAATTGATTTTTCAAACCTGAGAGACTGTAAGTGCTGTTCCATGGAAATTTGAGAGTCACATATGTATTACTATCGCCGTTGATTTCCCGCGTAAGATAGCTGAGCTTGATTAGTTCCGATGACGTAGCGAATCCTGTTTTCTGAGCAGTGTATCGTTTCACCTCGATTTTCAAGGATCGAAATTGATCAGACAAACTCGGCTTCTCCTTGATGAAGCTCACAAACAGTCCATCGAATCTGTCCACCTTCAGCTCATATCCTGTAATGAGGCTGCTTGTTGGGTCCTGTGCATAATTCAAGGTTGCTTCTAAACCAATCAGGGTTTTAAGAAGAGCTGGCGAGCCCCTGATTGGTCTGATCTCCCCTCCGGACAAGATCATAGCTGATTGAGTCTTTGGGAAAATCGCTCTCACTGATTGGCTAGAAAGGAAAGCAATAAACACATTAATGGCAGTATTTATGAAAATTAACTAATTCTCATTAAAGACTGATTACCTCGTCTTGAAAGCTCTGAAGTTTGAGTCGACACCTAGGAGGCCTACTTCAAATCCGGTGAATTCTCGGATTCGATCAAGAAGATCCACTGTGAAAACGACTGGAGCGTTCAGTTCAAACTTGTTGTCAGTGGAATAGCCTATCGAGCCGTCGGGAACATTGAGAACAACATTGAACGAGCATGTAGCCTCAGCACTGAAAAATGAAAAATACAGGCTCCTCTTTTGCAGTTCTGCAAAAATATATCCTCATTTAACCAAAAACTCGTGTTGACTGGCCTCTTACCTAAAATTCCCTCTAACACTGCTTAGGTTCAATTGGATTTGGTTTACAAATGCGCTACCACAGAGTCTTCTGCCCTGAGTCGATTGCGTTCTCGAGCCAATCGAGGTACCTGAGTCCCTCTTCTAGTAATCGGGTGGACTCATCGATTGATGGGCAAGTTCTCGTTAGGGGGATACTACTTGTTTTCAAGTTCTGCTCTAAGCATTAGATTCAGGGGCTTGTTTAATCAGCATCAGCAAACTGCCTGTTTATGCTCCGAAGCAAAGTCAGTTCTTACGATCTGATCAAAGGCTTAATATTGAAAACAGTCTTTGTTTTGACTTACCCAATATTGAATCCATATTTTGTATTTCCACCATTGTAGAACGAGTTTTCTTGATGCAAAGCAACCAGCTGATTGATTTGAATAGTGATTCCACCAATCGTCGTGAAGGCGACAGTCTCATTGATTAAGCTGAAATCAGGCCTTATCTCGAAAACTGATTGATCCGTGTTCTCAATGTCATCATTGAAGATCACATCTCTGCCGTACATGCGTACTGCGAGTCTAGATCGATTGTCATATTGATTGTGAGGGTCAATCTGGGACAAAATCAATCAGTAAAGTTGCATTGTGATCAAGGACACTAGCAAAGCACAAACAAGCCTTACTTTGTCTTCAATTGAAGGAAAATCGTTGACTTTGCTCTTTTCTTTTCCATCATGTCTACCAAAAAACTGATTTCTTAAATTTTCTGAATATACTGAATGAAAACCGATTTCGAGCAAGTTGAAAGAATAGCCCATGATGTCGAGGGTCATATTGAGATTTACTGAGCGTGGGAGAGTGCTTTGTGGACCATAGATGATCGATGCATCAATTCCGCCCCCAAACTTTAAGCAGAAATTTAACCACTAGCTGTTGATTATATTTGGAGAATTGGTATGTAATCATAAATAAACGAACCTGGCCTCCGTAGGCATACTTCTCAGCATAGAAAGATTGTTTAAATGGATTGGGGACAAATTCGTTGACCATTTCCATGATCGGTGAATCTACATTTGACAATAGGTGTGACAGATCCTGTTTGCTTCGATCGTGAGATTTCTGTAGGGCACTTAAGTGGCTGTAGATGTAGTATTTGACCTGCAGAAAAATGGTTGAAGACGGATAGATAAATTAATACCGATGATTTACCTGTTCGTTCTCTTCGTCTTCAAAAAACGGCAGTTGATGTAGCTTTGATTCTGTGATATATCGCGCCCAGGATCTGTAAGCCTGAATTCGCACTTCAACGTCTTGCTTGTTGTCTTTTATCACATCCAAAAGTGCTTCCTATAAAGCAATGTATATAAAAGTTAGAATGCTATCTCAATAAATTTCAAATAATCCAACTTCATATTCCGACACTCACGTCGACTTGAGAATCAGGTGAGAATCTACGAAAGGCTTCAGCGGTGGTTACTTGAACAATCAAGTCACGATCAGGACTCGGTTGAAGGCATTCGCGTAGAATGGGGTAAACGGTATCTGGGTCACTGACCATCCCTAGGTTTCCGATCGCTCTCAGAGAGTCCAGCACCTTAATTTGAGAAAGAAAGTGGATTTCACATCAAGGCTGTGTAGCACCCATAAGTCACAGTAGTTATTAGCAGTAAGACGGATATTGCATTGCCTCGCAGCTGGAGACCTGTCCCCAACCCGAACCGTTCCCGTCTACTAGTATGGAAGGTGCTTTGGGTACCATGTCTTCGTCCTCCTATCTATTGTCCCTTTAACTGCCAGTTTTAGAAGACTAGACATCCACACCCTACTCAAACGCCAATGGAGTAGTCGTCTTCTTCCTCTTAAAAAATTACGTCTTTTGCTCAAAGAAGGCCTTGCTAAAATTACCATTACCGATTATAGGTTGTCCTGCAAACTTACCAAATTGCTAGCTTTCTTGTAAATAGCAAATAAATAACCCAGTACCGAAATTCTGGCTAGATTTTCACTCGTAAAATGAAAGCAGGAAGATCAAGGTATTTTCTTTTACAGGAGCAAATATCAATAGAATTACGAAGGCAATCTGTGATCTAAGCAGGGAGCTAATGCGAAAAGGGCTTTGTGAATTCGAGAAGTTACCTCGTTTAGCTCGTTTTGTCCCGCATATCGGCAACTGTTTGAAAACCCGTATTCGAGACCTTTAATGAGTTCCCTCACAGCTTCCTCTTTCCGACAGTCGAAATGGTCTTTGCAGTAGGTCCTCAGAAGATTCGAAAGCACTATCGTGAGGGTTCTGTGGTCAGTATCTTTCAGAGCTTCCTAGCAGGGTAGTGTAAGAATAGCTTTTGGAATTATTGTCTGGCTGATTTACATTAAAGCTCTTATTAATCAATGTAAATTTCACTGCGAAATCACCGTAATTGTAATAAGTTGAAAAGGATCAATACACTTTTTCAGCCTAAGTTCAGCGTTCACGTAAGTAATCAAATGATTGGATAACTGATATGCAGTAATTTCGGAATGCGTAGAAGCACCACCTTTGTTGCGAGAATGAACTCCAGTGAGGGTTTGGTGAGGAAGCTGAATTTAGTCACCGGGACAGCGAATTCGCTAGCTGTGAGGCACCACTTTAGAAACTGCATTGACGCCTCCGTTTGCGCATATATGGAGGCATCGAAAAGCAGACCGCTGATTGAAAAAGCGTACAAATGAGAAAGTTATAAGAATGTCATGACCGATTTTTAAGTCTTTTGTAGTTTCCTATAACAATTCAAAGACCTTTTTTTCCTTTTGAATCTAACCGAAACGAACACAACTACCAAGATTCAACCTACGGATCTATCTATTTTTTGTGCTTCTGATTTCGAGGATTGAAAATTGCAGATGTTAAATGATGAAATATCTATGGAAATAGGAAAGAAAAGTGATAGTCTCTCCAGTAAAATGATATCCTTTCGCAGAAATATTTAATGGGGATACATACTATTGAAGCATCACTAAAGCGTGTAACACAAAATTGAAGCAAGTAATTGTAATGTCGCGGCCATATACTTTGTTAAAACTTATCAGAATATTTACACCAACATTAATGAGAATTATAATGGGCATTCTTCGACTGCAATTATTGTCAATATTATCTTAAATCTACATAGAATCTATGCAATTGACAAAATTAATAGTAGAAACGTGGAGTTCGATGAGATTCGAGAATCGATTGGTGGTATCATTCAAACTAGCTTTCTTTCAGGTTAGTCTGGCAAAATTTTGTAATTTTGATTAGAACAAGGTAATTATTTCTCTTTATTTAGACTCCTGGAACATAAAATATTGTTTGAATTAATTATTGATGGAGGACTGTCGAACAGTTGATGTAGAACAATGATAAATGTCTGAGAAGCCTTTAAGACAAAATTAGGTTCAAGGTGGTTTTTCTTACAGGACTACTTCACTCTCAGAGTGTGATTCTAGGGCTTCCAGTTCTTCAGCGGTGCTTCGGCGTATGTGTTCAACGAGTAGAAGGAAGTCCCGAGTAGTTGCAACTCTCTTATCGTTCGCTACATCATCCAGAAGTGACTCTATCTCACTCGGTTCCCTAGACTCAACTGCTTCAAATAGGACATCGGGCTGGTTCGCATTAAGACTTGTGTGCACGTAGGTCGAACTTCCGTCTAAAATAAATCAATGAATCTTGTTACCACGGGATTACAGCACCCCCAAGTACCTAAGGTACTTAAATTAAATTCGACACAACTGACCGAAATCGATGGATCCAGATGAGTCGGAAGAAAGTAGTTTTAGTTGTGTTTTAATGGTGATTGTGTTGAGGTTCTTCCATTGTATTCCAAAAGGAGCCTTCAGTGAAAAAGTCTCGGTGCAGGTGACCTCGGAGACGGGTTTGTTGAATTTGACCGTCAGTCGGCAGCTTTGCTCACCATCGATTGCGCGATGCTTGGATAAAGCCTGAAAGAGCGGTTGGTCGCTTACTCATTTCTTCGTGCAGCAATTAAAAATCTCACCGACCCCTTTGAGCACGTTAAAGACTTAAAGGCTTTTCTGTTTTTGAGTCCCTCCCGATGCATTATTGTATCATTTATTGAAGTAATACTTCGAGAAATTTAGAACTGGCACTATCACCATGAATCTTGACATAACTGTGATTAAAATCGAAAATGTCATCATATCATATCATATCAATTTACGTTGACTGTCTCAAGTCGTGAAAGCTATTGCAACTGATGCTCGATAGAGGGGGACTATCTGTGCCTACAATAAAGGTAACTACTTTTTCAATAGAGTGAAATGCTGTAAACTAGAATGTGTCGATGTGATCTCACTCCCATAAACTATTTAAAGAGATCAAAAGCCATGCTTACTTCACTGTCACGACTTGTTCTTAAGATAAGCAATTTACTCTGACATATTCTATTTCTGTCTTTAATAAATAAACTAACTTCATCACTTTGAAATCAACCGTTCATAAATTTCTGTTTATTACTATGCAAATTAGGAAATTCAACTAATAGGATCTCATTATATATCGTTACCTAATGTCCAAATGTACTATAATATATCATGGTGCATGAATTGCACTTCTTTGAGAAAATCAGGCAAAAAATCCAGCTGGACGCAAAGTATGCATGACTGTCTTTGTTTTACTCACACCGGGATCGCTGTCGGTCACGCCGTCGAAACGTGTGACGAGGCTGTATTTGTCGGCGCAGCCGGCCGTGGGTTTGCGCTTCTCGAAAGTCAGCCCCTCCTCGCTACTGTCCAAAATCTCAAACTTCGTCAGGCACCTACCGGAAACGTCCTTCTGTGTAAACAATGCATAAACAGTCGTCAATAAGTTATTCAAAACCCTACTGTAAACTTCATCTGCATCGATCAATAGTCAATCTCCTGACACTTTTCTGCGCATTCATTCAGTCTGCTGGAATCTGGTTACACAAAAAGGTCCAAGTTTACAGAAACTTGAACTAACTACCTAATAAGCAACCGATCTAGTGTGTGCTTCTGAAACCATCCTCCTTGAAGAATTCTAGAATTGTGAAAGCGTAAAATCGTCCCTGTTAGTTCTATCTACCAGTGCTTATGAAACAGCTGGTTTTAGCGAGGAAGGTATGAAGGTTTGACAGCTAGAATAGGTGAAGTCATAGTGGCTATGAATTAAAACCTCTTACCTCTATTGTCTCAGAAGGGAGTTTTCCTGATTTCAAGTCGGCTTGGAGGTGTGACAGAATGGCTGCTTTCATGTTCCGCGCCAGAAGGTGTTCATCTTCGGCAGGGCAAAAGGCAGTGACCTGTCCTTCCTCATAACCGAAGTAGGCTGGTCTCTCCTGCAGAATTTCTGCTAGCTTCATGTTTAAGACTTCGACTCCATCGGAGTTCACGTCAGACGCCTCCACAACTTCGAGCTGATAGAATGAATGTTTACCTATTAGTCATTGAAGAACAACTGCCGACAACATGGGAATTAGTTCCAATTTTTTCAAGTACGTGACATTATCATATACTTCAGGGTGTAATAATCTATGTTATTTGATGAAGCTACTTCTTTCTAATTTTAATAATTTCCCTTATCTTTAAGTATTTATCGCATGGTATGGCTTGAAATTGTGTTACCAAACAAGAAGTTTTTACCAAAAAATGGCAATTGGAATCCAATTTAACTAATTAATGATAAATATACTTTTACAAGAACAGTAATGAGATTATTAGAGTCAAGAGTTATAATTTGGGCTATCTGCTTCGTAAGTTGACCGTGAAAACAAAGGCTGATTTTGGCCAATTCTTAGGTATGTTGGGAGCAAATGGTTTCGAAAAATAAAATTCCGTGCATTTATCTCGTATGTGCAGTTTGTTCCTCCTGAAATAACGGCGATGCCGCTAATTTTGAGCCCCGCTCCCGACTTCTCCTGGGCTGCACTGGTGATGCGGTGGACGATCTTGAACTCATATCTGTGGCTCCGAAGAACTCCAAAGTTTACCACTGGGTTTTCACCTAAACCACGCATTGGGGCATAAACACATTCATTTAGGAAAGTAGTTGTATAAACGAAAAAAAAATTACTTGAAAAACTTGAAAAAAGTGAACGTTTTTGTTTATTCAGAATGTGAAGTGGATATCGAGTTTTGTAAAAGCACTTTTTTATAACTCGATGAGTATTTACTAGATATCTCTGTGCATAAATGACCCTTCGACACCACATCCTTAGTGAGACCCTCCCGACTACAAAGGATTTGCTGTGGAAATTTCAACTTCTATAAAGAAATGTAAATTGCATTAAGTAAGCTTTCTTTTAAGAAATTTTTCACTACCAGCCAACTGACGAGTGCATAGTATTTATTGAAAACGTAGGATGTAAATAAGAAAAAATGCCCAAGTTAAAATCAACCAAATCCACTTGCACGTACCATTGCAAGTTTCAGGACATTGGAATTTGTCCACTGGTCGCGATGTTACTGCTGAAATCAGATCGATCAATCGATTATACCTCTAGACCACTACCGCCATCAAATAGACGTTAGTTTTACTTACCAGCATCAACACGGACTGAAACTAGCAAGAGCAAGTAAATCAATGCTCCACTCAGCA
This sequence comes from Anomotaenia brevis, assembly GCA_030710315.1. Lineage (NCBI taxonomy): Eukaryota > Metazoa > Platyhelminthes > Cestoda > Cyclophyllidea > Dilepididae > Anomotaenia > Anomotaenia brevis. The sequence goes on from JAUOZQ010000009.1 coordinate 1,422,169, forward strand.
GCATTTCGAGTAAAAAAAGATCGAATAACCTTGTAAAAGCGATTGCGTTCCAGCGAAATCAAAACGCTTCTTCTGTTTGATCATGGTTTATATAGGCCCGAGTGAGGGTGGCCATTTGTGTACGGATAAACAAGCCCTCGAAATCTAAAGGACCTGCTCGAAAAAGTAAACAGAGGTGTTCTTTGTGTGGACTACCCTAAAAACCCTTTAAGTTATTGGGTATTTACATTATATCCTGCTAATACACCTGCCATTGGTCTACAGGTAGGTAATGACGCAATATAAAAACTGTTTGTTAAACCAAATGTTTATTAGTCCAATGAATTGAAATTTTGCTCGGTCATAATAGACCCATAGATGGATTTAACTCAATTTATATTATTTGGACGGTGCTTTGATAAGAGGCGATCGGGTTTTTAAGATTAGCGAATGTAGTAGATTGTTGCAGAGCCATTTGTGCTTACAGAAACTCCTACAATGATGCCTGATGATAAATGATACGAAAGTGATTAACACTTTAAATAACTTCCAAAGGCTTCCCCAGATAAGAGAAAACGGAGGATGGGAGTATATACTTGTATTGGCAGAAACAAACCAGCACAGGATGAATGAGGTGTTGTTTGCAAGCCGTCTTACGATGTTGTGTACAACAATTATCGTGACAGGGCACAAATTGTGACTAAGCAACCTGTGATTTGTTCGTTCGTGTCCTTGTCCTTGAAATCAGTATCCACATCAGCACAACACATAAGCACTACAGTACCATGTACAAAGTCTTCTGCCATACATTACTATTGAGACTTGAAAAAGTGGATAAGTTCTAACTATTGTTTGTTGAGGTTACTGATCGATTGCTATTTCTGTAATCCGAAAGGTAGTGCACTAACGATGATCATAACACAGAGGCAATATTGATCTACAGTTTTCAGTGCATGATTCTACGTGTTGAAAATCAAAGCGTTCATATTAGTTTAACAGATTAATTAAATAAATGAATGAAAATGCTTGTTAACAGCGCCAAAATGCGGTTGTTTACAAGTTGAATCAAAATGAAAATCGACAATTGAGATCTTAGTCTGAATTTATTAACAGAAAGCCCCGTCCACTGCGCTTGATGCAAAGTTATGGTGATAAACTGCGTAAACTGTGAAACCCATCGTGTAGATATGCCCTTATAGCTATGATTGCCAAAATTTTGTACCATGTGACAATAAATTTTATGGATGGCAGCTAACCCAGAGAGAAACACATATAATAAAGATATGTCGTGTTACCACTTATTTATTATGCCTTACTAGTTGTCTAAGGTGGAATAATAACGAATAAACTAATGGTGCAAATAAATGAGGGATTTTGCCTTTACAGATAATGAGGGAATAACAACATAGGATAAATATTTATCAAATTGCTGTATTTGGAGAGCAAATAAGCGAATGTAGAAGTAAACTGGAATTTTTTCAAAGTAAAAGTGTCTTTGAGGAATAAAACTACAGAGAATACGTACCATTCCAGTTTAAATAACCTAAGTAATTACAATCAACCGTTTTGAATGCATTAATTAGACCAATAGTAAGTGGGAAAACATTGGTTTTCAATAGAGCTGGATTTTTCCTTAAAAGTCTGAGATATAAATGTCCAAAATTTATCAAGGAATTGAAAGTTCATCAAAAATCACAATTGCTGACTCTACCAGACATTTTTCGGATTCATTTCCTGAAATGGAGACAACTTAGGTATTTAGAAACTAATCAAATACTTATCCTTTTTAATGTTCATTGCCCCTCATCGGAATAAATTTTCCTCAACTACTTTTTCTCCAAAGCACGTTTTGACAAATAAAACCCATACTAAATATGGCGGATGAATGGGATCAAAAGAGAAAAAATCGCACGAAAGATAAATCAGTGGCATGGTTTCATAATGTGTTACAATAAAGTGTGTTTATTTTATACTTACCAACTTTTTATAGTAGTGAAAAGCTAGAAAACCCTCACCAAGTTTATTACAATATTAGGAGCTTTCAAATCCATTAATTCGAAACAACAATGATTCGAACCGAATTTGATCAATTAGTTTCAATCAACTACATTTAGAAGAATAAACTATGCAAAATTTAAAGTTTTTAATTTTATAAAACAATAGTCTAAAAATTGCTATCTTATTTTTCTGGGATACTATTTAATTAATAATGCTGCTTTTATTTAAAATATTTTTCAAGGTCATTATAATTTATCCACTTTCTTTGATTGTATTTGTTGTTTGTAGCCTCTGCCTGCCCTGCTCAGTATGACAGTTTATTCTACCGTTGATAGGTAGTAGTCAAATTTCCCAAAGAAATTTTAAATTAGGGATGTATTTGATAAATCTGAAGATTCTTCATGGAACTTACTAAAATGGGTGCCAACTTCAAATGCCAAACAAGCTCAAGCCGAAGATAAAATACTACAAAGTATACTTTTAATTTATGGCTAAATTCTTTTACATCAGGGTGCAAATGCAGTCTGGAAAAATTCTTTCTCCCTATATACAATTCAACGTTTTCTCTACGAACAATTATTGCCAGAAATTTTCCTCAATCTGAGGGCACAGTTTGTGAGGAAAATGTGCCTTTGCTTCTCATCCATGGATTCGCATCTGGAATCGGTCTATGGTGCAAGAATATTGACAGCCTGTCTGCCAATCGACGCGTCTACGCATTCGACCTCCTTGGTTTCGGTAGAAGCTCTCGTCCCCCATTTCCAGAAAATCCTGAAGAAGTCGAAGATATATTTGTCGACGTTATCGAAGAGTTTTGCAAGGTTATGAAACTTGACAAAATTATCCTTGGTGGTCACAGTATGGGAGGGTTTCTGGTCTCCGCCTATGCCATCAAACATCCCGAGAGGTAGGTTGTAAATTATTAACCCACCAAGTTTACTTTTAGGGTTGTCCATTTGATTTTGATCGATCCCTGGGGCTTCGTAGGGAGGGACAAGAGTACACAAAGCGTTCCGCCTGGTTTTCGAGGCTGGCTCGCCAATAAGTTGTCCACTTTCCGCGCTCTAGCAACCATGAGAATGATTGGTCCGTTGGGAATTAACGCTCTACGAAAGGTTCGAGGTGACATTGGACAGATCTATTCCCAAACGCCGGTGAGTTTCTTAGTCGGTTAATTTTTGTTTTTGTTCAATTTTAGTTCTTTTCATGCTTGCTGATTCCAGGAAAGGAACGAGGATTCCGACTCAATCGTTGCAAACCCTTGGGGTGCTGAAGACAATAAAAACAACAAGATAAAGCCCACGGACAGTGGAAAGGGCTCAGGGATCGAGAAAATATCTCCATACGACCCTGAAGTTGTTTACAATTACATCTATCACATCAACTGCCGCCACCCCACGTAAGTATACTCTTATCGTTCGATTAATACACTTGGAATATGCATTTCGTAAGTTTTCTGTGGGTCGTTGCTTTATGTCATTTCGACAATTTTAAGAAATCTTATTTGTCTTCGTTTGATATAGTTAAGAAGTCCTTAATTTCTTTTTTTAACCTCTGTCTATGTTATCTACCTCAACGTAAACACTATTTGACTTTAATATCTGAAGGAAGATCTATCTCTGGTAAAACAATAGTCCTAATGTCAGAGGACAGTCCTCATTTTTGTTATACTCATCGTTTCTACATAACTATGTTGGAATTCGCAAATCCTAAAGGATTCGCCCAACTTCGTTGGCTTGGAGTCATGCATTATGGCATGACTTAGTGTGTTTTGATACGATGTTCAAGGAATTCCCTTAGTGTGCTCTAAATTCATTTCGAGTCCTTCAATTTAGTGGTATTTGTACATGAGCTCACATCTTCAAGTAAAATTAATTGGTGGTTAATTCCATTTTTGCCGGCTGAGTCTGTCGATTTAATTATTTGTTTTACTAATTGCTAGGCTGGAAAATTTTAAATCACCGTCACGTTGTGTTTCTGATTATTTTTATGTACCCTTGAATTGCTTGCATTTTCCACTCCTTCCTAAAACATTCACCGAAATTATTTTCGTGACCTCAAATATCCTTACGGTGTTTGTACGTATTTAGGTCATGAACCTGAATGGTTCTCGTCTCGGTGGGTTAGGGTCTGAGGAGTTCGGCGGAGGTCAATCATTGGGAGACTCGTGTAGTAGTGAAAAGTGCCTATGAACAGCTATTTTTCACTTCATCGAGGTGTGACCTAGGGGGGAGCAAGTCCCACCCTCGTTATCCAGACCTACAGAAATTACAATAGTCACCGCTAGTTTCACGTTGACATCTGTCTCAGCACCTCAAACACGTTTCTGTAGATTTTCGAGCAAAATTTCCGTTCTAACGCCTTTAACGCTCATGGAAGGAGCAGCCCGATGGTAGTCTGCAAAATGTACCCCGTAGTAGCTTAGGCGAAGTTGAATCATGATTAATATCTGGTGGGCTTGGTCAGTTCCATGCATACAAACAGTAGGAAGTGAGAATGGTTTGCTGAGGTGGAAGCTGCCGAAGGATTGAACTGCCCCTTGTGGTCGATATGATGACGGGCCATTGGTTTGGTTGGGTGCACCAGGGGCGAGGACGCCTTCCGGAGCATGTCGGATTTGTTGGGGTGGGCGGCGCGGCCGATGCTGCCGCGGATCGCGCAGGTAGCGCCCGATCTGCCCATCACCTTCATCTACGGCGGCCGCTCCTGGGCCGACATGTCCTCCGGCCTGCGTGCCCGCACCCTCCGTCCCCAGTCCTACGTCGACGTCATGGTGAGTCCTCCTCTGCTCCACTGCCCAGGCCGACTAGCCGTTGGCCTCCTCCCTGTAACTCTATTCGACTGACTGAATACATGACCGACTGGTTAGACTCAGGTACAGTGTGGGCTGGAGCGGGTAGGTGTGCGCCCCAGTCCTAGTTGCCCATAGTCTGCTCTAAGCAGCACACTAATTGGCTGGGAACATCCTGCAAATCGGTAAGTTATGTTCAACCAACGTGGCCGACCTGCTTGGTGTTTGAGCAACAATACGCAGAAATCACCACGTGTTGATGTTTGGGCCTCTTGAGAGGTCTCAACAACTATGCTTTGTGCTTAAACGCTGTGAGATCTGCGTCAGCGCCAGATTAAAAGATGCCAGATTATCCTCTCAAAATGGCACACATTAGAGCCTGATGTAGACTTTCGATCACTCTGATCTTAGAATGGTGCATAGCCTAACTTCTCAGGTTAGGAAGTCTAAGTTGGAAGTGTAGTGATATTCACCGACACTGTTTGACCGTATCATTACCCAGATGGGGCGAAAGAAGAATGAGATATTCGAATGGATGGGGTACGCAAGTGATCGATAAGTCGGTCTTCCTAAAATGGTAAAGGGCTTACTAAACCTCTATGGCTTGAGGTCGACAAAACCATCGCCTATGCATATCATCTCATCGTGAGTTGGACGTCTGTGTGAAAGAATTCGATCAGCCATTTTACAGACGAAATTTCGGAACTCGGGTTCCAGACCTCAGTCTCATTTGTAAAACTCCTTGCACACTCCATCTCAAAGTGTGTGGTGGGTGTTGAACATCCTTATGCCCATAGCCCTCATTCCACCCACAAAGGCGCATTTTTCTAGTCCTATTAATTCACAAACAAAATTGGTGATTTAATAGTGGCTTTTTACCCCAAGGTCGACTGCTCTTGACTTAGTTTGTTAAGTCAACAAACGCTTTCGCGGCTTGTTCCCTCATGTTAACCACCGAAACCATCTCAAATCACTGGCAGTCCTCGTGCTGCGATTTTATTGCGTCGTGCTTGTGGTCCAGGGGTAATAACAGCTATCACGAGACTTCTCTCAAGTTCTACATTAACAAATGGGCTACACGCAAGTTTGAAAGTTACCATCAACAATGAATCCGTGACAATCAGCACGTTAGTTCGTGGGTATGCGTAGGCATGCAATCACCATTGGGAGGCCAACCACCTCAACTCTCTGTGCGGGTGTGTAGATTAAAAGACGGGGGTCTGCCGGTTGAACCCAGGGCGATTGGGCTAATTCGACCGAGTAGGTAATTGGCATGTACCCTTAGCATTAACTACAGTGTGCTTCTCCAGTATTTATCCGTTATGGTGGCTCAGAACCCTACTTAGGACACTGAGTAGGTTGAGGACATTGATACTAGAGCTACTTTCAACCAGCACATTCGGTGGTCTCTGCTGGTTGGGTGGCGGTGAGGGCAAATCACCTTTCCCTAAGGTCCCAACAAGCAATTTTCCTCGCTTAGCCTCATTGGGCTTCATCCCTTTTTATCAGGATTCATACTTGGGTTACCCCAGAACAGAACAAACAAGAGAGTTCTGTTGGTATTGTTCCTTTAACTTCCTCCATAGACGTTGAAGCTCAGACCATTCACTCAATATTTGAACGACCATCGTGCTCGTCTGGGGAATTGCAGATTTCACTGGGTGTGCAATGTCTCTGTGTGGACTTAATTTCCTTTGGGAAGAAAAATCAAATGGAGCACCTAGATCTGTGAATCCAGTCCAAGACTGAAAATTTTAAGAACAAAATGAAAAAAGGTTGTACCTGTTTCCTTTGCTTCATACATTTAAGAAAGGCTTTCAAACTTGTTGCACACCAAATCTAACTTTCGGCCTCTTAGTGGCCCCAATTGTTTGCTAAAGGGAACACTTCTTCCCTAATTACGCAGTAGGACCTTTATTAGTTATTTATGACTCAATTTCTCGGTTTTTTAAACTGGATTCACTCATTCATTCTTTCGTCCGATTTGCGGGATCCGCACTACCACAACCCATTTGAGGAATCCACATAAAATGCTCCTATGGTGAAATCACTTAGGCACTGGAAGTTTTGGTGTCTTATATGCATCTTTGGTACTTGCTTGGGCCATAAGCCACAGCAGCACACGACTCGGTCGCTTGGTGAGGGCGAACTGGAGACATGCGAAACATGCTTAGATGGTTCATGAATCACGCCACTGCTTGCGATTTCTTTTCAAGTCGTGACGCATGCAGGGAGATGGTATATTGACGGCAACCTTACTACAGGAACCCTAAGGATAGTCCTTAAAGTCTGTTTATGTGGTAGGCCCAATTTTCCGGAGATCGTACTGAAAGAAAATTTTAAAAAAATTAATAGAATATGCGGGATGTTAAGAACAAATTTTAGAGGGTATTTTTGCCTATTTTCCCGGATGTTAGAGGTGTTCACGAACACTACGCGCCATCACGTAAGAGTCTCAGCCCTTCTTCGTCATTCATGTGAGTGATGATTAGTCATAGTAACGGCGTAAAAGGAAAATCAAATAGTTTATTTGATTCATGACAAGTTTGAATATAATTGAAAATTTTGGGGAAGATGAATTGTACCAAAATCGGGCTCAGAGGTACGTCCCTAAACCAACCCCATTTGTCACCAGGTCAAATTGAGGCCACGACGGCCCTCTGGGTGAAGCCAGGTGAATAAGCGAGAAATTTAACATATTCTTAATTTGTGGCCACCTCTGCATGTACAGGGTGTTGGCAATGCATTTTAGATAGGAATATATACGATCTTAAAAGGTGTTAAAGTGGTTGACCGAAACTAAGCTTCCTCCTTAGACTAACTTGTGTTGTGTTCGACCGTTTCCATCGTTGAATTGAGGAGATTATGGCTGTTGCTGCTGCTGCTGCTCAACGGTCCGACGGCATGAGCTGGAGAATCGTGGTGGAGAGTCTGTGGGTCTGTAGCCAGAGGCCAGTAGCATAACAGGCGTCTATCTGAGCGTACTACCTACCTGGAAGTAGGTCTGAACACGGATAGCAGCAGGGCACGACGGCAGCAGGATTCAAGTCCCTGCCACAAAAGTCGTTACCAGTCGCTAATTTTGCGACTACACAAATCCCCCAATGTTTGGCCACCCCATATCTCAACCCGCCATCGAATTATCGTGCATGGCTAGACTCTGTCGTCGAGAAAGACACCACTTGACGTGTCTTGACAACAGGAGTGATGTAGTTTTTGAGGAAACTCTTTGAAAATTGCATAAACTCATTTCCTGTCGAATTTCTTTTGCATCTACGAAATTCGGTAGTTGCCAACCACTTTTTCGCTTCCTCGATGACACTTTCAAATTCATTTCGAACACCGTGTATGTAGAATCTAGTTAAATTTAATCCTCATTTTCATGGGTTCACGGTTGTCAAACGATAAATGACTTCTTTTCAACATCGTCTAAATGTTCACCTGGAAAGATATTAAATGAGACATCTTTAGTCCCGAAGTGTAAGTTCACTGTCGTCGGTGGTAAGAGTGGATCAAAATATTTTCAAATTTAGATCGAATAGAATTCATTTGCTCAATTCACTACTCTACTAACCAATTATCAGTAGACTTTAGCTTCTCCTTTCCCTTTCCGTCGCAGGTGATTGAGGGTGGCGGTCACCACGCTTATGCGCAGTACGCGGACGAGTTTAACGACTACGTGAACATAATTGCCCGCTTGGTAGACGAGGGCCACGTCTTCCGACCGGGCAGTGAAGAAGTTGTCCAGGCCAAGGTCGCAGCTGCAGCCGCCGAAAATCAGCAAAACTCTGCAAGTGTGATTTCTCCCTTCCCTCGCTTTTGATATCCCTTTACCAAAATCGCTTACTCACCGAACATACGTGTGGAGACTGTTTCGCTTCAGGTCCCGGAGATCTAACAATAACAAGGAGAGCAATATAGGGCTGACGAACCACGGCCAATGCCACCTCAACCTGTTGATTTGCCCATTGTTTCGGACTAAATAAAAACTTAGTGCCTTGGTTACTGAGTTCCCTTAACTGAAGTGTAGTGATCTTAAGTGTCAATCTTAAGCGACCCCCTTGCATAGGGGGAATTCTAACTGCCAATAAACAAGGTATGCTTCGGATTGTCACAAGCTAGTGACAACTTCCCTCAATACATTCTGCCTTAAATATGGGAACTAACAGATTTGCTATTTCCAATAATTTCCACCGTAACGTATTTGAGTTTAAGCGGCCCCGAGGGCTAGCGGAAATCAGCCAAAATCTGGAAAGGCGAAATGTGATTTGGAAATTGCTACTGATACAGAACGTCACGGTAGACGAAAAAAAATCAAAACCCGATTGAGGATCAGTGAATCTGTTATAAACAGCATGGATGAACGTTACAACAAATATGAAAAACAATTTAAAATGTTCATTCCACAAGGGGAGTGATACGATTAGAAAAAGCAAAGAGCTCCCTGAAAGTTCCGCTACTTCGTTAGTAAACGATAAATTAATCGCAAAACAATATACATTCTAATCAACCACTTCAAAACTCGAACTACGTCCCTAAACACACCAAAAAACAATTGGCTTTTCAAATTTGTGCATTTTATGTACAAAGCCGTACATACAAATATATGTAATTCTATTTAACAGCTATCAGCAGCGTTACGTTCGCATGTAACAAAGACAATAGGTTATCAACGAAGACACTTTGATGATTAAGGGAACCAACAAATCTGATCGCCTTTTCGAAGTCCTCAGTTAATCTATGCAAAAGGAGGCAAAGGCCATGTTTCACATGAGGTGAACGATCAGTTTCATCAATGGAGTAAAGCTCCTCCAAGCTGTTCACATCTTGTCCGGGTTTGAAGAGGGCATGAAGGATCAAGACCAGGTGGTAGGAGGGACCATCAACGGCAAGAAACACCGACTTCCAAGAAGTTGAGTTTCCCTCAGTGGGATACAAATTTAAGAATGCGAGTACACTATCCAAGCGACCAATAGAAGCGCCGATAGAAGTAAAATCTTGGAATGTTGGGTATACAGCATCACAGGGGTTATTACTAGCCGAAATGCAGAAACCGTATTCCGAGAGGAGAAAGAGATTGTCGTGTTTTCCATAGTTGATGAAAACCTGATCACCTGAACGATAAGAAGATTTGGTCTTAAGATACAAGACTCCATCTCTTACTTCGATTTCAGCATCAACGCTAGTGGAGTGGTTAAAGAAATCGAAGAATGGAATAATGGCTATGTTCGGATTTCCTTTGGATAAATACAGAGGTCGAGCATCACTCTTTACTGGAAGAACAAGATTGCAATTCTTCAATTGACCACGATCGACATAGACACATCGAGAATTTACAGCAGACCAGGCCCAAGCGAAATCCTTTGGGGGGACAGTAGACTGTACATTCCCGAAAAGAGCGTGATAGGATTCATGCAACCTCTTTATCCTAGACTCAAAAGCCGGCTTTAAGCTTAGTGGTAAATTATCAAGAATTGTTTCTACGAGCGCTGGATCTTCAATAGAAACATAAGCAACGTCACTGAATGTCTCGGGGAGCATTTTAAAATAGCATTCCCACAATTTCCAGAGCTGACATTGATTTCGATGTGGTGATACTCGAAGATGAAAGAAGAAGAGCGTCAAAATATCCTGAGGATTTTGAGGGATTGCGTTTATAGTCGGATTCCAAATTTCCATAAAACAACAGGAACACTGATTGAGAAGAAAATGAGCACGATCAGGGCTGAGAACCAATCTTGGATCATCTGTTGCAATGGAAAGTAGACAACCATCCGAATTAGGGATAGAACACGTTGCAACCAGACCACGATCACCTACAGCGACTTTGCTCGATATTTGCAATGCACTCGTACCCGGTTTCCCGGCAGCTTGATTTAATTTTCTAAACCACTTAATAAACGATATTTCTTTTGACATATAGGAACCACCTATCTAAAACTCGTGCTACAGAGCACATTCAAGGTCAATTCCCGGCATTGCATAGCGCGGAATAGCTTCCAGCCAATGGTATGAAAGATTACATAGTATAGAATTGATTTCAGTTCTAACCTTTTTTCGGATATTTATGATATTTACAGCATTATACAAGAAAAAAAAAGAGTAGGAGAAATTATACACTAAGGGAATTGATTCATCAAAAACTTAATAGTACTTTAATTCCTCTTTAACACTTCAAAGATCCATCCTGAATGCCATATCCCTTGGTTACTGAACGATAAAGTGATATTAATCTTTTTTACTTGTCAAATGATTAAGTACCAGAATTATTCAATCTGAAATTACTAGCCCTGCAGGACGAGACACCATGTCAGACAGTATTATTAATACAACCTAATTTTAGAGTCTATTAAGATGGTTTACGTGAAGTCTGGCAACATTGATGTAAATTAATCGTCACCTCACTGATTTTCACCTTGGATATGTTAGTTGCAGAGCAATATATCGAACATTTTTCCTGGCAGCTGTTCCTAACATGATCACAGCCGGCAAATGGGCTTGATATGCAGCATCTAAACTTTTAGGGTATACCAAAAAAGGAGAAGGCAGCTCTCCTATGGAGGTATTAATTTCTTGCATCTTGAGTATATTGTCGACTTCAACCTACATTTTATAAAAAACAAGTGTGCTTCACAATAGAAACAATGACATGTACTTTTCTCTAGTTCCCGTTGCCGCTTTTTAAACAAATGCCAAATCGAATCATCCGCACGTTGTTATCGAAATTTCCGACCCACGTGGACAAACCGCGTGGTATTTAATCATTCTAATCCCCCTTTTTACTTTCAAACCTTGATTCATTGGCTCGATGAGTTGCAGTTGTACCTCAGGTAGACCCAAGCGATGGAGATCCTGCCCCCCCAAACAACCAGTCCTTTCGCTCTGCGAGACCATCAAGCGACTCGAGGGCGAGCGTGGCAGGAAAGACCCCTCCGACTGTAAGGAAGAAAATTGTGGCCTGTTACCTCGAAGGATTCCTGTTCTCGGTCTGGACGACCCTCTGTGGGAGAAATGCCAGCGTGCGTTTCAAATGCAGGCTGAACAGGGCATATGGGATATCGGTGAGCCAAGCTCCAGTAGACGTGAAATGCCCTTCAGGAAGTCGCGATTCCGCGTGAGGTATGAGAGGGGCCACTACCCTTTCCACCTGGACCATTCGGGGGATGTTTCCACGAAGAAGATATCTTGGACTGTTGACATCGAGCAGTACGATATCACAAGCCTTCTGAAGGACACGCTGGAGGCCCAGTCAGACAGCGCCCACTGGGCGCATGTGGGCAGACTTGCGTTCATGGATATGCTGAAGCATTTATCCCCGGTCAAACTCGCTGCTGCACTGCCAGCTTTCTCAGTGGAGTTCAGAAACATGATGAGAAGAAGTAAGTTGACTATGATAATCGGTATGCTGATAATTTGTATTGGCAACACAAGTCAAGTCAGGGATTGTCTGACCAACTTAAACTTTAGCAAAAGCGAATTTCTTTCTTAAATACATTGCAGCAAAGTTAGTTATCAAGCAATATAAATAATGTGCACTTGCGACCTTAAACACTCAAGGTAGATAGGGGGGAAAGCGGATGAAAGGGTTTTGGGCAAGATACCATGAGACTCGCTCTTTGTCGCTATTGGGTAAAGCTGTTAACTAGTTCCCGTCTATTAACCGAAATTTAGCTAGGTCCAGCTTCATCCGAAAAAAAAGATGTTAGAATATAATTAGGATTAACCGAAATAATATTTTGATGATACACTTAGCTTAAAGTTCAGAAATTATATGACAATTAAGCTAAAATAGCTCTTCATTGAAAAGAAAGAGTATTTTACATAATGGCCTATTCATCGAAACACGGTATCCTATTCTACTGAAATCTAGATGTATCAGGTGTCATGTAAGTCCTCATGTGTTCTTCCCTTTTTGAGGAATCTAATTGTTGTCGTGTGATTTGAACGTACTATGGCATTTTTAAGAGCGAAAATGCCCACAATTATTAAAAACAACCAGTTTCGTGTCAAGTGTAATCATGACAGTCACAGTGTGTTGATACCTGTCTACATCAGAGACAAATAGGGCTATCACTTTCCTTCATCCTCCAGTGCTTCATTTTGGCTCTTAATTAAGAGCTCCATTTTGTTCCATCACTTTTCATCATGACTAAATCGCCTCTTCGATCTGTTTCGGATCGATATCTGCTCAAGAATGTAACTGTGCTAGCCTGATTAAAAGTGTGGTCAAAGAAGCTAGAAATAAACTTGCTAGTGAAATGCATTCGCACCTTGGCTAAAAATAAATTCCCAACTTTGTAATATCCTTCATCCTTAAGGCGTCTTTAATAATGAAGCTCGCTTGGAGTACCTTACCAAACACTGCAACCGAATAGTGTAAATAAAATAAAACTTGAATGAAAGTTAGGTCAGCAAATTAGGAAAAACATACCTTACTGTGAAATCGATAACAATGATAGTAGTGGAACTTTGGAATACTCAATACTCAAGTGGTTCAAAGTCGGACCTCAAGAGTACAGCCATGATTCATATAAAAAGATGAGAGCATAGAATTCGACTCAGGGAAATGCGTCAAGTTCGCTGCCCAAAAAACAAACATTATGCCTAGCAAATCACCCATTTCCATAAGTTGTGATTACTAATTATAGGTTATTCAATGCCTATACGAGTTAACGGTACAATTTCACTGCTTCTAAATCTTATCGAAAGTTCAGGATACCAAGAATAGGATACCAGCATGATTATTTGACTTTACAAAATCGATTCTACTCGGGGATTGACTTTTCCACCTTTGTGTCCAAGCCTAACCTTAAAGATGCTCCCTCTCAAATGAATCAGCAATGAACGAGAATTCTGCTACCATCTTCTGTAGCAACCCTACGTAGCGGGAAACCCACTCCATCGACTAGGAGTAATAAGCTTTTGGTTTTGTTTCAGACAAATGACAGCTGACTAATCTTCCTGCTTTCAGACTACACAAGCCAATCACGAGACCATTTGTGCGGTACCTCTGCACTCCATGTCGCACCTTTAATCGAATCCTTTCGAAGACTAGACAAAGCTGAGCTACAGCTGTCTTTGGTCACGTCCCCAGTAGGGTCTTTGGAACGTGACTGCGTTTACCTTTTATAAATCCTGTTCACTTTTAACCCTTCCTTTTCCTCTGATGAGGGCTCGTAGAGATGGACTGACAAATAATGTTCTTGTGTCACTTCTAAAGGCAGTGGGCAGGTCTCTCTAAATAAGCTTGGTTTCTTGTTGTTATCTAGGTTAAATTGTAACAGAAATAAGTGCTAGACTATGGTTGTTATTTGTCTCGTAGACAACGAGGAGACAGCCAGACGTCTGCTGAAGATGCTCAAGGAACTGGCGCTAGTGGTGACCAGTATCGGACCAGAACTGGCCTTTTACGCCCACGATCTCTTCAACCTCTGCTACCAGTGGCTGATACGGGGTGGCGAGGTCGGCGATCGAATCGTCTACGAGCAGAAGAAGGCCACGCACCTAAACGACCTCACAGACGAGCTCCACGCCATCTTTGAGGTCGTCTCGGGTGCTGAGCAGGACTACGCCGTAGCTGGGATGAAACTCGCCATTCCAACTTATCGTGTCCCCGAAAAGACACAGAATACTTCCCAAGCAAAGTGATTGGATTGATGGAAAGTTGATGGATTGGTTAAGAGTCGAATTGTGTTGGAACTATGAATTAAAGGATACGAAGCTATTGCAATGTGGCCTATTTTGTGGGGAAACAGCACGTGATTTAAAGGCAACCAATTTGTAAAGTTTTGACTGCTTCATTACTTCTACCATGACGTATTTCACGCCATTTCTAAAACTGGGAGTATTGTGGTTCATTCTAAGGTTTTTCTGACCTCATTCCTACGCATCGAGTAGGAAAAAGCGATGGACTCATAGAAAAGCATCTTTTTCTAAGTTACCGCTCATTTTCAGAATATAAGCGTATAAATTTTAGACACCTCTGGTAAAATACCAGTATCAATAGCAGTTGATTAATAATCATACTCGGTAAAGACTACTTAATGCCTAAATTGCCTTTATTGCTATTTATAGAAACTCATTTTTAGAATTCTAATGTTGTCAGGTCGTTGCTGAGATAATTTTTAAATTCAATGATAAACGTCGAACATTTGCGCTCACAAAGATAGGATGGTAAGTTACGAATATCCCACGCAATGCCCGGATATCGTACTAGTTATAATATGAGGTTTATAGTGGCATTGTAGTTTGTACAAATATAACTAGATTAAGGCCACAACATTGGCTAAACTTTGCAGTTGTGATATGGCTACACTTAACTTGTTTACGCGTAAAAAATAAATAACTATGATGAGTGTCTGGGTTGATATAGTTAGATTATGTTAGTAAATAGTCCAAGTGCTGGATTTACAAATTGTGGACGAATTTTGTGTTTGAATGGTTAATTAAATTCGTATTTCACTTTGCCATTAATAATTATACGCAATATGAAATTTGTAAAAGCATTTATGATTGAAAACATAGTACTCCCCAATTTTGGACTGATAAGAAAGGTATAACAAGTAAAAGGAAAGAATATTAAAATGTGAACTGATAAAAGCCTAAATGACCTTAAAAATAGGGCAGACAGAAAAGGCACGAAAACACAAAATAGGAATGCTTTAAGCAACCATTAATTGTTGGTAATCGAAAGCTTTTTTTGACATCGACAATAACACCAATCAACTGACTTACGTAAATGCATGTATTCAATAACATTTAAACTATCTTCAAGGATTTGACAATTTAGCAAGTTGAAATTGTTAACGACGCCGATTGTATTAGTAGCTATTGAAAAGCAATCATTTCCAAACGTGAAATGACTGCCCTCCAGAACATGAGATGAAAGTGGTTCGATGTCAAAGCAGTAGAAGGGCAGAAAATGACACGGCTTATACGGAGCTAATTGTCACGTCATTATTCAGCCTGTATTATCTGTGCACGGAGGAATGGGCAGTTTTTTTCATACACATTACCAAGGGCAAGATCCGTAAGACTACTCTTGGAAGACTGTCCTCCGTATTTTACATCATTTATGTGTACGAAAGTGAATGAAAGAATAATTGAATAGAAAATATCTTGTACTATCAACCAATTAACTAAAATTCCACCGTTAATTTAATTGGAACGATATTTTTTTAATTAAAGTCGGCGAAGGGCAAAATTGATCAAGTCATAACTAGTGCAAAGTACAACAATTTCACTTTATCTAAGTCCCTTGGAAGCACAAGCCATGCTAAATTTGGTTTACCAGATTTTGTCAATACATCAGTGACTGAACGATGAACGAAAAACTGTTTTGTCCCATGGTCTAAAAAATTGCTTTATGAAATATTAGCGTAAATACCACATCTCACCTACCCGATTTGACGGGATAATACATAAGTTTCTTTCATTTAACAAAATGTTTAAATAGCTCTCAAGACTTTCCCCGTTGAATTAAATAAAAAACTCAAAATAATATCGCACTTGCACTGCTTCACTGTAACTATTACGATGCTCCTATGAATATGGCTGGATGGTGTATTTTCATTCAATCACGCAAAAGAGCTGTCTTATACTTTTATACTTTGCTCTTGATTATCATCAGTAAAGTAGTAGCGGAGATTTGAAGCATTAATCACTTTAATGGTAAATAGTACCAGAACCGATATTCCCACAAATATTGCTATTCCCCTTTCAAGAAGGATTAAATTCCTTGTGGTCATGTCTAAGTGGTTAATGCAATGTTTTGGCCTATGTTATTCCTAGAATTAGGCAATGAAAATATGAGTTTCGTTTAGAAAACAGCTCTGCTTTGAGAGCTTTTCGCTGTCATGTAAATGAGACTACATTCAGTGATTGCTCATGCATATTTGCATTTCCGAGTAAGCCTACATATACACACATGCCTCCGTTACCTGCCGTTGCAAGTGTCTGACAAGCTCTGTCGTCTCTTAGTGTGTGCGCAAACAAAATGCGCATTTCTTTCCATGCCAATTTGCAATTAAAAAGTACTTAAGTCATTAATTTTGATGGTTTAAAGCGTTTCAAAAACCCTAAAAACGTATAAAATAAGTCTTATTTAATTACTAAGCTAAGCCAGTTCATTGTTCAATGAAGAACGCAATCTGATTAATAATTTTAAAGCACAACTTAAACAAAGAACTTGTAAGCTGGGTCCAATTCATTGCTTAATAAGTGTGTTATCAAACATATTGATTTACAACTGCATCTAAGCGAATTAGACGACTCGGAGGAGAAAATCGATAGACAGCCTACCTTGAAAGAGTGCTTCGTTTGGCGCAGAGAAATAGAGAAGCGGAATCAGCCAATCTCTATCAAAGTGGTTTTGCATGAGAGAGCGCGTGCGCTCAGTGAGAACGTGTGGTTTAGGCACTCGAAAGGCCATCACTTCTCAGCTTTTCACACCGGTGACATGAGCGTGCAAAAGATCAAGATAGACTGCAACAATGACGTTCTCGATACCGCCGTCGATGCTGCCAAAGCAGCTCTAAAAAGAGTTGACTCCAACAAGGCACGAGCATCCTACGTTCGAAGTGCAATGGACGATAGATATGGGCAGGCTTGGAGTTGTATTGTTGGCAAAGACTTCGGAAGGTAGGTCTATATGCTTCGAAAAATAATTTTTATAATAAACTCATTGTTTTTCCATTTTCAGTGAGCTTCCCTACCTGCCAAATCAATTCGCCTTCTTCACAATCGACGACATTTCATTCTTGGTCTGCAAAACCTCCGAGAACGTTCAAGTCTCTCGTTAAAATATAAACTTCCACTAATATTGTTTACTATTTGTCCAAATTAGGTGATTTATGGTTTGTTCTTTCACAAATACAAGAATAAGTGATATTCACATGCTTAGATGACTAAAACACTGTTTTTTGATGAAATCGGGTGAAAGTTCAACTACAATATAACATGAACCTAACTCTTTCGCTCGAAATTTACTTGAGCTTATGGAATTACAAGGATTCCGGGCATCAACATATTTTCCGTTGCCCCTTTTGACGAATACTTTCCCAATGTTTCACTTATTTTAAATTCACAAAAATAGTCAAAACTATTTTCAAACGAACCACTTAGTTCGAACTAAGCAGTGGGTCGCATCAGTTTATGGTTAAACAGTATTCTATCAGATGCAGAACATTCGCCAAATTATTTAGAAAACGAAATTAATGTTGAATTGCGATTGACTGAATTAACGAGAAGACTTCAGAGCGGGTACTTTGACATTTATCTTACAAATCTGCAATTGTTGGATTAGGTTGTGAGTTCTGAATGATAATAGGCCACAATTTTTAAGAAAAAAAGTAGCACGTTTAGATGAGGGCTTTCCAGGGTCCCTGAAACTCACACGAAGTAAAAATACATTCAGGCGTATACAACAGAAACGCACACTTGCTCCGCGTATTGTGTTACGTGTTTGCACCGATGCGGTGGTGCCGCAACCAACCATTGGCTGGCTGCCATCTCTTGCTTGCGCACACGCACACCCAGCTCCACTATCACACGCGCACACAGACCCTGCACTCAGTCATAAGGGCAGTCACCGAGGAGGAACAAAGATGTCGGGACCCAATGTACAGACACACCAGGTTGAATGCGACAACGACAAGCTGCAGACAGCCATCGAAGCAGCCAAGGATGCCTTGAGGAGAACAAAGTCTAACCAGGAAAGAGCAACCTTAGTTCGGCAAGCCATGGATCGCAAGTACCAGCCCGCTTGGAGCTGTGTCACTGGTCTCGATTTTGGAAGGTAATAGATTCGATTCTATTTCCATCAATCAGTGCATTTCTGCATACTGATTTGGCAACATGTATTTCCTTTATTAGCGAAATCCCATACCTTCCAGACAACTTTGCTTTCTTCGCGGTTGACAATGTCTCTTTTCTTGTCTGCAAGTCAACCGAGAATGTGAAAATTGCATAGAGAAAGTCGTTAGTTTGAAAATAAATTTACGATTTTTCAAAACATGACTCTTCTTATTACGTTCCGACGAGCTAAATTTTCCATATCCGGTAACACGTTCCTCAATTGTTAAGGGCTAAAGCGGCATTTACAAAATTAAACATTGTAAAAATTTATCTCAGACATATCAGGTACATGGTGACAAGGATTAGTGCGACTTTTTTTGTTGCAGGCAAGAAGGAGAAGAACATAACGCTTGATTTCACTAAAAATGGGAAACGCTCAAAATTTCAGATGTTTTACTTCAAGTCGCCTTTAAGGAGGCTAAAGGGTGTTAAAGTGTTAAGTAATCGGTAAAATGCAGTTTCTTAAAAAAATAGTACACACTTTTTGGCCCGTGTAAGGTCGCAATTGCAATTGCTCAGCATTTGGAAATGTGTATGGTGACTGTCTTCAATCACCTAACCTTGACTTGCAAGGAGGTCGTTAAGAAGAAATGCTTTCGACTTTTTGCGATAGTTATACAATATGTTATTACTATTAAGTTACTAAAAATTACAGCTAAGTTTTTTGAAATGGCAAGTATGGAAAATTTTACAGAATCCATCTTCACTAAGGTACATTTGTGGTTTCAACAAACAACTGATCGCTTAAGTCAAACTCAATAGTCATCAGTGTTCATCACTCGTAAACTGTCGTCTGGTTGCACATAAGAGAAGTTGGCAAGCTAAAACATGTGATACTACCTTAACGAAGCTTTGAGTTGCGTCCCTTTTGTAAATGCACTAGAGTAGCTGAAAACTAGAAGCATGTCGACGCATAAAACACTTTACCCATGCTTTTCAAATACTTTCCGCTATTCCTTGCAATTGCCATCATGCCATCAGATTCGGCAATGGATCAGGGAGCTTGGAAAACAGTTAATATATATCGCTAGGATTCCTCGGATCGTAAATTTATTCCCATATTCACATACATAAATCAAACCATATAAAGCCATCACGAACTTATAAATCCATCAAGACGTAATGATACAAAAGTATAATTTCTGTTAGCAGTAGTAATTTTTCACTTCATCGGATTTCACTAACGACTGTATTTTTGCTTATTGCTATGGAAAAATAAACAGGTGGTATTTGCCACGTTGCAGAGTCTGGGAGGTCTAGATAAAGCTAGTTTCAGGGCTAAGATTTCGCGGGCTCAGATCATGGAGAAGAAATGCCTTTAAGCTTACGATTCCACATACTCTTCTATGAATGCATTTACATACCATCGCAGCAATCAGTGTATGACAAGGGTCACTGTAAGATGGAATGTTTACGGTAGATTTGCAAAAGAAGGCAAATGATAAGTGTTTTCTAAATTTATTTTTTAAGGGTGAACCAATAGAATGGAAAGCAAACTGGTAGTGTCAACAACAAATTTGGGGCTGTCATCCCACATCATGCTTTCGATTTTTTTAGTTATGAACCGAAATTTAACAGAAAACAAAAGCAAAACTGCTTTGCAAATGAAATAAAATCGTTAAATTTATACAACATTTGGGAACTTTCGAATAGGTGACGATAAAAGGTGACTAACCAAGTTCAAAAATACTAGCCGATTGCTTGCTATTGACAAACTATCAATATATCTTTTTATTTTGCACTATTAATCAAAACTAAGGGACATAGTAACGTCAACTATTTCCAAAAATGTGTTTCGAGGATGAAAATATTAATTATCTTGGCTTTAATAAAAGCATTTGAAATAGTTATTATACACAAAATTTTCTGACAATTAAATAGTTAAATATTAAAACGATAACATTTAGGAAGAACCGTTGGCAATGACCGTAAATGATTGAATTTTTTACGTATTAGGAATTTAAAAATAGAAAATAATTAGAGTAGAAATGATTGCTCTTCAAAGGCGCAGGCTCCTCAGTGCCAAACTTACTGAAGTGACAGAATAGTCGTGTACAGATCGCGCCACATACTCGTGTTTATCATTCGTACCTCTTAGAGCCCCCAGGGCTGAAGCCTACGTTAATTAGGGTGTTGAAGCTGTTGTTATCATCTCAAATGACATTAATGCTACTTGCAGTTTAGTGAGTAGTTAATCCTAATGTAAAGACTACCTCAATAAAAGGGAAACTTTTAGTTTGCAATTGCGTAGCAGCCCCTTTTAACAGTGGCGAACGATTGTGTGAGTTTTTAGTATATTAAACCGTTATGATGAGTTTAGTAGTTTGGTTTCGGAAGTTGCAAATAGCGAATATATCTAATCATTTGGGTGATTTCAGTTAAAGCGAGAGTTCAAATTAAAATTGTAGCTTTATTGTTAGCAAAGGATGGTATTTGGTTTTGTCTGGTAAATTGAATACCTTAATATGATCTGCAATTTAGCGATTACGCTAACCAACAAGCCCTGCTAGTCTCTGTTACCTCTTAGATGAAGTTTGAGACATCATACTGAATGATTTGAATATAAATTAAAACTTATGCCCCTTTTTCCTTGTGTTACAGGCATCTGCAGTTGTAGCACATAGCTACCCTCATATTCTCTTTCTAGATGGACCCACTACCACAAATAAGATGAAGACTCTGGATACCAGGTGGAGAAGAGAAGACGTCCTTAATAGAGTCTATTACCAAATAGGGTGTTCGGGTGTGCCAAGACTCGGGTGAACTGATTTTCGGTAAACAACTGAGCCAAGTCGATTTGGGTCAACGTAGTGAGTCCTAAAGGTGATTCAGGAAGTTAGACCTGCTAGGGATTCGACGATAACGTCAGGTCACCAAACACTAAACTTCCTGTAAAGTCTACACCCTTCTTTCAAATTTGTATTGGCAGCGAGGAAAATGGATGATTAGAACCCTCCAATGCATCTATCATGGGAAAGAATAACTTGTAATATATTGAATCTCGCCAGACACCGTTGTCACGGCTCAATGATCCCCTTGAACTTTTAAATAGTCCGAGACTGCTACTTACTAACCACAGCCTTTTTCCCACTTGATTGCCAAATTCATCACGAAAACCCGTCGATGGTTTATAAGTAAGTTCTGCAGCACATTCTCAGCAAGCACTGTACTGTTACTCTCGAAACTTGATCTTGTCATCCAACAAACAGCACGAACCTAGTTATCATTGCATTATTCTAGGCCTGCAAATCATTAAAAACCTTCAAATGAATCAAAACTGCATGAAAATTAATCTTTACTTTCACTGAGGTTTATTGCAAGACGCCTTTGGAAATGTTGTAGTATATTTAGGTAAGTGAATCGAAGACCCACGACAAACAAATCAAGGTTAGAAACTGCCTCAAGTGCGTTTTACCCAAATACGCTTTCAGGCGAGTGTTTCCAAGTTCCAGGTCATCTGTGGTTCGCTTGTGTCATGGTGGGACGCAGAGTTAGTCGGTAATTAAAATCCCCCGGTAATTGCGATTTTCAGGTCAAATCAAGACCAATAGGAAGTGGATATGAAGATTATGACTTTTGCCAATTTAAAGTACACTTAGGTTGATTTTACGTTTCACTTGATGTGCAACTAGCCTGAACTGTGGGTAAAACTCTTGTCTCGGTTATTTCGAGAAGTAAGTAGTTCAGTTATGCATTGCTGATGAGCTACAAAGAGTATTACAAGAAAATTATTGCATTAACTAGGAAATAAAAGCAAATTGACTATTTTTTCTCTTTTTGATGAAACTTTCACAAAATTTAAATTATTCATCGCTACTGTATCAGCTTAAAAAGCAGATCTGCTTTTCAAAGTTAAATGAATTATACTTCACGTTTTTCCATAATAATCCCGTGTTTTTTCACTAAACCTTTCTGTAAATTTCAAGTGCTAAAAGCTCCTTTCCTTCTTTATAGAATGTGCGTATATATTAACAGACTTGGCCGTTGATAGAACATTAACATAAAATCTCTTTAGACACCATTATGGAACAAGCGTCAGCAACGTTACTGTTTAGGCAGACTAGAATGTAGTTTCGTTCCTTAATTTATGTTACACTCATTCATGTATTTTTATCTTCGAAAAAAGCTCAAAGTCATCCAAACTTCAACCTTAGTTTGAACTTTTTGAGTTCACCTGTTTGCAAGTTAGGTATCACGGAACTGCTAATTCACTTATCAACGTCGATCGCAATTCGATTTTGCAGAGGCTCATTGTAGTTGAATTCCCCATTACGAGTTCGCTGAGCTCCATTTGATAGGTGGTCCACAGCTGGGTCCTGGTGTGATCCACGGGACTAGAAAAAGCAGGAACAACCAATTTTTAAAACCCACATATAAGTTAATGAAACCATTCGGGAATCCTTAAATGCAGGGGTGTGTCTGTGTGTTTCAAACAGATAAATGAATGGCTCGCATCTGCCAATGGCGCTACACCCCGGGATGTGACAACGCGACTGCCTTCAGCGTCGCGCCGTCCGACACCTGTCTGGACGACTTCACGTGCACCTGCGTGAAGCTAGGCAACTGCCTGACAGCGTGCGATCTGGAGGAGTGCTTCGGCTTCTGCCAGCCCTGGTCCCACTGGGCTGCCACCTGTGCCTTCGCCTTCCACGGCAAACCTGTGACGCGGAATCGGTCGAGGATCTGCAAGTGTGACGAGAGGAATCAGGAATACAAACAGGTGAGTTTAGCGTTTCGCTAGAGGAATAAGCACTGGCCAGTGGTTCGCATATAACTGTGATTATCACATGTAGACCAACTACCTACCTAGTGCACTCAAGCATGATGCTTCTCATGGGAGTAGAATTATAGTGGGAACAGGTTCTTTTGCCGTGAGCCCTTGAGGGAAATAAGGTGCTAAGAGGTCTAGTTGGCAAGAAAGCATATTCGACAGCTTAGAGTAGGATAGGTATAGAAAATTACGCAGTGACCATCACTATATATGTGAGTCATTGCAACAGTCTTGATATTATTACCAATTGATATCCATTACCCTATCTACTTTCATAATAGTTTGTTGATGAGACTGCTTAAAAAATCCTCAAATTCCAAAGCATAAATCAAGGAATAAGGTTTTTATATTATTTATTCGGAAACTTTGTCTTAATGCCAAAGCAGTGACACTGCCTCTATTTCAACGATTCAATTAATTCCTATAGGTACTATGTGAAATTTGTGCCTTTGAGCCTTAAGTATTAAGTTAATTAATATCGAAATTCAATTGGTAAATAGAAGCTCACGTTTGATAAAACTAAGGCATGGAAAGCGTATTTCAACGTGCATCATGAATCCATTCAGGCGAAAATACATATCCTGCTATTTTAAGCGCACTTTTTATCTTGACTGTAGTCTTGACCCCGAATATTTCCCCGCCTAAAGAAGTATACTTTTACAAGGAAATCATTGAAATTGCAATAACAAAAACTTTTATGTCTGTCTTGACTTTCTTATTCTTAATTTAAAGTACTTTTTGCTATCTCAATATCATTTTGCTTTTGAGATCATTCTCTTCCACAAATTGTGGTCGATTTAAAGAAACTATGTTATCATTTCATGCATCTGCAGATATTTCATTTAATTTAATATGATGCCTTGTTCTGTTTAAATAATTCATTTCCTCTTCACTTATTTCCCATAATTTTCTTTGTCTTTTTTGTAATTTAGCTTAATATCAACAGTACATGCTACCAGTTTTCGACTTGTGAAACACGCTGGGAGCTTTATCGACTTTTACTCTTCATCTTTTCCTGCGTCGTTATCGTCACCTTAGTCGTTGGGGCAATTCTGGCTCTTCTAGAGTTTCTGAGAGCTCCGCCTTCTGAGCAGTACCGACTTGAGTTCAACCAAAACCCCCCGAAAACTACCATCGGTTTGGCCGAGGATGTGGCTGCCCCTGAGGACAGGGAATTTGAACCAGCTTAGATTTGGACTAAAAAGGCCTTCTGTACAGCGAATAGTTGCCACCTTCAAAAATAATTGTCGTTTAACCCAAATTGCTTGCTTTAAACTGGGGATTAATAAAAGCTTTCGTTGAAACGCTGGGCTCTGGTTTTACATGCGTTCTCCCAACGCAAATTTAAGCAGACTTAGATTGCCTACAAATCAAGTAATTTTAACGTCTTGTATGAAGACTATATTCATTAAGGTATGGAACGAGTTTATCCGTTAACATACTTAGATATTAAACACACCCTTACTAACACTAGTGAGTAGTACAAATCGAAATTGATTCAGTCCTACTTTGGGACGAAGTTTTTTCGATGAAATTGATACCTAAAAAATCGCTCACCAACCGAAGATTGTTTTCATAAAAAGCATGACAACACGGACATAGCCCTCTCAAAAAATGCACCAGTTCAGAAAATGTGAAGGTAAGTACTGGTGGTTCGCAATAAATTTTTACTGTCTCATGACGCAAAGGGAAAAGTGGCTGAAAACTGCACAATTTAATTTATTCAAAAGAAGTTAGCAGGTAAGGGAAATGTACCATTAAAATTAGCTAGTATTGTACCCTCATCCATTGCAACGGGTGCATCCGTAGTTACCAGAACTCAATCCAAGCTCTTCCAGCACATCTTTTCGAAAAGAAAACTTGCTTTAGAGCAATCAAACCGTCTTTTGTGATGCTGGTGTGATGCACCTTATAGTCTCTTTAGCAATTCTCCAGTTCATGCCTCTGGAATGTTTTCCGGTGCTCAGGGTAGAATTGGGTTCACAAGACCCTCCTCGTTGTGAAGGTCGGTCATTATGGCAAAACCAGTCGTTCTCTTCCATGATGAATCAGGTGGGTGCCAGTCATCAGCCATTTCCATTGTCATTTTCTTTACTGATGGAAAAAATTTAAACTTTCGAAGTTAACCTTGTGTGCCTGAAAAGACTTTACACTTATAAAAAAATGAATAAATTTTGCAAAATTCATAAGAATAAAATGATTAATAGGAAACGAAAGCCCTTGTTTATTATAGAGATCTGTTAACTCAAATCAACCCGCATTTCCTACGAAAGTGCTTAGCATCTGAATTTTGGGTATTTGTAGTAACAAAATGACTGTGGTTGGCAGTGATGTTACGGGTATCACTAATAATCCCTTTGTGTAATTAAACCAAAGTGAATGGGGCATAACGCATTAGGCTGGAAGGTAACCACTTTTGGGGAACTCGAGTAGCGACCTGCAAGGACCAGTCTATAAGAAAGTCAACTAAGCTGTAGCAAACGCCTAGTATCCGTGGTGGCCTGAGAGTCTTATTGCACTCTTTGTGAGACAGCACCCCTTGTTGAGTTTACACCCTCAGAACCCCTTAGCAGGGTGCCCTGTATCACTTAATCGTTTTCTTTCACCCTCCTAAATCATCAACTCCGCAAGTACAATATTGATTTCTTGCATTTTCCTCTACCTTTGTGGTCTAGCTGTTGACCATCGAATTAGGTCAATCAAATGATTGCCACACACTTTCCGAATAGTCGTCTCAGCTTCTCAGACTTGGATTGCCATCTGGGATAGCAAACAGGTTTTGGAGAGAACCTTGGTATATACATGGCTGTTGAGAAGCCATCAATTGATGAACTGAGCGTCCTACTGCTTCTGGCTGCTACAACGGTTGTTGAGAGTTGGAATGGCCTCAAACACTGAGACTACTGCCGCTACTACAGCTTTAAAGAGTAATGAATAAGACGAGAAAATACGATTGAAAAGGTAGTCAGATATAAGCTGTCATTTTTAGTTGAAAGTATAAGGAGATCATTAAAAGGTGAAAGGTAGGCAGATTTTATGAAATGGGTCGGTTATTACCATAGCAACTACTTGTGACTATTCCGTAGCCCGAATTTTTTCATTCAATAAGAAATCTTACTTCTACCATTAAGTAGCTAAGAACTTATTGAGAGATCAGCCTTTACTTTTTTTTAAATTGCAAGTTAAGGAGTATTATTTCATTGAACAGAAAGTGCTTTATATGCCCAGAGTTGTAGCTGGGTCTATCTCACATGTTACCGACTATTTGCTGTAAATATTAACATGTTTTCAAGTTCATTCGAGTCTAAAAATTTTTACCTTCCACTTAGCCTCCTTAGAAATCAACTTTGATTACTACCAAGTGTTCGTGTGCACCCACTATTTCTGCCCACTGAAAAATAATCCCGATTCAGTCTTTGTTGATTTCAGCTTCACAAAAGTCTCCGTTGTTTATCCCCTACATTGTCGATGGTTTGCTTCTCGTTGAAGAAAAACTGCACGGAACTGCTTGTTGTTGCTGATCGTAGGATCGCAAAACACCAGTAAGTGACGAATTTGTTTGTCACAGCACCGAAGGGATAGCAGCATCAACGAGGAACACAAATTTTAAGTGCCTTCTGGAGCCAAATTCAAGTCGTTTTGTATACATACTAATGGAAAACTTCGTTTTAAGGATGGTCGATTTTGTTTTTCTGTTACTTGAGCTAACATTTTCATGAAGCACCAAGTCGTGGCTGCCCTACAAAAATATGTCTGGATGCTCGCCTTGTGTCGGTATCAGAAGAGTGTCATGGAAAAGTGCATGCTTGATCCTCCTTCGTCTTCAAAGCGTTTAAACAGATTTCCCTTTATCATAATGGCAGTTTTATATTGGTTGTTAAGCGATTGCTTGGTCGAGATCCTTAGTATTCATGAATATCTTCGCTCAGTCATAAGGATCAATTCATCCATGTGAGAAGTGAAAAAGCAGGAATGAGCACTGATTTACCTTGAAACTAATGTTCAAAGTGTTTTCAATAGCACAGGAAATGCCCAGTTGTGATAAAATTATGGTGACACGAGGTGGGCGCTGGGGTTGCGTGCTGACTGAGGGAGGGGGCAATGCTCGACAGGTCGGACCCGTCCGCACAGTGCCCATGACCCTGTGTGTGCGTCAGCCAGCCAGACATTGCTTAGGCAAATGATGCTTTCGCCCCGTCAACCACGCTCTTTCAGCACTGTGGGTCATGGAAACATGTTTCGGGACAAAAGTACTCGCAAGTTACCAATGTTAATGACCATCTGGCCTTATTTGACGGAGTAGGTTAGTGTATTTTCCAGAACTATTAGTTTTTAAGGATTAAAATGGAATACCTTTCTTATGCAGCGCTAATACAGGCTTCGTAGCCAACACTATTTATCAGTAGGCTCTGCCAATCCAAATAAAGGAAATGCAGGGGTTTTCATGAAAAATTATTTATAATTATTAACATTATCATTCACACTAATAACAGCTTTCAAAATTATTAATAGACACTTGTGTTTGCTCAAATAGTAAAGGGAAATGAAGGCCTTAAGATGCGTGCACTCCAAGTAGCCTGCTGATTGGCTCACTCAAAGAGACCAATGGCGGCCATGAGCGCGACTCCGAGGACCACTGCGGCGAGCTCGGCCAACACCTGGCCCAGTCGCCGGCCGGTCGCCACTCCGCCGCCACTCGGCTGGCCGGCCAGCAGGTCGGGGAGCACTGAGACCAGCGCGATGTAGATGAAGCCGCCGGCGGTGATGGGCAGCAACACTGTGGTAATCAGCTCCGGCGAGAGAACGGCGGCAGCGCTGCTGGCGGTGGAGCGGGTGCCGACGCCGGCGGCCATCAAACTCCCACCGGCGCCCATCAGAGCACCGAGAGCGGTCACCAGTTGAAGCAGCATTGCCTGTCAACGAAGCAAGATATCACTCTGACCTCCAACCATTCAGAAACGGTACACATACAAACGACTTCTAAATTCCACATTCTCAATCTTCCCCGTGTGTTCTCAACCCAGAGTGTGCGGGCGCCAGAGTGTGAGTAAAGAGCGCCAATCTTCAAATCAGTCTTTACAACCGACGCTTGTCAATTTAGATTGCTAGAATGCATTAATGAGTGTTCGACATCTACTCATCACATCACCGAAAATAGAACCAAAACTACGACTGCATCAGGATAACCAGGTTTATCACTTAAAACTCGCA
Source organism: Anomotaenia brevis (assembly GCA_030710315.1). Taxonomy (NCBI): domain Eukaryota; kingdom Metazoa; phylum Platyhelminthes; class Cestoda; order Cyclophyllidea; family Dilepididae; genus Anomotaenia; species Anomotaenia brevis. The sequence goes on from JAUOZQ010000009.1 coordinate 1,450,773, forward strand.
AAAAGGGCCATCTAAGGGCATGAGTACTGAAAAGTACGCGAGTTCTAATGGGTCGAGAGGAGTGATAAGATTTAAAAAACTGAACCGTTTATTGAATTTACAGAGGCCCCGAAAAGAAGCACAAGCGAAGTGAAAGTTGACCCACATGCGTCTAATTGGTTAAGATGCGACTACTAAAATTGGTACTGGTCAAGTAGCACAAGTAAAATGATAAGACTTACTCTATGAAATCCATTATTAACCGACATATTAAGGCATCGTTTAAATTACAAACTAAAAGCCCGGGCTTAAGATAAAGGCATGAGGTTATGAAACGAGGCAATGCGAATCGAAATAAAACATACCTTGTAGGTTCCACAACCGGATTTGATGAGAATGGCATAGTCGCCAATTTCATGAGGCAGCTCATGAATGAGAACCGTCAAGGTAGTGACGAATCCCACGTTACGGCTGATTAGGAAGGATCCAGCTGCAAACAAAAGACGGGATGGTATTAAATAACACAGGGGTGCATTTTGAGCTAGTAAGATATCCCAAACTCACCGATTGCAATGCCATCAGTAAAGTTGTGCGTAAAATCGGCAGCGAGATTCAGGTATCCAGCAATTGCCATGCCTATAAAAGATTTCGGTCAATTATAAGTTCACTTATATACGAATACCTGGTTTTTTCTTCGCCTTTTTGTCCTTTAAGGCACCATTCTTCTTTTCCACTTTCGCACTCTCTGGAACATTGTGCGAGTGTTCATGGCCACCTCGCAGGAAACGCAGAACTTTGTCAATGAAAAGGAACCCAAAAATGCCAGTGATGACACAGAGAAAAACTCGGGTGTTTGCGTCACCAAGGCCGTGGGAATGGCCGTGATGGTGGTGCGGTTCTTCCTTGCTGGAGTGGGAGATAGCATGAGGAATTAAATGGAGAAATGCGTCACCAAGCAGGCCACCGGCAGCGAAGCCGAGGAGGACTTTTAGGAGATTTTGATGCTTGTTAAGATCGGGGACGAGGAGCAGAACCACGAACGGCGCGACACTGATTCCCAGAACGGCCAATGTGGTGTCCATCCACAGTTGATTCGCATTCGCAACTAAACCACGCCTGACAGTGTTATCAGAATGGCTGTGTCCATGACTAAAGTGGGAAATATAGCAGTGTTCAAAATGATACTTTAATCGGATAATACCAAAGAAAATCTTCTAAGGCGAAAATTCGTGAGTAATATTCGCCTTTCGTATAAAATACGGTTTTAAAGCTTTTGCGCTTCGAAAAACACATTTGGAATGTATACTTAAACACAGTAATGCTAAGTAACCGACATGCAACGTGCGAATGCCCACGGCTGCAGAAAGAGAAGAAATGAAGAACGCAAGAAATTCATCTTAATTTCCTTGCGGAAAGTCCAGTGTTAGAATGCTACACTCATTTCGTATAGAATGAGAAAAAACCTAATAATTTCAAGTAAAACAGTTGCCTGCCTTGCAAAAGACCCGCCAGAATTAGAATGTTCGTGAGCGAAACCGGTTTTAGATAAACTTAAAAGCAGGACACTCAATAGGACAACAGCCACGCAACGCATTCTCCCTAAAATGACACCGGGAGTGCTTTTCGTGGACCAATGGAAACACAACATTGAAACTGACCATGACCCAATTATCAAACTATTGCATTGATATAACAAGTAAATTCTATTCTTAAAAATGTCAACGAAAAATTTAAGAATATAACACTGCTTTGCGACAAATTTAAGAACGAAAAAATTGTTATTAATAAATTTTTAATTTACTTTTGATTGATTTGGGGCCGTGATTTGTTAATTTACTATGTGGCTTTTTCAGTCTTAAATGCTAATATCATTCGTTTCCTGCTCCTTAACTTAGCTTGTCTACTAATAAAGGTACTCTCTAGCCGTGCTTCATCCCAATTATGACGTACGACCAAATAGAATTGGGAAGCAGGCATTGATAACATTTGGAATACCTACAAAATACAGAGAACATGCTAGCATATATGAAAAGGGAAGCCCTACCCAGCACAATCTTTTCTGGTTTTGGTACAAGATTCCGACAATAAAACAGCATTCAACCGGAATAGGGACAAGTACCATCCACAGGGCGCGTGTACCTAAAAACCATCTGCACCCCCTCATGACTCGACTTTTAAATACAAAGCTACACAAATCCACTGGAGTGGTTTTTCCCTATAACATCATGATGCCTCAGGTCTTAAATTAATCTACCAATTCACCGGGGATATAATACCTTTACATGTATATTCATGAAATAATCCACAAACTGTACAAAATCGGCGACGATTATTTTTTATTTCTTTTGTGATGGCTCTTATCATCGCCCTCTTGAGCAGCTCCACGCTTACGCATGTTCAGGGGATTTCGAGGGTCGTAGAGATCGTGACGATCTGGGTCATCCAGCAGAGGATCCAACACTTTTCGCGCTGGAGAAGGCTCCTCAGAAACTAATTTACAACGCAACCTGTAGAATAACAGAAAAGTCGCACTTAGGCCTCCGTTATTTTGGGAGACATTTTTGTGTAAAATTTGTTTGAAAGCTTACCAACCAACAGGGTCATCGGGTGCTACCCGGCTTTCAGCTTCGTCGTCGCCTCCGTCAGTACTCTCTTTGACGTCGTCTGGCTGATGCTTACCTTGGGACATCTTCAGAACACCTCGAAGACGGGACTCAAAACGACTGAGTAGTTTCATGGTCTGCTCTTCCCTGTCCTTTCGCTGAAATTGAAAAATGGACTGGGCTAGTTAACGGCAACATAAACTATTCATCTGCCATTTTCCACATCAAATGCCGTATTCCCATAGAGCACCCACCTGCTTCGCCTTCTTCGCTCTGGCTTTGTAGCTGGCAACCTCGTCAGCGAAGTTCTCAACGATCAGTCGTGGCTTGGCGGCCTCCAGAGCCGATTTGGCGGCCCTGTCGCGCTGGTCGGCCTCCCATGCGGCGGCGCGGGCCTCCTCGTCCATCTCGCGACGGGCGCGGGCCTCCTTTGCCTCGCGCGCAGCCGCCTCCGCCGCCTCGCGCTCCGCAGCCAAGCGCATCGTCCGCGCGATGTCCCGACGCACCGCGTCTGCCTCCGCTTGCAACTCCTCCCTGCACGCATAACAACGGACGGCAAATCGACCAATACACTGTCAACCACAGATAGCCGGAGAGTGATAAATTTTAGTAAGTGTTGGTTAGAGATTTTCATGACTTCTAATTATGCTGAGATAACGGATACCAAGCACCGGAATATACCTAAACTACTGGTGAAAAGGACTTAGAAGCATTTTCCCGAATTTATGGACCCTAGTTTCGAGTATTTTTCATTGATTCTTCACTTGTTACAAAATTCAAGTTTTATTTGATCAAATACGCTTCAGTTGATGATCCTGATTATTTACTGCACACTCGCGTCTGAAAATGATGGTGAACACTTTCGGACAATGCAGATGCGCCTGAGAAGATCAAGAGGAAAAGGCAGCTGAGCAGTTTGGGAAAAGTTGGGACTTACATTCGTTTGCGTTTCTTTGTGGCCTCTTCCTCAGTCTGCAGTCGCGCCGCCAGCTCACGACGCCGTTTCCGGGCCTCCGCCTCGGCCTGCAGTTCGGCGGAGACCTTGGCGGTAATCGAAGCGTCCGCTTCGTGGTCCAGAGGGACCGTTTCCTTGGAGAGTGCCTCGTCTGCAGCCAGATCATGCGCACTCTTCCCACGAACGCGCAGTTTCTGCGGTGAAAAATAACCCAAGCGATAACAAGCAAATGCTACTGCAAACGAAGGCTTGGGTGAAAGTCCCTTAGCCACTAGCTCGCTTCTGGTTCAACGCTGCCGCCGAATTAAGCAATAAAGACCCATAATTTTGGCTTTCGAGTGCAAAATCAAATCCAGATATATATGTTCGATCAGAAGGTCTGTAAATTCGTGAACCTAACGTAGCCACCATAGCATTATCCAAAAAATAGAAGGAACCTTTCAAAAAATGTAAAAAATTACAGTGAAGTGCAGTGATAAGAAAATACCAAAACAAAATATCTCACCTGTTCCACCTCTGTAAACACCTGTTCGTCCTCTTCAGCTTCCTCACCAAATGAAAGAAGGGAAAAATTTCTAAAAAGTGAGCAAACGTAATGCGAATAACAAATTACTTGGTGGCTTTAGCAGTAGGCTGCACATCTGTTTCTTCCTTTTCAGCTTTCCTAACTTTTAGTTGACGAGGAATTATGTCATCGTATGGATTCAAGATAACACTGGTTTTTACTATACGATGCAGACGCATGGGTTTGTCGCCATCGGTAACATCAACTTCAGCTAGTCGAAGCATATTAAAAAGAGTGTTGCCAACGACGCGACCAAATAACGTATGCTTTCCATTTAATTCAAGGGCTTCCCCAAGGGTGAAGAAAAACTGGCTGCAATTGTGGTTTGGCTCTGGAGACGCCATACCAATTAAGCCACGACGGTTGAAGGACAATCGAGAATGGCTTTCAGTCTAAAGCAAAACCTCAAGATACGAAGTACAGCTTACCTTAAAAGGACCACCATAAATGCTTTCACCACCTTCACCAGTACCTGACGGATCTCCTCCTTGTACAATAAAGCCTTTCACGAGTCTGTGAAATGCAGTATCATCATAGTAGCCTTCCATGCAGAGCTGAACGAAATTCCGACAAGCAAGTGGAGTTTCTTTGGACCATAACTCGATTTCTATATCACCAACAGTCGTGGTTAAGATAACCTTTCCATTGGTTGCCGGTTCCGTGACATATATGTTACTCATTAGCACAGAAAACCCCGAATGCAATAAGAAGGTCAGGCGTAAGTTGCATGAATTACCTTTCTACAGGTTATTCAAAGCCCCTAAACAGTTCTTAAATATCTGAACATTTCTTATTAGAAATTTAAAACGTTCATATTAATTTCGCTATAAAATACGTTTCAGGAAATCATAAAAATTAAATGATAAATTTATTTTGAAGACTGGGTAAAAAAGCCATTGAAAGATGGAGACTGAACTATTAAAATTCTGCAATCGCCTTAGACATTTCAGCAAGTAACACTTACCACTTCAGGTCAAAGTGATCTGTAAGGCATATTTCCTTGGTTGGTAATGGATTCAGGAATGAAGTGAGAGTTACAGTTTTTATAGCGCCAAGCCATGTAGATTTAGGGTTCTTTAGGTATCAAGGAATCACTAATTAGACCAGCTACATAAAAAGTATTCTATACAGTCTGAGCTTTTAAAAATGTGGAAACTTTACTCCAAACACAAATTCTTAGGCATCACATGTCTCGGTAGGATACTAACGAGTGAAACATGGTCTTTTGTATTTTCAAAGGTTAAACCAGAGGTTTAATAAGGGGGATTTGTATGAAATCCTGAACCATCCGCTTCTGCGGGAAACTAACCACAGAATATACAGTTAAGGCGTAAAAATTATGCATTGATATTATTTTTCTTTAAGAAAATTATGACTAAAATTAAAGAAGATCCTTTGCAAAGGTTTCTTAGGGTCAAATAATTGCAGTTCTCACATCGTATTTGTAGTTTTTCAAGGAATCGAATTCACGACCTTGGTCTCGTTTTCGAAATTGCTGGTAGTTTTCTAGATATGGTATTCTCAAGAAGACTGATATGCTCATTCAAAGACGCAGCGGAAGGAAATATCAAAAAGAATATTAAGATAGTAAAATTTTGGTCTTTTTCATTGCTTTTGCAGGACCTTGACGATGACTTCTTTACTATCGAATATTGGAAACAACGAAAGCCAGTAAAATACCTGGATGTTGTGCAAATTTACACAAAAAATGATGAGGTTTTTCCATTTATTTTTAAGCGATCTTTAATTTATCAGTATGTTTTAGTTCTTTGGGATGGATCAGAAATGTTTATCTCACAAAAAGAGCCAGGGGGTAAAATAGAAGATTTATTTGGAAGGATCGCAGAACAGTGGAACAACTACCCTTCTTACCAATTTAAGTAAGATTGACACAACTAATTTTTAGCGCAGTGTTGAAGCAGTCAGTCATGATGTCCATTATTTCAACAAATTGCAAGGGCAACAGATGAAGTCTTTGCATACTGAAAAGCGGATTGAAGGGGTTAAATTACTTTTTTTAGTTATCTTTTTAGATTTTGAAACTTCTTAAGTGCCACAACTACCGGTGCATGGTTGTCAACAACTTCGCCATGTATTTTCAGGAAAAACATCTCAGTCGTTATTGTCTTGACTTGTTATCGAGGTATTTTTTTACTGGACTAGATTTAAGCGATTTAAAAATGGTGAGATTCGGTAACGAATGATCATTTTTCTTAATCAACTCATAAAGTCAAGTTATCTTATTTACTCCTCTTATAGAATGATGATTTGATTCATTTCTGCTGTGTTGGTGTGCGCGTGAGCCGTGAACTCCGTTCGTTAACGATTCCGATGATAAAAAAGTATTATTAATTGATTGTTGAAAGCTTTATTCCTATTTGACCATGTGTCTATAACACTATGATTTTTCATAGTGTGAACGCCTTATCCATTCTACGTTGTGTACCGACCGTCTCCAAACTTCGCAGCTTGAATCTTGAATGTGAAAATGGCCTAGATTTTTTGGCTTTAGTGAGATCTACAAAAGCATTTTTCTCACAGCTTACCAAACTCTCGATTTACTGTCCTAAAGACCCGGATATTACTTTATCGGAAAAAATTAATTTTAAAACCCACCTCTCCTTGAGAGACTTGAAACTTTCGGGTTTGAAATGGGCCAATGAGAAGGTATAGTAAATTTATCAATACCTTGTAAATTTACGCAGATCTCAACTTATATATTACTTTTTATATAGGTGTTCATTGATTTTTTGAGAAATTGCAATCATCTTCGTGCGCTGAAACTCAGTCGTTGTGAATTCGACCTAGGAAAAGCAAGTTCTTTTCGCTGTTGAAACCTGTTTATTGCTTTTGAAATATTGATTAACATTCGTGCGTTTTCAGCTCTTCAACTTTTTAAAGGAAGGAAAAACTTATCGACTGGAGAGTCTAGAAGTATCTAACTGTGGTTTCGGCACATCTGTTGATGAGTCATTTTTCAAAGAACTGAAATATCTACAGCTTCTCAAATTAGAAGGTATATCGGAGGGAAACCCAGCAAATGTCCTGAAGGTATTGCAATTGCATACTTAAACTGCATGAACCATGGTTTGCTCCTTACATTCCTTGGGGTCCATTAATTAACTTGGCTAATGCACACCTACCTTTGTATCCACACATAAAAATTCGTCGATTTGGTGCTTAGGTTAAAAGATCTCAGCAGCTAATCCTTAATGTGCATGCTTGCTAATACCCTTTAAGATGGACTTTTGACTCCGAAAACTATCTCTAAACGTATGAAAGCGCACTTAATGTCCGATGTTTAGTGAAGGGCAAAAGTTTGAGTCCATCGGCTAGCTTAATCAAGATGAAGTTTAGCCGTGCATATCTACGTTTTTTTGCCACAGAAGAGGATTTGGATCCAATTATTATAATTCTTGCTTTTTGATTCTAGGGCGTTCTCAAAGGACTAAGTAGTGTGAAAAGCCCTGTGTATGACGATTTTCTAATTGAAATCAAGAACTGCTCATTGGATCAAAGTGCTGCAGAAGCCATCAGAAGTGGTCTCCCAAGCATTCGTCACCTCACATGGCTGTCGCTCGTTGATAATGGTGAGTTTGCTTCCCACTCAAGCCTTCTGTGCATGGTGGACTTATACCGATCACCAGCTCAGTTAAGTGTTGCTAATTCTGACTGCTCTACCGCCTACCACGCACATAGCACTTTGAGTGCCCTGTGTGCAGAACAACTCTCCAAGAAGCCTGCCTGCAGGGACTCCCCTTACGAAGAGCTGCCTGTGCACGCATCTTCACATAACGACTCCAGTTATGAAGTATCGATTCTCTGGCGCGTAGGCGATTCTGATGCAGCCTAGTGTTCGCGCTTCGAGTTTCGATACACTTCGGTTGTGGCAGCTACACGTTTCTACAGCGCGAGAACTAGTTCAACTGGTTTTGGGGCTTCTAAAATGAATTAAAAATTTGAAAATGGATCGAAGAATATTTAATGGTTAGAATTTAAGAAACCAATTATAATTTAACTGTAATAACACATTTGATATATTAAAGTAAATGAAATAGGCCAGAGTTTTACTCAAAACACTCCATTTGTGTCTATTGCCACCTTTGCCCAGGGAGGTGGTCCTTACAAACACTGCTGTAATTCAGTAGTCGATGAACTGGGATTTGCGGTGCAGGCACGACTCTTGGCGTTCTTTCCACACATGATAATCCATTGAGGGGTCGCGTCGTAGGCAGTTCGGTAGTAGCCAAACATTGGGGAGGATTGGTGTAGTCAAAATCACCGACTGATCAGCACTTTTTGCCTTTTCCAGAGGTGTAGCTGGGAAGTTGACCGCTGTGATGCTTGAGTAAGTATTAGCAGAGGTCTTAAATGAGTTCAGAAATCTTCAGTTTGAGGCTGTGTCACACTCGATTCACTCAACAAAGTTGAAATTCCGATGCCAGAGTCCTCATGTGACAATCGGCAGATTTTCGAGGAAATATGCTATGCGAGAGCAATACGCAGATCGTCGTTGATGTTGCCTCATTCTTCCAATCACAGCCTCATAGTTTCTAGCTCATGCCGCCGTAGCAGTGGCCATAACTTCCTCACTCATGATTCAAATGAGGAGTCCACTTATCCATTCTCCTCGTTGTCATGGCCTAGGTCAATAAAGTGGAAGGAAGCATTTCGCACGTGATTACCTTTAATGGATTTTAAATAAATTTATTCCGAGATCTCACGTATTTATTTAGCATTTTTTGAACGTAGAAAAATGGTAAATCCTTCGTTGATATTGGTACTAATCCCATCTATCATCCTGATCATCTTAGACTTCCAATTGCGAGAAAGGCTATACAATGTATTAGTCGTATAAGTCGAAACTTTCTTTCATTGTGATTTTCGTTTACCGTCAAATTGCAGTCTTCGAGGACAACGGACTTGCAGTTATCATTGAAAGTCTGCCTCTCTGCGAACGCCTTAATCAGGTCGCTTTGAGTGGCAGCAAAGAGTCCAAGTAAGCCATTATATTTCGTCCAAACAATTTGTCGTTTAATGCTCTTATGAATGGCTAGATAACTATATTATGCTTTCATGATTAAGGCAATCTTGAAAAATTGTACGATATCTTGCAATTCGCAACCAAATAAATCTTGAATTTGCAGTAACTTTTGGAGTGCCTGGAAAGAGATAAGCCAGTGACTGATTTTGACAAACCTTGAGGGGTTTGAAACCATATTCGTGCGTCTTTCACACGATCCTACGTTGATTCACTTACTAAGCCTGAACCACGTTTCATCACACCGGTTATCCATTAAAGAATCATTTTAGCATCAAGTTAGTGTTTTGGGGGGTAAAGTTATGGCACGGTGGATAGATCCTATCAATTTAGAGAAATGGGACCCAAACTATTGACTTCTCGTGAACAGGAGAGCTGCACTTTTTTATCTATAGCATCTAATAAACAAATCTTCAAAAGAGGCTAATTAGTATGGCAAACTCAGGGTCCCATTTTCAGTATATCCACCGGTAGGAAGATATTGGGGTCAAAAGTTGCCAGCCACTGGGGAGCCTAAAGATTTGCCGAAATTGCAGAGAAAGAAGCAATGCCGTGATCTTTTGTCTTTCTGATTAGAAATGAATGGCTGAGTCAATTAGAGACAGCCCTGAGCGAAGACAAATGTGTAAGTCTTCCTAACCTCCTTTTATATCCCAAAGCGCGGAAACAAGCCATAACCACGCTAATCCAATAACCGGATGCGCTCTCACCCAAAGGTCTCGAATACCCTTCGGAGAACTTATTTACATCAGCACTGAATTAGTTGCAATTTGCTCACGAAGTAGTATAAAAGTTAGCTTTCTGCAGCACATTTTTCTATGAGGTTTTCAACGATGTCGCGCTGGTAATGAATCCGCTACCTTAGGTTTGGGATTTTCGCAATTAGTTCCAGACATGAGCATTGAGCCAGTCAGCAGTTATCGACATCACTCAGCATAACTAGCATAAGGCGAGGGAGCGAAAATTACGGTGAACTGGTTCTGTCAAAAATACAAATGGTGCCTTGATTTTCGAAGTGGGCTGCTAGTGGTATCTCTGAGTGGGCTGAGTTGAGCCCACTTTCATTCAGAGAAACAGCAGAAAAACCGGAATAGTGAGCGCAGGAGAATATGGTTATATAGCGCAGATCTGCTCGTCATAGTGGTACTTGAAAAGTCATTAATGTAGTGCAGTTAATTTGTAAAAATTTGGTGATGTTCAACTATTTCTTGAGGGGAATATACTTTTCCAAATGCCCAACAACTGGCCATTTCTGCGGCTATTGCGACAGAGAAGAGCTTGTTTAGGCCTTTTAGAGGCGATCAATACAGTGCTCACTGTATGCTGTTTAGAGCTCAGCATGAGTAAAATTCAACGGGGAGATCTACTTCTTCTTCTTATTTTTTTCACTGACGCTTAATGCTTTATACCGATGCACTATGCACACTTCCGAATGGAAATGTTTCATGGAGATTTTTCAACGTGTCATCTTCATTTTTTTCAGAAAGTGACAAAACTAACTCTAAGAGGATTTGATAAGTCAACCGAGCTAGGGGACTTCTTGAGCAATTTGGCCAAGAAGGGAGGATGCGGCATAGACAACCTGGACATTCGCGACTGCACGATTAAAGACGAACAGGCCCGTGGCATCTTTTCGCTCATCCAGAGCGTCGATCCCAAAGCGCCCTTCACCCTCCTCTTCAATGGTTCCGGTTTTCGAGAGCACGTGAGTTACACACATACTGATCATAACTAATCAGCTATCGGTTGTAGCTTCTTGCTAAGGAGCTTTCATTTAATGACAATCTTTCGTAAATTCCCATATAACGAGCTGCTCAAGTGATAGGATTCAGTCAAAAACCATTTAATATTGACAGTAAGGAAAAGTGTCAAGTAAGGTTTTTGATGTGACGGTGATGGTAAAGAACTGTCATGTTTTTTACATCATTTATCTAAATTAGTGGAATCAAAGAATTCCAATTCTTTTCGAATTTTAATAACCTGATGTATGAGCTCGACATTTAGACGAAGGGAATGTTTTCTACAAGAAATAATCGTTATATGCTTAATATTTCGTGTAAAGACAAACTAACGTTTCAATGATTTTTTATTTTTATTGTGACTTTCCTGTGTAATTTATTGCTAAAATCTCTGAAATTTCATCACGTTGCGGTTACCCATTGTGTTTTTCCTTTATTATAGACGCGGAGGAGTCTCGAAAACCTCATAGAAAGTAAATGGCGAAACCAAACCGGAATGAAAGTCAGCATTATCATGCAAAGTGTACGCAATTTTGAATTCTTCCTTATTTGCTTTGTTTTTATTACGTTGTAAGTTTCCGGACGTTAATGAAAGTTAGTGAAAAATCTTCTCTGATACCACCTACTCATTTGGAAAAAGAACTAAACCGACTTTAAAATGCGGTATACAGGTGGTTCATCCAAACCGCCAATTGGCATCGCTAAAGAGGCAGGAGGTGGTGTTGCCTCCGTCATAGAAATAAGCTCTCGGCTTTCAAAAAAACAAATGCGGCATAACCTAGATTCCGCCTAGGAGCGGAGTTGTACGGTATAAGTGCTCCTTTGTTTGAATAAAGTTGTTTCTTTTTTTAGGGTTTCGAGTCTCATGTTGACGCGTCTCAGTCAATCACGAATGGAACTCCAAGCATGTTGGAGTTAAAGAAATTCGAAGAGGCCATCACGACTCCATCTTTCGATTTTTGTGAACAGGATAGTGTGAGTCTTGGTGCACTAAAACAGCTATCTACCGTATACAACACAATAATAAACGTGTTACTATTTTAAGAGACCTCTTAAACTGTTGCGTTGCGGTTTCAGACACCAAATAATGTTTTTGTAAAAATCTTTAATATTATTAATAGCAACCTTAAACTATAATAATGGGGTTGTAACTTCCGGTATGCAGGAGCTGACAAAAATCGAGGTACAGCTCAGAGCCAAGCGGGCGAATATGAACGTGGACAGCCTGAAAGGAGTGTGCGAAGCCATTAATCACTCGGAGATTGTTCTTAAAGAGTGCGAAAAGTTGGCTCCCATGCAAACGAAACTGCTGGATGCTGCTCTAGATCCCGAGACCTGCGTTGCAATGGTCAAGCAAGTTATGGAAGAAATGAAAGAAAATCTAAAGGTAATTGGCAGGCATTTTTGAGATTATGTTGGATCTTTTCTACAATGAGGTGAATCCTGATTGGTCTTTTTGAGCCAAGAATGTGTCTGTCACTTGGCACTCGCTGTGGCTCACCGTTTCAAGTACAACAGAGGCAGTTAGCCTTCCATTCGTGGTTCCACTTATAGTTGCAACTCCCTCTAACGGCTCTCAGTGCTTCTGTAAACCCTTCCGGGCTGCCCCTGTTGATAATCATATAGCTTGCACAACGCCAAGGCTTGAGCCCCTTCCCGTGACCAGTTTTTGACGCAACGCAGCGCCCTGTCTCCAGCAGGGCCAATGGAGGCATTCTGCTGCGCTGTTTTGATACTCGTGCAGTGAGCCATGCACACCTACCCCTGTTCTTTTCCTTGAAGCGCGTCTCTAGTTCCTTTTAGCTTGAATGGTGATGGGAAAACCAGTTTCGATAGACCCACCAAATTCTCGTTCTAGCGGATTTCAGGGAAGGGTTCACAGGGTCTGAGTCTGGGACAACTCGTGCAGGCTGATGTAAGAGCGTTCATGCACTAACAGCGGAATAATCGCAAAGGGCTCCAATAGTCAATAGGTAATTAAAAACGCAATTCTCGGGGAAAGCGGCATACTAAATGTGTACTGAAATGTACTGTATTATTCGACCATGATTGGATAATCGCAGAAATATATCTTAACATCTAAAGTTGTTGTAGGGTTGCCGCAGAGTTCAATGTGGACTGAGCATATTAATTGACAGATATGAAAACTTAAGATTTGTGTCTATTGTTTTAATCAAGTTCCACTCAATTAAATTGGTTAGTTCACATTAGAAGGGAAGTGTGTTATTTCATAATAAAGTATTCTAAGTGTAATTAATTTTTCTCTATGAAAAGAAAAAGCTTTTTGAGTCGCGGCTGGTAGCGCTCTTGAAGTGAAGCCGCAGGTTATTGATTCCGGTAATCATTTGGACTTGATGCACTTTTTCGCAGGAACTCCTGGTTGAAAAATTGAAGGAGACCTCTCAGAAGCTATTGGGGATTGTGCAGAAAGAATGTCGTCAATCCTATGCCTCGCTAACAAGCTTCGTCCCTGAAGAGAATAATGGCTTAGAGGAGGCCATGACTCATATCTTCGACCGCCAAATGGAACTCTCCATCCGGTCATTGGTAAGCCGGCGTCTCCCTAATCTCCCTTCAGCCCTCTCACTTTCCTAACCGGTCTTTGCGCTCTTTGGCAGCTTTACGATCAGAGAACGAAGCTGGTGGAAGAAATACTTTATAAGGTGGTCAAGTCACTCAATGATGATGCTAGAAAGTGCCTGGAGCAATACCCCGAACGAAGTCAACTGATTGCCAAGCCTGCTGCCGAGAATCCGGAATATATGGTGAGTTTAGTGCAGAAATTTTGCTGAAGCTGCCAACACACAGTAGTCTTGCTTTACTTTGAAATTACGTTTCACAGTCGTCCTAATGGATAGCAAACCCTTAATTACAGGTCTTTTCCACCCAAGAGAAACAAGGTAAGCCCTTAAATAATGTTTTTTTTTGCTTCGTTTGCGTTAAATGATTTATGTGAGTCGTTCATTGTAATACCTACAGCTTAAAGGCTCCATTGTGGAATTCGAAAACCTGAATAGAGGGGTCAGGTTGCATGGAAACAGAAACAACTTCTGGAGTTAACAGATAGATTCTTTAATTATTAACTAGGTTGGATTTGTCTATCAGACAGCAGTTATTAAATATCTTCCCTTATATTGAGACTTCATGCTTTTAAGACGTCTTTGTAACTTTTCAGATACAGGCGTCCAACAAACTTCCTTTAGCTATTCAAAACCCTCTACAACACTGGAAACCAAAAAAACAGGCTAGTTGGTCTTCTGCATTTTACTAATCAGATATGTATTAACAATTATTGTTGCACTTAAATCCTCTGAAACAGAGTGAAAAGGCACAAACATGAGCATTCAGAGACGTTACGTTATAAATGCAATGCATAATGTCCTTCTAGTTAAAAGATTGTCAATTGTAATTTATCAAAGACCAATCTTAGTGCTTGTGCATCCTAGCCACCAAATTCGCAAGTTGTCGTTCTTATTTCTAGGGCAACATGTTTCTATTACATCATCAGTAGCTCAAGATTCCCGAGGTTTGTCTACTTCCTATTCTTTTCTAAGTGTGGTGTCAGAAGAAATGAAAATTGCATTGGAGTAAAAAGAATATTCGTTTTTGGTGACTAAAAATAAATAGCCTGTTAATCACTTAGTAAAACTGCCATCCGGTGTAGATAGTACATTAAGGTTTGGAGTGGGGTTTTTGAAACTGGTTGATGTGAGGTACGTATTTTTGCGTTCTTCATTTTGAATCAGACAAAAATCGAAACCGTAGATCTGTACGATCGTCACGGGAAGGTTGGTTTAATCCGAACCCAACATAACTCTTAATGTTCCTGAAATTTTGACCAAAAAGTGATTAGTTGTCTTAAAATACGAACAATAATGTTCTCAAATAACGACGTTTATTAATATTGAGAGCCTCATTGATCGACACAGACTGAAAGACTAACGCCGTCGCCATTAATTTCTGACCTTTAATCAGATTAGAGAATATGCAGCTATTTTCCTTAAAAACGCAATTTAATTGTACAGAAATGCAAAACTGACAGTGACCCAGTCTTATCGTTGTGACTCGATTTTGGTGTCAACATGTAGTTTTAAAAGAAAAATATAATAAAAGTGCAGCCAAGTAGAGAATGCTTTGTGTCATTAACCTAGTGTTTGTATAGCTATTCAGTCTGATTATTGATTTCAGGGGAGTACGTGAATGTCTCACCAACCAAGTCAATGAACAGTGAGTTTACACGTGATTCATAGCCCACATTGTATTTTCAACGTAGGAAGTGGGTGAACTGGTAAAGATGTATGCAAAACAATCAGGTTAGAAGTTGTGCGATTGTTGAAAGCTTCGCTGTGTTATCAACACCACATTTGAAGTAGATATAGGTTGTCATTTCGTTTTACGGTAGAAACCGGCATCGATTGATTTTTGCTCCGAAGATTCAGGTAGAATTTGCTTGCTCCGAGCGACTTCTACGATACTAAAGGTACCATTTACTCGGTTTAAGGGAACGCTTTGTGGTTCGTTACGTCGAGCAAGGTTTTTGCCATTGTATGCAATTGGTTAAATCAATGATTGCTTTCAGTGGAAGTGTTTAGAATTCAGTGTAGCTGAAATACGGATAGCGAAGGCCGTATTGGATCGAGTGAATAGCTGCCATGCCGTTGACAGGGTTTGCATACTTTGACACAGATCCATCATTGTCATTCCTAAAAAAGACATATTTATTTGCTCTTCAAACAAGCTGGATGCAAACAATTGCTTGTTTTACACCGACATAGGTCAAGCGCCCATCGTCTCCAACGAACTTGGTCTGAAGGCACGAAAGGTTTATGAAAGTGAGTTTTATGATTTCTTTCTAGCCCTTCTCATTAGCTGACATAAAACAGCTCATTGAACGTGTATATTAAAGGAATCGCAGTGGTGGAGTGTATGCGGTTCTATTTTGAAAGTGGGAAAATTACTGCTTCAATGACAATTTCAAACAGCGGAATTTCGCTGAATATCTTAAAAAATATCCTTGAAGTAGTCGAGCAATGGCATCGTAACATTAGGAGAGTATGTGAAACACTTTGTTTAAAAGATCTGGAGTTTTGCAACTCTAGGCCTATTCCTTCTCTCGAAATATTTGATATTTACTCATGCTTCAGGTAATGTATTCGTGATAACATTAAGCGTAACATCAGCGACATTTTATTGTGTAAACTAAAGTGAAAAGTTGTTATTTTTAGATCTCACGCCCGAAACACCCACTGACTTTAAAATCGAGTCCCCCAAATTAACCGAAGGTAAATAGTGGCTAATGGTGCAAAGCCGCACACATTAAAAGGCATGACCATCATCGAATGGCCCACTTCCATTGACCCACTCTAACGTTACCTTCAGTAAATGTTTTATTTCTTCCATCTCAGGAGGCCTTCTTGACTCGGGTGTAGCCCTTGGCCGCCCAAGAAAACCCAAAGTAAAGCCTTCCAGAACCATCATTACTGAAGGTAGATTGGAGGCTTCGCATGCACCTCTAACCACCAATGACCTGTTTTTGGAGCCGAAATCGGAACCTAATGATAGTAATGCTGAACCCTTGGCCGTGTAAGTTTCTTGCCTTGAATGTTGCCTAATTGAGAAAACAGTAGGCAATGCAAATCATGCAACGAGGCTGGATGGGTGGTGGAAGAGCTGGCACGCTGACAAGCTCTCTTATGAGGGGTGTGAATGACGAACAAGTACTGGGCCACAGTTGCTAGTCTTTGGAAGCCATTTTGTAGCAGTGAGTGCGACTCAAAAACGTGGTTGCGCCACCAAAAGTAGGCATGTGGGGGGAGTTGGAAGAATTGGTCAATATGGACATCGGAAGAGCCAGATCACTATTTTCGTCAAGTTGTGGAATCATCGCTGCCCAAAACGGGAGTTTTCTGGAAAACTGCAATTTCATTTCCGTTTCAGAAGTCCCTCAGTCGAGCCCAGACAGCCGGTTATTGATACCAAACCGGGTATTTGTGTTGGTGCAAGCACTCTGGGTAAAGTCCAATTGCGGAAAGTGGAACCACGATCCCCGGAACGTACGTTTTAGAATGTTCTTTGATATCACTAAGTGAATGTCACAGATTCGACTCTTCAATTTCTGTGGTAGGTTACAATTACCAAAAATATTTAAATTAAAATGTAATAGTAGATTTATGAATGCACATAGAGTTTCAAAGTACCTAAAAAAGCACTATTGATGAACTCCTATTGATTCTGCCCCATAATTACTAGTACGGCATTTAAATTCATACCTCGTAATGGTTCAACAGTTGAACTATTTCTATTTATTGTTTCATTAAGAGCCGGCTGTCCTCTATCTGCAAATTTTTCGATTTTTTCCTATGTTCTCTTTAACAGTTTGTAGTGTTTCCAATCCAATTGCGCAATTTCTTCAAATACTTACCAACTCGAGGTTCAAGTATTGAAATTATTTATTCAGAGGCATAAAAGTTAAAATAGGGTAGTTTGTTTGGATACCTGGAGACTAAGGGTACGTCTGACAGGGGCGACACGAAGACTTTACAGATTAAAATATATAAATGTTCTGAGAGTATAGAGTCTACTTATGGCAACAGATTGCAGCTTCTATGCATGGCTGAGACACAAGCTCATAAATTAGAATTTTCTTCCCTATCAAGCTGTTGAGAGGACCGAGTGGAATGAGAGACATGTGAGCAGTGGGACAAGTCCGTTTCAGGAGAAGGTGCAGCTCTTCGAGCGGCAGTGCTGCAATTCCAGGTCCGAAAGCAGTCGTCAGAGCAAAGTCCCCGTGGCCTCTCACAAGAAGAGTGAGTCGGGCAGGACATCGGGGCTTCGGCCACTCCCCGATCCGAGTGAGTCTCAGATGCCATGGGACCTTCCTCGGGATAATGGGAAATAACATCAGTCGGTCGTTATCTACTCTACAATGCTAGGAAAAACTGTTTTCCCAAAAAATGGAGGTAGTCGAAATGTGATTAAACTAGTTAACTATAAATTGAGGTGTTTGTTTGGCGCAGCTTCTCGAGGTGCCACTGTTTTCTCAATAATCTAAAGCGCACTTTCTGATGGTTTTATTACATACACCCTAGCAACTGCGGCACCGTGATGAGGGCTTAAGCTAAAGCAATGTTGCAAATAACGTAGTTCCCTACTCGTTGTTCACTCTAAATGTATTCTGACAATGCATTTTCCGATTGGGATTATTTTGACACAAAGACAAAATCCCGGTGCCAGGCGTCAGTAGTACTTATTTACCTGAATTTTTGCGGCCTACTGCCATTTGCCGAACATAAGTAACACTTACTGTGAAATGGAAATATCAACCCCTTTCTCCGAGGTATCAAAACACAATCAATAGTATTATACTACAAAAATATTGCTCGTATTTATACTTTATTTTCATTTTAGACGCTCCCACCAGTGACATAGATGAATGAAAATCCCAAACGCTATTCGACCCGTGACGACTTTTTTCCAAACTCATTTATATTTGAAAAAGTGAATTTATCATAAACTTACAATGCCTATCCAAAATACCATGTGACTTTAATTAGAATAATCTCCAAGTCAATGACCAGCAAATGAAACAAAGTCGTTATTCATACAAAAGAGAAATCAAGTGCATACACAATGATGCGACCATACAAATCGGTGGCCTTTTTGAGAATAAGAACAACATTTTTACAAGCCACACCGTTCCTGACATCAAATGTTTGGACACAGTTAGTGTTTGTGGGGTGGAATGTGGATACCACTTTGTCCTCCTTAGAGTCATTCCAAGACTGCATCTGGATCTCCCCGGGAGCAAATCCACCTTGGAATTGAATCCTAAGACCTGAAATTACTAGGGCTTCTTTAAATTCAACTCTTATCCACTGCTCAGAACCCGGGTTAGATTGCCAGCAGGTTTCGGGATTCTCGTCAAATAAAAAGGCTTTTCCATACTTCCGAGTATCATTATTCAGAACAGAACTGACAGAGAAGCGGCAAATGTGGTCTGCTAGGGACATCGCTTGGAGGAGAGGATGATTGATGTGGATGGAGATTGATCAGAGGTCGCGGCTCACGTTAACGGACCCTACTAGGGCATAAATAAAACCACATAAATCAGGAGGTTGATTGAAAAAGGTCTATGAGTGACAAATGTAAATTTAAGCAGAATACCGACATAAGCATACCTGCATAAACGTGGTTTGATGGCCTTGACGTACAACGTTGGGGCTGATGAATTGATATTTCAACAGGACGGGTGCAAATTTTATGAAATAACTTAGCATCGACCTACAATTTCGCCTTTTATTATGATTAATTAAATATTCATTTTTAAACATTCGATAAAATATATGAAAAAAAAGAGTAAAGACAATTACATATTGAATTTTTTTAAGTTGTTAATATTTTTTGTAATAAGCAATAAGATATGCCTTAAAAGGGACGTGGTATTTTCGCAGATACCGATTGGTTTATAACGCCTTCGGGCCTTCATTAGCCTGTTCAGCATTTTCACTGGGAAGTGCAGTCCGGTGGCTGGTGTTTTGCGATCAGCTGATCCAAACTTGTCATTGGTGGAAATCCCAGAGGCTAGCATAACATCGAGACGAGTCTTTGGAACCTTTGGTGGCGTTTCTGCTCTCGTAACGCTTTCTCAATTCAGTAGTGTCATATTTCTTAGGTTGGGTAGTTTCAAATATATGTATTACTTATCACGAACTAGGTTTTCTTGTCAATCAAGCTGGATTATTAGTCACAGTATTACAGTTCCTTCTAGCCTAGTTTATTTTGCTTCTCACAACTTTCTCTGTCTGTGTCATTAGTACAAATGGAGCAATTGAAGGCGGTGGCGTTTACTGTATCCTTTGATTTTAATTTTTACGCTTTTAGCATTGATTTATTTATCGACCTTAACGAAGCATAGTTATGATAAGCCGTGTTCTTTGACCTGCATTCAGTGTTCTGTGTTGCTCTTTACATCTCTGCGTTGGTTGAGGCTATTTGCTCTAATTTTGTACCCGGAGGTTTGAGAAAGTTCATTTTAAATATTATCTCTAGGCATTATTGTCGACGGTGAGATACCAGAAGTATCGTTTTGATGGGAATATCCATACGTCAGCGTCGTTGACTTTTTTGCCTCCTTGTTTTGTGTATCGGTAGTCGCATGTTTGTGCCAACCAGCATTCTAATGCTCTCCGTAGGTGGTTTGTTTTTTTTTCCAGTACAAATCTATATTTATTCGTTGAAGGAGCTTGATGGTTTTTATGGGTTTTCCTATTCTTGAAGTGTTTAGTTAATCCTGGAAAACGTTTCCGGTGGTGCAGGTAGTGGGTGGAGTGGTTGGTATTGTGTAGCTGATTTGATGATGGTCTTCATTGGTGTTTTTGGAATTGTTTGAGTTCTTCAAACATCGGGAATCGGAAACACTTCTTAAATGAGGATCCAGGTTTATTTATTAATGTTTTCTAGGATACATCGAAGTCTGTCAACGTTAAAAATTATATACTAACAAACACAGTTGTACTCCGATTGTTCTGTCGGGTTAGAGTCTTGCACATACCTTTGCCACTCCCTACTTTGTTCTAGCTGGTCTTCGCCACGTGCCATTCGATGTGCCAGTGCCGTGGGTGAACGGACTCATCTACGACCACAGTGAGCCCAACGAAACCACTGTAACGGTCCCCTTCACCGTATTCAACTCCACCACGTTGCAAAACAATCCCTTTTGTTGGTTACTTTTGTTTCAGAAGCCATATTTATCGCTCCAGTTGTGTAGATTTTAATAAAGAAATTTCAGCAACCCCCAGCTATAGAAACAATCACTGGGAAAGAAAAAACTGAGTGCACCCCAGTGCCTGGTGTGAAAGTGTGATGTAAGCTCGGGTCTTGAGTTTTAGTGTTTGCTGCTGCTGCTGGTGGTGATGATGATGGTGGTGGTGATGCCTGAATCCGACAGGAAATAGGTTGTTCGTTACTGCCTTGCATGGGAGCCCATTTACTTGCCAATCAGTTGTCCCGGAACTGTTCCAAGTCTTCCAGATGAAGGGTTTCTTGGTTTTACCAGATCATCTAGTGGACCTTGTTAATCTGTTTTAATCTATCTACCCTACTGTAGGGGGTTCGCTGGGCTAAAATATGAGGTGGTGGACTCCTCCATAATCGGAGGTTAGGTGCTGTGCATCCTGCTCCCACGTCTGGGTAAATTGGTCAGTTGCATTTGCGCTAATTGAGTCTACTAGCTCGTATGCAGTACTTGGAAGTGGGAACGAATTAAAATGCCTTTTCACTTTAGCCATCCACACAGTGGACTATGCGGGCGGTGGGCAGATGTACTTTTCATTCTCTTTGCTGTCCTTTTCTCGGGGGTCACTGGCATCATGAATGGCGCAAGTATGTCAGTTAGTTGTCAGATTCCGCTCGACCTTGCTGAACCCGACTGTACTACTGAGTCTAGGTTAGGTGTGGTTATACTCGTGTCAAACCAAACTGAAGTTCGATTGCAGACGTTAGCGCATTAACTGCTCTGCCGAACTCTGGATGAAGAGAAACATGCTTACACCCCAGCCGAGAGAACTCGGGGTACAGCATAGTGACCTAGCACTAACACACAAGTCAAAAGTGCTGTGTTGAGGAACACGGATGGAAAAATATGCACTGGCTATTGGTACGTTCGATATTGGTTGGAAGCTACAGTGTTGGGGTTCTGGTCGGCTTCTTCAGTGTATTACCTTCAACTACCTCAACTACTTCTGTAGAGCGATTGTTTAGTAACAGCATTTCTGTGGCAGCACTAAAAGCTACAGGATGTGCGGTGGCTTGGACGGGTAGATAGGTCATGCACTGATCAGTCTTAGAAATTATTGCATTTTTTAAGGCGAACTGAAGAGACCTTCGGTCTCCGTACCACGAGGGACTTTGGCTGCAGTGGGCACCACTATGTTCGTCTACCTGGTCTTAGCAATCCTGACAGCTGCGACTTGTAGCAGGTAAGTAGTTTCCGGTTGAGCCTAGACTGGAAGTGTTTCGCCATGAGGGGTTCGCCACCGTATTTTGTAGGTCTCTTCCGGTAAACAACTAGGCTTATATGCAGAGCATCTCCTTTTGGCTACCACTAGCTGCCATCGGGGTGTTGGCTTAACTCTCCGCGGCGCTGGGTGATCTCGTTGGTGGATCGCGGGTGCCGGAGGCTCTTGCCAACGATGAGATTTTCGGTGCGTTGGTTTTTCTCCGATGCGATTATCACACATTAGCCGACATCAGTGTTATTGACCCACCTACTAGGCCTCTTTCCACCTTCGCTCCTTGGTGGTAAATTCTCCCATTCATCCGAGACTGTCTGTTTTTCTCACCTAACCCTCAGAGCAAGATATCGTGAGACGATTTCCTGGGTATTTTGTCCTTCGGTTTAATGCAAGATTAAGGAAATAAATGTGTACAAGGTCGCTTTCTTGACTTTGAACCTCCTTCTGGAGCGGTCTACTCTGGTGCAGGTAGTAGCAGTAAGGCGCGAACAGGGGGTGCCTGCGGTGAGTGGCAAACCGAGTGTTGGACTGTCACACACTCATGTGAGTCAGTGGCAGATAAGCGAATCAACTTGAGGAAAAGATTTGGGGACCGGAAATGCGCTGACTAGTTGTTTAGGTGTTTGTCGATGGCTCACCCTTGAATCTGACTAAATTGCGGAAAGTTGAGTACCGTTGTGGGCCTAGAGGTGGGAAAAAGTGAGT
Organism: Anomotaenia brevis; assembly: GCA_030710315.1. NCBI lineage: Eukaryota > Metazoa > Platyhelminthes > Cestoda > Cyclophyllidea > Dilepididae > Anomotaenia > Anomotaenia brevis. The sequence goes on from JAUOZQ010000009.1 coordinate 1,473,372, forward strand.
TCTCGTGGGCTAAAGCGAGGCTGCTTGAGGATGTCAGACTTGATCCGTGTCTACCTTTTTGGGGCTTGATTTATTGATGTGATAACCGACAAAGCCAGCATAGTAACGCTGATATTGATTGATGTAAGACTGCGGTACTACAGTACAACAAGTGTTAGTGGATTTGGAGGAACGCAAACCCATTTCCTAGATTGCCACATCCACTAATTGGCAGATCCTGGGGCGAAAACCTGTTGCCGTTATTCTGTTCACTTCTTGCAATAGGTCATATTTGCCTATTTCGACTACTCACCCCTCATTTACGGTAAGTGAAACTAATTTTGTTTTCTTACCGGTCTGATTAATTTCCCATCAAATCCGGCTATCTATCGAACTCGCATGGATGAACTTACCCGTGGGTACCTGTATTTTTGGGAGCACCCCCTTGCTGTGCTTTTAACTTGAGGCATACAAATCGTCTAGCTGTTTTTTTCGGATGCTTAAACCCTTCTGCATCAGCAGGATCCATAAATTCCTCACGAAAAGCCAGATAGCAAAGGCATGTGCATTACGAGAAAATCTGGCCACTCTTCAGAACCTAAGATACAGATGTGGCAGTGTGGTTTTTAATACAAAATGAACTAGGAAAAGCACAATTGAGGGCATCTCACCTCATAGTTGGGCGTAGCATAACAGAAGCCCAGGCTTAAATGACCATAGGGAGGGTTCCCACCATTCTCATCGCGTATTCACCTCTAAGAAGCTAAAAGGTCGTATAGGATTCTAAGAACGAAAAAATCGAGTGCTTAATGAGCGCATGGCGCCACATTTTAGACGTCAAATATGGTACGCTGAGCAAGCTTCTTTGCGGCTGAAGTATGTCCTCACCAAGGGCTGCTAGTGAGTGATGGTTTGATTTGTAGGTTTTACTGTACCTACAGTACCTGCAGTCAAGGGCCTGAGCCACGGGGGAGTGTCTACTAAGTGAGCCAGAACGACTGGTGGCTATGGTAGCATTCGTTTGGATAACTCCTCTAAGTCATCAACACAAGTTTGAGGAATTAGATGTTCAGAAGCTGTGTTGTCAGCTCCGGTCAAGTAAACAAGATCCGTGAATCATACACTCACTAAGAAATTGATAGTTTTTGCCTATTTTCGAAAATTGCTTTATGTGGCTATGACGTGACTGTTTTGTTAGTTTAACCAACTTATCCTGCAATTTTCTTCATCATTTTCAGTATCTCTTCTCAGGCTCATGAGGTGGACCACCAGGGGCGGGAATCCTCTTGTGGCCGTGCTGTTCACGCATCTCGGTGTTCAGGTGACCAGTCCTGCAATTTATCCCTTGGCTGGCTTTATTTACAAGTCAGGTATACTTCAAAGTGGATCACTATGAACTGTCATATTTTTTAGAAATTTACCCTCGAAAGATTCTCTGGAAGTTCTTTACAGGCAGTGGTTGAAACGCAGTAACTCGGTTTATCAGGTCTTGAGATGAGGTACCGTGAAATTGATAAGCGTGCTCGAAATTCTAATTCCAAAGCTGGTCTTCTTCACTGGAAACATGAATGCCATCGATCCAGCCTTGTCAATCTTCTTCCTTCTGGCCTATGCTTTGGTCAACCTCGCCTGTGCACTGCTGGACAGCGCGTCACCGGCGAATTTCAGGTAATTTGTTGTTGACATTTATTTCTAAAATTTATAAATGTCCTCTGATTTTCTGAGCCTGGGATAGTTATGTAGTAATATTCACAGTATTCGTGTGATTTCGCAGGCTCACGAACCGATTCAGTGTGAGAAACCAGGTGTTTGGAGATGGATCGACCTGGTTCTATCTGGTGGGAAAAATAAGGTTATCATAGCAGACGTTAATCAGGGTAGAGAAGGGTAAAATTGCCTATACCAAGCATTCCCGAGAAGCGGGTCAGGAGAGGGTGTTTTGTCCTTTCTGTTAGCAGTTACCATTGTTGTAGACTTGTGGCTATCCGGAGTATCAATGGGACGAAAATCCGTATTGCACACATGGTCTGGTTGTGGCAGCCAAGTCAAGAAGATAACAAGCATATGGTGTTAGCTAGAGAGTACAGGAGAGTGTATGGTTGGTAGTATAGAATCAGATGGTACAGGTGGCGAAGCAGGTCGTGCTCTTGGTTGGTTGACGTCAGTTGCATGATTCGTCCTCTATGCCCATCCTTGCCCTCTCACTACATAACCAGTTTTTCATCTCGCTTCGGCTCTAACGGGCGACTGTTGAGGGATTACCGAAAAGACGAATCTCTCAAAACCAGATTTACTGTGAGACACTAACCTAACGACGACTAACGAGCTTATTGTGGCTCTTACATGGTCCCTAACGATCCGAGTGGAGTGCATTTAGTTGGTAGAAGGTGGTAAGTATCGTTCGTGGCGTTCAGTTGCTGGTACAAACAGACATCAATGTGTTGCAATTGTTTCCACGAGGATGGATTAGAACGGAGTAGACATTTGTCTTGGAACTAGTTAAGCTGACAACAAATTTCTCCACGACTTAGCAGGTGTCATTTTTAATCCTTTTCTTTGGCCAAACCCAGAATAGGTACCATTACTAGCACTGCCCATATTATAAACCGGTGTGTTTCGTTGGCACTTTGCATGGAATGAGACTACAATGCAGCATGACTTTCTACACCTTTTCAGCAGAGGCCGTGAAAGAGATGCGCATTTTCTCTGTTGTCTTCCTTTCATATTTAGGCTCATCTTCCTCCATTTGATTTGATTTTATTTTGGAGTTGACGCTTTGGGACATAAATTTTTACATGGTTTGTGTGGAATGAATTCATTTTAATGACTAATAACAGTGGATATCCCCTATTATAAGGGGGATTTTTTCACACACTTGATATTATATTTCTTTAATTAAAGAACTGCAATTTGACTATGATACATAATTTGCCTCTCGTATGGCTTGTGATATTGTATTTAAATAGAATTCAGTAGTAATTTTGTTTAGCAGACCCACGTTTAAGCCATTCCACTGGAGCACGGCGTTGCTGAGACTGCTGAGCTGCCTCATCATGTGCATCCTCATCCGGCCCTTCGACACACTCGGGGTGATTCTCTTCTTGGCCCTCCTCGTTCTTTGGCTCCACTACCGAGGCTTTCGGACAAGCTCTCATCTTCCACCAGGTAACGTAGGCTGCTCGTGCTTATTGAATCCGACCAATCACCTTGGCGGGCTTTGATTGAATAACAAGATTTGGAGCTGATTCACCATCATCCATCCACTTTGTCTATCACTGTTAAAGGTCTTTTGTGAAGAAGTAGCCACTCACCAGAACCTGGTAGGAAGTTAACCACGCTCACACCCGGGATTGCGCAAAATTTCAAGTCGAATCATTGATCAACAAATCGTATGAAGGGTTAGCATATACAGCAGTAAGCTCGCCTGGCTGTAGCATAATATGAATTAATGTGTCTACATTACTGACAGAAAGAGGTTTAAATTGGCATCACCAGATGTTCCATTCACCTCAAATTGCGCAAACAAGCCACAAATATTTGCAGATTAACGCATGCGAATCCAGTTGACTATTGTGGAGTTTGTTGACAGCAATCCTCTTTGTGCATGTCGTTAATTCTGCATTTCAAAGCAAGGACCAAAGCGTTGCTTGCTGTGTATTTATCTTTGGAACAAGACCTCTCGATTCCTTTTCGGCTGATCACGACCACACCGTAAATAGACATGGTATCGGTGACCGTTAAGTTTCGCTTGCGAAACGGGAAGAAGGACTTCTGCTTATTAATCGTATTTTAACATTTTCTAGAGTTGGAGATGGAATCGAATCTTGCAATGGTTTGTTTCGACAGCTTATTAAGGGTACGTTTAGTTGGTCGTAAGTGAATAGTGGTTTAAAAAAACGAGCATGCTCCACACTTTGGCTTCAGATAATCGGTTAGCTTGATTTGATGCAATAATGATTTTCCAGACACCGTAGCTCGATCGACCATGGAATCTACAATCGATGTTACTCAGTCTCTTGGCCATTTGGATCAATAAAGCGAAGCCAATTGGAGGCTCATGAGCATGATATACTTAAAGTTTTCTAATTGAAATTTATTGGCTTGTTAGCTCTTAACGAGAACTGACCAGTTATGCAGGCAATTTTCCAGCTTCTTTTGCCTCCAACGGCTTAGGAACCCAGTGCACTTCAATTACTTTGATGGCCACTTGACAATTTCCGCTCAATGAGCGAGGGTTGAGTTGAATGCATGGAATCAGGGAATAAGGAAATTTGTTCACTTTTCCATCACCAATTCGTATTCCGCATTTACGCTAGCGTTAGAGGTCAGTGCTCTATCGACTTTGTTCACTCGTTTATGGGAATCTTGGCACAACTCTGCATTAAACTGGGCGCATTCCATAAGCCAAATACGTGAAAGTGTGGTTATTGCAATACTCTGCTAGGGATTTATTAATGGGTAAGGGGCGGAATTGAGCTAATCAGTCGCTAAGGGGGAGCGCTAATCGACTCAAAGGCGAATGTTGGCCTTTTAACGCTTTTAGCACTAACTGGCTCCTATTGAAGTCGCTGTGCATGTGTTTTTCTTAGACATCTGGGTGTTGCCTTTTTTGTCCCCAACATGGGAGTGACCGCGTTTGGTCGATTTTGCAGAAATTTTTTTATTTTAAACATCTGAACAAGAGCCCCTACTTTTCTCACTATCTGACAGAATGTTGGGTTTCTAGGTCCCTCAAAAAATCGAAGAGGTGAAGCCTGACAAGGCCCGTTGGGGCAGGTACATGAACGAAGCTTGAAGAAGATGTACCATGCCGAGCCACAGGGCGTCGCAGTTGACGCCACAGCATTGATTTTATTCAATGGTTTAGTTTTCATTTCTTTTCTTTTAAAAAATTTCGTTTTACTTTTGTTAATTTTACTAGCTATCGCTGAGTCTAATTTATCCTCTTGTCTTCTGGTTTTGGAACACAACTGGCTCCCTAGTTCTAGTGAGTCATCTCTAATTTGTCGCCGCTACGTCGTTAAATCTCGATTGGTTGTCCAGCTTTGCGTCCAATGCTCCCGCTTGAATTGGGTCTATAACGTGGGGAAGGCGAACCACGAACGGAGTCGATGAAACAGCCGTTGGCGCTGCTGTGGTGTTTCTCCACATCTGTTTTCGCCATATGGCAGTTTAAGTGTGCACAGAAATCGTAGAAACGCAAAAAATTAAGGGAAAGAGCGACTTCAAAGTCTATTTCGATTCCTGAACTTGTTGTCGGAATGTTTCCTAGCATACGATTTGGCTTTCAGAGCTTTCAGACTTTCTTGGTTTCGTTTACATCGGTCTTATCGTTGTCTTGTTGGGGCTAAGTACGATTTGATTTGTCTTTTTTTCTCACATCAAGGTATGCTTATGCTTACTCGGGCTGTCTATTTATATTAGGTCAGTAAATCCTACCTGCACTTTCCGATTTTGGCAAAAAAGGGTACTTGGTGAGGTCGAGGGTTTCCGATTGTAAAATCAGCTATTTTACTGCTTAAATTATTGTTGTTATGATGCACGTCTATGTGAGCATTGCTTGTCTTTAACTAACTAAATCGCAAAATATTCAGTATAATAGTAAGGTACTTTTAGTGGTAATATTGTTCTTCTTGGTGAGTTTCTTCGCAGGACTTGGTCTTGGTGTAAGTGCTCTTTCTCGTCTCCAAGGAACCGGCTTCTTCTGAGTTGAGGATCTGAAGTGATGTAGAATGACAACTTTCAAAGTAGCAACCAACCTGAAAGGGAGAAGGTGACAGTCAACTGGAGGCTCCAGTTACCTCCTAGTCAAATAGTTCTTTTGTTGGGTCCGTATTTCCCTTCCGATATCCGCTTAATAATCACTGTTAAGGCGACAAGCTACAACTAAGGATAATAGGCTTTAGTCCGGTGTGAAACACGGTAGTCGATAGGCAACAAAAATATGAAAGCACTTATAAAGGCTCTATTTTTAGCAGTTGCAGCTTCATGAGTTCTAGAACCAAAACGCATGTCTACGAAAAGTTGTTTTTATGATCGCCTACTTTTCTGCCGCTGGTAAAAGACCACGTGAAGTACTGGCGTCCGCAGGTACTGCTGCTCCGTGGTCTCCCTCGTGCAGTTCGTCATCTCGGTCAAGAGGGGTGGCCTGTACGTCCTGAGCCACGTCATCAGGGCAACCGCTTCTCCCCCGACGAAGCCTGCGCGCTAGTTCGGAGGTGGGTCACCATGCACAGGCTTATTCGAGGCATTTTTCAGTCGTAGTTAACTTGTCTTGCTTTTAGTTGCCTTCGATCAGCTTCTCATTCCCCTCTCCCTATTGCTCAGTCCCTACAAAAGGGAAGCTACTTTTTCGACCCTAGAAAATAAATATACATGGTATTGAATTCTTGATAAAACTCCATTTGGAAGGAATACATGTAACTAGGGATTGGAAAAAATGTTTGTGGATTTCGTGCTCCAAAAAGGATGCAGCCTAGAACGATTCAAATACAGACGAGTGGATCTTAAAGACGATTCTCACTCAGGAGAACCTCGAAAAAAACATGTCAACGTCGGGGCTACTCAAAATGTTGTTGAAAAAGATCGACAAGTAATTCTAAATGAGATAGCAACTTCTCTAGTAATTGTCTATTGGTCGGCGAATTCTTTTCTTCCTGATTGTCAATCGGAACTATGCAAGCTTTCATCAGGATAGGTGGATTCCAAAAGCATTGCTGTCTGATCAGCAGTATCTTTGAAAAAACCCTTCCTACACTGAGATTATTGAATGGAATTGTAGCAAACGAGGAGCTATTTCCAGCGAAAATTATCGTCGGAGGTGAAACCAGGATTTACCCGTATAATCCTGAGTCCAAAAAGCAGTTAAGATAATAGCGTCCACGTGGATCGTCAGGACCCATCGAGTTAAAATCTCAAAAGTCGGCCCAAAAAGTGGTGGCCATGTTAAAGTGGGTGGAATCAGAGGGTGCGACGCTGGTAGATTAAACAACAGTGGAAGGAGTTTGCTCTGCGGGGATTTAAAGGGGATGCAAGACGCTTTAATTACAGTGGGAAAGGGAACATCATGTTGCTAAATTTGCTCATTCATAAGTCGTTTAGATATAATGAATTATTCTCTTGAAAAGTCCACGAACTCATACCCAGGCTCGTATTTGTTAGGTGATCGTTGAAGAATTTTCCGGTTTCGTCCTGATTCCTAGGAGTACTCAGCTGTAAGTTCGGAGATTACCAAGCCTTATTTTTTGCAAACAACGGCGAAGTCATGTTTTAGAGGTGTGTGTGTTAAAGCTCGTAGTCGGCAAGCCTGCCTTGTCAATTGTAGAAGCAAGTTGCCCTTTCAACTGGGGAAAAAAAGCCTCAAATGACCACCTTTGTAGGAGTAAACGTGCGAAAAAGGTGAAAACGGATCCCAAACTAGCACGTAGAATTTATGAGATGCAGCAATTTTCCGGTGGCATTAGATAAGTATTATGGTGTATTTTTATTTAGTAGGTAATACTAGGCGTGGTGAGTAGTTGGTATAGACAACACGATTTTATCGTTAAAATACTTCTATGGTTTGTAAACAGTTTAGGGATCCTTTAATTTCATCTCGTATTTATTTCCGAGCGGTATGATACACCAAAAATGAATCGATCAGATATCAGTCCGGTTTGTATCTTCAGCCACTTGTATGCCCTGGATCCGTACCGAATACACTAGGCCAATAATTAGCCAGAAAAAAAGACAATTTTTCTCCTACGGACATTTTTATGGCTTTGTTCAATTTAAGGTTGATGTGTGATTCCATCTAGATTCATGGCATTTAGGTAGCATTGAAATCCAGTTGTGTTTGTTTAAATTCAAAAAAGGTAGCTACGAAAACGTCCCCCAGACGGTCTCCTTCGAATGCGGTCTTCGAAGCTCGAAAACCTAGACTTTAGAAGTGCAGTGACTTGAACGATAACTGTGTTTATTAGTTTTTGGTACAAAATACGCCGATTTCTTAAGGAATCGGCTAACTGTTTGATCCGCTCTTGTATAACCGAACAGTAGTCGATTCCAGCTTATCTGTGAATGTCTTCCCTAAATGGCGAGGTGGTCAGTTGAAAAAGGGTGTAGATGCGAGCGAGCATAGAATTATTCCAACAGGTGGAGACACCCGTGTGCCCACAGCGTCCGTCGCGGGGTGTATTGGCGTCTCTCTCCGCCTCTTTCCGACGTGTCTTCCCAGTATTTATACGCTATCATGGCACTGACCAGATATGAACATACTGGAGGCTGGCGAGTTGAGTGTACTTGTCTTGATTAGGTGACAGAAGGTGGAAGGTACCTTTCGGTGAGGCTTGAGCCGTCAGAGGAACCGATCTTGCTCCGCAGACGGAGGTCAAGGTTTGGTTTTCACCGAAGGTTCTGTTTTGTATGAAAATAGACAGTGGCGAAGACAATTATGTTTGATGTATAGTATCTGGGCATTAATATTATGTCAATATCGCTACTTGACTTCGCTCTGGGACCTAGCATAGAATTTCGATCATCCCCTATTACGATCCCTAATGAATTAGCCGATCTCCTTTGTATCAATGTACCCACAAGAGGGGGAAAGTGGAGAGGGTGAAAAAGATCATGGACCTGCTCTCCAAGACCAGTTGTTGATCGTCACTGAATGAGAAATGACCAGCTTTTAGTAATTTTATGCTAACAAGTCTATTCGAGAATGCTGATTGGATAGCAATTGGTGCGTCAACCGTGTTCAGTTATGTGCGTGCTGATTGGGCGCCGAGGGCGATGAGTCACCAGGTTGGTCACGTCTGCTTAAAGCGCTTGACCTTTCTTGCGCGTCAGCCAGCGATGAAATATTGGCTCTGTTGGGCCCCCAAGCTATTTTACTTTGGTGGAAGGGAGTGAGAGGTATGCATGGATCAGCGACAATAAAGCCACCATCTCCAACTATTGCTGACGTCACGGGTGTCCCACGGGTGTCCCAGTATAGTGGACAAAAGGGCCAGACGAGTGGCAGAGGTGATTGGTTCTACCAATGCTAGAAGCGATTGCATTAAAATCCATTTCAACTTAGCACTCTAAAGGAGAAGGCCTACGTCCTCACTTGCTTGGCATCCAGAAGAGACTCGTTGTCTGCCTTAATACGGATTGTGGGCTCAAGCTTGCAACAGCCATAAAATGAAGGGACATATGGTGGTAGCTCGCTCGGAGTCTTAAAAACCAAGTAGCCTAACCCAAAGACAGCCGAGCGCCTTTTCTCTGCCATTTTCCCTACCTACCTAACGGCTAGCTTGTTCGAAATATTGAGCAATGTCACATAATTTCGATTACTACGTATGAACTTTGGGGACGAAATTGAGATAATCGATACAGGGTCATCACGAAGGGACTCTTAATGCTCTCGGTGGTCTAGAAAACTGCCAATCCGAAGGGGCATTCAGAATAACTGCAACGCGGTGCATAGCGAGAGGCATGTAGTCTAGCCCAACTACCTCTTATGTGCAGGCTGTGAAGGACTTCGGTAGCTAACTTCGGTGAAGAAGCATTCACCAACCAGTCAGTCAAGGCGATCCCGGTTAAAAACACTGCGCAACAGCCTTTACGCGTGTACAGTGAATGGAAAATACTGCGATTCCACTGACATTTCTCTCAGACTGTATAGAGAGGCACTGTCATCACATAGTATCCGTAACATGCTCGCTAGTAATAGGCTAACGTGTCTTGGGTAGTCGATAAGCTATGCGTTCCGCTGTGTAGTAACTGGGTTGGAAAGGTAAGTGAGTCCCGAAAGTTAAACGTTCACCAATCAGGTTCTCTCTTTTTAATATGGAAATCACTAAGTCTCTGGGTTAACGCAGCTGAGAATCGTCTCTACCTACCATCCCAACGTTGGTGTCATTAGTGCTTGATTATAGTGAATAATAAGCTATTGGTCTTTAATATTTTACAGCATCCTGACGAGTTACATGGGCTACCTGAAGGTGAAGGCCTTTGTCGATGTGCCTGTAGCGGGCTCGAGCATCGGGGAGGCGCTGTTCTACCTCGCTCGCCTCTCTAGCCTCGGCGCCATGAAGCCCAACACTGTCTCGGCTTCTATAACAACGCGGACCCCATGGTGGGTTGGACCCCTCGTAATGTATTGGATCGGTAGAGGATTTACTGATCGTCGATCTCCTCCTATTTGTAATCACCTCCAAACCTGTGTAAGAGTTAGTAGATGTTCATCTGCTTTCTTTCTACCCTAGAGCTTCCACACAAACCTTTGTAGTTTCTCAAGTTCTCACTGGCGAATGTCAGATTAATAAAAGATGATCACACCCTGAATCCTAGTTATGAAATGCGAGGATTTGGACATCACATGGGAATTCTCTTTGAAGATCTGACACTTGAATTGAGTGATTGATTGTTTTCAAGCAGACATTGAATGATTGTGATTGTTACAGGACGAGCACGCTTCGGTGTCTAAGATAAAAGTGTGGCAATGCTCCTATCGCGCTTGTTCTACCATGTGCTTTTACTAAATGCCGGAGGTAAACGATGAGACTTTCTGGAATATGAATTATTAAGAGATGGTCAATCACACTTTATGTGTAATGCAAAGAAATGAGAATAATGGCATTAACAGAGCTCAAATGGAGTGAAATACTGATACCGAGTTCTTCTTGTGAATTGTATCCTCTCGCTCAGATGAATCGTTCTATCAAGTTTAAATGCCACTTAAGAAATTCTAGTGAGTTCTCGCTACTTTTCAGTACCTGTTTAACCGAGAGTTCGTGAAAACTCCATTAATCACATTTGTGCACGGTGCATGCATTCTACACCGGTTTTGCGTAAATTACTCTTAGTGCGGTATTAGTCACCCCATAAAGGGATAAAAGTACAAAATGTTAAAATGTAGTTTGTGTCCCCACTCCAGATTCTCGAATATTGAATACTTTTAAAACTGTTCTATGCCTATATTCAAGGTTGTGTAAGAATCGATTAATAAAATTCACACTTGTCTGCTAGCAAACTACACTGAGAATGTGCTGTTGAGCCACTGAGGTACCATCACGATGTACTCTTTCCAAGCTCTGAAGGGAAAAGGAGAGAGTTACTAAATACAAAATTTCCGGGGTTTTTATAAGGATCACATCTATCGATAGGAACTAATCTTCGGATAGGGTCAAATCCGAAATTTGTATCCTGTCTTGATCCCGAACAACTCAAACTCTTTAAAGTATAAAAAATGTTTAGTTGATTCTTGAGTAGTTTAGACGCACTACGTAACATGGGTGTTTCTGCCACTCTCCTTGAGTATTTCTACAGGCAAGTATTGTCCCCTAACTCATGTGAGTGGCTAATGTGCTATAAAATCCAATGCTTCTTGGTGTACTTTATGTATTCTTACTTAGGCTGGAATGTAGTCGGAAGCGCTGCTGGGTCCACCGCACAACTGTGCTTATAAAGGGTTTTTTGTTAACAATTGTTGAAGCTCATTCTCATCTTTTTATTGAAACGCTAGTAAGCCTGCTCGATCGTTTTCGTTAAACTATGGCTGGTTCACTGTTGAACCTTTCTGAAAAAAGTTTTTTTGATTGCTTTTTACCAAATTAAGCTCATTTGTTGGACGAAGTACTGTCGCCTTTCTTGTTGCTTCATTAGGGTTTCCTGGAGTGGGAATCCCTTAATGTTCCCACACCTTTTTGGTAACCAAGGAGGATGAAGCAGTAGCATTTCCACAATCTGATTCCTGCTAGAATGAATTCAGTTAGAGAGGTGGGGCAACGCTGCTGCTGCTTCAGGAGGTTGGAATGCAACTGTCACGTTCACTTTTTCATATGTGTAAATGCGCGGAAATACTTCTACTCCCTCAGCGCATGCGGTATAACAATCCACAGAACTAATGAAGTAAAGCCCTCGGTGCCTCAAAAGGATTGGAATCTTGATCGTGTGCAGAAATACCTACCTTTCTTTTCGATTACTGTAAGACCACAAAAACGCTGTCACGTGGGCGCTCACTTTTGCACAGAACTCAATGCAGGCGGAAGTTGATTAAGGACTTGACTGGACAATTATGGGTTGTGTGCGCCCCGAGAATGGCAGCACTGGGTGGTGTTTGAGCTTTCGATGGCCTAGTCTGTCAGAGGCTCGATTAGTGATGATGCTAAAGTGGGGCTGTCTGTAGTGATTGGCAGGCAACTATAGGTGAGTCGATGAGCTGGGGTTCCATCTACTTACAGCTCTTATTCTATTCCGTCCACAATCTATTTGCATAAACTCTTTTGACCGTATTAGCTTGATCTAACCATTTTTTTCCACTTTGATTAACTCTCTAACCACTGATTGATTTTTCGAATATCGAAACGTTGTCCCTTAGCTTTAGCGAAAATTGCTCTATTTGAGGGCTATTGACTCTAGCAAAAATGTCTCGGCACTCCAGAGCCTAGGATGTAAGTATGAAGGCGCTGGTGTTCGACAATGGGTACGGTTTTATATATGTCAAGTTATTGTGGTTATTGGCAGAGTCCAAATTTTAATATCTGGATGGACCAAGTCACGAGTCTTGCTGTATCCAAACTAAAACGGAAACACTGGTCCATCAATGGGGCGGAGTTTTTGTGATATATTGTTTTATGTTTATGTTTTATGTTCAAGAAATTCTTTCACTTGTAGGCCCTCCTTCTAGACCTACTACGCCTGCTTTGTGCAATGCCAAGCGGTGATAAGTAACTAACCCATAGAAATGTTATGTTGAATTTACCAGCTGGGTAGATTATTTATTCATCTGCAAAGGCGTTTTCAAAATGGCATTGAAGTTTTCTTACCGTATCTGTCTAAGTAAGACTTGATCATGAGTTTTGATTTCACGAAACACTGGAAAGCCAAATTCACTAAACCGACAATACCGGGTAGCTTTAATGACTCACAATTGTGGTGGTGTTTTATCTGGTACAAAGTAGTAGGTAGAGGTTTGTCTACAGAAGTAAAACCAAAGCTGAAGTATGGGAGCTCGAGTGTATTCAACCGCATTTATGTAACTCCAACGAATTGTTTAAGAAAGCAGTCAACGAGAAGTTGACCTTTTTCAGTGCCGGCGGTGGGATTGATGATATTTATGTGGATTGGAGAGAGGTATACTGGCTTGCATGTGAAAGAAGTATCCGTGAGGCCGAGACGATTTCTTTGCATTCCCTGCTAGCAAATTAGGTGCTTTGTTTATGCGGTCAGCTGACAGCTGTAGATGCCATTATCTAGGTCGACGTGTTTATGAAGTCATCAGACTAAAAAAATGCGTTTTCTAATTTACTCGCCTCCTTATGACTAAGATACCTCCCGAAGGCAGTCCAGTCGAGTTAAAGTCGAGGTCAAGTCGAAGTTCAAGATCCCATGCCACGCCAACTCAGCCAATGACGAGGTCAATCTCATCTCCACGACTGGGTATGATTCACCGCAGATGAGTCATAGTTAGATTTCCTCTTTACTAAAAATTTGGTATCTTATATCTTATAATGTCTGTCATGCTCAATGAAAAATGGATCGTTTAGAATTCAGTGAATCGTTCATTCAAGGAGTTGGGGCACTCAGAGTCGTAGGGATTACCTTGTTGAGTTACCCTGGACCCTTGACTTGAGAACTGATAATTATCCACCTGATTTCCGGTTCCTTGGTACCAAGGGGCTGGGTGCCACATTCAAGTGTATTCAGTCCTAGGAAAGGAGACGCATCTTTTCCTTACTGCAGTGGAACTATTCTGATAAATGGGCTAGCTGGAACTATGTGTATACTTCGACTTGCTTTTCTATTTATACTTCGTTTTGGTTGCATCTATAGACAATGAAGACTTCTCGTCTTTATTACCCCACCCCCGTCACGCGTACGCTGCAGCAGTGCTGCCACCTTCAGATTCCGAACTGCTGCGGAAGCGTCTGGAATACGTCGACCTTCTGCAGTGCCTCGTCGCTATGCGTGTAAGTTGTTCGTCAATCACTTGTTTTCAGGGTTAAGGGGCAGGAAAGAACCCCAAAAGGGGCTAAGTCTGGGTGTGACAAAAGTAAGAACAAAAGCAGTATTTAAAACTGCTTGGTTAAATTCATGAAGTATATTTATCAAGCGTCCCTGTTTATTGAGTACTTGTATTCATTTTACGATTTTGTTTTTGTACCCCTGTTAATAATATGATGCTGACGGATCTGAGAGCGCACTATTGAACGTTTAATGGTTCTTTAAGGTCAATGTCGTGATCGCCAGATCTTGAGTAGGGGGCCCCAGTGGCATGAGTCAACTGCTCCTACGCTCATCGCATGAGTGGCTGGTGGCTCTCCATCAATAAGATCTCCCTCGCTTACCAATAGGCTATTCCTTTTTTGTTCTGCCTTACTCATCCACAGAATTCGTCAACTGATATCTTAACCGATTATTTTTTAGCAACTACAATGGTGGCAGGATTTTCTTCTATGGGCCTAAATACAAAGAGAGGCTAGGCAACGTTAAATTACAGCTGGTAGAAAAATGTAGACGCTGGTAGCGCCGAAGTGTTATTGTAGACAGACGAGGGGCTATGCATAATTCGGCAAAGCTCATTCATGTTATGGTCAGAATCACCTATTTCATGATCCTGAGGTGATCTCCTTACACGAATAAACCCCTTAAATTACATTTGGCTATTGATCTTCTTGGACAAGCTAAAAAAGCCTTGCACTCCGCCTTTAATTCTTAAAGGTCAGCACTCTCCCAGGGCTGGTGTGTATGCATGCGTACACTCATGGATTTACAATCGGTGACATGGCGACAACTCCCTTGTCGGCCTTAATATAATGCAAATAGAAGTTCCTTCTTCGATTTGGTGCGCAAAAGCTTATTTAAATCCGGTAGCATTTGGGGGGACAACTTTTATGCTCCACCAGCTGTAGTTCAACCTTTGAATTGTTGAGACGCATTGATGGTTTTAGTTATTTTTTAGTGCTCACAAAACTCTAAAGTACACTGTGTATTTTCGTGTTGTTCAGTAAAAGCTTGTAACTTTAATTCCATTTGACTGTGCTTATGGACTTTTTTGTAAAGTCCTTTTATTAGTCGTTTTCGTGGCTTTTAGACTTATTCAGGCTTTACAGATGTTCCTTGTAAATTATTGGATCATTTGTGTATTAAGTAATGCGATGTTTGAGTGAAGCTAGGCTTGTTTCTAGACAGTAAATGAATATTTCAATGTTATTCATTTTATATAATAGTTGTAAGTATCGGTAGTAAAACTTCGCTTCCCTTGGTAATTTTAGTTCTGTACTGATAGTTTGTTTAGCTATTTAGAAAACACCAATTAGTAGTTTATTAAAACGGGAGCCTAACTAGCCGGAAATACTTCCTTGTTGATTTCCAAAACATTCAAAAGATTCCAAAAGGGCTTCGATTCACTCAAGTAGTCACTATGTGACCAAGCCTGGATTTGGTTCACAACAGTGGGTGCTCATAGTAGGAATATGATTTATGTAAATGAATTACCCCATATATGAATTTTAAGGCTCATATCGTGGGTATCCCCCGGCTTTATTGGCGGGGAGAGGCAAGACTGAATGGAAACAACTTGTATTGAGGTGCTACTTCGCGAAAGATTTTTAGGGACATCTTCTTTGTCAAATGCCAACATTTTCTGCGTAGTAGAAGCATTCAAACTTATGTCATGCTCTGTTTGCAGCGTCTGATTTTCCCATCAATGTCTGTTTTATTCTCATTTTTTTCTTACCAAACTGATTTCCTTAATCACTAAACCCATGTGCTGAGTTTCCTTATTGAAATGCAATTTGCCAGCGAAAAATAGCAAAGGTAGGAAGTAGAGTAATTGCCATATTTATATGAGAAAAGCTTCTCTTCGTGTACAAACCGTAATCGAGTACGGGGCTGTGGTTTAAAATTTAAATTAATAACTTTGGAAAAAACCTTGAAATTCCCTTTTTGGCAGTGACGTTACACTCAAATCATGCGTAATTCACTCACTAGTGACTCTTCTGAATGCCCTGTTTTTGCTAGGAATGTAGGACACTCGTTGACCACTTGTTTGCTGAATTTTAGCAAACGAAGCGTTGCACTTATTTTTATCTCGATCTACGTGAAGACGTCGACAGAATTTGTTCACAAGGTTTAAAGCGTGTTTATGGCATGCGCACCAGTGACGAAGACGATAAATGAATTAATGTGCACTCTCGGTAGCCGTTTATGAAGTCGTACCGAAGTTGCTTCCATCTCCACAAGTACAATCCGCTATAACTCTTTCTTATGCTCAATTCGTCACCTAAGTGTGCTCTCACTGGATCTAGTAGAATACTTTAGTTTAAAGCCCTGTACTTTAGATTTTACATCCAAACCTGTTTATTTGGTGAATTACTATGGCAATTGCAAGTATTTAGAGGAAAAATTATCGTATTGCTGCATAAATTATTAGTTTGTCGGGAACGAGTGCATATGAGGAGTTGTGGATGGTGTGCATTGAAGGGGAACTTCCTTGTTGAAATTGACTGCTCTGTTTGAGGGGCAGTTCTTAAGGTAGATGTTGCTGGATTTGGCGATAAACATTTGCACAGCAAACTAGCGGCAGTGTAGAGGAATCGACTTTCGAAAAGCCCAAATAAAGGTATTGATTTTGGAGGATCATCAAAGTAAACGAGAATGCATGAACTTTCATACTCCATATACTGAAATACGTTTTGTTGGTATTTAGGCAAATGTTTTTCTTTTTGAAGAATTGGGCATTCTCCCTAAACTACTTGAGTAGCTATTGGACGTACAGGGCGAATAGGTGGGAGGGCAGGCTTATTTGACCGAACCCACTTGCAGCGGGTTGGTGTGTACCTCAATGTCCTCGCCAGTATCCTGAAGGTGTCACAATATCTATACGATAGAGTAGCGCTGAGATTTGAAAGCTGGTGGTGTGGGCGCTTAGGCCTCTCATATGGCCCCAACCAGTTAAAACCCTTCTTCACTCATAAATGTGATAAGAACGAGAATGGGTGGCTGGAATTCACCTGTTGGCGGTCGACAGCGAGAGTCCGGAGTGCATTTCCACTATTTATACGTTCTGAGGTTAAGGTTGGTCACACCCACTTAGTGCACTTTTGCGCATTGAGGTTTGGGCCCTAAGTTAGTCCCAAATAGCCGTTTCACAAGCTCTCCTGATGAATGCACAGAATTAACGACCCAGTTTATTTCCCGCTTTCAGAAAAACATCCTCCTGGCCTGCGATGAGTTTGAACTGCTGGTGGGCAGTGGCAATGCAGGTGGACTGTCGAATGGGTCCAGCAGCCGATCGCGCGGCATCTTCATCCACGTGCGACCGGCCTACCTCGATGTCTGGCCGGCTGGCGTGACGTGGGGCGGTCAAGAACTGGACGTCGGCAGTAGCCAGCTCTTCGATCGCAGCGGATTCTTCTTTCTCCAGCTGGCCTGTCTCGTTGGAAAGGCGCCGGATTTGCGGAAGCGGAGACCCATCCAGATGCGGGTGTTTGAGCCGGCATCTCCGCAGATGTTGAGGGCAGCGCTTAAGTCAAGGTGCAGGAGGTACTGACCGGACTTCGAATTGAGGTGAGTGTGATTCCCAAAGCAAGGACTAAGGAAGAGGATTCAACGGAATTCCGTAACTTCAGATGTAAATGTGGTGGCGTTCGTACTCTGGGAAGGTAAGGAAAGGAGTCATAGTATGGCGAGCTGAACACGCTCGAGAACTTCGATTCTCATTGATGAAGGTGGAATTAAAGCACTATAGACGGCGTGGGAACGCAGATCTTTATTGGCTAGCCTTGACAAACGTTATACGGGCAAATGTAAAGAGAAATCTGTCTTAAAATGACTCGACAGTAAGCCATGAATGCACATGCACTTTGAAAACATTAGACGATTGAACGACGGACTTTTTCGTCTTCGCTACTTGCTACCGCTGGTGAGGCAGAAAAGTCCTTCATGATTACTATTAGTAGTACATGTGACACCTGAAGTAAAAGCGTCATACGTGCAATCCTGTGGGATTTTGAGGGTAACATACCTCCATATTGGACGGCTTTATGGAACTAAAACATCCGGTGTTTTACTCAGGGAGACGCAGTGGCCTAACGCTTGAATGCGGTGGCCTGGCGTTCTTCTAAAACGTTGGGGCCATTAGTGACCGGCGATCCATCGTGTGTTTTTGTGGCCCATACGAAATGGTGGCCGCATTGAAGCACCAGAAGTCACCTGTCGATATTTGCGCTGCCGAGGTACAGAGAGAGGATACTCCGTCAGATGATTCCATGAGACCTTTTAGAAAGAACTCACAGCAAGGAGAGATGTGCTCTAGCAGTGTGACTTCTCTAAGGCACTCGAAAGTTACTGCTTGTGCGAGTTTATGTAAATCCCATGGCCTAAGGGTCTGTAATGCATGGTTTAAGTGGAGGAGACTCCGCTGATGTACTCCGTATCATCGGGCTACTTAACGGAGCACTGTGCTGAACCTGAACCTCCTGAGACGTAACTATGGGTATGTTAGTAGTATGGTGTTTAATACGTTATAAGGATTATAAGACGTCGCTGAAGCTGCGGTACGAGGTGTAGATTTAAATCTTGTCTGGAAAGTGTTCCTCGGAGGAATACTTGAAATCAACCAATGTTGGGAAACATCAACGCTGGAAGCGATCGAAGAGGGAGGTCCGGAATCGTATGCAGGTGGCGAATATCACCTACCTTGGCTGGCTCGTAGAGAAGTAGTCGGGAACTTGGAAGCTGTTTCCAAAACCCCCAAGACGGCACTGTAGACCAAAAGCTACCGGTGGTGCAGTGTGAATAGGTGGAATTACGTGTTGGATGGAGAAGGCGTCTTGTCCGTCTGCAAGAAGGGACAATCGATGGGTGTGCTGGGCGGTTGTCACCTGATTTCCTTTCTTGGTACGTTTGCCAGGCCTCGTGCCTCTGTACTAGCAAGCAGATAGGTGGGACCCCCAACCTCACCCTCTCCGAGAAGCAGACGGACTTGCAACTGGGAGGTAGAAGTCATTTCGCCTGTTTCCTAATTTATCCAGTCATTGTGTTACTGCCTTTTCATTTGATCAAGCTTATAGCTTAATCAACGTCAAACATGATTGACTGACTATAGTCATCGAATTTTGGCCTTTGCCGTCAAACGCAAAAACCTTTTTGGGAGAGTCTGCTTTCAAGAAAACCTATATCGTAAGGAGTATGCAATTCCGTAGTCACCATGGCAGGACCGATAGCCTGCACTTGAGTAGCTCTTTTGTCCCGCTCCCTTTTTAGTCACGAATTTCGAGGGTTCTAAAATCGTCACACTGAACGAGGCGCTGTTGAGCGTGGCTGTCTTTGGTGTCACGAGATGAGACAAAGGGCTCTTATTTTACTGCTTCATTGAATGGGGCCTTTTGCTACACATGTGGGGCTTTAAACGCGGAGTTTTTGTCGCCAAGACCAGATAAATTTTCTCTATCGTCACGGTAACTCTGTTTAGCTTTTGAGGCAATGCTGACAGATTTCCGCTGGAAGGAGGTAACTTGAGAATAGTTCAGTTTTTCTTGACCTCGAGGTGGAGAACTTTGTCGTTCTTCTAGTTCCTATTGATGTAAATGCACTTTAGATTCATTCGCAGAGCCAACTGTCCCCAATATCGTCTCAACGTGATACCCGTAGCAAATTTTTAACGTATGCACTATTATAGAGGAGTTTGTTTTTGTTCCAAGCTTCATAAAAGTAATTTGTGGTACCTGGTATGCGAGTCAATTTATGAGCACTCATAACACCGTAAACAGAGAGTCTTTAAGAGTTTGGACTACATCAATTTGTGTTTGTCATGTTTTCTTCTATTAACTCAAACAAGGGATCATTTGGCTAACTGGTTGATCTTAAAAAAGAGCTCTTTTCAAGTGCTCCTTTCGTGTGTCTTTCCAAGAAAACTTGTTTGATTCCAAATTTCTTAGTGTATAATTTCTTTACTATATAATATGCAAATTCTTAGAAGGTCTACTTTTGCTCCCTTTTTGACTTCAAGAGCCCCCTTTTTCGCGTACGAAAATTTGTTAATGCTAATCTTGTTAGGTTATACATCCACTCACTACTGGAAGCCCAAGTTATTCATGCCATTTTACCATTTGTACAACCTTTAACTTTAAAATGTTAGTTAGACACATGTTTTATTACAGTCAAAATATGTGCTTGGGATTACCTATCGAATTGCGAAACTGCGTATATAAATTTCCCATTTTGCTTTCAGTGTGTACGTGAGCTACTCGACACACGGAAAATCACATCAACCAAAGTGTAAAAGATTTCTTTTTGTAAACTTTCCTTTGTTGTTATTGCAAAAATGCTTTAAGAGGAGCTTTTCTGAGAAACTTCTAGCGGTTTTTGATATAAGTACCTCAAAATTACTCTTCTAAACATTTTGGAAAGAAAATTCATTGTCGGGTTGTTTGGGTAGGATAATTTTTAAAACCTGAAGTTGATCTATGGGGCAAAAGTGCTTGCTGAAGTTTGTTTAATAACTGCAATGTGGAGCAAGAGCACATTCTTCGTGAAAGTTGTTTGAAGCATCGGTACCTAGAGTCCCTATGGCAACGTCTTTGTTTCTAGTGACAAGTGGCATCCAGGTAAACATAAAGGGGCCACTTCAGAACTCTAACCGGAATCAAGTTCAAATCTTTTCATGATTTATTGAGGCTGAGAACTCGTTCAAGTCTTGTTCGTCTCTGAATTTGTCTGTTCCAAGACTACGAGTGGTTTACGCGTTAGCCTCTGTTTTCCCCCTAAAATATAGTGAAGACATCGTCCTATGTTGTATGGCCTAGGGAAATTGCACTAAACCGGAGGTTTCCCACATTTCTCATCAGGGTAGAGCGAAGCAGCTTATTCGTTTTTGTTCACTATTAGGATTTCATACACACTGTGGGAAATCGCATGCCTATTTGGTTGCACTTGACGTTGCTTCCTTGTCGCAACAACAGTAGTTTTGTTATAAAACCAAAACCCTGTTATTACCTTTGGATTTTACCGTTTATTTTTTTCAATGGCCATGCCATCTACACTATTCGAAACGCATTTGTGAAAATGACCCTCTTGATCCCGACTTCAGTTTCTCAGTGTCATAATTTCGTGCCTTCTGGAGAACTTATTGCTTTGCAAGAAAGGGCGTTTCAACC
Source organism: Anomotaenia brevis (assembly GCA_030710315.1). Lineage (NCBI taxonomy): Eukaryota > Metazoa > Platyhelminthes > Cestoda > Cyclophyllidea > Dilepididae > Anomotaenia > Anomotaenia brevis. The sequence continues at coordinate 1,494,476 of JAUOZQ010000009.1, forward strand.
GCAAAATCTCATTGAATCTCAGTAAAAGTCCATTGCGTGATCAATTTAATAGTATGGGTTAAGTCTACTAGGATATGCAGGTGAACGCCCGGCTCATTTACTCACGATGACTGGCTTTGGCAGCTGCTCCTGTCAATCATCAGCGGACGTGCTGTGAATACTATGGCCTTGGCTCCTCTTAGCCCTCCCTCTATCGTAGTATTTCGGTGCATTGATTTGTTTACATCTTTTTCGCGGCTCCATAAGCACAACTAACATAGTTTCTATCACACGCTATTCACTGGAGCCGCCGACGGCGTTGTAGCTCGTAGAAGTCTAGTAGTTGCGTTTATTACCCCCCAAAAGAGTGGCCTATTACCTATCAACCCCATGCATTTCTTAAATAGGGTTCTGTAATAACCTGTGGTGGCCCTTTTAAATTATGCAAAGCGGAAATCCGTTTTGAAAGCCTGGGATCAAGATTTAGCATCAAAGCTCCTCCTCTGCATCTTCAGGCATACCGCCCCGGAAAGTCCGATCTTTTGTCTCGCTTTTGAAGCGGTAGCTCCAGTCATTCTCTTGCACATTAACGTGAAGAGGAGCTGTCAGGTCCATGAAATTATTTGGTCAAAGTTCTCCAATATCTCAAGTTGCTTCAGTCATTTGGATTTGGCGCTAAATCCACTTAAGAGATTAATTTTCTCATCCAACAAGTACAGTATGTAAGCCATTTTTATTCACTCCTTTTTAGATCTGTGACGAACTGCCTTCCGTGATTATTCCTATTATTTCGCTCTGTATCAAATAACAATAAGAAGAGAATGATTGTACAGTTTCAAGATTCTTTTTAAGTTCAATTGGAATATCCGGTTTTGTAATTTAAATCTTGCATCCTGAAAGGACACTAATCCGCTTGATTGGTAGACTTAATTGTCTTGTCGGGACTATGGATCATTCGATTGATAGGTAAAACTTTACACATGACGTTGTTTTCCATAATAGCCCATAATTTGCCTCAGCTTCTCCTTACACGGTGTCTTGGTTTTACCCAGGGAAGGCTTATTGATTGATTAAGCGCTTTTTAGGCAGCACACGTTTTATGGGGCTCTAGCATTCATTCTCGAGAAATACTCTGTGTTCGTATCCCCAAAGCTCAGAGAATTGCACGCAATAAACACGCGCCTGATAATTTCACTTTCCACTTAGTCGGTTTATCGTTTTAAAGACTCCTAGGCTGTGCACACTTCCCTGAGTGGTGTTTGCAAAACTGTTGGTAAATACACTGGAAATTTTTGCCTTGGTTGGTTGGTTAAGTCCCATTTTTAAAATTTGGCATTTTCCTTATCAACTAAAATGTTCTACTTGTGCTTGGTAGTTCGACAAGGTGGAATCATTTGTGAAATCACGCCATGACACACTCATGGGCCATTGGTGGCTAAGCCCAGTCGACGAGTCTACCTAGCCGCCGTCGTGAGAACCCAGGGGTCTGCAGATCAGTGGCAAGCTTCCTGTAGCTTCTAAAAGTCCCATTTGTCATCTATACGGTGCCTCGGGCTGAAAAAGGCATTTAACCCCCCCGCTGTGAGGACTCGCTCTCTCGTGCTTGTGAGAGAATGGGGCAGTCACCGTGAGAATTCCTCACCGTTGCACAACTAACCCTGGTGCCAGTAGCCTGATTCTCATTTGCATTTCATGCTAGTGATTCAAGACCGTCTGGAGTTAGTGGGTAGACCGCTCGGATTGCCCATGTCTGAAAAATGGTGCTCTTAGTCGTCATATAGAGTATTTAAAGGAAGGACATTAGTTTTTGTTCTTTCAATCTCAAGACTTTGAAACCAACGTATTCGTCACGCGCTCTCTCTCTTAAAGGACTTTTGCATCCTCGCGCAGATGAGAGATTAAAGTTGTGGTTGCACCACTTATCCTTAAACAAGCTTTCAGAAGCCTAGAACTTACTCTGATCGATAGATTTTATTTTGTTGGTCCAAATTACTTAGGTGGTCATAACGTGCTAAAATAATTGTGATGTATTGATTTAAATTGAGTGACAGCGCGAGTCCATTTTTTTCACTAGGAGTGGGCAGCCAAAGCGAAGGACTTTGAGTAGCTATTGTTGGGTAGTCGAAGTTGGTGCATAACTCAAGTCGGGTTCTCAGGAATTATTAGTCATAACAGTGACTTTCAGTCCACTATTTGTAGAGCTACGTCAACTGATCTGTTTGATTCCAACTTTATTCTTCAAAGAGTATCTTGACAGCCTTTGCTGCACGTGCTAGCAACTTCGACTCCTATCTTGAAGTTTAACTTTGTACGAAGGGCATTTCGGTGGAAATCGCCAACTCGGTTTAACCTAATGGGAATCAATCTATAGCCCAAAATACCGTTTTTACGCACTTATTTACCTCTCAAACTGCTATCAGTTTCTGTTTAATTTAGCGTGTTGAATAAATACCCAAATAGCCCTGGAACGATTTCTTGGCTTTGTATTTTCAAATCCCAGATTTTTTGCTATGCTTTCGCAGAACATTCATGGAGGCCATATAACTTTCGCATCTTTTTCACGAATTTTCTGGGCTGTAGTTTTATGTAAATTTCCCGCTTTGATTGCCACACAACTTCGTTTATCCTTCTGATCTATCAGACCGCATTCGTCTTTTTTTGTGTCAAAATAGGTCTTAGTCATTTTCGACGATCGATTTTGTTGGCAGCTTGAGATACAACCTAGATTACGTCGATTGATAGACTGAGTGCATTGGAGAGTACCTCGGTGCCACTCTTATCTACTTTGGAAACCTTAGGAATACCCTTTCTTCCACGAAGGCTGAAGTCCACGTTGTTGAACAAACTGCAAGCCAGAATAAAGGAAGTCCTGACACCACCAATCTCCTGATTGCCACGCACTGCAACGCTGAGACGGGCACATCACCACCGCCACCGCAACGCGACACTTCCGATGCGGAAAGGGAAAAGGTCGCGTGCCTGGATCGAGTGAGGACCCTGACGGAGGGATCGCCTCCAACTATGTTTGGGCTGGGAATGCAAGAGATCACGTCAGACCCCCTGTGATTCCCCTTCTAACTACGTCCCTCCCCCTAGACCAACAGTGATTCCGAAATCACACAATTAAAAGACCGATTCTGTGATTATGACTACGACCGTCGTAACCATTGCCCTTCAAATACCCATCTTTTTAATACTGAGCATTCCGGCTTTGACTAACATCAGCAGTATCTATACTCTCGAACAGACCAAGTTATAGGGTGAAGCACGATCCAATATCCTTTTTAGAACGTCCTGATCAGCTATACAATTGACTGGGGTCAAGCTTCTAAGCTTTAAAGCGGGTTTAGACTGAATAAATAACCGGGCCTGGGGAATTTAATCACCTAAATGGAGGATTGGGATAATGGGTCGATAATTAACCCAGTCGAGGAAATGCTTTATTTCACGCAAATGGGATATGCACACGCGGCAGAGACGCGGGTTCGTACAGGAAGTCGAAAACGCCTCATGTACTGCACGCAGTCTCACATACACACGCCTACAGAACAGAGCCTTTCAACACAAAATGCAGTAGAGAAGTGTGGTCGAAGGATGAAGAACAGTCGGGAGAGCAGAATGGGTGAGTGCTCCACTGGCAGTGCTCAAACAGACGGATGAACATCAGTGCCAGTGAGGGCAGCTAACTTTATAGCGAGGAAAGGAGGAGTTGAGTGCCAGCTTAGATGAGGATGAAAGATGGATAGGCCATGGGAATAGATACACACAAACTTCGGACCTTCGCTTCCGATTCCGCATCGATGGGCATATCTAGTTTGCCTTCTCCTTATTGAAATATGGAATCTTCCGGAACTGATCTTTAGTCCTAAAGTGCAAATGAAACGCAGAGTTGCAGTAGAAAGTGCATTTGACCAGAATTAAACCAGTGTAACTGAAATATCGACCAACTTACTTCACCCAAATCTTGCGGATCTCCACTTTGGGCCTCTCAGAGAATCGGTCAATTTGCACCTTTAAATAACAAAATTTAGATATAAAGCACCAGTAATCCCATTAATTCATACGAACTAGGTAATTGAAGTACTTACGTGATAGATGTCGTATATTTTAGGAACAGAGAACGCAAACAAGAATGCTATAGAAGTGAAAATTTGTTACAAAATAAATAGAAAATGAAAAAAACAAAAATGCTCTACTAACCGATCAAGACAATCGTCATGAGATTGAAGAACCCTCCGAGAATGGACAAGAGATACATGAGAAGAGCAAACTAAATGTGTAAAAATTGATGAAAAGCACGTCCACAAATAACAAAACATGAGACAAAAATAAAAACAAACCTTAAGTGAGTCTACGTAGTTCTCGATAAGGAGGTAATGCCTGAGATCTCGAACACGAACTTCAACAGCGTCAAAATTATCGTTTACAAAGCCATTTATGCGTTGTTTCAGGTCTTCCTTGTCCTTGGTAAACCAGTCACTATAAAACAACCTTCATTAATATGTTGAACAGAACATGAGATGACATAACAACGCACAAACTATACCTGAATGGTGGAGGTGCAGTCTCATCCCTCTTTGAGGCAATCAGGTCATAGTAAACTCGAGCAGCACCGGTGCAACATAGTACAGTCAGGCAAACGTAAGCAACAACTGAGATAAAACTAAGGCAGCCCAGACTTATAAGAAGGGTAAAGCCAGTGGCCATTACAATTGCCGATTCAATGGGTCTTTTCCAGTAAATCAGGGTGATAACTATCGAGGAATTAGAAATTTTGTGAAAAAACATGCACAGGAGCAAATTAGACAAATTCAAAATCGGTAACAATGGCAACGATTTATAGGTTAATGAAGACAGCTCACTGCGAGGAGGGAGTCGCTCCATCGACGAAGAGAGGAAGGCTAAAAATCACTTATCAAAAATTAACCTTACTTATGTCAGACTGTGTTTTCAATCCGTTTTGATCCATCTTAAAAATAGAGCTACACCACAAGAACGATTATCAGAGAGTATGGTCCTGAAGGTTAATCAAATTATTTAATGCGTAAAACAAAACTTCAAATAATGAGAAAATACGCAACTATAAAATAATATTTAAATTATACTTTTCTTTCAAGTAAAAATACTGCTCTTGCTATCAGTTCACACAATGACAACCTTAAGGACTAAAACGCAAATTTAAATGTTTTTAAGTATCAAACTTTGTTCAACTCTTCGTAAGACCCATCATAAATATAACCCGTTTGATCAGTACAATTTGGCTTTGAGGCGAGATTACTAAGCAACAATTTATGTGAGGCTTATGGGTTCCCCATTTACACTATTGTCACGATCCCCTTCATGTAACGTGTAGCTTCTAAATATAATGGCTTTCTGAGTATAGTATCTTTGGTATTATGAATGTAGAAAACAGTCCATAGTATGTGCAAATTTGCAAAAAGCGTTCTGTAAGTGGTAACAGTTTTTTACTTGTTAAGTATTCATTAATTCAGATGATTCCAAGTACACAAATTATCTTACATGTCTGGCATGTGAATATATATGACTTCTAAATACAGTGTATAAAATTAATAGATCTACTCTTGTTGGAATCGTGGGCACATTACTACACAAGAATCTGCTCTTCATTGACTTAGAGTTGGTATTGATTGATGCTTGCAATTCTCCCAGATTCATCATTTATCGAGCGCTGGAGGTCAAACTCCTGTGTGGACAGTTTTGAGGTAAATAAATGATGGGGCATCCATGAATCATTGTAGTCATAAACTTCCACAACTCTATCCCATCTATCATTCCCCATCCACTTTTACAATTTATACCCCTTCTTGATGTCGGGAAAAATGATACTCCACAGCGATAGGATTTATGATTCAAATATTGGCTGATTTCGGTCGATTCGGTGCGATTCTTTTGGATTAATAGGGCACTCCAGACTTTTGATCAATGCCGGTAAAATTCTGCAATTGCAAATCATTTGAAAATGTGTTCATTATACTTTGGAAATTTGCAGATGAGATGAAGAAGCAGAGTCTTGTTGTTACTAAGGGGTAGGTGGAAAGAAATTTATTTGAATACGGCGGTGATTGAAATAAATTGTCAAATAATTTTTTTACAAAATATGTGGTAAACAACAATACAAGCAGCATACAAGTTGGAAATAATTCTATAAAAAGGAATTAGCTTTTGACCTTGGTGAGTGTCATGAAGCTACTTCCCATTGGTTATCGTAAGTTGCGCAGTGTCTCTCAGTTGCTTGTGGTTAGTCAAAAATGGGCATATATGACAGTCCGCCTAATATGCCCAAGCTGAGGTATCTATATCGCGCTAACCATTTGAAAGGCCTTATGACGGCCCTGGCTATATCCGGTAGCGTGACTGCTGTCGTCACGTACTACCTATACCAGAGAAAAGTCGTCACTGCACGAAGATTCTTCGAGTAAGTAATGAATTACTTAATATGATGCCATCCATAGAACTTACGACCCCGATTTGGAGTGGCAACGTTTGCGCGACTCAGGTATCCTCAAATCTGTTGACAAGGACGGAAATTTTATCGATATGTATGACTAATTTCCTCGAATTGCCTCGCCTGAACCACCAGCCGTACAGAAACTTTTTAAAATGCCATTAATATAATGTATCTCCTTTCAATAAATTATATGTTAGATTGACTTGTTAATTATTTTTCGAACAGCAAGCTTTAATAGTACTAGCCTGGGTAAATTTATTTCACATTGTTTACAGCAGGGCCGTAGTTGTTAGCGAAGGCAAGCATGTCTTCAGCGGTTCCAAGGTTCTGAAGCACAGTCCTCTCCTTCTTTCCAATGTGCTTCTCCAGAATCCAGTAGGCTTGTCGTACGACCGAACTAAAGGGTAATGATTCCGGGTGCTCCTTACACAACTCCAACCATTCCCTGTACAGTGTCCACGGGTTTTCTGGATGGAAGAGGGATGGGTCTTGCTGCAACCCTCGAGCCGCCATCACTCCTGGAACAGTTAATACAATAGCCGTTAACACATTGGTCGGAGTTACTCCCGATGGTAGGTGGTAGTTTTTGGTATCTAAAAGTGGGAACCTCTTTACAAGGTGAAGCTAGACCACAAGGTTTTTTATGAACTGGAAACAGCTGGTCCATGTATTCTCCGACCACGGTGGTCATTACGACGACCCACCCTGGCACCCAGTGACCCTGTGGGCCTCCCTAGCCTCTTCGAGAGTTCTGACGTCCCCGTTGAGGAAGATGGGCAGCGGGGCCGAGGTGTCGATGGTGTGGGGCACGCGAGCGGCGATGACCTGGCCCACGTCATGCCACCGCGCCGGCTCCGTGGTGCCCTGAGAGGGCGTTCTCCCGTGGATCGTCACCCAGTCCACCCCCATCTGCGCTACTCGCCGCACTAGTTCCGTAGTCAGCTCCACGTTCTACAAGGCCAAACACAATGGGTTTAAATTAGAATTGATATGGGACAGAAGACCGTGCTACGTTATGCATTTTGCGATATACGCGGCTATAGTAAGAATACCCGGAAGCACGGGATTCCTTTCGAATATGTAACTAACTCAGCCGGGTTTGTCACACCTTTAATTTCGTGACCAGTTTAAGTGCCCCAGTACGTTGCAAGGGGTTTGTGAGAAGTGTCATTTAAAACTGTCAACAAGTGGACATCTTTGGCGCGGTCATGGGGTTTTGCACGTCTGAGTTATGCTTTTCAATACAGCCCTTGGATTTAGAGGGATGCAAATTACACGTAAATCGGGATCTACTTTGTAGCGCTTAAGTAGGCCATAGTCTAGGCAACGCATTTCTGAATGAAAGGTGAAGAGCTTTTTGCAATTGGCTATAGTGAGTGTAAATCCAATAATTGACAGTAGTGCACATTATGGAAAACAGCACCCTGGGGGCACGCAGTTTCACCAAGTCACGTGACATTCAATTTACTAGCGTGTATACTACTTGCAAAACCACTATACGTTTAAATGGATTTAATAGCAACTTTGGGTGTATTATAATGGAGCTATCTGATACCAACAGTTGTTTAACTCCCTTAACGTCACTATCCCCCAGTGTTTTCAAGCACTTCAAATGCTGTTCATGCCCCTAAACCGCATAATGTCGATAAACAGAAAATACCAATAAATAGCGCATATGGCGTGCCGAATCAGGAATATTTTGTGAAACCTATGATCCAGTGTTCCATCTTACATTGTCGCCCTTTAATGAGGCGGATGATGAGGTGTCTCCACCAATAGCACGCGGGGGGCAGGGCACGAGACGGATTTTCACGCTGACGGAGAAGGGGACGCGGCGTTCCTCGGCCTCCCCGTCACCGTCCGCCCTGGGATGCTTGACAATGCGCCAGCGGGGCACGGCTGCCCTGGCCGCCTTGACGAGGTCCTCTATCACCTCCGGTCGTTTCAGCATCGCGGCGCCGTAGCCCTCCCGCATCGCCCACCTGGAGGATGAAGCCAAACGGAACACGCCACTGTTTGGTTGCGCTATTCAGTATAGACGGACCAATCGCAAAAGTGTTTCTCAGAATTCACAGGAGTCGCGCCAAGCGGCAATCCCAAGTACCCAGAAAGTACTGTAACGATATCACCTCCTGATATCCTATCATTCAGTCTAATCAATCAGGAGCTTTCCTCTTAATCAAAACGATGTTCGAGATTGACACAATAGTTGATTCACTGAAATTATCGCTGTGCAGCCCAAAACCCAAAGCTAAACACCAAACTCTTCATTTTTTCAGTAACATGCATGCTCGTTTTTTAGATATTTTTAAATCGGGTATAAGTGAGGAATATTTCACTATTCCCGTTGATTCAGCCTGTTGTGTCAGGAATCGGTGAAGGTGACGCAACACCTGGTGCAGCGTTGACTGCCAATAAATATGTATATTTACAGGCTTCCTACTCCGAAACCCGCAAATATGCTGGGGCCCCAGAAATAAGACTGAACTTGCATTGATCCAAGGCACTCCTTCAAATAAACTTACACAAATCAGACTCGATGTTCTAGTGCTAGTTCTTTGATCCTGACACTTGTAGAAAAGTAACTGCTAATGATTTGCCGGTATGTGTTATGCTCTCAAAGCAAACCATACAATCCTAACTGTTTAAAATCAGAAAACCTTCAATATCGATGCTTATGTTTTACTGAGCTTGGCTGAAGCAAATCATCGATGCATGGTTGTACCCTCGAATAAATCTGATTTGTCTATTAATGCCTCTTTTTTCCTACAAAATCGGTCCCTTCATAGCGCGGTCGTTTCATTAAATTGGTTGAGGCACCCTAGTACCTAACATGGCCAGAGAAGAAAACTGAATGTGTGAATGAAAAGAGCCTGTATTTCAGTCAAAGCCAAGACCACTAACCCTTTGGCATCTGCATACTAAAATTTGAAGCTTTGGTTTTGAAGAATCACTCCTTAATTCGGCGGGTATAAATAAATACATATATAACCTGACAGACGGAACCCACAGCATAATTCCCCAGTTACACCATATCTATTAGGAGTGACGTAACACGTTCAAGTCACACTGGAAAGAGCGCTAGGAATATCTAACGAAAGAATACGTTTAAGACATGGGGCCTTAATTTCAGCAACTATTATGGAGTCGCCACTGCATGAAGTAACAAAATAAATAGGCCTAGCTGTAAGCTATTCAATAGTATAATTTATCATCATTCCCCTTCCTTAATAGCAAAAAGCAATATGGCGTTATTTTACTGCTAATCCTCATGAAACCCGTGACTAATTTTTGTTCAACTGTTACGGTCTCATGAAAACTTTTCATTAGTAAGTTTGTCTCAAGCCCTTGTGCATATTCGTAACCACCAGCTCCAGATAACTTTGAATTTTGTGAAAATTATGCAACTTAAATCTTGTGCTCAATACATTTTATTTGTCTTTATTATCACTCCCTTTCGCGATTGCTAAGGACAAAGTAAAATGGGACCTTTGGCAACTCAAAATCGGCACTCGAATGCAATTTTAATGGGCAGTCGAAGTAAACAGCAAGAAGCATTCGATGAGTTCTAGAGTTTTCCTGCACCGGTGGCTAACCTTTGCGGGCATCCGCAGTTGAGATCGATGCCGTCAGCGATGGGCGCCAAGTCGCGGGCGCAGGCGGCGAAGTCGGGGCCGGACTGGCAGGCCACCTGGGCCACGAGGGGCCGGTCGGCGGGGCAGGTGGTGAAGTCGGCGGCGCGGGCCGAAGCCGAGTGCAGGAAGGCGTCGGACATGACCATCGGACTATACGCCAGATCCACGCCGTGCCGACGCACCAGCAGTCGAAACTGCAGCCTGCAGTGTGGAGGAAAACCACCCGAAGAGCCGCATGACTACTCAAGCCAAAACGGTCTCAAATCTCAGGCTGCTCTAAGTGAAACAACTTCCTAATCACTGGTTCTGATTCACAGAAAGGAATTGACACTCTCCCTACACAATTTCGCGACTCGAACTTCAGATTTACAATAAAACCTTCATTAGAATAGAAATTCCTCATGGCAGCTTCGCAAGTTAGAGGTGGAATATTGAGTCAATCGAGATCAGAAAACCTCTTCGACACCTTGAAAGGATAAAATAGGAAAGAAATCAAGTTCACGAAGATGCCACTTTTGAGTCCCTCCCAGCGATTCAAAATAAATCTTAGTCTATCCATTTGATTTTAAAATAAACCACCACCTACTTGGAATAGCGCACCATGGGAGCGGATACGCGAACGAAGGGCTGGTCTTTCTGATAGAGCGACACAATGTCCATCTGAAGTTAACTAAAAATTGAAACCATAGGTGATTCTTGTTATTATTTCAAAAGTTTTATCAATGATAGCTCGTTAGACTACGGTTGTTACCAAAGTTATTAAAAATCGCTTTCTAATAGGTAAACTAAAGTTGCATAGCTACATAACTTCCCAAGGTACTCCTTTGGAAGACATAAGTTGACATCATATTGAAAACTCTATAGACCAGTCGTAACAAGGATACCTTTATGACTTCGACGCTTTTCGCAAAACCACTACTAATTCCATTGAAAAAAGACCAAATGACAAATGTGGCTAATTAGGCTTTTCCTTGAAACTATGAAGAGACGACACACCTTGCCGCTTCAGTGGGTATCAAAATGAAGCAAAACAGCACTTCAAATAGCAAGTAGCCCGAAGCACATGAAAATCACTCAAAGACTCGAAAAGACAGTATCGGGTTGCGGTAAAATTGCGTTTATTCCGTGCCCAAATCAAGAAGAGTTAATGATCACAATTAGCGAAGGAGAGGAGCCAAAGAGTTCCTCGAAAAATCGAGTTTTCACGATTTGCCTCCTCCAGGCATGAAGATCTGGTCCAGCCGCGCCTTGAACTCGGGTGGCGTGAGTTTGATGTACTTGTCGCGACGCGACGTGAAGGGGATCTGGAGTGAGCGGTCGTAGAAACTCTGGTAGACCCCAGCCAGATCGTTAGACATAGAGGCCCGAAGTTCGTCGCGCAGCTCCTTGTCGGGAATCGATAGCTGCGAGTGCTGCTTTAGCAGGGTAGTGAGGCCTTGGTTTATGCCCTGAAAAAACAACCTATATGTTGGGGCTAAACATGCCAATCTTCAAGAATTTATGCGTGATGAAACATGCGAAACTTACGCTCCAAATATCCTTCAACTGAAACCGTTCTCTCGAATCCAGCTGAAGTCAAGGAAGTAAAGAGGCTGAGCACTATCTCATGAATGAAGCTGACGAAGACGGTAGAATGAGGCAGGGGGAATGTCAGTAAACATGCAGAAGGGCCGAGTTACCTGTCTACGCTGCACAAACTGGTTCACGAATGCGGGCGAGGGCAATGCAATGTAGCGCATGCATCTACACAAATGGATAAGCAGGCAAATGCTCAGCGAATCAAGGCCCAATCAACTAGTTATTTCAGGCAAATGTGATGGAGAGAATGACAACTATCCCCCAAACTGATTGCTTAATCAATAATGCGACTGGTTGAAAGCTTCGGCATGCAGCTAGCTTGTGAAACATGCGGTAATGATAGCTCTGACTGGGCACCTTGCCACTAGATAACTCGCTCAAGGTCGATGTAGACGACCCTGGAGACACATCGCGGTCAAGAGTGGGGGTTCGAGTGTTAGGAAAGTGGCCCAAGCGCCTCAAAATGCCTCCACCACCACCGCGTTCCTTATTGATGGCACTCAGACCAATGACATCGGAGATGCTGTAGGATATAATTGGGTAGTTATTAACCAACCAATAGGAGAACTAGATTAGCGAATGAAGATTGGGATCCAAGGTAGTATGGGAACAACGCACGCTCTAGTGTAAACGGTTTTGCTTTCATTGAGGATCTGGGCAAACTTTTGCATGGCACTGACGTCATACTCGCTGAGAATCTTTTCCAAACCAGTTCTGAAGAAATAAAATCAGAACGGGTGTGAGTACATGAACACAACTTTGCGTGGATGCGGCAAGGTGAAGGGCAAATTACCCGTTTAGATTCGTGAGGATGTAGCGAAGATTGTTCATTTGAAAGACGATTCTGGAGAGGTCGTCGGAATAGTTCACCGATTTTTTATCGATGTTAGCAACCAGCGCGGTCGTTACTCGAACTACAAAAGAAAAGCATAAATAAATGAGACTTAGTTACAATTTTAGCTGTTAAGTCAATTTATAACTCAATTTTGCTACATTAGAAAAGAGATTCCAAGGAATCTCGAATACGCACACTCCCTAAAAAAAAATACTAAAAACAACTACTATGACCGTCGATGAAGTAACTTAAAATGACTTACGGAGAGATCAACGAGACGTTGTATCTCCAAAATTAGTGTAGGGTAGACTATCATGTAACAGATCGAATTCGGAGTTTAGGTACTCCTGGACTTGCCGATGTATTGACCGAAAGCCGAACGAGCCATCTTGGGTTTGGAGTTGATGGTGGTGAGGTAGGGGAAGATCACATCTGGACTGACTCGGGCCTCGTCCCAGGTCAGCACCGTTCCCACGACCACCTCAAACTCTAGCAGCTTCTCCAAGAACAGCAGCACCTGCGAGTAAGTGAAGAAGACGATGGACCAGCTTTGAAACCTGTATTCAACTCCTATCGCATAGCATTTGTGAACGGTGCAGGGGATCAAGCAACGTAATGGGCTCTGCGAAAGGACCAAACCCCAACGACAGCTCAAGACCACAGAGTTTTGCCAGAACTGGCGATCCTTTGTCCCTCTCACTTTATAGTAAAAACACTTAGTCTGTCCAATCAGTGTTTCTTGTCCTCATAACGCATTAGTACTGGAAGCGGAGTCCGAACTCTCGAACTGACAAAAACGTAGTGGGGACACTCAAAAAACAGTTAAATAAGGGAGTAGATGGACGATCAATCGACTATATAAATCTCCAAATAAGATGGGCTATTCCCTCTGATCTCGGTTGAAGGGCCCTCTCTGATCAGGGATGATTTGGGAAAAGTATACGCACGCAATTAGGTGTTGGGGTGCAATGATTAAGGGGGATCACTACGGTCTCATTCTTATTTAGAAGGCGTTAGTATATTTCGATGACTTAGAGCTCACATTGGTTGTTAGTTCATGGACCGTGGCATCCGGCGGCACTTGAGTTGACCCAGTTCCCGATTGTAGCTGCTGCAGGAAGACATCCAGGGTGACCTTAATCTGGACCCGAAACCGGCTCACCAAGTCCACCATGGGCTGCGACAGCGAACTAACCATCTACTCAAAGGCAGTTCAGTAGCAAGGCGCAAGAGGAGGCTGGAAGTCATACGGGAAGACGGGAGAGCACACCTTGAGGGTCTCCACGAAGGTGGGCGAGAGGTCGACGAAGCGACGCATCACGGTGAGGAGGGAGACGATCATGTAGAACTCACCCCGACCGACGACTCGACTCATTAGACGCAAGTAGGCCTGAAAAAGAAGCAAAGACAATGTGATAGACATCAAAATTACGGGTTGATCGGGGTGGCAGTCTACAAGACGAAGTAGACTTATGTCCGCAATTATTTGCCCAACTGCCAACGAAGCACATTTAACAATCCACCACTTCCTCCCTCGAAATTGCTTTAATACAACCTGTTGTAGAAAATCATATCTACATAAAACAATGCTGTTCTAGGGCCAATTGAGCTTAGCATCAGAAAATATCCTTGAAAAGTTTCAACGACTGAATAAGGCTGCCGAAACTTGGTTATTTGCCACTTGCCAGAACTAAAGGCTAAACCACAAAAATAACTTGGATTAGAAATTATGATTGGGAGCCCACCCCGCCTTCAGACGTTAGATCGGCCAGACAGCTTCGAGAGATGAGACTGTAGGCAAAGTGAGCTTCGTGCGAATTTGCAGCGAGTTTCAACCGGTCCAGCAGCGTTTTTTCTCGCTGAAAGTAACAAAGAGCAGCATGTGAAACTTAGAGTTGAATGAGTTTAGAAAGCCAAATATATTCCCCGATACCTGCCCTTGTAACCTAAAATAATCATAAGCTCGAAACAAGCCGATACAGGCTCTTCGCACAGATCCACATCGTCTGAGTGCAGTTCCACATGAACGACATCGTCATGTTCTTAGACAGTTATAGCAACTTTGGAGCTAGAAAATCGCCAGTAGACGACAAGCACAGGTCAATTAAATATTAGAACCCTAATTTCAAACTTTGCCACAAAGAGTTGAAAACATTTAGGTAAAAACCCTATTTTAGTGTATGCAGTGGAAATTTTTTAGCAGTGTAAATAGCACCAGCTGTGGCCTCACAGGGAGTACAAGCAAATGGGAATAGTGAGAATGGAGACGCCGACTAACCTCGATCAAAATGAGAAAGGCACTGAGACTGGTTGCATAGTGTTCCGAGTCCAAGTCATCCACGTCTCTGACATCACTGACAACTTGACGGCCTAAGTTGGCTAGAATTTCAACAAAAAGTTAGTGATAGCTTAGTAAAAATCCCCACATAGGACTTCACATACGAACCAGTGTAAAAGTGCTTTTATGTTAATACAGGGATCACGTACTTTAGCAGCGGTCTAACCATTCCAGAAAATTAGATATTTATTTAATCGGGCACCGTGGTTCGTCTAAATCGCACAGATAGTGATAATTCTTCTCATTTGAGGTCGGTACTTTGCACCGACATGAAAACTCACAACTACTCTAGCGTATGAAGGAAAATATGTCTTGGTAAAAGTAATACAGGTTAGAATAACTCACCGTCCCAAACTACACCAGCGGCTTTCAATCCACTGTATAGAATAAAAACAAGTCATTTCAATAATAACAAAACCCTTTGTCTGTAAAAATCTAGTTTTTGAGACAACTTACCGCCGTTTACCGGTGGCAGCGGCACGAGGACGTTGCTGAAGGCAAGAAATGAAGAAGAGGGATTAACTCTCCTGGAGGGAACATTGACTCCTAGGCGTGCGTGAGAGAGATAAGCAGGCGCTGCAAGAAGCTGGGGCAGCAGCAATGCGAATACCTAGGTTGCACGACTCTTATCAACGCGGAAACTCACTGTCGTCTGAGCATTCTTCTCCAAGGACTTTTGGTATTCTCGAAGCCTGAAAGTAACAACAAAGAACAACGTGACTCGTGTTTCGAATATAAGCAGAGTAAGCGAATTCAAAAATCCAGTTTATTCACTAAGATTAATGTGAATAATTGAGAATGTGAGAATGGAACGGTGCAATTGGGACGTGCTAAATGTATTTACTCGAAGTGTTGTCTATTAGCGACGAGGTGGGTACTCACTATGATCTACAATTCAAAGCCCAAAGATGTCCTCAACGGATCAACGAAATCAAAAACAATGGACGCTACATTGTTGCTTCTGACTAACGATAATGTAGAACCGATCTGCCTCTCGAGTTGAAGTGAACAGTACATAATTTTCCACGAGGCCCTTTTAGTGGTTTTGCCATCCTTTGATTAGGACTTTTAGATTTCGAAAAGGTAGCGACATTATTCGAACTCCGTTACGAAACAAACGATCAAGTACTGTTACGTTTCTGCATCAATGACCACGGAAATTGTACAGAGCGAGGGCCTTTATAACTCGATGTGGCGACACATGCCTTTCGAGTTTGATTGGATGAAGAACTCATCAATCATTTCGCATCTGCTCTGGACTCTTAGTGATGCGAAATTAGGACGAATGCAACTCACTTGATCAGAGAGACGTGCATGAGGTCCTTCCTAAAGTCGCAGTACTGCGCCAGCGACTGCGGAATCTGGATGCCCCCCACGCCGGAGGCACCTTGGGAGGAGGCTGGACCACCGGCGCCGCCGCCGCCGACGCGGACGGCGTTGAAGAGGCGCGCGAGGTGCGGACGGACGCCGCCCGAGCGCTGGCTGGCAGGGGTGTCGGCGGCACCGCTGACGAGCGCAGTGGCCTTGCGCAGCCAGGAGGAGATCTCCTGAAGCTTCAGAACGGCATCCTCGGATATCGACTCGCACTCGAGCACGGCAGGGAGGGCGGCGACATCCTCCGAAGATTGCGAGGGAGCGCCCTCTAGGGAAATGGTGTCTGAGGGGGGAAGACGCATAAACTGAAGTTTTACGAGATGTTCACAGCTGGAAAATACGATTCATAAAGAATTCAAGCATGAATACAGTTACATCGATTGATTTCAACGTCTTTTTTTCACAGAAACATACTAGGAATTAAGTAATAACACTCTCCATTTGAATGAAAAAAATTGTAATTTTACCCAATTTTATCTAGGCCACATATCATATGATGCACAAATTATGTTAGAGCAAAATACGAAACGCAACAAAAAACCCACACGAGTAGTCGCAACTAGTGTTTAATAAACACACACTCAGAGTACCAGAAAATGACAAATGCGGAATCGACTAGACTTACCGTCTTTCTCAGCCAGCTTGTAGAGCAGTTCTGGTGGCATTGGTGAAAAAGACTGGCTTAGAATGTCCCCAAAGTACTTGGATAGTGCTTTGAGCCCGTTGGCCAAAAGGGTGCTCTAGTAAAAAAGGGGTTTTTAAGCAGAAGAAATCGACATACCAATCTCGTGAACTCCAGATGCTCAGTGTTATTTTGGTTAAAATAGACCAACGAATCTTTGATCCTGTCCATAGCTTTCAGATACTCCGTAAGTGAGCCAGTCGGGCTAAAGTCACGATTAAAATGTGGAAGTGAGTTGCAAATACCCTTGAATAATAAGCTGTTCCACCTCTCGACCAGTTTTGTAGAAGTTCTGAACATGGGACAAACCTTCCATACAATCTTGCAAATCTAAACATAAAGCGAAATGAATGCCGGCAATTTGATTTGACATGCTCTTAACGCGGGTCTGAAGTTGATCAACTTCTTTTCGAAGGGGTTCCATTCCAGTTCGAAAGCTCTTGGCGGACTCAATCATCGAAGTTAGTCTCTCATCAGACTGTTTGGAAATTTCGACGAATTTGTCACGAATGGCCAGAATTTGGGCCATTTGATTGGTATACTGCGTGTATATGGATATTCATTAGAGCAAATTTAATAGGCGTCAATATTATATGAGGAAATTACCTGATTCATGTAGGACGTCATTTCAGAAATTCACCTAAATGTGTGAAATGCACAAAAGCGCTGTCTAGATGTGATGCGATGTAAAACAATTGAAAATTTTAACGAGTAGAGGAAAAACAGTTATATAACAATAAAAGGCCCGAAATAACCACTCATATGCCCATAAAACT
Source organism: Anomotaenia brevis (assembly GCA_030710315.1). Lineage (NCBI taxonomy): Eukaryota > Metazoa > Platyhelminthes > Cestoda > Cyclophyllidea > Dilepididae > Anomotaenia > Anomotaenia brevis. The sequence continues at coordinate 1,512,142 of JAUOZQ010000009.1, forward strand.
AAAAAATCAAGAAGGGGAACACACAGGGTACTAATATTATTGTAGAAAGATCGGTTAAAGAATCTTTGATGATTAAACGACTAAATACACTTACCACCTAAATAACGCACACGACACATGACCTTTATGTAAATATTAAGTAGAGGTTCACTAAAGACGCCAAGACCAGGTTAAAAATAAAAAATAATTATGACCTAATTTCCATAGTTTTTAATTATTGGTTATTATTAATTTAAATAACACGTGTTAGGTTTTCTTTTGTTCATTTCTTCATTTATTGCAATCGGAATCCACATATACTTTTCCAGCTGCCTAAAACAATAAATATTATAGTTCATTACTAATCAGTTTCTGCACTTCGAAGAGAACCGAATTATCATGTTGGGTTTTATTATATATAATTGCATTTGTTTGCTTTACTCACATCATAGACAAATATATTCAGGTTGAATACTAGTTAGTGACAAAACAAAATGTCATCTTATTAGTTAAGCTTAATAGAGAACATTTAACAAGATCTTGATCGTAATATTGATTGCTTTAATCAAACCCAGATTTAGGTTAGCAAAAAGGTTGTATAAAACGTGAATCGCTTTCTATAATTAAACTTTGACCTGATGCCTAATACAGAAATTGATTTTATGGTAATTTTCACAGCCAGTCACACAAGAGATGAAACATTTGCAGTTCTGCAGCAAAGCTATCCATCGCTATCACATTCTCAGTTATACCTCCAAAGTTCTATAAGTGCATGTATTTGAAAAAAAATAACGTTGATATTGAATTTTAATGTCACTTGTGTCGAGAGAAAATTTACCTTCTTTCTTCTTTAGTATAGGTATTATTGAATGCGGCCATACTGCCATTGCCCACGGAAGGCTTCTTTATACTCTACTTTATTGTTTCATTGTCCATTCAGCAATGAAGTGAACACTTTTCATTTGATCAGTTGAATACTGACAGGTATGGAGAAAGTTTATTTTTAATCAAACTAGCTTTGAAGAATCATGGAAGTCTTTTATTACAACGTAAATTTGAATTTCTATATCTATATGATAATCCAACTGCGAGCAGCCGTGAATTTGGCCACTCGCTGGTCAGTTTCCATTAGATGCTTCCTCCATTTCATGAGACTCGGAAAGTCATTCAGACACTCTGGTTTGTTGGCTCGGAGAAAGTCAATAAAGTCGAGGAGGTAGAAATCGGCGATGGTGATTTGGTCTCCTGCAGCATAATTTCCAGCTGTTTCATTCAGCATCTTGTCCAAGTCCTGCAACAGTTTTATGAACTAATGATAGCTTTAGTTCATACAGCAGGCAATCTTAAGGACACCTTCACAAAAAACCTAATAACCAGAGATAATCAATTCAGGCTTGTTAAAATTACTTGAAGTAATAAACTTTTAACTGGCTGCACTTGTGTAATCGGCCACACAGATAACCCTTCCTCTACTTGGATCGAGATGAGGCCAAGCTTTCCCTAGAAATGGGTGTAAATTCGACCCCTGAATGAACTGTTTTGCATTAGCCTCGTGGATCCAAACAAGGCGAATAGCATCGCGTAAAGTGCTTTCATAAGAACCTTATCAAACTCATCAAAAGACCCAATTTTTAATGCCCTTATCTAGATCTGTATTATATGAGGTTATTCTTGATGAAACTATCGGTCTAAAAGCAGCCAAAGACAGTAAAAGGTTTCGAAATGTCGTCAAACTTAATTAGATCCCCAGTATAGTGTTGCAAGTTCCGACAACAAAAATTATTCTGAGACTCGAATTTATGTGCCTAATAGAATATGTTTATAGTATTATGAGGTTTGTTTTATTCCAGCGATATTCACATATTTCATCAAAAGATCAATTCGAAATATCTAACAAGTCTAAATTCGTTATCTTAGATGTGAAGCTATCCAACTGCCCAATAGATAGATTTTATCCCCATTAAGATCTTAAAAATGAGCAATAATTAGTACTACACTGATTATGGTCTTCATGCAATAACAGCGTTTAGACATGAAACAATCAAGAGAGATGCTTACCGCAAGAACAACGGAAATATCTTTGAATAGTTTATCTTTGTATTGCTCATAGTCATTCTTGTCGGCATCATGGAACTTTCGGCTTTTAAAGTACTTAGAAAGCAAGTTTCCAGATTCCCTGACCTACAAAGAGAATTTTTAAAATCGCAAAAATCGAAATTTCACAGAAATCAGTATAACACCAGTTTACTCAAACGTGTCCTCATAATGCCGTTTTTACAGCTTGTTGAAGCGTCCTCGATGTGGGGATGGAGATATGGTCATGGAGGTAAGTACCACACAAAACTACTCACTTTGATAATGGCTATGCACAATTTTTATCGTCTGCATTATTTCCAGTTTTGTGGTTAACTGAAGTTAAACTGCTTGCCTAGTATTTACAGAGAGTTTAAAAACTATTTACCGACCTATTCCATACATCTTCAGGCTATTTAATGTTCTTTACCACGATATCTAATACAAGGGTTGACGAAAACCATTTTTAGTGTTTCCTAACTACTTCCGTTACTGGTTACTAGGTCGATGAAAAGTCAGACACTTGACTTTGCCCCGGATAATGCACGTTTGAAACTGGCGTTCATAACTTCTTTCTTATTGGCTACTTTTAATTTCTACTGTCAAGACACTTTGTTGTATCAAAACATAGCAACGCGTTTTTGCTTCATTAAATGTGGTCAGATGACTGGAAGATCGCAAAATTCTCAGTCAATTACTTTTGCACTTTGGCTACAGAGTTTCGATGGCTTCCACAATCTCTCTTTCTTCACTTCACAACAAAATAAGCTTGCTTCACCTCAACCAAGCCTGTAATTGGGGAGGTTTTACATCCACGCCTAAGGAAATAAACCAGAGCAATCCATGACCGTTGTGTTTCTGATGGTTTAAATCTATTTTTACGTTGTCTTTTGAATAGAGAATTACGAAAAATAAGCATTTACTGCGAAAACCGCAGAACTCATAAGGCCGAAGTAGTAAATATGGTAGCTGAATTTAGACACCGGTGATATCGCTTCCATGTCTGAGCCCTCTAAGTGATTTTGTTCGAATAAATCGGGTCCCCTACGTATGCCTCGACTTCTATTCAATTCACTTACAGAGTAATTGTGATTAGATCTAATGATGCTGGCCACTACTCTTGATTTTATTTTTGTAGACCTAGTTGTATTAGATAAAGTCCAACTTCTTGAGTACAACTATATCACATTCACTCATAATAAATATGGTTTCGTAAGTTACGTCGTTTCCATTTGGAGTGATAGAGAAGACTTAAATCCCCTGAAGAATATTAAAAATATATCATTGGATGTACTCCAAATGAGTGTTCTCCCTGATAATCAGCAATACTATCTCAATTATTGCTTTAACACGCCCCTGAGGGACACTAATATCCACAATCTAAAATGTTTGGCTTGTTCGAAATACGGGTTAATTTCTTTGATTCGACATGCTTTAAATTAATTATTCTTAGAGTACTCAGTACGTACCTCGAATTATAGCACCAGAATTTAGCAAGGCTGCATCTAAGCAGATAACTTAAATTAACCGTCTTTAGCATACGAGCACTGTTGAGGCCCCATAAAGGCGACAGCCTCATCACCAGCTGACGCAAATGCAGAGTCGTGTGCGCTAAGTAGTAATTTCTCGTTGAGAATGTGAATGTTGGTTGAGTTCGATTTTGTTGAATGTTCCTATCCTATCAGAATTCTGATAAGAGTTTTTTGCTGTCATTGCGTTTTACAATCTGGACCTTTATGATGTATACACGCCTGTGACTCCGCAGCTGGATCTTGCCAAACACGCATCTGCTCTCTCTACTCAAATTTTTTTGAATGGATTCTGTCGTGGCTTAGAGAGATCGACCAACCAGGGAGTTATCAAGAGCTCTACCTTGCCGATGATGCGGTCGCAATAATAGTTATCCATGTCGGTCCTTCCCAGGAGGTTGTAGGACTTGCCTAGCTTGCGCATGATGGCCGGCGCCTCGGTCATCCACTCGAGTTTACCGTTACGGTACTGGATGCGAAGGGCGGGCACCCGGGCGGTGATGATCTCCTCGCGCTTGATCGCCCACTCGCGCAGCGGAATCGGCTCGTCCTCATAGTCGATGTTCAGGTGGGCCAGACACAGCTTGATCGGCCCCGTTAGTGGACAATGCTTCATATGGTACAGCTGCAGGGTTATGCGAAAATTGTTAGATAGATGCAATCAGCATAGTTAGGGTCTAGATGTAGAGCAATGGGATCGACCGGTTGGTTTGAAATACGGAATTATTTTCATAAGGTTGAATCTCCATGGCCTTTCCAAAAGGTGATAGGATTTCGCTGACAATTATAGGCTAATTAATCTATTTTTTTCGATGATTGAAGGATTACTCCCTTCTGTCAAAGGATTAAGAAATTATGAGCATAATCAAGACGAATTAAAGAAGTACAAGTTTGGTTTGAGAGGAAAAAGGATTAAGTTTTAAAATTAGATCAACTTGCTAACCAATATTTACATTCCAAATAGGTATCCAGCCGTTTTTCCACTCCTTCCCCACTGGATGTGCTCTCGCAAGGCTAAGTAGCACAAGCCAATGACTAAATTATCCTCACTTCGGTGTGGTCCAGCTCATCTTGTTAACCATCCCGTCAATTCTGCTATATGTTCTGATTTGTTGTTAGTTTCTCCAGCTTTATCACCCACGCTTGCTGTCCTTATGAGGATGCCGTTTCACCAAATAAGGCATTTTGCAGCTGGAGTTAAGCGACTGCTGCGAATTACAGAGTATTATGTTTATAGAAATCGTGAATTTACTAATCAAGACCCACAAGCAACCGCAAAGGCTAAGCATTTGAACTAGACGACACTAACAATTGCTTGATAGCTTTTAAGTAAAGTGCAATTTTTCAGATAGAATAGAGCAAACAGGAATGGTTATATTAGCCGTAAAATAATCTGGAATATTGAATAAAACGTAAAATTAAATAACTCTCTCAATAGCTATATGAGATGAAATTTATCTCTATTATCAGCGAGAAAAAATAAATCATACAAAGTTTGAAATTTTAGTCAGTCCTTGCACGACAACATTGTTTAAAGATGGTGGGGCACGATCTTAGAATATATGCTCAAGATTGGTTCAAACACTTAATTAGTATAAAAAATGGTGGCTAGGACAACCGACCAACTTATTTTAAAATGTGAAGAAAAAACATGATAAATTACTCCGTATGATTTTTGTTTGACTCAATTGCATTTAACGAACTTTCTAAACAACATTTAGAAATTATTAATATCCATAAAACTGGCTATTAGAATTTGAGCCAATTCTAAAATACAATTACACAACGTCCAAACTATCCCCAAATTATTTAGATCAAGGTTAGATGGGAAGTTACTATGAACTCGATTTCCATAAGGACACTTGATTCTCTATTGGGTAAGTAAGCTCTATTTTAGTTTTTGAGTAAATGACCACTGCAGTTATCGGCCATATTCCTTTTTTTCACATGAAAACATTTCTATTAAATGAACCAGCTCAACCAACCCAGTTGGCAGGTGGATATCATGAAGTGCACATTTCATGCATTTTTCAAGATCTATGACGAATTTATGTGCATAAATTGAAGAACATTGGCTTGTTGCATAAAAGTTATCGACTAGAATTTTTCGATCGAAACTTCCCAAATCCGTAAAATAAAGTTGCCTATGACTTCGTTTTCTAAAGTTAGGGACAATCTAGCCTTTAATAGAGTTTTCAAATATTATAGAAGTGAAACAGCACAACCTCATATTTTATTAATCACCACGTCAAGTTTAAACAAATAATTAAAAAGATGTACCCATCAGCCACGGAAGAGGAACAATGAGATGGATGCTCAGCCTTTGTTAAAACACTATTTGCAAGATTTACAGGGATTTTTTGGATAAGGAACAGTTCTCATCAGTGCAGTAGACAGGCTCTTCATTACAAGAAGGACAGGAGTCTTGACACCCTTGCTCATTGCGAATGCATTTTCCTCTCAGCAAAGCAGCGATTATGAAACCAAGCACTAACAACACAACCTAAGGAAATGCGCAAGATCTCTGTTAGAAGTCGGACCAACTGTGATTTCTACGGCTAACTGTTCATCATGACAGAAAAAAAGCCTACTTAAACTAAATGCTCAATACTAGAAAAAGTGACGAAAAAGATAAAAAGAGCTTTTCTAAATTGCAATGAGTTTCTTTACCGGACAATTTTAGCAAGTTTTCATTAATTAAGAAATCTTACGGTGATCGCTGCATCCTCCAACGAAGTCATGTTGAGTATTTCGCAAACTGAGGAGCAGGAACCAGCACTAGGTACGGCGATGTCAGGAACCAATGAAAAGAGCCTGACGTGTGATTCGCAGATACCACATGTTCACTGGGTGCCTGAGTGCTATTCTATCGATCACTCCACTGTCTTCTATTCCTTTGTGTTTGGTAAACCTAAAAGTCCTTGTCTTCACAAAGGGCCCAATTGCGAATAACTAAATCTGTGAATAACTAAATCTGGGATTGTAAAATAACATCTACAAACTCATTTCATGAAGAAAATAAATTCAAACTACATTGATCTTTGCATTAAATGAAGTCCTTTCTCTTAGTTTTGACTTCGATGTCATGGTTTAACATTTTGAATATATACCACGGTATGCGGTCACTCAAAAGAAAAGTCTTTGAAGTATTTTTTAGATTATGGAAAATACTGAATTTCGAGGCTGTAATTCACCGTTCTAAAGGACATTTTTCTTAATATAAGAACTTGTAATCGAGATAATGTGTTACAGGAAAAGGGAGACGCAACATGCGTGGTTTTAGAACGAGAGCAAATTAAATTGAGGCACTGTTGAATAAGGCACACAAATACGTGCTGTCGGTGTTCTTTGGATGGCTTGAATAATGAGTCATTTGTGGCAATGATTTATGCTCACAAAACTGTGCGATATTTACCATTAAAAAGGGCGGTATTTTGAAATATGAACGTAAAAACGGAGCAAAGATGCTAAAACGTAACCCATGTAAGTGAGTGAGCACTAAGGGCAGATTTTGAACTAAAACATACTCTATGATCGCAAGAATATTTATTCATTTTTTGTCAATTCATAGAAAACAGATAGGAATTGAACTTGGTCAACTCTAGTACAACTCTGATTAGAAACGACACACTACAAAGGGGGAGTGGGAGGGAGCAGAATGCTGTCAAGGGTAAATAGTAGCCTGTTTTGTTTGGTCTGTTTGGATTTGAACGAATACCAGATAAAGTTTCTGCATGGTTCCATACCCGGTTGCTTTCCTTCGTGTTATTCTAAAAGCCTTCAGTTATATAAACCGATATCTAAATGCCACATCTCAGTGGCGCCTATACGTGAGTGTTGTTTAAGAGGATGTTTCGCTTACTTGTGCATCAATTGTACTTGCCACATCACTCACAAGGCTCTCAAGCCCAACATCAAGAAGAGATATTTTACGATTTAGCGTATTTAAAAAAAGAAGTTTATGCAACGTTTATTCACTGTGCGGAGTTCACATGCAATCTTCCAGCAAGTTGTATAAATTTGCACAAAAGTAACCAATTTGGTTTTTTATTTGAGTGATTAGACAAGCTGATACAAATCAATTTTTTCACCCCAGTCCGTAATGATGCTCACTTGAGTAACGTGATTCCAAAAGTTCTCAAGAAAGACGAAAGGATTTATGAGCTAATCTGGTCAGAAAGTAGACATTGGTCAATGCCACACTCAGAATGGAACCACATTCCTGGCCACTCATTCGCAAATAAAGAGGAGTAAAAAGCTTGTAACAATAGAGTTGCGTTGATCAATGACAAAGGAAGTCCATAGAATGGCTAAAGACAAATTTATAATTAAAGAATCTGTCTACATGGCAATCGTGGCTGATCTGCAAGCAATTCCTAACCACCAAGACTTCTGTAGTGGGCAAAGGAACAGCGTGTATCAATGAATGATTCGAGCAGCCCAAGCTTACAATATTCGGGGATGTTAGCGGACGACTTTACGCTTGCCTGGTATTCATGCAATAATCTCCTCCATTCATGAAGATCCATACTTCTAAGAAATTTTATTAACCAGTTTTTTTATTAAATTATGATCTATGAAGAATCAAACCCAAAGTTACATGTTTCTTCTTATACTCTCACACTTTTTCTGACTTTAAAAGGCGAAAGTTATATTGCATAAATACCGGGTGACAGGTTTTATTTCCTCGAGCTTTTAGGGGCTAATTTATATGGTGTTCTCATTTATTTTAGAAAAACACCAAACTCAACAAGAGAGAATGAGGTTTAATTTAACTGTGTGAATTTTCAAATGCTGCAGGGATTATCCGTTGGATGCTTAATGAGCATTTGTGAGACGTGTGGATGAGCAAAATCTGTCCCTTTGAACTTCGTTAATCAATTTAGAATTGTTTTACCTCTTCGTGTAACTAAGTCAAAATATGAGTGGTACTGAAAAAATTTCATGACGATGTGACCCATGAATCACCTCTGCCACACCCGGCCCCATTATTATCCTTCGCTCGAGCGCTTAATTAAAACTGATTAAAACCTACCACTTTTCACCAAAAGGAGGGTAAATTTTAACTCAGCCAATAAAGTGCTCAAATTTAATGCCCTTTTCAAATGAAAGGATTCAGCTGTTCAAGTCAATTAAATACTACGAAAATGTACGAGACATGAAAATCCATTTAATTATCGGAATAAAGACAAATTAAAATGTGTAAATAAGGTGTTAACAATGTTTAAAATGCATCAATATTTTTGTTTTTGACTAAAAAGCAAAGGGGTGTACTCATATACTAGGCCAGTTTTTAATTGATATGGCTAAATTTCATTTCATTTTACTTTTAAATATATTTGATCATCAAAGGGTTTGTCTTAAATGCCTTGGATCTGGTAGTCGGCCCGCCCAACCATGACAATGCTCCCTTATTCTAAGTCGCTTCCAGTTGTTTCGGTATAAAACACATCAAACTTCTACTCTTTGACAAATCCATTTGTATCTTAGCTACGATTCCAGGGCACTCACCAGACCACAATGAATTTGATTTTGAGCAACAGACATTAGACAGCAATAAGACATCCGGTGTTAGTTAAAACGTAATTAAACCTTCAAATGGGACACAACGTATGGGGATTTCTTGTTCTCATTGTGTGCTGGTGTGTAGGTGGATTCTCGAAAAAATGTCAATGGTTCATCCTTACAGTGCTTCCTCAAATTAAAGGAGCAAAATAACGCCTTTTACTAATTCTATTAGTGGTTGTTTGACATGACGTCACTAGACCATTTTTCAGGCTACTAATGATGTGCGAAAGTGGATAAGCTTGTAGAGGTTAAAGAAAACTGGCAAAAGGAGGGAATTCGGTTCTGGACAGAGAAGTGACCTCCATTTTTAAGGTTTTTTTAAAATGATTTACATCTACCGAGATATGTGACAAGAAAAAATAAATCAAGCTCAATGTGACCTATTAAATGGATAAAACTTCGCTTTCCAGATATTTTTACGAATCCAAATTGGAAAATAGTGCACTCGTAAATTAATCTCTATGCTCTGGCACATCTCAGAAACATGACTTTTTCGGTAAAATTGGAAAAATTTTTGCACCGTTTTACCAAATAACTTTTACCAAGGGTTTTAAGGAAGCGGACATAGATAACATACCCATTTTAATTTCTAGACATTCACCGAATACTTAGAGTGCATTAGGAGTGCACTGAGATGCCCAATAACTCATTTTCTGTTTCAAATCAGGCCCTCAACGAAAGCAGCGGCAGCAGGCCAATCAGCTTGCGCCTGTCACGTGTATCGTCCACCCAACGCCTATGACAACGCGCAGGCTGTAACATTCACTCAGTCGCCCACTTATCCACATGCATACACATGTACACACATCCCCTCAGTCCCCCTGTCTGGAGTCAAACGGGTCATGCGGAGCCCATGGAACCCCCCGAAACCCCCCATTATCCCCGTCAAATCTCGAGGCGAGTCACATTCAAGGAAACGGTAATTGTGAGCAGACCACGACCGAACTTTCATGGGTCTCCGGCCGAGCGCAGACATCGAATTCGGAGGAAGCACTCATCATCATCATCAAGGTCGCCCAGTTCTTCGTCCTGGGAAGATGAAGAGTCATCGAGTTCTTCGATGGAATCTTCCACTTATAGGCCTTCTTCTTCCTCCTCGACTTCATCTTTGTCAACGACAATGTTCCGTTCCTCGGGGGAATCTTCGTCCGAAGAATCAGATCCCTGTGCTTGGGAAAGGGAATTGAAGGTGTTTAGTCTGGTTGAACGTTCAATATCCACGGATATGTCTGGTGAGTCACAATAAATATGAAACAATTTGCTCTCTGAATTAAATAGTCAATCTCCCATCAAAACCCAATCACATCAATATCATTTTGATTCAATTCTTGTATGCCTAACACCTTCAAAAAGGCATCTGGTATGGTTAAAGCCTTTTTTTGATTCTAATGGGTTCATTTGAACTGCATTAATGTACTAGAAAACTATCCGTGTCATATATTTTGGGTATTACATTATTTATGTAAATGTCACTTAACTATTTCAATTTGTGTTGCGAAATTGCTTATGTCGCATGTAGAGTTTCATCGTTAGCAAACTAACTATGGTGATATTTACCTCATTTTGGGAGCAAAAATATGAAATCAAAAGTACTCATAGTGAATACATCATGAATTTATGAGCTCACATCAAAGGGAAATCTCGTACAAACTTTGTTCGCTGTGAGAAGATTCCCCAGGGAAAAGAAAATCGCTGTAAATCAAAATTAATATCTCTTTTAAAATGCGATCTTTAGCTTTAAACATAGGAAAGACGAATACACTTGATTCCCTAGGGGCTTTTCCTAAATTTGGAAGACCGGAAACTTCGCATGTAGTCATATTTTCCTCTCTCTTTAAGCGCGCTCTTCATTGTTGAATCATTTAGCTTATGTCCAAAACTGCATCTTTTCAACGCGTTGATGTTGTGAAATACCATGAAAACATGATCACATATACCAGCATTTTGCTCTATGCACACCAGTTTTCGAATGTCACCAAAAGGCCTTTTTTAAAGTACCCTCAGCACAAAGACAGTTTGACTTTTGGGCAAAGTTCATTTTCCTGCTTTCGATAAAAGATTCCTCCTTCACGCTGCACCGAAATGGTTTGATTTCAGGTCATTAGTGACAACATTTTGAATATTTAACCAGGTAATAGTACCGAAAGGACTGTAGTGCTATTTTTAACTAGGACTAAAATAATAATATCTACAATCTTTTTGCAAGTTCCACTTTCACCATTTTAAACGGTAATTCAATACTACTCTTAACCTATCAAGACGGTTTTGAAATCGACACTCGATTTTGTTTTAGCAGAGTGTTTTTCATCAAATGGAATAATTCTAAATCAAATAAAACCCGGTTTCCGCATTTGTTTATTGATTTCGTTGCAGTAGTGAAAATGTATTTTATAATTAGAAAAACCTTTTTTCACATTAAATAATTGTGTTCACCATCATCGATTAATGGAGCACCAACACTTGAGACCTTCGCTTCCCATCGCAACGGCCTCCATTAGCTGGTAGGAAGGTGGTTGATTTGTGCGTGTTATAGAACAATGTTGCAGAAATTATTATCTTGAAAAGATTCAATGGTGATACCGCGATTATGATGTGAAGCAGATGTTCCTGCAAAAGGCCAACATGCACAACCAGAGAAACCACATTTATTGGGACTGAGAAGAAATGCCCATCTATGCAGTTGTAGACCACTTGAAGCATTTATAGGGACGTGAACTCTTACGCTGTACAACATAACTTTGCTAGAATTATCAATAAATAAATACGGTTCCAAAGTTCCGCTGCATGTAACCCAAAACGTTCCTTAATGTTACATTTAACTAACTAGTACAATATGAATTCCAGTCATTTTAATTGGATAATCAACAGAAATTGAGACAGAAGCAGCTTCTTCATTAGTTAATCAGTAAACAAGGCATCAGAATGAAATTCTATAACAAGCAGATTTCCTATCTCTCTCAGAATGCCTTTAGCTTTTCAAAGCTATTGAAACCATGATAGGAGACAAATAGCACTTTCAGCAAGTCTTATTTGCTCTTTTGCAGCAATGGTATCTTGCTAATGATAATGACGCAAATAAATGTGAATTCTATAGTTATTACATCGGTCCATCTTTTGCGTCAACATAGTAGTTTGAAAATTCTCCATAATAAATCACCCTACAAGCGTTCGCAGTCAGTTGGCTAAAAGTCCTTTTTTGTCCTTTTAATCCACGTTCCACGTTTTCGCAATTTCTCTTTCCAGACTGAACCCCAATCTTCAGACATTTGTGGATAAAGCCTACACTAGTTGGAGTCGAATGAAATGTCATCAACGGACCTAGTGAAACAAAATTATTTAAAAGCAAAAATGATTATTTATGTTCTTGAGGTGCACATATTACGAAAAACATCGGTAAAGCTTTCTACAAGTCTATAGTTTTTTTGAAATGAGACACCAAAAAGTTACCTTGGTCTCAGTTTGATTGTGTCCAAGTCATAAGTAGATTTCGTGAAGCCTTAATAACTACCAAAGACTGGAAAATTGATGGTTTCTTGATTATTTGAATTTCGTGTAAGCCCTTACTATCTGGTGTGCTTTAAAAAGAAGTTTTCCTTAAAATTTACACCAGGATCTTTCAGGATTAATCGAAGGAATGGCAAACCCTCCCTATAAAGCATTTTATATAAGCTGTCAACTTTTGATTCTGGTCTAAAAATCAAGGTGTCCAAGATCAGAACTTCAGTTTTTCACTTTGGTTAGAATGTTCTCCTAAGGCTATTAATAAATACATAAGCTACTAAGCACTAGTGACACCTTTGATTCTCTATCCTACGAAGTTTTCTTGAAGAAATGCTATATTTTTCCTTAAAATGCTAAAATGATGTTTGGTACTGGCAATACACATTGTGACAATTCCTAAAATTCTCTTATCCATGCAGTATGCAATGAGTCAAGCTAACTTTGCTTTAACATCACCATCAGCCACATTTACATGGCCAATTTTTTAACCAACACCAGTAGCTCAGTGATTTTTTCACATTGAAATGCTTACCATCCACGCGGTCATCGATGGTTGAAACAAGGCGGCGGAAGTTGTGCTCGTTCCAATAATTGGTTCCGCAACACCCTCAGTGCACTCCTGATTTATCTCCCTTGCAGCCTCCAATTTGAAGTGGGGACCATGCCTTTTCTCAAACTTTACAAAGATTTGAGCATGAAAATAGGCCATTTTCTTGAGACCACGTTTCTAACTGAAGACAAAATTTGGGGCTATTCATATCCCCAAGAACAGTCGACTGGGTAGACTTCCACAATATACCTGAAGATAATAAAGATACCTTAAGATGGCCAGCACTATATAGCCTTTTTATTGATAGTTTTCATTGTTACTGCTTCGGCGGAGTAATTTATCAATTGCTTATAATAATGTAATTAGTAGTCGTTCGTGTTTTCCTAATCAATCTTAACTTTTATGCAAGAATCTTGCATAATTTACCTTAATATTATGCTATTTGTGTTGTGAGAGCACTCTGTCACATATATGAAGTAGATTTAGTATCATTTATCTGCTCTAGGGTTGAGCAGTTGATTGTTGCATTGATGAGATGTTTTATGTCTTAAATACATCATCGTGTAAATCAGCAGACATCATTTACCTAATTAATTTAACATGTTTCTTAGACTGCTTTAAGTGTATCGACTATTTAGGCCTTTGAAATCCTGGCAGGGACTTTCTCGCCAGCGTCCACCCAAGCGTAATGGTCTTTCGCTGAGTTAACATCCGGCGAGTTGTTGGTGCATTCTTAAAAAAATAAGCTAGCAACCATTTTGACATCTCTTTGAGATACAGCAAAGGGTCCAACAATGCTGCAAACACACTGCCCATTGTTGGCTTCCACCACTTTCCAGGTACTAAATACAGTAGTCAGCAATTCCATGTATACGCCTGAATTCAAACTAAGCCCACCAAGTGGCCTTCCTCTTGACCAGGAGCATTCCTCTGGTCTGTTAAGTCTACACCTCCCAGCCAGAGCTGTCTCCTATTTTCTTTTTCCTTATTTTAATGGCTGTCGTGAATCATCGTGATTTATGTTATCCTATCTTATGCAAAATCATATATATATATATATATAACCTCTCACAAAAGCATAATGCGACTCTAGAAAAACAAACAAAAGAATGATTAATAAATATATTTCTTGCATTCCGCTTGTCTAAAAGCAAGTCTCCTCATTTAAAAGAGGCTTGTATAAAACGTTTTACTTCAAAATGAAGCGCAGTAATTTAGATTGCACACTAGGCATAATCTTCGCACGTCGATTCTGCAGCCACTCAGTAGTTGAAGTTTGTTACCCGTGTAAGAAGCAGGAAAAAGTCCGTTTGGTATCTTCGTTCACCATTTGCGTACGTCTTGTCGAAAAAATACCTCCACTGCAGTCTAGATCGAAAAACAGTGCTGAAAAACGGCTGCATGAATCACGAATCAGACCAAGAATTTTTATTTTTAGTTTTCGTTGTTAATAAACCAATAATCAATTAAATGAATCCAAGTTTTGATGGATTTAATGCTTTAAGTAGTAACATTGTATTTCATAATCCTTTTTCCTCTTTCGGTTCTGTATTTGAAATTGATGGACAATAGTTTCTCCTGAATCCGATTTGAAATGAACTGCTTTTTTGTGCATTGAGGCAACTATTTTCAAGATAAAACAATTTTTCAATCATTAAGTGCTAAACAAAAGCGCCATTAATTTTACAGTTGACCGCAATTAACCAGGCTGAATTAAGCCATTATTTTGCCATGATCAGTATGGGACTTTAACGGAGATCCAAGTGAAAGCTGGAGACCTGTTTGTTCAAAACTTTCCTAAACATTTCTGCGTCTTTATGGCAACTGTAAATATTGTTAAAGCCAACATTTGTTTGACTATCTTCTCTAAATCAAAGATAAATTAGGGAATCAGATGCATTGCTACCAGAATGAACAATATTCTGGGTTCGTCAAGAAGATTGGTGAGGATTGGCGTGGGTTTTTATCAACCACAAATCTGTCGACAAATTGCTTCTAGCAAAGTATAGTCGCACAAAAAAGGAGCTACCACAGATTTCCTGGCTCAACTAAATTGAAGCGGCAGTGTCTAAGAAAGACGATCAACAAGGTGCGGTTGACGAATTCAGCTATCATTTTAATCTTATAAGCAAATCCGACATGTTTACCCATACTCCAATCTTTAGATACAAGTTTAAAAGGAACGTTCTATGCCAATTGGCAAACTTGAATCCAGATATGACTTTTTCTGCATTATTTGAAATCCTGTTTATTTGGAATCTACTAGAGCAAATTATGGGGGTTCGCTGGTTTTTATATAATTAATGAATTATTAAAACTAATACATAAACTAATCCTTCCTTGAATTTATGATAGGCTTTATGGTCAATTTAGGAATGCAAGAACAAATTTCCGAAATGTTGATTGGCTTCTATTTTTTATACTGTGAATCGATCGTATCTCACTAATGCCTACTCGTATTTTCAACTGAAGCCATATTTTGGGAGTACTACATAACCTCGAATAAACCTGTTTGCAATGCTGTTTGCAGTTCGTAATACGAGGAAGCCAGGCCGTTCATTGTTTGTCATGGAAAATGGGAAGAGCAGAGAAGAGGTACCTGGTGGATTGCCATTAGCACAGCCGGCAATAAACTGTCTGTTGCCCACATCAACCTACATATCTAGATGTTTGCCCTAAGACTTGCAGGCGAAGCTGTCCGACAAAATTTAAAACCCAAATTTTCCGTGATAAACCCAAATTTTAATTTATTATATCTTCAAGACACACCAAGGATATCCGGTTTTTAATTTTATTTCGAAAATCGAAACGAGCTTGAGATTTAAAAGAGTAAATTCTTGATTTGGTTTTGAATTTATGAATTTACTGCACTTTCGACAAATATATCCTTTGGTTGGTTCGACAGCGAAATTCTGAAATGGATTAATATTTCATTTGGTCATTTGATGGGGGATGAAACATTGTAATTGACTAACTAATATATCGGTCCACGGATGCAGATAACAAACAGATCAACTTAGTGCTACAACTGTTTCCTTCTTGCCTATTTTTTTAAAGCAAAATCTGTTTTGGGGCTTTTATACAAACAGTTTAAGTGCAAAATTCGGCACGAAGTTTCAGCTGTTATTAAGATTCTAAGGTGACACTTGAAAGAGCATGCAGAAATGTCAGCATATTTAATTTCACATTAAATTGGCCTATAGGATAGATCTTTATCAATATCCAGTCTTACTGGTTTAATTTGCATGACTTCTCATTTTGCAGGCGATAAAATGGTATAAATGCATCTGAATTTAGGTTGGAGGTTATTTGTGTAGGTAAAACGCAATAACTATTTAAAACTGAGACATTTTGGAGTTAAAATGCTCTAACTAAGGGTTTATTTCATCGAGTTAAGGTTAAATGACCTCTCATTTTTTCTTTCCAACGTATCTGATAAATAATTCTTTAATAATTCTTTAATGCTACCACTGGTGAGACGGAAAGCCAGATACCGATTTTATTTCCGTAAATTTTAAAACATTCTTTGAGTACTATGTCTTCAAACAGTGCTTAATGTATTCCCGCGAGCGTACTGTTAGAAATGGTCTTTTCAAATTCCGGTTTCTTCTCCAGCTCCTTTGACCGTTTGTTCTGGCGGTTGGTCTTTTAAAATAAAAAAGTCAATAGCCTTTTTTTATCTGAAAGTCGTACAATATTTTATGTAGTGTATTACGTTAGATGGCTTGGTTTTGCTGAGTACTTCCATTGAAGATTCTGAGATATTAAATGCCAGTTCTTACATGCAATTTGATCTCCAGCTCACAAAGTATTTTCAGCGCAAATGTGTAAACACCCAAAAAATCACGTCCATCAGTGCGTTACGGAGATTTAAGTGATTTTGAACTGTTCTTCCAACATCAGATATCTGAGATGTTGCTTAACAGGATTTTTCTGCTAGTTTTCTCGAAAAACATGGTGAAGTTGTTGCAAGATACTACAATGGCAACTTTTGAACATGGTTTCACGTATAGTTGAATGTTCCAACGTATTAATTTTGTTTTCATGACAACATCTACCGTTTAGTTGAGATTAAATTAAATTTAATTGAATGACATTTACTTAAATTAAACCCATTCTTTAAAGCATTAATTAAGCTAGGAAGTCATATTAATTTGACAATATTCAATCGTGCTTTAGGTTAAAATTTATACAAGGCCTTTGTGGTACCAAATTTAGAGTTTCTATGAGCAATGGGTGACTTAGATGGAAATACATTGACTTCAGTATGATGCGCTTGGAATGTCTTGCCTCAAGAGAGTAGGAAAGTAATTAACTGAGCAATGGAGTGAATTTGAAATTTTTTGTGACAAAAAATGATGAAGTTATCTTGTTGTTGGTAGAGCGGTCAAGGCACACACCCGGGGTATGCAGAGCCCAGTAGCTTAATCTACGAAGATACCAAACCTGATCCGCCGAAAGCAGACTGGCGCCACCTCTCAGAGGCTGAGTCTGGGTCGCAGGTGGAAGAGTAGGTTAATCAATTTGGAAAAGAGAAGTTGTGACACTCATACCAAAAAATAGTCAAACGCGTGAGTGAGTACCTTCTTAATTTGAAATTATTAGTGTTCGGTAGACTATAAAAAAGAAACGATTTACGAATTCATAGTCATTTTGACTTTGCTTTTTGCTAATATTCTGTCAATAAATTCATAAAAATATTGAAAGAAGGAGGGTATTGGTACTTCATTTATCTACAGGTTAATTTCCATTCCAATCTTATTTCTGATCGAATATTCCAATGGCGTGGCGAATACAAAAAGAATTATCAAGATTTGAATGGAATCTAATTGAAATTTCTCTCTCGATTTCATCATCAACGAACTACGATTTATGAGACTATATAGCTGGAAAATTGGATTCAAATATATAGAAACGAATTTGTTGCAGTGCTTTTCACAAGTGGAATTCAAACACTTCAAAGGGAGAAATTTAAGTTCCTTGCTTCGTTTTGTTTGAACACGGGACATTCTTTGCCTTAATAGTCCTTCAGAAACATTAGCCGATCCCTGTAATTTAACCCTAAAATAAACAACAAATGTTTATATTACAGATTTCAAGTCAAGTTCCTAATTCAAGTACCGAATTTAATAAATTCAATGTTCGTATTACCTTTATTTTCAATTTTTTCTATTTAAAATACTACTAAACTAAAATACTTGTCTTTTATAGGATAATACAGCAAAATCAAGTGGCATATTGTTTCTAAGCTAAAAGGGCCAAAAGGAGCCTGACGATACGATAATGTCATACTATGACGGCCTCAAAGGAACCTGTTTACTAAATCCTTTGGGTGTGAGTCATTTTGGGAGTCATCTTATCTCAGAATGTTGGGCGTAAAGCGCTATATCAATGGCGATGTAATAGGCTCAAAGTCCACTTCATTGTCTGGGCGAGGACAGACAGAATCTGTTAAGCTTTATGACCATTTCATGGTAAACAGGTATAAAAAGCGGAGATTTTGCTAGTGTTACGCCCATTCTTCAACAGACCCAAAGGGGTTTGCTATTCTCAGGCTACGTTAATGGCGTCCATCTGTGCTGGCGGTATTTTTCTTCATTAGCGAGAGCCCTGATAAGATTCTTATTATTCTATTACAAAATGGGTAAATTTATTTGGCTAAAACTTCTATGATACACTTAAGAGAAGTGCTAGAAAAGAGTTATCTTCTTTTCGAAAAAAAAATAAACATCCAAGTAGTAAAAACCTCAAACCAGCCCAAATATTTAAAATGGGATATTTCACTTTTGGCTTAAAAGGAGAGCTAATAACCCTGGTATAATATGTTGTATAATTGCAGCAAGTTCATGACTGAGATAAGAAATAGCGTTTTGTGAAATTTTCTTAAATTTGGCCTTTGAATAAAATCCATGGGATAATATTCATGAAAGCATAATGGAATGTCAGTGTTATTCCGTAGCTTGAAGTTTCACCGCAAGACTTAATGCATTCGACGCATCCTTGGCCTAATATTGAAATTAACTTGAGCGCAATTCCGGTCGAACTACCACGCTTCTTGTGGATAGATAGTTCTCAACTCAAATGAGCCGTAATTCCACGATCTGCTTTCGTGGGAACAGCAGCCTTTGCGTGCTGACGTCTCAAAGCAACTGCAATTTTACTGCTCTTTCTATTTAGGAGCCAAAACACGAAACTTAAACCCTCAAAAAATTTCAACTAAAGGAATCTCTACAAGATAAAAAGGTTCCTTTATATTTTGGTTGAAGCTCATAATTAGATGAAATTATTGTGAAAATACTTTATAATTATTAGCTTATTTTAAACTACACAAATAACGAAAACGTGAATGTAAAATTCACTATTTTAAAACAGGTGCAAGTGTCATTGCTCCTTTTTTCATAATACTTCAAGCTGAAATCTTAAAGATGTTAAAATTTGCATTGTTTTCATGTTTTTTTATACATGGTTAATGTGTGTAACATTAATATCGTTATTTCAAAGCGATAGTTGAAGCACATATAAACGAATTTATCTCTAGAAAACATATTCATCTTGAGTTTTTTAGAATTCTAGTGGAAAATTATTAATTTTGGTTAGAAACTTGTGCTATAAAATCGCTTTAAATGATGTCTTGAATATAATGGTTTGGTTCTACTTTGTTCAAATTGGAGCCAGCGACACAATGCTGGTTTAAAGAATTGTTATTATTTGAAACTACAGTTTACATAAAATTTTCATAAATATGCCATTAATTTTCGCTACTGCACAGTCGTGTGAGACCAGTTACACAAATCACTTTAGGAAAATTTGGATTGTCGTGGCAGTCGTCCAAGGGAATCATTTATGCCTAGGACGCAAAATTGAAGGTTTTGAGTTTTGCATAAGGGGCGATAATTATTACCTGTTCTGTCCATTGCCAGACTCAGACTTGATTCCGTATAACACATTTTTTTCCGCAAAACAATTTGCAATTTTATACGGGAAATTCCCTTTCGATGACAATTGTGATCACGAACACATTTATTGAATTATTCTTTTAAGACGCTGCCAAAGGCCCAATAAATTTCCATACATTTTAGAGAAAGAAAGTTTTTAGTTGGCTAACAACCATTAACGATGAATAATCTTCAATGAAAAAGAAAAGTTACGCCCTAAAGATTGGGGTGTTCGCTAAATATCTTCATTGGAGCCTATTCTGATGTCGAACCGTATATACGCATCTCTGTTTAACTGATGCTTCAGTATTCGCACGGTTTTACGCATAGACATTGGCATGCTTCGACATAAAGCAGTCTTATTTAATGGGAAAATGCTGTTGCATTTTGCGCAAACAGTATTTTCAGACAGTTCTACTATACTGCAAATTGTGTCTAGTTGAGGTAGTTCACGAAATGAAAAATTTGGCAGGGTTACAGGAGGTTGAAGATGACATAAATATCCATTCAGCTGGGGTACATTAAATTGTATAAAAAAATAATTTAAGCCATCAAATTCAGATATATTATTAGTTTATTTTTTTAAAATCCCGTAGAGACCCACATTACCCACTCGATAGCTTAAGGATCAAGTTTTTGATTTTTTGTAGATTTTGCTAGGTGAGCCAAGAGCACTATTACAATTTTAACATTCTATGAATCATTTGTGTAACTTAGCCTTAGTGTCGAACCTGATCTCTACCAACTGTGATTTTTCGGGAATCCTCTCAGAAACTTGGTTGAATTTCATTCATTTTAACACATCATGACGTCGCTTTAATATATCATCATTTCACTCACCCATGTCTCTTTAGTGAGTAGGTGCAAGTCAGATGTGCTCGATAGCACTATTACTATTTACCTTTTAGTAATTACTCCTCTGGTGAGAAGCGAGCATGCAAAACTACCACTTTTGGAGCCTGTAATATAATTATAACTACATTCTATCGGCCCTTAAGGAGATCCGCTACTAAGTGCTATTGAACAGACCCAATTAGCACTGCAAATAATACCACATTTACCTATCAGTAGGCCAGTTTCCTCCTCAGGGCCATAGAAGCTGAAGTTTCTGGTGTGTCTAGCAGTGAAAAGGTCAAAATCTATGCTTTTTATTCTATGATAATTACTGTATTTATTTGCTGCAATCAAATGTGGAATGCATGGTTATTTTTTAATTGACTGTTTAGGTTCAACAACGCACACGTAAAGATGTTTACACTGACAAGAATGGAACCGGAAACTTCTTTTATAACTAGGTTGCCCTGTTATTTCAGCAGTACTATTGTCTCAGTTGGAAAAAAAATTGAAGTACTAAATAGGGTTCAGTAAGAGGAAAATGTTCACCCTCAACAACAGTTGGATGCTAAAATTTGTCTGAGTAAATGTAGTTTTAAAAGTGGAATGGCCTGGATCCATTTGACGAGAGATGAGTGTAAGCTAGCCCGTTGATGAACGCCAAAGTGCCTCTTTTCACTCATTCCCTAGAGAATCATTTCAACAAGGCTTTGAACCTACTTTATTGGTCTTTGGAAGCTGCTACAGTTTCGAGAATCTTTTTCATTGCTACATGCTTAGATATAAACTCTAATTTTGCTTTTCTAGAAATCATTAAATGACTTCCAGGAGATGCAACATACTGACACTAAAGGAATCATACAAAAATGTATTCTAGTACATTGTATAGTTGGATGAAGCAATCGGTGTAAGTGAAAGTGTAGGAGATGACTCTTGGGCAGTTGAATCGACTGAAAGAACCGAAATCGATAATTCTACGTCACCTAGACGAGTATGAATAAGCAGTTACCTCCGGTTAGTTCCACAAGTTTTGTCGAAATGTAACTTACAGGTCGTTACTGACTGATAAATAGTAGCACTTAGATACACGGTTTGGTCGTCTTTTATTTCAACTTTGTTCCAACTTCCTGCATCTATGTAATCCTGTCATCATTATCAATTACCAATGGTCTAGAAGTGTAAATAAAGCTCACTATTTTAAATTGGTGCAGCTTATGAGGCTGTTACGAATTTTTGTAAATCTCATCACTCGCGAATTTCACGCAGTCGTCATAACGAAGGTGGGAGGTTAAAAATACGTAGATTTTTGAAACTTTCATCATTAATTGATTGCACATTAGATTGTCAGTGGAAAGCAAACTTTTTCTGAATGGACTTTCGCCAGAATATATGGTGGAATTAGCATTTGTCCAATACTTACAATTTACGCCAACATCTGTCGAGTGAATGGTGCAGTGATAAACCATCTGCCACTTAAGATTCGAGCTCACTGACTAAATGGCTGGCTGTGGGAACCTCTTCCGCTGACCCTCCCCCTCCCGTTTCATCACGTGAGTGGCTTCTACATGACCAGCCATTTTGAACAACTCAGAGAAAGATGAATTCGACGAAGTCTTGTTTCCTACATTGAGAGCAGCTGTATCCCCTGTGATTACAACCTGGTGATGAAATAATGTGTAGTGAAGTTAGCCTGCTACTGGGACTTGTATTTGTGTGTGGATTCAAGAAATCGTTTGTTAAAAAGCTACCACCGCATTCCAAAGCGTGTTTGGATAGGTTTCTTTGAACAGTGGTTCAATCCTATTTTAGAATACCCTCTGTACCGCCTAATGGGTTTCCGCCTGACAACAAATATTTATTAATCTCTGGTTTTCGCAGCAAAAAAAGTTGTGTCAATTATTTAGTTGAGTATAAAAGCTTAAACTTATAGATTAAAATAACTGGCTGCATAGCAAAAAGAGAAGTTCGAAATTTCATTGATTCTAGTGAGTTTCAAATTTGGTTATAGAGTAAGACAGTACGTTAGGTACTTGAGTTATATAAGTCTGGCTTTTAAGTGTAGCCTAGATAACGAAATATACTGAGAAGTATCTTCGTTGATGATAATATCTTAAAAACCGCATTTTCCATTCGCTTTTTTTGATAAACTGATAGTAACGTGTTTATGCAACCATTTAAAAAGCCCTACTTCCAAAATTAATGACAAATTCCAAAAATGCCAGCTATTTTTCACCACCCACACCCCATCTGCCAATTAGAACACCCCCATTTAGGGTAAATACTCATAGACGCACAACACATAGCTTCCGATGTCCACAAACGCGTAGTACAGCCATTAGATCGACAATTAGAGGAAATCGGTATTCAGTTCCTCATTCTGGATGCAAATTTATTTTGGATTGTCCAACTTTATTTGAACTGTTATTAGTCGCGGGATTTAGTTCTCGAACTAAAATTGCATCTTTACCCTGTAACCGGTTATTTAAACTTTTCAGTTATGTGAAGGGATTATAAAGCATTTCAAACTTCATAGTTCCCTTTTCTCCTCTAAGTTTTACTATTTTTGAAGTAATTAAGGCGAGAAAAATATCAGTCAGATGAAATGCAATTCTAATAGGTAAATCTTAAACACCACGAAGATTACGTTTCCTTTCATAAAGACTCAAAAGGCTAGTCGATCATTCATCGATATTTTGTTCCCGGTTCTTATTTGAAATTCATTCTAACTAGTGCCATAGCAAGTATTATCTATAGAGTCTGGATCATTTTCAGTTCCAATTCGTGTACCGCCACAGAAACAAAAAATGTTTGATCTTAATTGCCCTATAAACTTTAAAAAAAATTTATTAAACATATTTTAATGAAAAACCCCGTAACATTCAATTTGAAACTTGCTCTTTTCTACGACCAATATAATTATATTTAGTGAAAAATGGTGACTGAATTATTCAAGCATCGTGGTGGGATGTTTCAAATTAACGTATATCACCGGTGCAAGCAATAAACGCACAAAAGTACCTTGCATAATTCATAATTCTGCCTTCAAAAAGCCCAGCGAATTCTCTGATATGGTCGTCTGATTAAGTAGTATTGCTCGACGAAGTGAGGAAAAGTAATTTAGTTTAAGGTTGCAGTTACTTAAAATTGCTCCATACGTTTGAGCTATCTTATTTTTGAAACATTGTTTTAATCATTGCCATAAATCTGCATATCTCTTCCAAAGTATCGTGGTCTGGGTTTCGTGACTGAGATAAAAATTAGTAAGATATTCAGTGGATTACGATAGATCTGATATTTAAAAGACGTATTTTGGTGATGTTTGTGTGATGGCATGAGGCCATACAATTAGAGCTAAGACACAAGACATCCCGAGGAATCAACAAATAAATTGGAATCTATCAGCCTATGGTGACAGTGAGCACACACTACTGGCTGCATAGTACGCGCGTTTAGGAAATTATAACAAAGAATGCCCCATAGTATAGGCTATTATGTAATATTACTTTAGTGGCAATCAATGCGATAGCAACTACTGATGCTTATCGATCCACTCCTCATTCCGTTGGACACGATTTCGCTAATGCTAGGGCCGCTTATTTACGTACCAGGTTTTCATTTCCCATTTTTAGCCGCTCGCAATAGAAGATACCTTGTAAGCACCTTTTCCCAGTTCCTGCTTTGAGGAGAGAAACATATGCTTAACTGAATTTTTATAACTTAAAAAGAATGAACAAAGTTTAAATGCGACTAAAATTGATTTCAAACTCAGTTCAGAAGGTCAGTTTATCCCTCAAAATTGTTTCAAGTCAGCACGGCACATTGTCTTTTAATAATAATAAAAACAAGTGTTTTGTGATATGGATCGGGAAGCATGTTTAAATGGCTTAAAATTTGTCATTTTATTAAATCCAAAAGCTGGGTTAGTTGGGGAGGGTAGCACCATTTTCAGTGTGGATACCGAAAGTCCTTCCAGAGATTTCCTTAATTAAATTTGTGTTGGTGGTCAAAGTCAATGAAAACCCCTTGAACAAGCTTGAGTTGTGTAATTACATTGTTCCGTGAAATCAGTAATTATTAAGCCTAGGAAAATTCCCTCAGCAATGGCGAAAGATAATCGATTTCCTTTAATGATCCCTTTTGTTTGTTACTAATTAATTATTGTTCGTGGAACATGGTCTATTTTCTTCAGTGGAATAATAGCAGTTTTCCTGGTTAGTAATAATCGTTTCTACAAACTTACGCAAACTATTTGGTGATTTAAAACCTATAACAGTAGTATTTTGCTTATTTTAAGGGTACTTGAAGTTACTTATAATGTTTATTCCACGTTTTATTGTCATTTCGATATCCAAAGGGACTATAGTCGAAGAAGCATCCATTGGTTGTTATGAGAAAAGCCAGAAAGTCCATTCAGTTGATGGAAAATCCCTTATCCAGCCGTCTGGACAAGCAATAAGGCGCGCATAGCACAAGAACCTGTAGAATGTCCTGATTTCGTCAAGTTTTAATTAACTCCACAGATAGTGGTGAAACTTGGGGGTTCATTTGTTTAACACACTTTATTTTGTGTTCAAAATTCAGATAAGTAGTTTAAATAATGAATGTAATACGCGAAATGCTTTTTCTTTGAAACGTGCGGTTTCTAATATAATTTTCGACGTACTTCAGTTGTAATTAACGAGCTTTAAAATGGCACTCTTTCGGTCGGTAATAAAGTAGTCGATGCAACAATAGAAAGAGGTGGACATAAGAAACTATTTTAACTGAAGAATTGTAGATATTGGGTAACTGGGGCCGGCGAAAAACGATTACACGGCAAAAGATTTTTCAACTGTATCAAATGTGAAATTTCTGGGATCTATATGACATTCATAGGCACTTATTTCATTCAGTCTTTTCTTCCAATTTTAGCTAGACAACGGTTGAGGTTAATTGGAGCTTTTGCTTCTCATTACTATTGCAAAGAACAGCCCTGGAAGCGGTTACTTGATTTGATTGAATCTAGACGGCCCTTTCACCAATTCTTGGAGTCTCATGGATTATGCTGAAAATCCCCATGAAAGGTTGCTTGAACTTCAATAAACAAAAAATGATTCTGGAATCTTTCCAGTTTTATTAGGAGTTACTGGCGTTAATTTAACGACACAAGTAAAATTGTTTCTCTTACAACATCATCATTAAGGTTTTGGTGATGTTGAGAATATGGAAAATTAGAACTAGAGTTATTTATGGAGTTGCATTTATTTAATTCTGATTCCAAACTATCTATTTAATGCATGAATGGATGAGAAGCAAACTAAGTTGTTTTTGTTCAAAAACCACTGCCCTATGAAGACGAAGAATTTGGCATCTCTTCTATCACTCATGCTTTTCTATACCTCACTGTTCATCGCAAGGTAAAGGTAAATTAGACGTGGGAGAAATCTCTGAGCCCTAAGGTCGATTAATCCCTTTATGTCTACGAAGTAGCTATTTCAAGGATCGTTACAGAAAAATCCAGCTTTATATTTAGGGTCCCATATAGGTTTTAGTGGATAATTACTGAGCCCCAATACCCCGTCACAAGTGGGATTGTGGCAAGCATAATTACATGAACGATATTTTATTTAGTGGCTAGTGAAGTATCTACTTTGTTTATTTATTTTTTAATGACTAATTTTTATGACCAGCTGTGTATTGGTGAATTATGTTAAGCTGGATTTGCAGATCATAGTCGTCTATGTGATACGATTTGAGGTTAATTACATTCCTTGCACCCACCGCAGTCAAGAAAAGGGGTAAGGTGCATTGAGGAAGATTAAAAAAGGGTCTAGTTTAACAAAGCCACAGCCAAAGAAGGTCGAAAGTAGTTTCCATAGTACTTTTAACTGTGATTGGTGGGTGCAGTCAAGGTATAAGATTATCATAATCAGCTGTAAGATAATTGCTACAACATTAGGCGTTGCTACTTGTTGGATGTTCGGCAGTGGACTGCTGTAACCATACGAAATTTCTGCAAGTCATCCAATTAGCCATAAGAACAATTCCAAGTTCTCTGGTTTTCAAAACAGGCACCGTTAAACCCAAACCTGATAGCCTAGGAGGAGCACACATGCACACTAAATTCGCGTGTCCAACGGGAGACCCCTTAATTCCCACCTCTGTCCCCAATCACGTACGTGCATTATTCCTCAAGATCACGTAACCATCTTCCTCCTCCATTGTCACTTCAAATTTGCCTCTAGCTGTGGAACGAGTTTTCCGAAAATGGCTAAATAAGAAGAAGGGGAATGCTTGCATTCAGTTTTATCCATTGAATGAATGAAAAAAATGTTTCATGCAATGCAAATGAAATGAGAGCTGGGATGTCAGTTTTCACTTCGAGTTTAATATTGAATTATACAGAACAAATACCGATAAAGTAATCCATAATTCAACTTCAGATGATTGCATATGTCCTTATTAAACCGCCAATCCTGTTTCCACGTTTCGAGACAGATCACTTTTTTCATGCCCCTTCTCCATTTTAAGTCATACTTATCTAAAAAATCACATATTTTACCTTCAATTAAGGAGGAGTCCCTATCGATGAGGGAATGGTATATTCTAGAAAAATAATTTGCGGCTTCATGAGGCAAGGCACTAATGTTTCAAAGCACCACATTTCAGAATTAATTACCTCTTTAAATTTAACAGAAAATGGAACTGTTGCTCAACAGTTTGGGAAGGACTTTATTCAGCCAAATAAGCCCGTCACGGGTAGCTACTTGTGATGGTTATTCCGGTAGATAAATTTGACCTCGATTACCAGAACCAATACGCGGGTTCAGGCATTGCCCCTGACGTGGTAATAGCAAATCCTTTCTAACATCCGGGCAAGCATTAAACCTACTGCATTTTTTAGGGCCAGTTTCAGTTTTGGAAACTTAAATTTACCATTGTGACCTTGTCCAGGCACACTGTCAAATGAACCAATCATCTCATGAAGACACTTGAACTGCATAGTTCCTCAGATGAAATTGGCATAAAACACGATTAATATCTAGGCAAAGTGGTTGATATTCTGAGCGTTCTGTCAGCAAGGAATTCTGGAGGAGTATTATGGATGTCTTCAAAGATTGAAAATCCGAGAATTGTCCTGACAGAGCAGTTGATAGAGCAGACAGAAATAAGTTGCTGCTGTTTACGGAAACCGAAATTCTCAGTGTTGTGCAGTTACTTACGCACCTACCAAACAAGCAGAATCGTGCAGTAACTCCTATGTAGAGTCATATTTTCATCTCATCGGACTTTTATTATTATTCAAATATTAATACGAATGAATTTTTTAGAGAACAGTGGTAGCCTTAATTGTGATCATCAAATAACCAAATTTACTAAGATATGAAATAGTGCAAATAGTAATTGTTACATTCACAAATTACTATCGTCTACCAATCTTGCCAAATGAGCCCATTAGAGGTATGCAAAACGTTACAAGCACAAATGCCAGTTATTTAACTTTAATGGAACAAATAGTGATTAAGCGGCATCAAACCAGAGAATTTTAAACATCAGAATCTTTTCGAATCACCTAGTTTACTCCTACAATTCTCGATGCACGAACTCCAGTAAATTAAGTGCTATTTTCGACCTTATCTGTTTTAGCGCATACATTGTAATCCAAATTCTGAAACAGATTTTTCCCTTTCTTCCACTTTGCCTCACTACCTGGCTCTTTATCACACATCAACTGGGACAAGGATAGAAAAAAATATGAAGATAGTGGGTTGATCAGCGTGTCATATGACACCAGCCACGCATTTTATTGCCAGCATGCACACTATCTCATAAATAGACCTTATTAACCATTCACAACCGAGATAGGTATCTCTATAAGGAGGGTCGAACACACTACCAGGATCTCAGATATAAAGCACTTTGCAGTACACGCATAACACGTGCTTTATATTTGCTAAATTTTGATGAAACGGAGCTCCTACGGTTTGTAAATTTCACTGAAAAGTTCTTAAACACCACTTGATTAGTTCCAACGGTTCAGTGCTATTAGTTGAAAGACAAAAATGCTTCGTTCATTTTGTAATTTCTTTATTCAATAATGTGTTTTCTGCTCCAAACAATTCCTTTATCTAGAGAAGTGATCACTCGCATTGAAGGTCTTTTTGCTACTAATAGATTAAATGCTTTAAAATCACCAGATTGGTTGAAAAGAAAAATATCACTGACATTTTTACAATTAGCCAATACGAGCGTAGCAAGTGCGGCCACACCCTGTGAAGCGTGCACATAGCATGCAGGTGGCCATGTTATGAGTCACACTCCTCACTCGCACACCATTGGCCCACGGCAGACCAATGAAGAAGAGGCAGGTGTTTTAATTGGTAATCTCCGCGTTTGAACGGTATTCAGTGTCTATTTTCTGCTGCGTACTTGACACAAGAGGGAAGGTTTTTTGAAATGGGTTTTAACTGCATCAGCTGAAAGCATGCCATTTTTATCGTCAACTACTAGAAAAAGAGCAAAATCCTGGAGAAATGAAGATATCGAGAAGAGACCAATGACCACCGTGCATCTCTCCCTCGGTAGGCGGAATCGTTCATTCGTTTTGCAATTCTCTTTATGTGAATATTTTTTATACGGTTATTCTAATTAATTGTTATTTGCTTACCATCTTTAAAAAATTAACATAGTTTCCCAGTGTTCCTCAACTGATGCTTCCGCAAGCATCGGAAAAACAACTAAACACGTGCTGCAGTGGTTGAACCACTTCTGTTGTGGATGTGTGTGTTATATTCATAAATCAGCATGTCTGCATACTAAAGTAATAGTAATTTGTCACTGTAGAACTCCTAACTGCGCAGTCGTGCTTTGCAGTCCTACGGTAGCACACCAGCATTTAGTTTACGTTACTATGGTTTCAAGTGTTCCTGTTTTTGTACCCAGCTTTCCCCTTCTCTCTTCGGCTTTTACGGAAAAAAGTGCTAATCATGTCTGTAACCGTAACGCATGTCATCCAATTCCAGGGCTTGTAGGTAGTTTGATTTTTCTGAACCTTGAATAAGTAAAGTGCCTATTAATTTAACATGGGATGCATATTTTAAACTTCTTAATAGACTGGTGGAAAAAAAGGAGTCTACTTTGAATTTAATTATTTGTTATCTATAGGTCTTAAAAATGATTCGTTTCATCCACTGGCCTATGTGGGTTCTGCATTGTATGGGCACGTTCAGGACTAATCTTTTGCCAGACAACGGTTAGTTTAACCTGGAAGAGGACAAAATACTTCATTTATTTATTTCTGAAATCGACTTTTGTAACCTTTTCGTGTGTTTACAGTCTCAATATTTATCGATTTTAGTGAAACTTGTTTATCGGTCAACAATAAAAATTTGATGGTATATTTGTGCCCCGGGTGGCACCCAGTCCTTTGCGTCTAGGTAATACGCCTCTTTCAAGGCGCCATAAATTAGAATGTCCAAACAGTGTAGATAGGGTTCTGGACTCGAATGTACGTTTCTCTTGTAATGCTAACTGAACTTTCAGCTCAAGATGTATGCACTATGAATTTCTTTTAACTGAAAATTAATTGTCTAGATGCTTGTTTTGCGGTCACCGTCATCTTATTCTCCTAACATAGTTCCAATTTAGTGAATTGTATTAGTCAAATACTTCTGCTTAACCTCCGGTATTCTTTGTCATGATTAGCGCTTTACCACATTTTCATTGCCAAATTGTCATCATACCCTATTAATTTGGTCTCATATCAAATGAACATACTTTCCTTGGTCCCGATTTCGCATTTAGATTGCTTTATCCATTCAAGCGCTAATGTTTCTTAGGTAGCCCATGTGCTAGATGGCAAATTTATTCTCCAGGACCAACCGAGGCTCCAATTCGCCAACTAGTTTTGCCTCGATTTCTGAGAAGTTTTCACTAATTGTTAGCATTTTCTTTGTATTTTAGTGTTTAATGATGTCAAGATAACGATGCAGACTCAGCTTTTGTAACGCAATTATGCGAAAATCCGTAAGGTCAACAAAGGTAGGCTGTGCAGACTGCCTCGGGGCTAGGTGGTGCCATTGATCTAATCGTAGAAAATATTACCGGTGAGGTAGCTTATTCCAGCCAAATGTTTCTACTACCTGAGTTAGATCTGGAAGAAAACCTAATTTTTCTTTGATTGGCATATTTTCTATTAAAATAGGAACCATAATGTCTTGTTTAAACATTAGGGGTTGTGTTTGGCGGGTGTCATCGGAATTAAATCCTTAAAAGCCCGTATTCAAATAAAGAAATTCATGAGAAAATGCCAGATGATATCTGAAATGGATCATTTTTTGTCAGTTGTTCAATGATTCTATAAAATTTTCACCAAACTTCCTTTGATATCGAAGTCCCTTAGAGGTAAAACAGGCGTTCTCACAGAACGTCTTCGTAGTTCATGCATCTTTCCCAGGGTTTTTGTGCTTTTTGTTTTCGTATGTATGATTTTTTATGAAATATTCCGAAAAGCTTCCCGACTATTGGCTTCTACCATTGTGGGTAGTTGGTGATAGTCTAAATCGTGTGAACTAGGGCAGACTATCATCAAGGTAGGGAGGCTTGTTCGATTGCTAAACAATCTTGTGAGATAGCTCACTCGTTAAACTGCGTCTTTGTCCCAAAACTGATGTTCGAGGGGTGTAGAATATAGGAGAAAATAATTGCTTTTTAGTTTGTGGAGTAGATTCTTCAAAGCTCCTCACTTATTCACTTCTTGGTAATGAAAGTTAAATTTACTAAAAAGCCCTCCTGTTGTATCTATTCAATATAATTGTTTCCTTACTCAAAATCATTGAATAAATTGAAAATGCCATTCTTAATCTGATATCTACCAAAAATCCACTTCTTCAACTATCTGGTGTCGATTTCTTTGGGACTTCAGCATCGTTTTCACCCCCAACTGGTGTTAATTCCACGCTATATTCGCAGTTTATATATATCCGCCATGGATACGGACACAACCATTGGTTCTCCTACTAGCTCGTTTCATTTTATTACAGCAATTCTTGTGAAATGATATCGAAAAATCGCTTTTCACTGCCGCCCATAACACCGTTACAAATAGTTCTTGGATAAATGCACAAACCTAAATTTACTCTAAATATATACCTTAGTTTGGTATTCAATCTTCTACTTTTCATTAAATCCAAGCAGGTATGTTTTTTGCACCATTAACTTTGGTATTTTATCGCATTTTGGTAAATTTCGAATAAAATTATTGCGAATTATACAACTGCAGTTGACATTTAACCCATTCTATTATCAACTTGCATTACTTCATCTTGTAGCTTTTACCGTTTTCCAAAATTGTTCATTTATAATTCTTCAAAACTTTCAGATGATTCAGACATGTTCTAAATGACCAACTTGTTCTTCTGCCTAGGGTAGCTATGCTCTTGAGAATAAAAACCATTGATGATTAGAGAAAAAGTTTATGTTAAAATGCTTATTTGAAATATATGTAACCTGAGTTGACATTAATCCTAAACCGTTAATTTTGGGGATTTATTAAATCGCGATGACTTCTGTAGTGTACACCGGGTCAAATAATGCCAATTGATAGAAATCACCTTGTCTAACATAACGGTTAATAAATTCCTAGATATTGATGTATCGTACGCAATGGAGTTTGGAATGATCGTGCCTGCAGTGAGTTCATTATTTCTATAGAGCTTTGGTATGGATGGGTCTTTTGACCAATGAATAAAATAGGAAACTGTTAATTATAGTTATTTTCCTTTTCGCACTTTTGTGCTTAAATGTAAGCCTAGCTACTTTGATAGCGCTTTAGAAATTCAGCAATACAATAAAGCATAATTGTTCATTTCTTGTGTTCTCCGGTTCAATCGAATGTGAGAGTTTAGTTAACCCCATTTGATGGATTGAAACCTTTTGACTCAGGCTACTCTGGGGTTCTGAGGTCACTGTCAGGAGGACGGGCCGCAAAGCAATTTGAATTTCACACGATGAGGCCTGAGTGAGTCGTGCCTCATTTAAATAAGGCCTTAGGCATATCTGCATACGCATACTCCTCCAATCGAGATCCGGTTTACAGTTGTGTGAATGTGAACCATTGGCTCTACCGACTTGTAAGACGCCTTTTACAAATTCCATCTCTCTCTTACATAAGAAAAAGGAGGGGGAGGAGGAAGCGCCGTAACAACTGCTACAGACGAAGATAAGGCTCCAACCGATCGACCTGGATTTCTACTGAGTACCACGTCTCAGCCGTCGATCTATTTGTCTAGCAAGGACGTCTGGCCTGTGGTTGTCGGAAGGAAGCTCACTCGAACCAATTCAACCACAGATCACAATGAAATCGACCCAAGTCACAGACCTGCCTTCGATGACGAGTTGGTGAAGAGACGTGCTACCACACTTGATCTCGAAATGTCTCGTCAACAACGCGTAAAATCGATTAGTCGGAAGAGGCTTTTCGTAAGTTGGGAAAGTTGATAAAAGGACTCTTTATCACCGTGTGTACCGAATACCTGTTAGCATTACTGGAACTACAGTTTGCGGTTCTATGATCGCTTGTATCAGTTCCATTAAATGGCATTTGGTGAGTGGGGTTGTTAAGTTGCTTGACTAAATGGGATTGGCAATTTTCCATTGTCAGTGCCATAAAAAGGGTTAGGCTCAGTCAAACGTTCATCCATCTGTTAATGAGCCCTTGCTCAACCTTACTTTTCTCTTCACAGTCTTTGTACAGTAGCCAAAATGCGCGGTCTCCTTCGAGGTTAGTAGACCCTGCTAGGCAGGGCATAACTCAGCCGTCTTCACTGGACGTTAATACGAAGACAGGTGCTTCTCACTGAGCCATAATGTATGCACACGTTTGTGCCCTCAGTTGTTTTCCCCGCCTTTTCATTGAATTTCACTTGACAGCATATCGTGAACTATTGCTTTCCTCCCTTGCAGGGGATCTTCTCGAAACAAACCAATGGGGTACAAGAGAAGACTGCGCTCAAGGTCAAGTCAGAGTTGTAAGCTTATTTTCTGGTTTCGATCGTTGAACGTTTTAGCGATGACTGAACACCTTTAAGCTCATTCTATAAGGCAGAGCTTATGTCAGTAACTAGATCTATCAAGAAATACTATTTCTAAAGTAACCATTAAGAGGGTCACGAGATCCAGTCTCGCGAAGTTCTTTACTCACCCAGTTGCCTGTCGCTCATCACGAGTAATAGATTCTAAATTATCTTAGCAATTTCTTTCAAATGTAATTGTTTTCAACATTACCCCCACCAGGGGTTGATAGATTGTATCGCCCTAAACGATCATGGTATCTAATGGACGACATAGTTTATTTTGACGCTAACGTCGCCCTTCATTTCAAGTCGTTGACAAAACGTTTACTTAATAAATTATCATACTGTATCCCTTGCAAAATAACCCAGTTAAATTTTATCAGTTATGTAGGTTCTACGTTGCAGATCCTTTCGAATTTACGGAGAAAGGCCTTTAGAGACCAATGAAGCACTTTAAGGTCAAATATCATTGTATATACTGATATCATAGCTGCAAGTATCGTATTACCCTCTTATTACAACTTATAAGATATTAATGGCAATTTCGCCATCATATTCGAAATCTCGTTGAAATGTAGTAACACAAACGGAAGACAGACCTTTGTTAAATATTAAATCACCTCAAGTTTGATCTAACTACGGTGCTACGAATTCCGGTTGATCCATTTTACCGACAGTAGCTGCCACCTGCTACGCTTCTGAAAATATTCCCAGCGGTAGATTCTGACTTTCTTTGACTAATTAAATACGAGGCTAAAGGCTGCTCTGAATGCCTTTTCTGGCCAGGCTGCTCCTCTTCTTGGACTTCACTTTTTCACACCAAAAGTACTGTAAGAATAATTTTAGGAATGGAAAAATCTAAAAGCGAATGTAAATAATTTTTTTCATTTTACAACAAAGCCTGAGATACCTGATCCATTATTGCTCTAACACTCAGCAATTTCTGCGACCTGTATACTGTTAAACAAGCATTGCTGCATTATTGCGCTTCTTTGATATTTCTGAAGTCCCGAGCTTTAAGCGGGAAAGTCGTTCACATCAGTAACCTGCAGTAATTACCAGAAAGGGGTTGAGAGAAGGAGCAGTTCTGGACTAACTCCCACGGTAGTTATTGTGACCTCACTAATATCACATTCACCCCAAGTCACTTAACTGGGAGTCTGGGGAGGAGGGAACCATTTTAGCGGTAGGAGGGGTCGTGGTGCTCTTGCACGCCTGTTTTTATTACCCCTCAGCATCATAAAATGAGGTAAATTTTGTGTTGCTTTAACTCTGTCTGTGGTGAGGTTTATAAGGCACTGGAAAATGCGTAATCTCATTCCCTAGGAGCACGAGCAGTGTCGCTTTCAGAGCTCACATTGGGCTCAGATTTGGTATGATTTACTAATGCCCATTTTTTTCCTGGATTTGAAGCGCTGCAATGGACAGTGACCCCGCAGACCCAAATGCAGCACCGAACACAGTTTTTCAAAGTCTCGTAGACTCGTTAGCACAGCACAAATCGGACCTGCGGTTCAGTGTTTACCCTCTTCACGACAGCATTGTCCAATATGAAGCTAAGAATTGTTTTCAGGCAAGTTTGGACTCCTTTTGTGCAAATGACTGTCATCCACTTGTGGAAAGCGTTAACTAGTTTCTGGATATTTGCTGTACACGAAGTCATTAGTGAATATACATCATAGCATCCCCCCAAACCTAGTATGAGTAGAGTCAACTTCTGAATGGCAAAATTCAGTAAAGAGAAAGATTATCATTTCCTAGGCACCAGTGCGTGCGTCCTTTGAGTCACGGTACGAGGTTAGGTCATTGTGTTGGATGCATTGTCCACAAAAATGTTCAGCTAGTTTCGCGAAAGGGGACTCATGGAGGAACAGCGCTGTGGCAACTGCAGCGATCGATGGTCGCGGCCTGGTAACATGATGAGTATGCAGCTGTTTTTTTCGACCTAGCAACAGAGTCGATGAACTTGACTTCTTGCCGAGTAGGTGTGCTGGTGAATTTAGCTATACTTTTTATTAAACAAATTTCAAGAGACAGGTGCCAACTAACGAGACCAGGCTCTAGTGGCCAAGTCAGTGTCCACAATGTAAATGTCTATATCAGTGTGTTACTCACAAGGTAGATAAAAGCATATAAAAGAGGGCGTTTTGTCTCAGCCCTCTCATGCTATGGCTATGGTAGAATCTTGTCTACGCACAAGCCTCGCTGGCGCTAATGCATGCATTTTAGATCAACTACCATTAGATGAGTCATGGGAAGCTCAGCCCATTACAGAACTCGCTAATGCCATGCAAAAAGACCACTCCTTGTGCGCCTGTACGGCTGGGGCTTTTGACTGGTAGTGGGCTGACTTGGTTCTATTAAAAAACAAAGTCTAATCAAAGAAACGGATTCTGGTTGCGTTCATTTTCGGGTAAATGCAATAGTTGGTAGACAAGCTGTTTTTGTAAGTCCGATGTTTTCAAAAACGATGAAAACGTGCCGATATTGCATTTGTTCCAGGAGACTGGAACTATGTGGCTTCGCAGTGTTGCAGTCAGTAAGATTTGAGGGATGGAAGACATTTAGCGTTCACATAGTCTCGTCTCAGATTTTCATCTCAAGCTCTGAAGCGAATTAGATTTATTACTTTTGTTAAAAGCCTTCGCCACGACAGTTAAGGGTTGTGGATGGAGTTTCTACACTTGTGACTGGTAATTTTCAGACTGTCAGACTCGATCGTAGATTGTCGTTTTGACAGGTTTAAGCAGAATGCTATTTTTGATTCTTCAGGCAGTGGGATGTGCAAAGCCCTTTTTCTCCCATCATAAATGATTAATTTTTCAGCTGAATTGTAGTGCGAAATGGCACCATCTTGTTTCTAACGTGTTTATTTCTTTTAACTTTCCTAGAAAAGGTTAAGTTAGTTAGCTTCAACTCTAAGGTTTTAAGTTCACATTTGTTAGCCCAGGACCATGATAGACATCCCATCGAATCGGTAGTATTCTTCTTACAAAAATAAGAAGGGAGGAAGTAGCTATTGGTTAACAACTCCTTTTGGCTCGAGAGCAAATGAATGGATTGGCAAGTTTGCCTATCTTGATAGGAGCAGAGGGAATTGAAAGTTGTCGATCGATGAGTTTGCAAAAGGCTTTGGATGCATCATGTGTTATTTCCTGTTCGATAAAATCCAACCATTTTTCCATTTAGGTCTCAACCTTCTTCCCCACCCACTCCAGAGTATCGACCCGAGCCTCAAACGGATTCACTAACCCCAGGCGTGATGCCTTGTCCTCTCCCTCGAGCCAGCGGCGGCCGCATGAGTCCTATCGATCCAAAATGAATGAAAGTGAGGTCTTCTACGACGAAGAGGACGACGAGGAGTCTAGGCAATCCTCAGTCGTCTGTCTGCGCCGACCTGCACAGGACAAGAGAGCTCAAGCCAGTCGGGTCATGGGTGAGCAACAGGAACCCCACTCTGTGCATCGTATCTACTCTTGTCGGACACCGGCAGAACGGAACTATTGGCTCAATAAGTGAGTTAATTTCGCACTTTGGGTTCTTTGCTGTTGTCACAATCAAGCCCTCTTATTTGAAATGCTTGCTCTCTTTTCCAATAAAAGGCTTTAAAAATTCCCAGATCAGGATCAATACTTAACAATAAAGTCAATGGTATTGCACCTTTATTTTTGAAAAGCAGTAAGTAACAGTGGCTTGTTCACCTAAGCTCGAGAATTTAATGACCAGTGAATTGAGTCGTTATCCTTGATTATAAAAAAAATATCAGAAAAATCGAATTCCCTTCTCGAAATATCCCAGTTTACTTGGACTATTTTCAACTGAGATGCAATTCATTATTCATCACCTAAGGCATACGATCCACTGGGAAACCTTTTTTCCCATCTTGGTACATTCGAATGCTATTATATATGTGAATATTTTCATTTTCGGCACTGGTAAAGTATGGTTGCATTAGATTCTCTAAAGGTTTTGCTGTAGCAGAACTATTGAAGAAAGGGTATCACTCGCCATAGATCCCGAAAATGAATTTCGAAGGTGCAGAAGCGCACTGCTGGTCAAGCTGTAAAGCTTTATTGCGAATTGCCACCAAACTACTAGAGACTTTATTTGCATTGCTTATGGATTTACAAAGCCTTATTCACTTTAAAAGCCTTTTCACTATTCAAACGCGATTACTCATATTCGGAGGGCCATTTTTATAACAGCACAACAGGGCCATAGAATCGACTAGTTTGAATGTTTGTCGGAGTTGACTTCTAAGCTAACTTTTCACGACATCAAACTTGGAGGTTTTTCAATATATTTACCAATCAACCCTATTGAGCCTATGTTTATTTCTTCAAGTAGATACACAAATTGTAGGATTCAAGCTTAAAGAGTATGGGTAGTTTGTGCAAATTCTGATTTATTGCCACTAAACTAAAACGTTAGTTGGTACTATTTCTATGGAGGATTTTTTGTCATCTTTTTCGCTTGCGGGGCTTCTGTATCAATTTTTGGGTCTACAGAAAGGGAATTATAAAATTTCCGGAATGCTAGTTCAGTGACACATTTAATGTCCGGTAAACAAGGTTTTATTGTTTTGGTAGATATACTTTTTTTATAACTGTCCGGAAAAGAGCAAAATATTGAACGGTGGTCAAACCTCCTTCACGCCATTCAGGAAGCTTCACCTATTGACATTCGAAAATTGGGTAAGCAATTCCTTGCTCCTAGCACATGATCGGCGGGAAAACTAGTTTGGATTGGTATAAGACCCCAGACTTCCAAGAAGGATGAGGACTTATAGGGCTTTCGGAGCAGGTATGAATCTTCATTTTACCTCTTAAGTTATCATGTTGGTTAAAGTGTGATTTATACTACTCGCACTATGAAAGCAATTAATGCTTAATAGACAAGAAATACCAATACATATCAAATCTGAAGTTTCCCAACCGGATAAACTGACTTAAATCGCTAACTGCTTCGATTTGCAATTCATTTTTGCAATTGGCACTTAGTTTATGAGCTAGTGCATCTTCATTCAGTTCATGTTTTTCGCATTCAAAGTCAATCATGTAGAGCTTTTCTTGTTTGCAATCGTGCTTCCTCCTGGGGCGTTGGGTACAACTGAGTCCTTACTCCACTCCAGCCCTCATTTGGGCGTATCCCTCCCGCTGGTTACGTTATGTTTCAGGCC
The DNA here is from genome assembly GCA_030710315.1 of Anomotaenia brevis. Classification (NCBI taxonomy): domain Eukaryota; kingdom Metazoa; phylum Platyhelminthes; class Cestoda; order Cyclophyllidea; family Dilepididae; genus Anomotaenia; species Anomotaenia brevis. The sequence continues at coordinate 1,551,342 of JAUOZQ010000009.1, forward strand.
ACAGTGACTAATTCGTTGTGAAACATAACTGCGTGCGTTTTTACTGTGGGATACAAAGCCAAAATGATAAGCTACTTACTGTCGGTTTTTATCACATTTATACATTAACATTAGTGAACTCGTCAATTCATCCAGGTCTTCATCCTATGCTTTAACACCAGGAATAAAAGCAAATCAACACAAATATAATTAACATAACCTTTTCCCATAATTTTTTATTATATTTCTTCAGTTTCATCAAGAAAAGTTCGTTAAGTTTGCAATAACTTAGGTTTGAAAATGGGCATTTTGTGCTTCCCCAGAGTAAAAATGCTTTACTTTGATACTGCTAAATTTGATATTCGTTTTTTGTATAAATTTCCAATGTATTTAAAGGAATGCCCTTCTTTAGCTTTTTAATAATAACAATAATAATACTAATAATGTCTTTCGTTTGTATGTCTGAATTTCCTTAGGGTTCATTCTTGCCTTACTGACGTTTAGTTGTAACTATGAAAATGTTTTGCGCTTTACCCGTCATTTTGAGTTGCAATAGGAAAAAGCCTATAATTACCATATCACAAAATTGATTTCCGGGATTATTCCAAAATTAACTTTCAACAATCTATAGGCCACAAATCGCGATGAAGAAATACACGTGTGGTGTATATCTGAAACCCGTGCACTGTCGATGACCAGATACTACAACAAACCATTGACGCCTAAATAGGTCATTCGTATTTAATCTTTCTCACTTAGATCGGCAGCCTGTGGTGCTACTGCTTTCAACAAATTAATGCAAATGTAGGTAGCATCGAGATTTCTCCCTTTTACTCTGAATAGGGGGAGAATCGATAAAGCATTCATCTTTAATTTGTCCGCGTCCATAGTGCAGTTCCACTTCCCAACCCATAGCACGCTTTTATCGAGCTTTAAATGAAACAAATTGTCTTCCGAATATTTACTTAAAAACAGCTGCCATCCAAAACTGAGCATCGTCTGAAATTTCATTCGTAGGATTAGAGTCACAACCTCTGATTCAACGCAGGGTATCTAAGTGGGCTTATCTAGAAATTGAACGAATAGCCTAATCACATGTTGGTCTTTTGAAGTTTAGCAGCGTGTAGCAATCTGCATGGATTAAAGCTGCTCCCCTTAATAAAAAGAGCAGAATACACGTGATTTTGAAACGTGATTCATAATCAGATCATCCGATGTGAAGCTTTTGATGTTATGGAAATTGCATTTAACAAGAGTTTAAGAAACGATGAAAGTTGGAGATGGATGCGAAGCCTTCATATCCGAGACCTGGGCTGGGTGCTCATCTCTTCTCTTCTGGGTGCTCTAGTAATAGGATAAAAGGAGTCTTTTGCACCTAAATAGTTTACAAAGCATGATTAGCTTCGTCATCTGCTTGTTCGATCACATTTGACTGTATCGAGAGGATAAGTTACCTTCGTTTTAGGTTTCAATACCCCAAGAAGTACCTTGTACAAGTCTGAAATGATCTATTTCACTGAATTTTCAGTTTGAGCACATGGAGCCTATTCTTTGCGCAACCTTTTGAAACAAGTTCAAAACAAGCTTCCATTCCTACGGAGTCTTGCCTATTTTCTACCGATTTACGTTTGAATATGTAGGTTTAGGGCTCCAATTTGTAGTTGCATCCCATCTCCTATCTAGATAACCGATTCCCCAATGGAATTACTAATCAGACAAATGTGTGCTGTTGCTTTGCGTTGTAAGAGCATGCATTAGTGCTTGAGTTAGTGAGCCATATTCTGTGGTCCTGAACGCCGCACACACACGAGGCGATATGTTAATTCAGCTCGGTGACCTACCTGCATAGTAATAAAGGCTCGCAACCTAACTTAGCCAGCCACCTAGCTTCTGTTCTGCTGTGCACTGCAACCAAAAGCAAGATTTTTGTTTAGCGCAGGTGTGTATGAACACTGACAAGCACACACAAAACCCGAGGTGGCATGAATATCCTATTCGGATCGAGCCAATAACGATCTTTCCGTATCAGCGAGATTCATCTGGCCGGATGCACTTTTCAAGTAGGAAAGATTAAAAAGCCCACCTGTCGGCATAGGTGCTATCGCTCGACCCAGTGCTGGTTATTCGAGAAATTGTTCCATTGAGAACCGTTATTGTGGATGGTAGAAACGCAATGCCTTGAGATCATCTTATATGTGTACTCCTGAGTGACTTCCGTTTCAGGCTATAAATTCTTACAAATGTATTTATATTAAATCTACCTTTCAAAGTCTCTCCTTAATTTTTAAGCAGCACGCATTTTGAGATCATCGGGTTACAACGATCGAATACAAAATGATTGTCATGTGAAATAGGCCTTGTTGCCTACCGTTTGTTTAAAAAAGAAATGCAACTTATTTAGTTCTGGATTTCCAAGTTATTACAGCTGGATTATGACATTCGTCGGTCGTTTAAAGAAAATTCAGTACTGTATATCAATTTTAATTTACTTGCAATGGAAGATATGTATTCTTTACTAAAAGACAATGATTGTTTGGTTACCCTTCTGCGATGAATTTGGGAGAGAGACTATCTTGGTGGTATCTTAAAATTATTTTGGTGCTCCGACAGTAGTAATGAACGTTCTTTTAGTTTGTAAGACACTGCAACTCACGAACAGCAAAAGTAATAAACCAGTTTCGACCCTCTTATTTGCATGTTGCCAGGAGGAAATTTCGTTTCACCTTAAAACCCACTCATTTATGAAGCTGGCAATAAAGGCTATTTCCGTTTTATTCTCTTGTTCATGATCAGGTTTCGATGCGTGGCCAACCCAAATCTGTCATCAGAGCGTAGCACGGAGAATCATCTGCATTTGTGTATCCAGGAAATCAAGGGCGTTCCGGCAGGGAATGAGTAAGTGCTCACTGGTTCCTTTTTTCCTACGACTCTTCAAAATTTCGCATCTGGGAACTCAATTTCAGGTACTTTTGCGAAATATACCTCGACGACGCGCTGTATGCTCAAACATCTGTAAAAGCGATGACAGAATCCCTTTCCTGGTCGGAGGATTATCATTTCAGGTTAGAATAATATTTTCAATCACTTAAACCAAGTCCTCTGTAATTTTCTGTAGGAGAACAAAACTAGACTAGACATGTGTCGGTTTTCTTAGTGGTTTAACATGAAATAAACCTTGTCGACGATTGGTTTAGGGATGTGAAAAGGCAGATTTTGATCTCTCAGTCTGCCTAGCTCATGGGGCTAGCATGATCCCAAAGGATACAAGTCTTACTGTCCTAAAGCTTAAAGCATACCTAGTTTTGGTTGCCAAGTTCAGCTAATTGTACTGCATCTAGAGAACTTGGAATGTTGTTGAGCTCTTTAACCACTACTGCGGTTGCTAAAATTCATGCGTAACAATAAAAGTGCGTAAAACTTCTGTCATATCTCACGAATCCGTCTCAAAAATGCCCTTAAAATTTTCTCACTTAGAATGACCTAAATCTCGTGAAAAATGTAGTACTTTAGTTGTTCTTAGCGGAGTGCGGTCAGATCTGCATGACATTTAGAATTTGAAATGCACATTTGTAAAGTCTAGATTCAATTTTTAAGACCGACCTCTGTTGAAATATCTTGGACTGGTAAAATAGTGACGGTATTTAATGCTAAATATCAGGGTAGCAACAATCGCTCTTCAGATACTGGAATCGAATAACTGTTATTTACTCGCTACAGGGAGTTTCATCTGTACAGATAACGTAAGAAGGATGTGTATAGTTAGCTGACAAACACAGGTGAATAAGGTTGCTACTATTCCTGATTACTAACTGCGTTTATGCTTTGTCGTTACAACGAGAAATCTCAAGGTCTGTTGGAATAACTGAATATGATTTCCGCATAGTTATGTGCCACCGTTCGGGGAAATTCGTGTTCTCCTCTGGATGCTAACTCCCAATGTTACAGTGGAAAAGATGAGGTATCGAAGGGCATCTATACCGCGCTTTGGCATTCTCAATGGTGCTTCAAGCAGGCTCTCGACATATCGATTATCCCTGACCAAGCCAGCGGACTCGACGATGTCCGTGGAGAGTTCCACTCTCACCTCTTCAGTGCACTCTACCAAAACCGAGAATTCGTATGGCAGAAAACGAAAGCGCTCTGTCGGGTTATCGAGCAAAAAACCGTCGGTTGATCTTTTCTTAATAGGTCAGTTTTGTTGTGGTTGTCCAATTTCACTTGTGAAATTTGCATTAGATTGAATTTACTATCTCTATAAACCCTAGCCTGGTAAATTGAGGATTGAAGGGTTCAAATTTATTCAAGACGAAAAGGATTGGGAGTGCGACCTGCTAACAGTGGGTAACAGAGCAGCCTTGCCCAGGCTGGCTGGCCAGGTCAAAGGCGAGCTCATAAAGGCCAAACAGATGCTATCAACCCCACTTATTTGTGACTAGTTTGTTCAGTCAATGTGCAGAGTGACTGTCGAAATTTGAGGTAATTTAACGGGTGCAGTAAGTACAGCCACCTACTATTGTGGCAGTGTATCCAAAAAGAACTGAAGTATTTGGTTAAGTTCGAATAAACATGCTTAATTCCAAAAAATTTATACCTTATCCTTTTGTAACATTTTTCTCTTCAGTAATTTATGTTCATAAATGGGCATTTTTTACAATTATAAGGACACAAATCATCATCATCATCATCTTCTTCTCTTCTTCTTCAAACGTTTGCCAGCCTTTAATCAGTGTTACCACGCGATCATAAGACCCTGGAGTCTTCAACTTAACTCCTGATTGGAGACTAGACTAGAAGCAAAAGGTTTGGCCTCTGTGTTCGGGAAGCGTGCTTTTTCGAATGGGACCACTTAATCTTATTACTTTCTCTTCGTTTCATTTATAAATGTGTAAATTTGATTACATATCTTATCTTAAGTTAGGCTTAACATATACTCTGTAGTTGCCAACTATTCCTTATTCAGTTTCGTCGTCTCTTTGCTGTCCTGGTAAATCAGTCCCCATTGTTGCTCACAGCGAAATTCGTTATCCCATCTGCAAACATTGCCGGTGTGCTCGATCGCGAAGCCTGGTACACCAGCTGCCTCGAGGCCTCGCTGAAACGCCGATCCTTCGCTGACACCGCCTTCCACACGAATCTGTCCAGCGTCAGTTCTACCCACTCGAACGCTTCGGCGTCGGTGGCGTCTTTCGATGGGGCAGTCACCCGACCAGCCTCTGCAAAGCGTCTCAGCGCTTCGGGACTCCGATTGTCCAGGAAAACGCTCAATCAACTAACAGTAGCTCCCCCACGACTGAGGCTCACTGCCCGACTGGCGAAACTCACAGTACTACCTGTAAGTTTATCTTAGTAACATGTGCTCTTCTTCACACATTACACAAGAAGGAAGCTTGGTATTAAGTAATCGTTCGATGCGATTTTATAGCCTTCATGCTGGTCTTGTGAGTATTGAACGCCCAGTCTATAAAAGAGTGCACTCGAGGATAAGTTGAGAAATGGCTAAAAGGGGACCGACTTCTTGAGTTTCAATCGAGAGGTAACACCTAAGTAGAGGATGAGCGCCAAAATCGAGGTTTTAAGTAGCAGCATCTGCCCCAGTTAACTTCTAAGCAGTCGTTTAGACTGATGCAATGCACTTACTAGCGATGCAGAACACTAGCTTTGTATCCGAGTGCAGTCCGCTTCGTGTGCTGATACACGTTTTCCTAAACCCGTCGTGTAAGCCATTAAACGAACCAAGCATCATGTGGGACTTTTTAAACCCTAAAATAAGCAACACGTTTTTTTCCCGTGGTTTTCATAGTGTATCCATGTGAATTTACCATTTATAGTGGCGGTTCACGTAATCTCGTTCACAGAGCGTATAGAAGCACTCCAAATCGACAAGTTTTACGCGGTCTAAATGGGGAAAAATGGTTTGGCGAACTCATTAACATCCAACTACTTATAAATCACACATAAATTACCCGATTTAAATCTACTCTTGTAACTAGAAAGATGACAATGAATTTATTGAAATTGCCAGCCTAATTGAATTTCTCCAGCCTTGACAACAAAAGTTGGGTTTTGGTGAATGAATTATCACTTATTTTCGGAAAGTCATACGGGTCGACCATGACTGAAGTTTTAGTTGTTTTTAAGGGAATATATACCCTTAATTTCTGGGCAAATATTCACTATACCCTTCTAGTTGATTGGTTTTTATGGGTAAATTCGATCCCCTTGTCTAGATATCGAGCTGATAGCTCCACTATGGCCTATTTTTTATGGTATTATTTCAATTAAATGAGTTTCGTAGCGTTGACATCATAGTAACTTGTATACAATAATTTAAAACAGAAAAAGTGTGAAACCTATGGAGTAAACACTGCCCCCTTAACCTCGGTTTACCTATTAAAGTGCACAGGTCGTATTTCGATAAACAATCCTGCCCACGTACCATTAAAGCGAGGCAAAGATCTACAACCAATCGTGCCATCAAGATTGAGATATTTAGGTGCTCCCAGAATAGTGTACATCTCTAGGAAATATCACTTTGGTTCGGGTGGCAACTGTTTTCAAACATTAACTAACAGCTTGTGATGTTTCAAGTTTGTATAGCTGCACTGCGACTATTTTAAGTGCGAAATTTTTAATTCCTCCATTAGAAGTATGAAGCTGGAAAATAAGAAACTCTGACATGCTTCAGTCATAGCCGATTCCTTTACGGTTGGTCTGAAATCGCGTTCGATCGCTATCCATTCACTAGAAGCACGCATTTGCCTACATCTCGTAGAGGCAGCTAAAACAAATCATGCATTCTGCTCCCCTAATATTACCGGTCTAGGTGTTGTGAAAATGTATATTATCACTTAATCGACTACAGTTCGTTGTCACTTTCCGTCTGCCAGGGTGAATTCTTGGAAAAGCTGTAATTACTGTGTCTGATGCGTATATCGCGATTATATTAGGAGACGTGATTGGTCCTTTTACGTAAATTTACTGAAATGTTTACTTTAAACCTTTTATGCGAACAGCATCATTTCTCTGCATATGGATTCATCGTTCCTATAATTGATATCAAGTTCTTTCGAATTTTTGGAAAATAAATCCACTATTTTTGGCTTTGATTTTTGTATGAAATGTTACTTGATTTTTTTCCATAAAAGCAAAATGTTTATTAATCTTCTGGAGGGCAGCTCAAGCTACCCCTATCGTCGTGAATTAGTACTAAAGTCATCCACTTCCCCAATTAACAGGCTAAACGCATGGGACAATTTACTCCTGAATATCGTGATAAAATAGCAGCTTTTAGTATCGAATTGAATTTTCTTGCCACTCTTTTTACCAACCCTAGAGCACTTGAGAATCGTACCATGTTGAGTGCTCGAAAGATGGCTCTATTGTTATTAACTAATCGATCAATGAGATCAATATTTAGGAATCGAAACCAAGCCCTATACCAATAGTATGATGTAATCGTGTTTTTTTGACTGTTATGTATATATATATATATATATATATATATATATGTAGCTTAAACTTCAAATGTAGAAAAGGGATATATTATTATCACTGAAATCTTTCCTCAATAATGACTGGGTTTAATTCTGTCCTCTTTATTACCCTTGTTCTCAAGTTTGGTTTCAAACTGATCGATGGAATTTCTCCACCCAAAACTTCCAACTTTTTCGGTAATCGTTCATAAATGAACTGCTTTTTCAAATCCCGAAGGCATTAAAGACATTTTCTAATTCTCATTCCTTCTTGCTATTCCTAATTTCAACATTGATCTCTTAACTCATTCATCTTGTCGTCTTTATACACTCATTGCGAAGTAAAGATTCAAGCCGTTTTTAGCTATCATCCAGGGCTCATTAACCCACTTTTTCTATCACTTTAGGTCTGTGCTTACTCTAGTCTCCTTCGTGGTCTATCCAATCCCACCTCATGTACCCTGCTTCTGCGAAGACTCGAGCCCTGGCTCTCTGTGAAGTCGAAAGCAGCGTTGGCAAAGTCCCTCCTCTCGATGTTGCAGCTGAGATCCGAAGTTCCCGCGTTTCTGGCTGCTCTGGTTCTCTCTGAGGTACAAGAACAAGGTGGGAATCTGAAACTGTCATGTCTGTTAGCTTTAATGACGTCGATTCCGAAAGCCCAAAGCGGTTAGATAAACGGCGTCGGTGGTTATCGTTGAATAAACGATGATTTCTGGGCTTCTTATAAATAAAAGGAATACAATTGACTTAAAAAAATACGAAAGCATTTGGGATGCATAAATGAAGCTCCATTTTCTCCCTTGCCGGAAGTGATTTAATCTATCCGAATAAGCTGACAAACTTACCTTTTTTTTAGTACGAATATGAGAAATAGCTTTTCTAAAGCCTCGAGGAAAACTTTTAAGCACACTTTATCGAAAAATAATTGCAAACCAGTCGTGTGTAAAGAAATCTACGACACATTTAACCATCCTTTGGTGTGTCTACAGGAAGGGGAAAAAAAGTTGCTTGTTTTGATCATTCAACTTGTTGTTCGAGAATATTCAAGAAAAAACAAATTGATGGAGTCTGTTAGGAGTAGATTAGCTGGTTAGTGAGCCATTTGTGAATCTAATATCGGTTCAAAGGAATAAATTAACGATTGAGTAAAACCTAATTCCCATTAGGATTAGGGAACTGGGAAAATATGTGGTTTTTTCCATGTACACCTAGTAAGTTGGACATTTTCTGGGAAATTCTTGGCTCTGTCGTATATTTACCGTTTGTAAACATATCCACGACCCTGCCCCTTCGTATACATGGTGGATTGTAATTTTTAAAGTTTTTGGAACATCTAGGCATCCAAAAAATCGAGCTAAATGTTTTTAAACGTTTCAATTATCTTTCACTCTTAACTTTTCGAGCGTTGGAGGCTAACAAAATCGAGTCTAAATTTCCGACAATGATATGCCTGCTCCTATTTTTAATCCCTTTTATTAAACTAAAGGCTTTTCTTATTCCCCTCCCTAATACGAGTATCATTATATTTGAAGAAAATGAAAGTGCTATTTGTGAATCTATCTCTGAGTTTATATACCCCTGTGTTAGAATCACAACAGCTTCTTTTGGGGAAAGGGTAAAATGACTTGGTCAAGATGGTATTCTGGGCTGTATATTTTCGAACGCAAAGTTGAATTAAACGGTTTCGTCCGTCAAGTGGCACGCACGTCATTTTCGCATCAATCACCCTTGCACCCGTTTTCTCTTACCACCAGGTTAACTTAATTCCTAAAAGAACGTTGTTTAATCTCCACTAATAAGACCCGTCTTTAAAATTCGCACATAATTTTCAATGCAGAATGGATGGAATCTCCGTTTTTCGAATGATTCTGTCTTCGTTGGCCAAAAACCTAATGAATCTTCGAGATGTTTTTGGACAGTGACGTTATTACTTATGTCAAATCCCTCTGCATTTTCTGACTACAATCAGTTGATTTTTGCTCTAATAGGAAAGTCAACATTTATTTTAATAAAAATGTTTCATAGTATAGGTTATTCTGGTCATTTTGGAAGTGATACGGTTCTCTGAAATTGTTTACTTTTAAGATCACTTTTAATTGTAATTATTATGGTCTTGCTCACGAATCTTTTTTTTTTTGTAAGCAGTAGAGCCAAAGTTGTCGAAATCCAACCTTTCATTTGAGTTAAAGCAAATTTCTTCAGTTGACACTTTTATACTTGAAATTTGAGAGTCATGAAGATGCCTTTTGCGTCACAGGCTTTTTATTTTACTTTTTATTCTACAGATAACCCGAATATGGTGTTGCGTAGCAACAGTCTAGCCACGAAGGCTATCGAGCTCTACCTCAAGCAGGTTGGCGATCCCTACCTCAAGGTGTGTCTGGGCGATTTCGTGAGCTCTGTTCTCTCCCAAACAGCCGCCGCTTCGGCTGTCGAAACGTCTGCGACGGGTACCAAGGAGAAGCGGAACTCCTTGGGTCGCCTACAGACGTCGACTCGTCGAGTCTCGATGAATATGGAAGAGCTCTCAGGGTCGAATCAACAGCGTTTTGAAGTTAACTTCGAAGTCGATCCAGACAAGGTCACGAACTCTCGACAACTGCTTAGGAATCAGGCCAATCTGATGCGACTCGTTCGGGATGTTTGGGGGCGTATCCAATCTACTGCACACCTCTTTCCTAAGTAATTAATTCACCATTTATTTTATGAGTCAGGTTAATCTAAGTAAAACTCAGGATTTCAGAACAGACGGATATATACTAGGGATCCACACCAACCTGATATGGTAAACACACTAGGCGCTAAGATGTATAAGCATAAATAAAATTGTGGAGCTTTGTTATTATGCTCTTAGTGAGTTGCGAATAACCTTCGCGGCGATTCGCGAGGCCATGCTGCCGGCGGTGGGAGATGGGGTGAAGTCCACGCGGAACGAGAGCGTGGGCCTCTTCGAACACGTCGTCTCAGCCTGCGTCTTCCTGCGCTTCATTTGTCCGGCCATCCTATCGCCCTCACTCTTTGGACTCGCCGGGAGCTTCGAGGAGGATGTTCGGGCTGTCCGAGCATTTACTCTGGTGAGTCTGCCGGTTCTTTTTAATGCTGGCGATTTTTACTCTTACCATTTGTGGGCGTTTTGATGCATTATATTGATGGGACAGTTTGGAAAACTGGTCGATCAGCTGCTACCATCCACATCATCAAGAAACGCCACCTCGTTAACTCCGTTGCTGCTGCTCATGACGGTCTACTGCTGTAATATTACAATAGGTCATTCATAAGAACCGGGAAGGCTGTGAAGGCCTTCGTTTGATTTTCTTACAGAGAAGCAGCTTATTTTCAACAGCTTATTTGTTAAGGACAAGCAGGTTAGATAAGACGCTCTGCTGATAGAGTTGATGTTTAATTTTTTCATAAGATAGAGGGCATTCAAGTAAAGTGATACATTGAAAAGGGTGCTATCATCGGTAGATAAAGGCTGTGTGAAATTAACTGGCGTTTGCCGTATTAGGGATTCAGATAACTATTTTCGGTTCCATTAAGTTGGGTGAGGGATTTGGGTTAGAGGAATTCACTTCAATGAATTAATCAAGCAGTCGTTTTGACAGACACATCCAGCTTTTTACGATTATTTGATGAAGGAAACTTCAAAGCTTAAAGCATCAATTTTTTTATAATTGACCCTGCTTTACTTGGTGTTTGCAGTTTTGTTTCTGACCCCATTCGCGAATCCCACAAATCAACCTCTCGGCCACAACCACCGCTTAAATTGACATTCCAAGTTGCCGATACGCAGGTTTTTTTAGTGTCGCCTTTACCAAGCCGAAGCTGTGGTGTCAGTGACGGCCAGCCAAACTGCCTGAATTGACTTATATTCGTGTGATTATAAAAACTCTCTACTCGGTTACGGTGGTTTAAATGTTGTTGTGCTGTCATACAGGCCTAAATATTTCTATCTCAACGTCATATATACGACCCATAGTTAACCAATTTACTACTTCATCTCTGCATGACGTATCAGTCAAAAAGTCTCACTTCAGAGTATCCAAACTACATGCAACGTAGTCTTCTCTATATCTGAAAAATCATTCCAATTAATGGTTTCGTGAAGCTCACTTTTGAATAATAAGCGACAATAAATTTAACCTATTCCCGGAAAAATATTATGTAAATCTTGAAGCAGGCTGAAGCGAAGTAACTTCGATGCACTAGAGACCGTCTGATAAACCGATGCTCAGAAGTGCCTATTTTTTCTATTCTAACGTTGTGATTTGTTAGATGAGCCCTTGAATATTCAACCTGCATCCGGAAACGGACACGATATGTCCTCTAATGTATCGTCTTTTCACCATTTTGACGGCAAAATTTCCTGGCTTTGCTGTGTGCATCAGAAAATCCACATTTCAGTTGTATCCAGGGCCGTGCGCTACGACTTCTTTATAGCATTTACCCTTTTTTGAAGACCATAACAGAAGCCTTTCCCCTTACATGGATTAGATTTATGATGTCTACTGAGTGTTTATGTTGAAAATTTGCATGTTTGTATAGAATTTATGAATCGGTCAAGTCAAGTTATGTAGCAGAATAGGATGGCCTGAAATAGGCATCGGAACAGTTCTAATTAGCACAAACTGGAGCTCTAAATTATCCACTTTCTTTCCTCCGGAAATGCATTGATAACCTTTCCATTCATGCATCGGTTTTGATTCAAATTCGGCTAGCGATATGCTCCATACATTGTTTTTTCGAGCTTTAATTAATCGTTTGTGCGGCTCTCTAACGAAGCTGCTTTACCTACTGAATCCTCATTTACAATGTTCAGAAACTCAAACGTTACATTGAACCTAGCATTAATGATTTATTCCCCAGGTTTTGGGCATCTGAATATATTTTACACCAATGTAAATCAAATTCTATTAAATTGATAGAGAAGTAAGACCTTGGCTTGTCCACTAATTTACAAAGGAAATCAATATTTTTCTGTAGGTTGCAAAGACAATCCTGAATCTGGCCAATTTTACCCTGTTTGGTGATGTGAAAGAGCTCCACATGGACTTTCTCAATCGATTCGTTGCGGAGGAGATGCCGAAGATGAGAGATCTTTTGTGGCGTCTTTCCGAACCGTCGTCAACTCAATTCAATCCCTCTGGGAGTATGCAGGAAACTGGTCCTGTTTCCTCATCTTCTTACTGTGCTCAGCTGGTGGATGTGCTCACTGTACTCAAGAATCCGACCGATTTTTCTGCAGAAGGAGTTGATCCAGTTCTGGGAGTTTCGGAAACTCCGACGATGCATGTCGACGTCTTCACGGCGCCAGTGCCAACAACGTCGTTCTGTGGGAGATGTGTAAGTCCTACTGATAAAATGTGTAAGTAGCGTTGTCGGTAATAAAAGTACTTCCTTCTGAGTGTACAAATAACTTATATTTGCACTTCATGGCTGAATATTAACTTGTCGTTATTGCTCGAAAGTTTAGTCTAAATTGGAAACGTCATAACACTACGGTCATTTTTTCCTTTTATTGAAACTCAATAGTTAATTATACTATTTATATTTTGGTTTGAGGTTTTCTGGTTCGTTAATATCGCATCATTAATTTTGGGTTGTTCTTGCCATCAGCAGTCCTAATGGGTATTAATAATTAATGTCCATACTGCTAGCACTTATCGAAAAATGGTATTCTATATTGTGTTGAATACGATTGTTTCTTATATGCTCCATGCATAGAACTGCAATAATAGATAAACATTATGATTATAGTCTTCTACAATGCTGGAGAGTTATTATCCTCATCACTCTGGTCCCCACGCTGACATCAAGCCATCCAACTATCCTTCCTCGGCCATAAGCACCTCGGCCAGTTCGCATGAAGACCTTTTGCGTCGCCAGTGGATGACGGAGCTCCAGGACCTGCAATACGGTGTCTCCGTCTGCCAGCAGGCCGTCATCGGCATCCCCAAGCGTCTCACGGCGACGGAACGGCCCCTGGAGCTGGAGCAACTTGCTCTGGCGGCTGCGCTGGCCGACTGTCATGCGCAGTTGGAGATGTCCTTTGCTGTCATTCCTCCTGAAGTTAGTTTAAAGCCTCCTTCTACGCTACCGAAGAAAGGAACCGTTGACAGTTCAATATGTCTAGCCTATTTGCTGATGGAGCCGTGGGACAGTCCTAAGCTTTCTAGGCAAACCAGTCATGCTAATGAACTCGATCATTAATTTCGATTGGCCACTTTCCTAAGCATCGGTGCATCTCAGATATGGACACTCCGTCTTTGGTCTCTTACAAAACAATAATGGGCAGATCGATTGTCCAAACTGTCAGCTCATAATCGGATTTCTAAATTTCCTATTGAACACCTTTGACTTACTCAAAGGTCTGTCAATAAAGTTCACGCAAATTTCTGCTACCCGGTACATTAGAAAATGTCCCGGTGAAGAGCCTAAGTGGGTGCCTTTTGTGGAAAATGCACTTTTATTCTTCTTCTTGTGTCAAACCTTCAGTATACGTTCCTACGCTCCTACTGTGGAAATCACTTTGAAAGGAAACGAACACGAAAGTGCTCCTTTGTTGTTATAGTTAGTGGTGGTGGTGATAAGGGAGCGAACGTCGATATCATCTGACTATTTTTCATCGTTGAGATGTTATAATCCTAAAAGAGTGTTGGATTCAAGAAAACGAATGTGCTATAGATTATTTCTTTAACCTATAGGAAAGTAGTTTTCTTGTGGTTAACTGACTGCTTTCATTTAGATTTACAACAGCTACCTATCTGCAGGTTTGGTTAGCTGTATCTTGTTTCCCTGGCTAGAGTCTCCTAGGAGGTAGAATTGGTGTCGAATGCCATAGAACCAAATGTCTTTGCATCTTATGAAGGAACAATGAAAACCGTTTATCTGTGGCAGTGTGTCCACTGTCGGACTAATGGTGGCTTGCAATTTACATTTCCCATTTCTATGTTGCTGTCTACCGATGCTTAATTTGCATATCCCTGTTCCTGTTTGCTGCATTTCAGAGACTTGACGAGCCTCTTAAGACTCTCCGTTCGATTCTTGCCAACCTGGCCCGCCTGTGCACAAGCGACAGCTCTGATTGGCACGTAGGAACGGAAGATCGTCATCGTCAAGTGCAACCGCGGCAGCATCAGTATCCATCAAGTAGCGACGACTGTCCAGACTTGGTCTCCAGCGTCTCCGCTCTCTCACTGGTCCAGTCTACCCCACCTTCAGAGGAGCGGTATTCAAACTCACCCTCCACGAGGGTGATTGGTCGGTTGAACAGCGCCAGTTTAACTGATCACGACAGTGTCAAGCCAGAGCCACAGCCTCTTAGTCCCTTCACAGCCAAGGCCAAATCGACTCAAATTACGGAGAACCAGGGCAGTGCCTTCTACAGGCACCAGTTCCATCATTACCGCCCCATGAGGACCACCAAAAATCCTCAGGACTCTACTCAGACTTTGTCAAGCTCTTTTAATGTAAGTCCGATAATAAGTTAATGTTGCTCGAGTTTCCACGAGATGGTGAAATCACTAGTTTCTTACTCACGTATTATAGACTTCAAGCGAGCCGGGACCACTATACATCAATGACCCCGTGACTCAACAGACAGAGACAGTCTGTTCCCAGACAACCACCACGACCAGTTCTCGCGCCACCGGCAACACAAATGAGTCCTCATGGAGTCTACTCCATGCCAACCCCCATGCTGCTACGCCTTCCCCCGCCACTAATCCAAGCGCCCAGAATCCGACTTTTTACTCAGACAGTTCGTGTGCTTCTGTGACCCTCCCCTCAACGCAGGGAAGTTCTTTTGGTGGTACCAGTAGTAGTAGCAACGGAGGTGGTGTTGGTCGACCTTCAAATCACCCAATCATGGGCACGAGTCTCTATTCAGCCGCCGCCAGCACCGGAGGAGTGATGCATCGATCCTGCACCTTCCCCGTCAACTCCCAGCAGCTGCAGGATGGTGCCGCCACCACCAACACGTCATCCGCTGCCTCAGCCAATTGCAGCAGACTACCACAGGCGGCATGCAACCCCATCTACCAGTCGATGGGCGGTCGCGAACTGGTTTCTGTGGAAACTCAGACTTCTCAGGAAGAAGTCACAGAGCTGGATGAGGTGCCAATCGTGGTTAACCCTGCTGTGGCAGCAAAACGGATTCAGAGAGAAACAGAGAGGCGGAAACGGCATTTGTACATTAACATTTTGGACGAATTTGACTCTGAAGATCGTTTAAGTGGTGTGAGAATTTCAAACTAAAGGCTTCCTCTTTCGTGTTTTGTAAAAAGTTGACTTTGTAGCGAGGAAAAGAAGCATCAACAAGAAGACTGATTTGCCCCACATAGGATGTACCTTTACCTGATCCCATCACTTTGCTGCCCCCCCCCCGCCACTGAATCCTTCAATTGTGCAGAAACCGTGTCTTTTCCTCTATTCTGTTGTTAGTGATGCTGTGTTTCAGAGAAAGAACTACTAGCTGTGAAAATGCTTCGAATAAACTTGGAGTCTCAAAATAAAGAGCTTTAATTTTTGACTAACCGGTGTATGATTGTTCGCCCTATCGACTGCAGAAGTCCTCATCCCTTAGCCACGAGTATCAAATTAAAGAATGGTTATTTTCAACATTTTGACAAAGATTAGTGGATAAGTTGATATAAGGCCTCGGTGACATTTACTCGAACGCCCTAGTTCCGCAGGCACGAACGTGTGGATTGTTTGGTCATCTAATTGAGTTTGGCATGCCTTACTTTAGCACATATTAGAAAGCCATCATAGACACTATTGGATAAGGGCTGTGTAATGCGGCGAATCTACAATTCAGATCATGTAAATAATAAAACTATTGCTGGTGATTTCAAATAAAGATTTCCAAGCACTAGTCCGAACATCAGACAGACATTAATTATTCAGCTTTTTTACCAATTTATCATATCTAGGCAGCATAAGACAAGTTCCTGTTTGGCTACTACTAACTTTCCTATTCATATGTTTGGTAACTTTATGTGGATTCAACAAGATTCTCTCACCAGCAAGGTAGAGCCTTTGACCTTATTTTACAAAAATTCATGACGTACCCAAAAGTAAAACTACTTACAGATGAATACAAAAGTGTATGGTTGAAAGAACCTTTTTCGTGAATTCGTCATGAAGGAATGTAAAGTCACTTGAAATGAGAAACTGATGTCTTAGTAATAGCCTCCCTTATTAAGGGTGGTATAGACTTATTGAATTAAATATAGTATTATTGGCTCCTATTCAATAAAAATCAAAAAATGATCTGGCAAAAGTTTTAAAGTAAAATAGAATAAGGAGAAGACTAACAAAATTTCGCCGTGTAATAAAAATGGGTTTCCATTGGACATCTATCGTAAAATTTCCTCAGTAAAAAACTTGAATAAAATCATGAAAAACAAACAAGAATAAAGGATATTAGATTTTCGGGAATAATCAATTGCTAGTTTAACGTGTTTAAAATATTCACAGCTTGCGCGTCTTTTCGAAGGGCCTTTCCAGTTCTTGTGCCTTAGTCCTAACATGTTCGACAAGAGGCGTGTTTCCATTATCGGTTCCGGAAATTGGGGTTCAACTATCGCAAAGATTGTTGGACTCAATGTCTTGCAGAATGAAGCATTCGAAGATGAGGTATTTTATTTATCATTTATAGTTTCTTTTTAGGTCAGAATGTGGGTTTTCGAAGAGATTATTGATGGTAAAAAGCTCAGTGAATTGATCAACACTACACATGAAAATAGCAAGTATCTTCCAGGAATCAAGCTTCCATCAAATGTTGTTGCTTATACCGATCTTGAGTCCTGCACTAAAAACGTTGACATTCTCATATTCGTGATGCCTCATCAATTTCTTGCCAAGATTTGTGATGAAATGAAACCTTTCATCAAATCTGGTGCATATGGTTGCTCTTTGATAAAGGTAATCCTTAATGCTGCCAGACATCATTCAGTGTACCTAGTCAATTTAATTAGGATTTTCCTATTAGTCTTTCCGTTGGTTCTTTACTCTCATGTGATATGCTCTCGTTTCCATCGCATGGATATAGTCACATGCAACATCGTTTTGTATTAGGCCACATCGGTGGCAATATGTTTACTCTTCGCGAGAACCTTACTTGTGACCTCATAAATATTTACTACTACAAATATTATGGCGTCAGTCACCGGAACTAAAAATTCATGATACTACTTTATCTCAAAAATCTGCTATGCTGTTTTGAACGTCTATTCTTTTGATTGAAAATTTTCATGATAGTCACATTTTACCCAAGTTATTTGTATTGCTCAAGTAATCTATGGTATAGCAGGCGTTTAGCATTTGGTAGATCACGGCAGAATTTGAATTTGTATTAATTTCGTATAGTGTAGAAGTGCCCTCTATTGATATTCACCTGTGCCTATCCCTGGTGCCAGATCGTTGCCATCGTCGTCCCTATCACTTTGGTGGATTTTATCATGTTGGTCAAGGCCGTTCACAGCTTAGTGTGTACTTTGTTCAACCCAATTACTTGTGCACGTGCCTCTAGTAGTAATTTTTACTTTTGATCAGTAATTTGAGTCCTGTGACTAGTTAGGTCACTGGTTCTCGATTCATTTTGAACACACCGCGGCGTCACAAGCTGCCCTTCTGAGATATGTATCTGGATAGCCAGCTATAATGTCATGAGTAGTTTCAACAACCCATTGAAAGCATTAAAATTTCGTTGTGTTCTATCCCTAGTTTCAAGTTATTTTCTTTAGAAAGATGTGTCTATGGACTTCATTTCGGTAGTACTCTTGTGGGTTGATGCAACAGTTCCCATCTTGATTAAGAATGGTATCACTTGCCTTTTGCTCCTTCCTTCCATCGTCAATAGTCTTCATCAAATATCCGTCCCCTTGCACGAGGTCTGCGGTAAATATGCAGCTTCCTGCATTGTTCATGCTGTACCTTCTCTTAGAAATGGCTTCTTTGATTCTGAACTTACTCGTTCATGCTCCCCACCTAGTCTTTCTAAACCCTCTTTGTCTCTAAATTTCAACCTGGTGGCATTGATATTCGCTTACGTTCCCTCCAAGGTTAACCACTCTATTAGCACGGTCTAAACTAGACACCGAGACCGTATAGTCTCCATCCCTCTTTCTCGATCACATGTAGGTGCGTCATTTGCGTCTGGATCATCGTGTCTACTTAACGCCTCAGCTTCCTCAGTAAATTCATCTGGATTAACCTACCTACTGGAATTATTCTACTTCTGCTTTTTTGCCTTTTTCGCCGTCATTCGCTCCACATCCTGTTAGAGCTCCCTATCGTTCAAGAAATTGCCGCATCTTACGTCCCCCGCCTTTCGTATCGACGTTTAAGCAAACCCTAAAGTCATCCCTTTATTTCCCCTTCCGGTGCCTTACTGTGGAGGACTTCTTGCAAGTTGGCTCATCCGGCATAAGCACGCATCCAACCCAGCTGCCCTACTGTTCTTTCATTCCCCTCCCAGGTTTCGCACAAAGGCCGATGTCTACCCTCTTCTTACTGTATGCGCTGACCTTCCATGTCTTACTCTGAAGGCCTTAGTTGAGGAGTCATATTTACTGAAGCCGGCACGACGGAAATTTGTCTCTTTTGGCAGGGTCTCAACGAGAAGGGAGACGAGGGAGTAAGCCTGCTGACCGACCTGATCCGGGAACAGCTGGGCATCCCCTGCGCCGTCATGATGGGCGCCAATCTGGCACTCGAAGTGGCTCAGGAGAAGTTCTGCGAGGCCACTGTGGGCTCCCTCGACAGGGCTCGTGGGAACGAGCTAAAGGAGCTCTTCGAGGTTAGTCAAAGCTGACTCTAAGCCGACCGGCGAGTTGGTAGGCTTCTTCTTAAGAGCCCGTCTACCTTGCTATTCTAGCACTCGGCAGTGGTCTTCCAGAATACTAAACTATGAGCCTGCTGAATTACTTTTTCTCGTGTTTGTTAATCAGGCTCTAAATGTAGGTTCTTCATCACAACTGATACATGGAAAGTTGAATTCATTGAGTGGAAGGCAACGGTAGATTGTTGCAAATCGGGCCAGTTCTGAGATTACGCACTGGTACTATTGTTTTAGACCTTAGTAAATGAAAGCTTCGTCGTGTGTTTTGGCGAAGTTCGCCTGTTAATCACTCGATTTTGGTTAAGGACGTTGGTACGGTCGAGGATGGGACTCTAACAGTCATTTTTACGCTTATGGTTCACAGTGTTGTTTATTCACCGAGAAATGACTCTGATAAATATTGTTTCAGTGTAGCACTTAGTTATTATTTCCCTAGACCAAAAATTCAAGTTCACTTACCGTAGTCTCCTGATACTGCCCAGTCCTTGAGGCCCATCAAAAGACATCTCGCCAGCATATTTAGAGAATGCGATTCCTAGCAGAAACTTGGGTTTTATCGATTGGTGTACTGTCAATGTATGACATTTAACCGTTTTCTGAGGGATCCAAGATAAACGACCCCTTACCGCCACTTAATTTAACGGTGATTTGTTCCCAATGATTGTTAACTTAGCATCCACGCTTTGAGTTAATGTAGGATCAGTCACTATATCTTTCCATTCATTTGAGATGGCACTACCTTTAGTAGATTTTATTTTATAAAATGCTTTGGGTTAGTTCACATAGTGTCAATTGCCATTGTCTGGGTCTTGCTAGAGTTTCGTCTGCTATAGTACCTCGTTGCGGTAATTGTTTTGTCCTGTTAAATATGGGTTGTTGAATTGTTCCGAAGGAAACGTTAAGTGCAAAGCCTTTAATGTAATGAATAATTACCATCGTACTATACAGGGCGTAGTTTTTATATTGGAATTCAGTTATTGTAGCTTAATTGCTTTAATGTGGAACAGTCGAACGCGGTTCCATAACCAATTGCGGGATCTAAGTTGATTCACTCTTTGCTAAAGGGCACATTCCCAAAGCTACATGGCTTCAATATTTGCTGAAGGGTAATCGTCTGCACTTGATTAGAAAAAGTGCATTGAATAGTTGAATGAATTGTCAGAGATAACGGCAGTAGATCATATTATTCACCTACAAGGTGCAAACGCTTTTCCATAACGTCCCTTCTTAATCGTTTAACCTAAATAGTGCAGTCTATATGACTAAGCAAAAACACTTAAGATGGAATTCTCTAAAGCAAACACTCCCTGAATACCTGGTTTGTTTGGAAATAGTTAAAACAACTCGGTTTTGTTTTCGAGAGATTTTTAAGGTAAATAATAGAAAGTTCGAAGTTATGGCGCCATGTGTCATTTAGTACTGCTGTTAGCTTTCCAACCTCCACAGCCATCTGACATTGGTCTTCCGACCCCTATATTGTGCCAACGTTTTGGAAAAGTCAGAGTGGCTTCCCAGGTGGAAGTGACAACATAATTTGGAGGTTGCAAAGGTGAGTGCGCCTAAAATTTCGTCAACATGCTAGAACTACAAATGGAACTTGTTTCCATCTCAAAGGAGTGTTCCTCTTAAGGTCATTCAGACCTTATTTGATCTCTTGTCTTGTTTTTGAAGAGTTGAGACCCTATTCACTCACATATTTATACCTTAGTGGGCGTTATGGATATCAGTAAAACTTGTTGAAAATTGTCACTATCTTCACATCTCCCATTGTGCGACGATTTACTGATGGACTTAAATTGGAATGATGCTCACACTTAGCATGGGGTTTTGGAGACACCCAAATGAGTCATTCACAATGAGCAGGTAAACGAGATGCCAGACCCTGGGGTTGGGATGGTAGGTGGTTGCTGTCCGGTTTTCAAGTCATAGAACGCATCTTGACGTATGTAGACATTGAGACAGTTACCATTCATTAAACTGTTGCGGGTACTCCCTGCTTTGTGTGCACTAAGTCCTAAATAATTGACCCATACATAGGAGAGTTGAACCCCTAAATGTGAATAGAGAGCAGGTAGAGTCGAGTGTCAACTTGGCACCGCTAGACACCCACAGCGGAGGCTAATCTGCTCTCATACAGCCACCCTTTCAACGTGGCACATTGAGTATTGTCCAGCAACTATTACGACGGATATGCTAAAGTTCCGCCATTGTAGGCGAGAAATCGAAAAATTGACGAATAAGGGTTTAGGTATTATGGAAATAACATCAGCAAATCGTGGTAATGGACTAGTTTTATTGGTAAAAATGGCCTTAGAGATTATTTATCATTGTTTTTAGGTGTTGAGGTTACTCAAATGATGCCGACGTAGTTCAAGATGCATTAACTTTCCAGTACTAGTAATTGCGGGACCCAAGCATTCCAGTACCCATAAGTTGGTAACGACCGTTTTCCTGAGCTTGGTCTTGACTACATGACGGCGTGGGTAGGTTTAATCCTGTTGTGGTTCTGGAGGACGAAGGTTGGGGCGATCAGGAAGAGCATCTTGGAGCCTCGCCGATGCCCTCAAGTTTAGTCGCTAATGCTGCAGGAAATCCTCCAGTCTGAGGTCGACCTAAAACCAGAGATCCGATTCCAGGTCGACTCGGTTGGGGTCAACGGGATTCTCTAAAAGGGTATCTCATCTGTCACAACAACAATTTCATACTCACCCTGCATTCTAGAACAAATAAGTTTGTATAATTAGGGTTACTTTCCCCCTATTACCCTAGTCCAAGTTTTGTTGCGTGTAGATTCTACTGTCTCAATTTCTCCAGATTATTAGACTAGGTTTTGGCAGCTCCTGGTACAAGTTTTCCTTTATGTGGTATCCTAATACGCCATTCTGTGTAGGTGGCAGGCCCTACTGTTTATGTCAGTTTGACCTGAACCGACTGTAAGATGGTGTTCTGCAGTAAACTAAACGCAGCTTGACCTCTCATGGCCTCAAGCATGCCCCCTATGGTGTTGAACTCGGTAAAAGGGTTGAAGCCATTGACCACGAACAAGTTACAAGTGAGGCTTTTGCTTGCAACATTAGAATGTCACTCAGTGCTTACTTATGAAACTTGAAAGGCGGGTTATTAAAGTTGAGGTATTTAATAGGCTACAACAAAGCTTTATAGTTGTCAAGTGGCTGTCCCTTCGATCGATTAAGCTGTTCTCATGCTGTGTACCATGCAGAATCCCAACGTTATCGATTTGCGTCTGCTTTCTGGAACTTCCGTGAACCCTCACTCTCAACCTTGAATTAACTGCGCTCTCGAAGGATTTTAACTGGTAGTTAATCGATTTCCCAGGGCTTGTACCCTTGGGTCCCATTTCATAGAAATGGTGTTAAAACATTCTACTTACAATTTTCAAGTAACGATAACTTGGTTTCCATCATTCTGCTTGCTTATATTCATCAATATTCCGTACACTTTAGTTCATGCAATAAATACTCCACCTGTTAATGATTGTCTGTAATCATGGGTAAAGTTGTATTCTTACAGCTAACTTACGGACATCGGAATCACAAAGCATTGGGTAGTCCATCATGTGTTTTCATTGCAGACGCCCTACTTCCGTATCTCCGTGATAGAGGACGAGGTGGGTACGGAGCTCTGTGGTGCCCTGAAGAACATCGTCGCTGTCGGTGCCGGCTTGGCGGAGGGCCTGCAGTGCGGTGAAAACACAAAGGCCGCCATCATTCGCCTGGGCTTCATGGAGATGAAGCGTTTCATCTACGAGTTCTTCGGTGACAGATGTGAGTCATTTCTTAGTAAATGTGTTCCATCTTAAAGTAAAATCTTGAGAAATTGACAAAGGTGTTTGGCGTTATCCCTGACCTATCTCTGTTAGTGTTGCCAAAAGTTTTTCAATTAAATTAGTTCACTTTCTACCTCACAACCAAGTAAGTAATGATGTGAGTTTGTCATATCAGTGCATGGTTGAGGCAATCTGTCTTGAAAAGTCCAAGAAAGCGTGTTTTCCACATTTGCACAATTTAACACGAGGTGGAAAAGTAGGAGAATAGGATTCGCTAGCAGTCACTTTGACGTGGCTTAGGCAAAAAAAGTCCATCGACTATTTTTCTCATTGGTTTGCTAAAGGGAGATTTGCTTAAATAACTTTGAACAGTTTCTTAATTGCCCATGGCTGCATACCGGAGTGTTAGATGAAAGTATGCTAATGTTCACCAAGCACAAAGGCTGTAGTTAGTCGTGAAGATAGATATGCATCGATGAATATGCCTGACATCTGAGGGAAAAATCGGTCGCTTTCGTCGACCGTTGTAAAAAATTCCCTGGGTGTGTACTGGTCTCAGTGTTCTGCCTCCAATTGGACCGAGGCCAGAACGCTGTTCACAAAAGTCGTTTGAAAAACCCCATCCAATTCTGCCCCCATCAGTCTTGGTTAGGGCTAATTTCGGAGAATCTGCCGCCCCTTCTAGTGCTACTTTTTCATCGATCAATCTCTCTGCCTCGCACTGGCGAAAAAAGAAGCCTCCACATTCCATTCATGCTCTCAAATTAGAGCGCTTGTGTGTGTGCGTGTGTTTAAAAACCTCCATTAGGCCAGGGCGGGTTGGGGGCTGTTTAATTAACTGAATCTAGCCCCTGTCTTTTCAATCAATTGCGGTCGTTTTGAACTCTGCAACTACACTGGCTGCTCGCCCCAAGAGATCAAGTTTTGTTTAGTACTTTTTCTCATCTGTTTTATAGTGAGACATGGTTGCTCGCATCCAAATTAATCTTTAACACGGCGCAGAAAGCGCTGGTGTAATTATCAATTCAGCCAAGCCTTGGGGGAATTGAAATCAACTTTTGCTTTCCTAAACACCCATCCACCTGCTTCTAGTGGATTGGATTAGTTTGTCTTCTCCCTAAATTGTCCTGGATCACCTATTTTTCAATAGACTAGGGAACTGAGCAACTTCGTTAAACCCCAGTAGTAACAAAGAAAATGAATTTAATCCTACAAAGGGTGCAGTACCAGTTTTAGTAAAACCCTGAACTTTCTTCGTCCCTACGTTCACTGTTGGTCGATTTACTGGAATTGTTTATCAGCTTATGCATTTGCTTGTGTCATTAGAATTATGTGGAGTCGGATTGTAAGTGTACGACGAAAGCGACTATGCTTTAAAGTCTAGAAGGGTAGGCTGGTGATCTCCACATCCACAGCGTAGTCGTTGAAAGCGAATTCACAACTCTGGAACGTTGTTGTCAATCATTGTGTTTACCTGAGTCGAATGAGGAGGAAATGAGCTGCCAATCGTTCAGTTGTATCCACAAAGGTATTGCGGTGCTAACAGGGTGAAAACACTTAGCAATCTGGATCAAAGAGTGCCATTACCGGAGTGCTCACTAGAAGGTGCATACATCTTTTTGCACATCTCCGAGTGGGCACCAGGGCAGTATCCAAGTGGAGGTAAAGAGGATCGTGAAACTTCTCGTTTGCGATTTAGCTGGTCAGTTTTTTTCATGCCACTCCATCCCATTTCATCTCGTTCTTCGGAAGCTTAGGCTCGCTTTTTACGTAAATGTAGCGTGAGTGAACAAGAGGGAGCGAGAGTGCGCCATGGCTCTACCTCAACTGCTTCTGATCAGGCCTAGGAAGATCGATCCAATTCTACCGCCTCCCTTTTGGCGAGGATTCAACCAACTAGGTAATCAAGGAAGAAATGGGTACAGTTTATGGCTTTGAGGACACAGTGCTGTGTTGCGTGACTTGGCATGCTGCCACTGAAGGTTACTCGCATTCGTCAACTTTTATTCCCTCGTGCAAGCTCTCTGTCAGAATGATGACCTCACCTTCGAATCCCTCGCCTTTGCGCCCCAACTGGTCCTATCACTTTCCTAAATTAGTTACACCGGATGATTGGAAAGTCACTGGTTCTGCATGGAGGTATCGGTGGCGAAACTTAACTTTAGAGTACTCATGAATAGCGCTTTCAGACAGAGAGATAACACGGAATAGTCCGGATAGGGTGTGAAGCCAACTTGGCCCACGACACAGTTCTTGCCTATAGATTCTACTAATGTCTGACACCCTACTGTTTTATTTGAGTTTAAAACATTTAGTGGGGTTCCAGTTTTAAGAATTTTCCAAAAAATAAAATTTGGATATGTTAATTAGAATTGACCGATTGGTCTTTGAAGCGGTGAACTGCTTGAGATGTAGAACAGTTGTAAAAGTTCTAAAGACTTGCCGTGTTTAAATTTAAGCGGTTACTTATTCTCCACTAACCTAAGAAGGTGTCGAATATAATCTGTAGAGGTAAGCAGTTATTAACTCTGGATTCCAGTTATATCCGGCAATTATTTAACGGCTTCGTCAGAATCCTTCTGACAAAAAAGTTGTGGTTCAGTGCCCGAAGAAATCGCCTACAAATGAGAACTTGCAATTGTCGGTCAATTGAAGCACAGGTGTGGGGCACATGCTCTGAAATACCGTAGTTCTGTGACTTGTGTTGGAATTAGTGGTCTTTCGAAAATGTAGCCCCATAGCGCTCTCATTTATCTAATGTTGGCATGTATTCGAGATACGAAATAGGCAGTAAGAGTACGTTTATACCTGTCGGTTAAGGCCTGTTTCCATATTAATGCCAAAAGCCTTATTGCACCAACCAGAGACTGAGTGCAACTCGGTCACCAACTAGCGTCACGAAAGATTGAAGCGCATTCTTCATGGTTTGTTTTATTAGATGTAATTTTGTTCTCATTCCTGATGTGGGACTCATCCTCTCTGCCCCTCTCTTTCCTATTCTGACAAGACCCCCTCACATGGTTGTCATTGCTGTTGACTGAAGACAGTTGAAGCTAGAGCGATTTCATTTATTTGGGCGTATTTCTATTTTTAGGCACAAATCTCAGTGATTCAGTCTCTTCGATGATACATCAGTGGGTCGTCGTTGAAGTATTTCAAGCCTTGTTTTCTGTTAGTTTTTTTCCGAAATGTTTAGAAAAAACACTTTCTGTAATGGTTATGAATGCCATGGTGGTTGAGTATTTGTTACTTACCCTATCATTGTCGTTGCGCCCTTATTTGGATTTCAATTCTGTGTTGGATCGGTAGCGCAATTTTGATATTTACACAAAGTCTAACTTGAATGACGAACTCTGAAGTCTGAGTAAACTGAAGATTCAAAATAGCCAAAGGCTTCATTAATCACACGGCCATAGTCAGCCAAGTGACTGTTCCAATGTGTCGCGAACACTTAAAACAACTTTGTTTGAGTCTATGTTGTTCGGATGTTTAGAGCAATCACTCACGGTGTCACATATTTGTCCCTGTGCCTTGGTTTTAAAGTTCACTAATAGGCTAGATTGAAATTAAAACAGTTCTAGAGACATTCATTTTCGGAGTCCTCATAGGCGAAAAATTAATCGTTATTACGCCATCTAAGAAAGTTATAGTGGAGCTAATTGCAACTTAAATTCGCATTGAGTGTCTCATAATGCAAGATACACAGTGGTTTCACTCCTCCCTTAAATAAATAATCTCACTTTCTCCCCAAAAAGCAGGTGGACGAGGTGGCTGGTGTGTGGGGTGCAGCAGCAGCACGCCTGAATGGTCTGCGTGCATGACCGAGACCATTTAATATTTATGGGGCACAGGAGAGCGAAAGTGAGAGAAGCAGAGTGATAGACCTGAACCCTTGAGGTGGTGGCGGTGGTGGGGATTGGGTATGCGGGTGGGGAATACGCAACTCACTTCTGCTGGCTCTTTCCTCCACAAAATGGAGCGCCATCACGTTCCCATATACATTGCTTTATCTAATTTTGCTATCCATCTTCCTGTCGTAAAGAAACGCATAGTTGTCCGCGAAAACCAACTTCCAAAGCGCTAGAATGCGTGAGTGAAATCAATGGTATTATCTATGCTGTTTCGTTGAGCTAAAGCTCACTTTAGTAGGCTGAGGTGGGATGCCGAAATTTGGCTTATTTCTGTCGTTGTAAATAATTTAAGGCTGCTGCCATCTGGCAGAGTCCACTGCTCAAAAGTCCATTTATTAAGTCTCTCCTACTCTTTTCCCCAATTTCTTTTTGAGTTGCTCTCCCGCCCTTCTCCCTGCGCTTGTCTCCGTGAACCCGCGCACACACGCTCAATTGCGTTGACAGCAAATGTATTATTTACACACTGCTCCTTGCGGTCAGTTGGGAGGAAAAGAAGAGGGGGAGTGAAATAGAGGAGAAACACGAAAGAGACGAAAAGGAGCAGGAGAAGGAAGGGGGTTCTCTTTATCTTTTTTACTCAATATCCTCGATTAAAAGCCATTTCTCTACAGGGAGCGAGAATTTTAGCCACTGCGTTTGCTTCTGAAAAGCCATGGTATGACGACTTTTACCTGTCTTGAGGGAGACGGGTTGGTTGGTATCTTCTCCTTGCTCTCCTGTAGCCGGTCATACTGGTCAACCATGACATCCTCACTTCAAATCCAGCTGCCTCTTTTTGGCTCATTGTTTCTTTATCAACAAATGTCACACCGTTTTAGGGAAAGATGCTACAACTTTCAAATGCTCACTATCCAAGCCTACCTTAATAGACTAAATTAGATTGGTATGTGTGATAGGACTGATGGCTCTAATACCGGTGAGTGAGCATTTGTTTACCAATGAATGGAAAATGATCTATCGCCTCCTGTAGTGTAAATATTAAGTATTTCTTGTATTTAAAATTGGTCTTTTTCCGACTCGCTAACACGTAAATTTAGTTTAATTAACTGAAGCCAGTCAAGATGTGGCTAGGAAGAAGTTACCAAGTACATCGCTCCCTTAAAGTGTCTCCTTCCCTCAGGTATGATTTCCTAAGGGGTCTTTCAGTATCCTCTATCAGGCAAACGATGCGATAATTTGAGTAGAATGAATTACATTGGTTTTAAATCTTCATTTACTAGCTTAGTATTATTTGGTAACCTTGCTAACTCTACCGGTACTTATGGCTAGTATTTGGGACGTGGACGAGTTTGAGTTATTACTCATACTCACAAGCATGTTTGGCAGACCACGGCTTTGCTCAAACCGTGTCGCATTTCGACACTATTTGAACCTTCACTAGGTAAAAAATCTCCACTTTTTGCGCTCTTATTCTAAGAGTGGTGTTAATGAATTGCGTCAATTTTGAATTCCGTTCATTAAAGGGGCTGATTAAGACCACTTTAATAGGACATCTCGGGTAGTGACGGACAAATTGAAATTTTCACTTTTTCAAATTATTTGGCTTCTTTTTTTGCACTGACTTCTACCACGCAATTTATCACGTCAATCGTCGTTCATTATGCTTGCAGAGATCGACACGATGCTATCGATAAGTGACAAGTTTGCTGTTACACAAAAATAGTGTGTGAAATAGTATTCCGGTTGTCTGTGTTTTATGCAAAGAAGCTCGGAAAATGAATTAGTAAATGACTTCATCAGACACGATTGCTTTCTAGCCATTTCCAAGGAGCCATGCCAAACTGCTGTAATTCAAATGAACCAAAGCACAAGAATTTGTGGTATCAACTTTACGGTATTGACTGAGTAGTTGTGAAAAACCTTTTTTGGAAAAGGAAAAAAGAGCCGTTATCTTGCTTTGCCACCTCCTCCTCACCCAATCAGCGTCATACGTTGTGTGAATCCACCCATTTCGCGCTCTCATTCCCCTTCTTTCTCTTTGCCCATCTATCGCTGCCTCATTAGACAGGTGTTTGTGTGTGCGTGTGTTTACTCTAGTTACTTCTCTCGCTTCGTTAGGGAATCTTATCATGCGCTGGTTCTCTGGCGGCTCGCTTTAATTTTACCGCGCCCTCCGTCTCTTGGGTCTATTGCCTCCTCCTCCCCCCTCTGATCCTCAATCTTACTTAGTGTGTTTATCGGAAGGTGTATCGCGACTTTATCGAAGAGGTGGCGGGGAAATTAAATTACCTCGTTTATGCGATTATGTCTGCTGATGCTGGAGGACCGTAACGACGTTTCGGTTGAGCTGGAACTTCCTATAATCGTGACTTTGTCAATTTACTAGGTTGCACTTCGAGTTAGCAAATAGACATCCATAGATGAAACGTAGCTGCAATGCTCGACTAAAGGTCTTTAGATTGGAAGTGAAATATCCTGGCTAATATCGAGGGGTCTGTACTTCAACAATCACTTTCGTGTGGCTATATGACATTGACACGAGTAGAGATTTATCCAGAAAATTATAATCATATCTAAGTCCTGGAGAATAGCAATTAATGTTTGCAATTCGACTAGGAGGGGCAGACAGTCAGCTCTTGTAGGGAAAATGAGGTTCAATTGATGAGTCGTGCTCTTGGATTCTTAAAAGGAATCATGTTTACATTGCCCGCATGAAGTGACGAATGCAGTGAGACATTTGCCCAATTTCACCACTTTCGTCGATGAGTTTAACTCAAGACGCTCCCCGCCATTAGCAGTGTCCATTGCAGTCTCAAACCATGGCAAGCAGGAACATTGGGAAAGGGTCATCATAGGTAAACAGCTTTTGAAGTACTGAAATGCCTTTCTCGGTAGCTCTCAGTCGCACATACTGGTCCATTATGCTGAGATCTGGGGAGTTTGGTGGAAACCAAGCATTGAGGGGACCTGTGAAGTTGTAAGATGTGGAGAGTATTTTTGAAGTTTTTGTGAAGGTACGGAGGACACTTTGACACGTAGTGGCCAAACCTGATTTCTAATGTTCCCGATGGTCCTTCAATACTGTTTTGGAGATTTTTGAGGGATTCTGTTGTTTAAATCAGCTCAGTTGGATTTTCTAATGCTGTCGCTAACTTCTAACTAACTATTCCGCAATGGTTCAAAGAGCTTGTGATGAGGAATGCTGGAGGCTCCACGAGGTGTAATGTGAAGTGGGTGTGCATTTCAGGTCCCCAAGAGTCCACCCTCCTGGAGAGCTGCGGCGTGGCCGACCTGATTACCACGTGCTACGGCGGGCGCAACCGCAAGTTGGGCGTGGCGCTAGCGACGTCGGAGAAGTCGGTGGCGGAGCTAGAGGCGGACCTGCTGGACGGCCAGTCGGCGCAGGGCGTGCTCACCGCCGCCGTGGTCTTCTCCACGCTGCACATGCGCGGCCTAGACGCTCAGTTCCCCATCTTCTGCATCGTTAACGCCATCTGCCAGCGCCGTGAGAAGGCCGCCAACTTCATCGAATACGTCAAGTGCCACCTCGCCCAGGAGGCTATCCATTGATAGACGCCACCAGCTATGCTACTGCCCTACCCAAGTGGCCTTCTTCGATGCACATTTGCACCCACATTGACGGTCTTATTATTGCTTCCTTAAATACATTTCCATGCTCAACACGTAGCCACATGCGTGCGGAGTTCCGCTGGTAGGGGAGGAGCTTGACTTGTTCTTGAAATGATCCTTTCCCACCCCGCTGAGTTGCATTCACCAAGTGGCTCTGGAATGTATTTGTATGCCCCAACTTATGGGAACTGAAATTGACGAATTATTTGAAACGGTTTCATACGAGCGGGTGTATAGTTCGACACTCTTGAATTAGGCTATTTCATTGCTGAGAATCCATGTTCTTGCTCAGTGAAATTTTGCATAATTTGGGTAGCAGATGAGCGTTTTGGGTAGTGATAAACTTTTTCTTAGTTTCTTGAATGACCATTGTTTGTGTAGTCACGTAGATTTAATAATGGTTGATGAACTTATGACCTGCAGTTTTTGGACAACAAATATTGAAAAATGAGCTGTTTTGGGCTACTCATGTAGTACTAAATACTAAGTAATTGGAGTCTGTTGATATTCTAAGGGGAATCCTTCTTTTACTTGACTTTGTGGCTGACAACAAAATCCTACCCTTTGAATACGACCAAGCGGTTCCTTATCTAGTTTGTTTTGCTATGAGTACAACTACTTCTTACTATTTGCTCAGGTAAAAATGATAACTTCCACTACATATTTCCATTCTTTTATTTTAAGGCATAGTTTCATATAGAGCTATATTTAAGCCAGTCAGGCAGTGTTCATTCTCTAAAGGAGGTTGGTGGCTGATTCAGGGTCTATCAATATTCACTAGAAAGAAGATTGTGTTCCAGATTGATTATCGCTACAACGATAAATGTCTAATGATTAGGAAAATGTTAAGGATTTTGAATGCGTATCGCTATCATTCACCACTCCAAATCGGTATTTGTAGTAGGCTAGAGTGACATTTAGCTCAAACGGCGAACGCTTCGTAGGAAAAATCACCCATATTTAAAATCAGTAACGCGCTACAAGATTGCTGGCCAGTGTAATTAGAAGGCCCAACCTATGCAATTTCTTAGCTAGACTGAGCGCAGTGCATTATTATTATTATTATTATCGTCATCATCCTCGTCGTACTTGCGTAAAGGCAGTCTATAATTTGGCTCTGAGAGAGATTGTAGTTGCAATTTCGTCTCTTTGTAATTGTCCTTGTCTGTTGGCTTTTGTTGTACAAAGAGCCAACGATCTTTAGCAATTGCTAAAATAGACGGGAACTATCTTCGGGCCGTTGAACTTAGTGGAGCGGGTATTAAAGAACAGGAAATGCATTTAGTTAGGCTGAATGAATGATAGTGGACGATAAAATATGCAAGTTGTAAAGCATTTAATAATAATAGCAATAACCTGTTTACTTACACGGTTTCGTAATAGCTGCTTTATAGTCGCTAAATGCCATTTCTGCCGCTTACCCAACCAATGAAGCGGAAAAATCACCTAACTTATTTCGGTTTCTTCACTACCTCGCCATTTTCATGCTTTGGACCCAACTGAATCAGTCGATCTTTATTTTTTTTCAACTTAATTCAACTTCCAAAATACACTTTGTACGTCATATCATTCATAGTGAAACCGAAATACGTTTTTTGTTAATAAATGTGGTTGAATTATATTCTAACCTATCAAATTGCATTTTTAGGTTCAAAACTCACTATAGAAAGCACAATTCCTCGTAATTACAAGTTGCTAGGGATGTAAAAATATTTCAAACAGCATTTGAGCGCTTTTACAACACTGCAGTGTTAAATTTCTCTACGAACGTTTATTCAAGTGAGTTGAAACGTTAACACGTATCCATAAACTTTATGGACTCAATAACGTCTGTTACTAAAAGTGCTTGTAGTTCATCCGTAACCGAAAGTTGTATTTCATTCAGTATATATCTTGAGGAAGTCCTTCCCTAAGCAATTTAAAGATGCTAGAAAAGTTTCTGACTGAAGTACTTTGATGCAGCCGAGATCTGTACCAGCAATCTGGCTTGAAAACAAAGCATAATAGAAGATTCCAGTTTTGGTTATTTAAAAATGTCTGCATGCGTTTTACCTTAACATCGGAGCGCAATGAGGTGAAGTCAGATGATGATATTAGTAACTTCGTGATACTGCACTTGTGGACCAAGAACCCCATGTCCGTTATTGGTTTTGACGTCTTGGATGTTTTGATGGTTTCACTATGGGTTTAAGTGCAATGTTAGCCACTGAACCCTACTGTTTCGTCTCCATTCCTTTTTAATTAATGAAGTAAATTAAATAATGTTGATAAAAGCAATACTGGATTTGAGCTGCTTTGTTAAAACCAATTCAGAAAATATATTTGGTTCTAAACCAAAAAAGCAGTTTCTTATAGCAAATTGTTAGTAAAATTGTTGACTTAAACTACGAAACTCCTGTTCTGTGGCGCAACTTTTCAGTGGCTTCATTAACCCTAAATGTAACTCATCACATTTCTAAGGCGAAGCACGATCGTTGTTATATGAATGAATGTATTTCGAAATCTCAGTCAGTCCTTTCAGAGCGTTAATCAAGAATTGAAGGTGACTAAGTGGGCATTTTGAAAGATAAACTATAATTTTTTAAATATTTGACCTAATTACAAGGCCGGAGTTTTGGTGAAGTATCGTAGTAATGGGATTTGTATCTACTTACAACATGCTTTTTATGGAACTCAAATCAAGTAATTACGCAGCCTTTTACATTTCAGGTAGAGTGAAGAGGTAATACAGTTAATTTGTAACTACCAATAAAAAGCTTAATGAGCTGCCTTGGCTGAAGTCCTAGACCCCATTTTTAAAATAACGCTGATCACCCGACTTCGAAAACTGAGTCAGTAAACTTCTTACAGCCTCAATTGATAAATCTTCACTCTATAGTGCTCGAGCATTATAAGCAAACACCAAATGATGTACGGGAGGAAATAAATGAAAATGTCACCCTTTACAATTAAAAGTCTGGGATGGAAATGCGAAGACGCTCTCAAATGGCGCAAACTGAAGAAACTGTAGTAGTGTTAAGTAAATGGCCTAGAAAATCTTGATTGTTTTGTACTGTTCTAAAATGCCACATTAATTTATGAATTTAATATGACCGTAAGCTAAAGTCAACCGGTAGATGATTTTTTCCGAGACAGCAACCTATGACAGACTTTTACTATATTTGCTTGGTAAAAAAGACTAAAGGTTGATTTGGAGTTGGCTTCCTTTGAAAGACCTACTTCATAGTACACGAAAGTTTGTTCCCCTACAAAAATTTCTAGTACTTCTAGGCGATTGTATGCTTCTCAGTTTCAGGTTGATAAGGCTCAGATGTAACTGAAGCATACTTTGATAAAATTTACTGGAGATACAAACAGGTTTTCCACTTTTTTGTAAGCCCACAAAAAACTCAACTATGGAATTATTGAACATAATAGCCGAATACTGCTCCTATTACGGACATTTTCAATAGCTTTGAATTTCCTTATTCGAAGTGTACTCACGAACTGAGTTGCCTATTTAAACCCAACATCCTTCGCTTCACCATAATTATCATGTTTTTTAATTTCTCTAGAAACTAAACAGCTTTTAAAATATTTGCATTCATTAACAAAAGAGAGATCCATATCTTACCAAGTTTAGGAACTAAAATGGTTTTACAGGCTAGAGGAAACCCTCAAAATGACCGTGTCTCCTGGTGCAAATGGAAACGTAAATGTATTAAAGTGGTGAGGCGGTTTTTGACATCGTTTGGTGAAAACCGTTACCGCATTTTTTATACTCGCAGACAATAATCTAGCTCTGTCAAAACAGTCAATGCTGGAGCTTGCTCTCTAGCGCAAATTGCACTCGTTTATTTGTAGGACATTCCACGTCCGATATAAGTACTGCTAACACCCCTCCTCCCCATTTAGGGAATTCATTAGCTCTTCCTGTCAAAGCTTAATTTATCAAGATTAGTCCGCTGCCTCCTCTTCTACGTCTCCTTCGTCTAGAAGTCATTAAATGCTAACTAAATCTGACAGAAGGGTGATGTGTTGCCTTGCTAAATAAGTGGTCCATTTAAATTATCAGGTTCTTGTCATCTAGCGGAGAGTAAGGTCTTATGAGCCAACATAGTTGGATCTCCGTACTTAGGCTACAACCAGGTACTGATATTAAGAGACAATTGGGTTTAAGACATTAAATAAAGGGGCCCAAAGGGTAGGGATTGACCTTCATAACCCGGTGTCTTAATGAAGAAAAAACAGGAAGACAAAGTTGAAGATGAGGCATCAGACCACCATACACCGAGCCGTGGCATCGGAAATGGGTCAGCAAAATATCTCCATAATAGTTTCAGTTTCAAGACACGAATCCATTTTAAGTTCAGATGTGACTTTAAAAATAGATACGAAATGTGTGTGTGTGGAGCCAATCAATCCCTCTAGGAGACTAATAAGTGCAAAATAAAAGGAACGATCTGTTAAATATGAAGTAGAACAATAGGTGAAACCGGAGGCATCAAACGAATATTAGCTGGAGTTTAATAATAAATATGATTTTATTGCTGTTTTAGGCTTGTTTACTTAGAATATGCACATTGGGATTAGGATTAATTCTTACTTTCAAGAGTGAAACTGATGTAAAACAGCGATTTAAAAAAACTACATTTTCAATTCTATCTGATTTATTAGTCATCTTTAATGGGCCCAAGCTTAACGTCGACCTTATAAATTTGGATATCCTTTTCTCTACCTGGAGAATTCATATAATACCACCTTCAGAGTAACATAGAAATTAGTGTAAATAAGTGCATTATCACATTACTCCCATAATCATTGGAATGCTCTGGAATTGAAATTTCGGCTGACGTCGCTAAGCCTGTTCCTTAAAAGCTGTGAATTTGCAGTCCTGCTTCAAAAAGGGCCGTCACATGATTATTCAGATAAGTCTTAAATGAAGTTGGGTATTTGTATGATCTGGAGGCATCACTAGGTATGAGTGTGAGTGACAAATAGGGTATTTTAATGGTTGCTAGGCCGCAGGATACCAGTCTCTTGTGTGCATCTATCACTCTCAAAAGTTTCATAATTTACTACAGACATTCTGAAAAGCCTTTGTGATTTGCCGCTGCTTGGTTGTTAAAAACTGCTACCACTAAAACTTGATATGGAAGAAGTGAAGTGGGCGTGGAGATCTGGCATATTGTAGGGCATACTTACACATTTTCGGTGAGTCTCTTTGGGTGGCCATTTGACAGGTATCCGCTTTGAACCTACCACCAGTTTACATTAATATTTATCTGATTTTTTTTAATGGTACACTAGTCTCTGAATAAAAATTAATAGCAATTATTATTAGGAATGTGTATCTGGTGACTTTATTTATTTATCCAAACTACTGTTCAACCTGCATAAAATTTTTGGTTCGCTTTCTATGAAGCTTTACAAATTTTTGAAATGGGGTTGAATACTTTCTAAACTTCTCACTGCTTTTAGTTCTTGCAAAAAATATTAAGCTTTGCACATTATCTAAATTACTACAGCAACAGTATGTTATTTCAGTGATGTTACCTTTCGATATTATAAAAGACGGAATTTACTTCTGGTAATCGTATAAAACTCATTCAAATTTTGTACAGTTTAAAGGGTTCTTAAATCACGACATCCCATGATGCACATTTTTTCTATCACTTGGCATGCCTGCCCAACTATGCCAGTTTTACCACAATCAGATACAAACAAGTCTGCATTGAAGTAGTTGTAAGATAGCCTATGCAACCAGACAACTGCGCAGTAGCTGGCAAATGCGTTTGCTAAAAAGCGGATGCAGACAGTTAGACCCATTGGATGCCACTATGAACGGTTTAGAAGCCAGGAGAGCCATTGTTTACCAGCCATTTAGAGTGAATGAAATTCAAGTGATTACTTTTACCCCATATTTCCGTTGAGTCACTTTGGTACATTCATCTTATCTCTCCAAGTCTTTCGATGCACAGGGCAGGCAAGACGGGATAATGGGGTGTCAATCAATTAACCGGTCCAATAAAATGAATTTGCTATCCGTCAATTACCATTAGAAAAAGCATAATGGTCAGGACTAACAGCCTTCTATATTGAGCTAAAGAAGAATATTTAGCCAATTTTACCTGTTTCTATGATGATAGAGAAAAAATATTTAGCTAACTATCAACCTTTTGTTAAGGTACCTAACGCCTGAACTTTGCTATTCAAATAGAAAAAATATAAGCAAGAGGCTTTTCCAATTTAAAAGTCAGTGTGTGTAGAGGCACTGTGCAGTTTAAATTTCTTGTAGAAAGAAGAAATAAAATGACTTTATTATTTTGGGAGGAAGCTACTTCACTTTTCTCAGAACCAGAGTTCTGTGCAAGATATATTTTTGTGGCCTTACAAAAGGGGAATTAAAACGTTGGGGCCAACAGCAGCTAGCTATCAGTACTGCAATTCTGCTCTTGTGCTGTTAGACTTACTTAAGGTGAGACTTACGGGCTGCTAATGCGTCCCGGCCTTCGCGTTTTCTTGGCTGGTGGGTGATGGCAGTGAAGCAGTCAAAAGGCCCCAGGTCAGTGCGGCGAATCTCAAAATAGTCTAGACACTGCAACCAATAATTACGCCTATACACCCAGAGCGTATTGCTCTCTATTAGAGGACATCCACAGATAGAATCAAGGCTATTGTTGTGGCCACAGAGAGGGTACCTTTTTCTTCTCTTATATCACTCGAATAGCTGAAGAAAATAAATCTCAATAACGGCATTTAAGTTGTGGAAGTCATAAATACTGAAATAAATGCATTAGAAAGTTGTGTTCGAAATTTGAAAGCCATAATTAAAAGCCCCGAGAGTGTACTTATTGAAAATCTAAAACCTGATGAAGTATCTCATAAAATTCTTCTGTTTTCAACGTGGGTTCAATGTAGTTGCTTGGTTGCAATTAAGCAAAGGGGGTTTTATGGATTTGTGGATGATGGTGTAGGCAAAAAGGCTAAGGAGCGGTAGGTTTCAAGCGCAGTGCTCTGATCCGTACGTGATCTTTGCAAGAAAGGACGTTTTTATCTAGTTGTACATTATTAATAGCAAAGTTTTAAATACAAAACTATAACTTTAAGAAGCGGTATCCCATTCTCTGAGCTACACTTATAGCGTTTTTTTTCGGAGTTGTAGACTGAACTTCCATATTACTAACTGTAAACATTGTTTGCATGTGGAAATTGGCATGAAGTTAAGAGCCTCGACTTAATTTATGTTAAGACTTAATCAAAGTCCGTTATCCACTTTTAGGTTTGGGAGATCAACGATTCATGTGAAAAGGGGTAAATTTCATAAATTATGGCATTAATCTAAATGATGTTATGGAAACGCCTTGAATGTCTTGCAGGAACCGCTATCTGACTGTGTCATAGGGTCCAACACCAAAAAGCGCTAGCAATTGCACAACCTCTAACACTGCTTGTATGCGCTCCTCTAGTTCTGGGATCGTCTCGAACTAAGCGTCTCAAATTTCATGCTTCAGACTTTCTAAAGTAAATAATTTTGGAATTATGGGAGGTGTTTGTGCCAAAACCGATGTTGTGAGTAGTGATTCTGCACTTTGGGCCGAAGTAGAAATAACACGGAATTAAACTTCGAGATTGCGAATTTGGCTGTCATGATTCCAAGATCTGGCATGAAACTTCAAACTAAACGCTTGAGCAATATATGTGCTTCATTGCTTTGTTGGCTCAGGATAAGGTTGCCAGACCACATATCACCTAGAAATGTGCAAAAACTCATATCAAACTGATGTTATCAAGATCTGCTACCGTGGTTTGTTTAAACGGCTGGGGAAGAGCGCCTTGTTTGCCGGTCGGTTGATTGCGTGACACCAGCCAAAAAGGCAGACGGAGAAAATACCCTTTAAAGTAGCCAAACAAAAGGACTCATTTGAGGAGTTTTAAGTGTTTTACCCAAAGGCCATCGTCACTTTTTTGGATGCCATCTCGAAGGAAAATCACATGAGCGGATGTAACTCGGGGTAGAATGTCGTCGTGCTAAAAGAACCCTCTTAATTTTTACTATATGCAAGGAAATTAGTATCAGAAGTAATCAGTCCCTCACAACCGGATGCGAGAAAATAAACAACAGTCATTTGAACAAGTTACGTCGAAGTATGGATGTGCAGGAAACCATGAAACTGCTTTACATGGGAAACAAGACTGAAAAGTGGATCTCTCTTGAAAATGGGCTCTAGAGAGAAAAGTGGACAGAGTCAGGTCGCCAAGAAAATGATCTGATAACTCAAACAAAACAACAAGTAACTTGGAGTAGTGTTAGGTAGGCATTCTGAGCGCTGGCAATGGCAATCATAGGGATCAGATTTAGTAATATTTACTAATCAAGAATAAATATACCTTAAAATCCACTATTTGTAGCATTTCTTTTTGAAAATATGCCGTTTTAAAGGTTCTAAAGTATAAATCTCATTTTCACAATCTTCACGGTTTTTACTCTCTTCGCATATTTTCAGTATCTGAATTCCCCAACTTCAATTCACCCAAAACGCTTTTATATTTTGCATTCCAGTCGAAACATATCATGATAATGTCGTGTTTTTCCTCAACGCGCTTAGTGTATAGGGAACAAAACGTGGTATTGTGTGGATGAGTACTTTCGAACAAAAAGTAAACTGCACGGCCGTTCTACAATAATGGCCTACCTTAGCAGAGTTTTGGAGTACCAGTCAGCATGTACCTCTATAAAGTGGAGCACTCTAGCCATCTGGTTCTAAGGATTCTATCTAATTTTAACCGGTCAGCACATCGGATTTTCGAAAAGAGATTAAGATTTGACTCGTCATCGTAATCGGCATCGATCCACATGCCACTTTTTCAGGGTTGAATTCTCTCATACCTCTTCACTGGACTGAGCAGAAGTCAACAACTTCAACTGAAATTGCTTTGACACTTAAGAAATCTAGTAGAAACAAAGTTGCTACCCGGAAGAAGCGGTTGGACTCTTTTTCAAAACCGATTCATTAAAAGGACAAACGTCGGTTTATTCGGTTTTGGGACATAAGACCTCTCTGTAGCCGAAAATAGAAACATCTCGAAAGCAGCCTAAAAGCTTGAGGTAAGCCCAACGGATAACCTTCGGATGAGCTGTCGCAAAATTATAAATGACTGAGATTTTTAAATTTTCTTGATGGAATATAGTTGTTATACTGCTTTTGGAAGACCTGAGTATCGCCATCACCGACCCAGCAAGTAGATCGACCATTTCTGGGTCACCAATTCGGAAATTAATGTGAATGCTCTCGAAACCACTGAAAATGAAACGGCTGAGAGGGTACAGTTTTATTAGAATAGACCCAGATACAGCTTGGGCATAATTAGGTACGTGCTTAACCCCACCGCGGCCAGTAAGCGAGTGTTTGGAATACCGTTTAGCACATATCATCGGGAGAAGACGCTTAAGCCAGGGTCGTTGCTCTGTGTTTCGTTTCACAATTTGAATACATTAATTCGCTGCAGTCATTTTGCACCATTTCCTCTCATTTCATTCAGATCCCTAGTTTTGTGAATCTCATTACCATTCTTCTACAAGATGAGCTTTTTCATTGGTTGTTCAGAGTTTCATAGAGGTATTCCTTCACCTGTACTTTCGACATTTAATTTCATCAAAAGTAAATTGTGTACAGATCGTAAGCCTCATGCCATTCTCACTTTTGAACAACTGAGCTGCTTTGATGATCGCGAAATTTTAAATCCATTTCGCGAGGTCGTGTAGCTAGGCCAAGCACCTATGCCCATTAGAATTCCATGGACAGGATTTACCTGTGCCAAGAGTCTGGTATGGATTTTAAAATCTAATCAAATTTGAAAACGAATTTCACTAGTTTATTCCATATTTTTTATTTTTAGTCCTTTACCAAAATCTAGCTCCTAAAATAAATACTAGGTCTATTACATTTTTTCTATATTTTAATCTGATCTAGCATGCGGTTGTCACTGTACAATTTAAGAACAAATATCTAATGGAGAAAATTGAAGTCAGATTCTGGTAAAAAACTCTCGACTTAATGCACTATTAGGTTTACTTTGAGTGCAGTTACTCTCTGCTCTTTCGTAAGAAGTGAAAGTTTATTTGAGAGGGAAAATCCCAATTTGATGAAGCGAATCTTGTGAACCGACGTGAATTTCCGTAGGAGAGTCTTCCAAACCCACACCTGGCAAATATGCCTGGTTGTCAATGCAAAAGGCAGGTTTTAACGCTCTCCAGATGTAACGGAACGAAGAATTATAGAATTGAACACAAGGAAAGAAGCTCCTTGCCAAACACTAGTCCTTATCAACGCCTTATTCTAAGTGTTCTTGTTGACTTATTAATTAGCGTGTGTTTTGACCAAAGGCCCGGAAAAAGTATCGTTTCTTCGAAAAGGACAAAGGAGAGTTTTCAAATCAAGTGATCTAAAAAAGGAAGTAAAAGGGTAAACCCATCCAAACGGAGAGTTTACGTGACACAGCTGTGCTCCCTTTTGATGGTGAAAAAGGTTCTTCTTAAGTTAAAATGAGATCAACCAATATGTCGTAGGGGTAGTATAATTGGTCAAATTTTGGCTGCCTTCGTTCACTGATTTAATAAAATACAAAATGTGGAAATTTGGGCCGTCTGTGACTTTCTAATTATTTGTGCCAGATGCCTTTGACTTTTAGCTCAATCTATTCTGATGGTGTCTACCAGAAGTTTCTCCCAGTACTTTTGGACTGATTCGCTCTTTCTGTTCCTCTTCTTGATAACAACTCAAACCGTGATAGTGCGTTCTTAAGGGAATGGATCATTTGTGAAATCCATTCGATGGTATATATTTGCAGTGTAAAAGATCTAAGTTAACGGCTACATGTAAGCAATTAGCTGTCTAAAGTTGGAAAGTGAAAGTTACAATTCCATGGGGCTCCTGAGGGAAGTACTAGCAATAGTCTCCAAGTTGATGACCATATTTTCGATCGGTACTTTATATGTATTTCTTTGTCTTAAGACCCAATGAGATTTCATTTAGCATGATTTATGTTTGGTGATCCTGGATGTACATATTAAAAATGTGATAGTTATTACCTCATATAACCTTTCTGACTTGAATTTATCCAATGAAGTTCTAGCATTTATTGGTGCTTACTTAATTCAATTTTGCAGCCTAAAAGGTCGTTTCCGAAACCTACTTAGATTCGAAAAGCTTAGGGCTTTGGTTTTCGTAAAACCACCCATCTTACTACATAACAATTTTTCAAAGTATTAAATATGAACTAGACAAGAGGCGAATGTCATCATAATTATCACCCCTTTTTCCATTTAAATCGAGGATCCGTCAAATTCTGCCACTCAAAAATTCACCTCAGTCAATATTTTGACCTTTAAATATGTTGTTTTTCCTTCACTATAGTTAGTAACAGGGAAATTGAAATTTGGAATTTGCTAAAAGCCCAGATTCTCGTTTGTTGAATGAATGTGAAAGGGTACTCAACATTATACATTGAATATACTCATTATAAATTAACTATTGTCCAGAAGTTTTCAAAAAAGCATTAACAGTTTATGGGGAAATCTGGTTTTGTTTCATCTTAGCTTTGTAAGATAATGAATATAAAGAACAACGCTGATTAGTTCTCAGATAATACATTCATGATATTACTCTTGGTTAACGCTGTGACGCATTAAGCCATAATGATTGCAGTTTTCTAATGAAAATCAAGAAACCCATCAACCTTTAGTCTAAATTCTGATTGGTCACGAGACAAATCTCACTGACCACTAAACAATTGCCTTTATTTTTAAATACAGGAAACATGATTGAAGGTTTGAACTGTTTCCAGAGTGACAAAGCCTGTACTTTGGGTTGAGCACAGTCCAGTACCTAGGAGGTAACGTTAGTTAAATAAACGTAAATAAGCCTAGATGGCTTCTTCTCGGTTTCTTCCGTGCACTGTGTAGAAGAAACTTTAGGGTATTAACAACTCGGTATTGATAAACCACATTTAAGGTCGAGAACTACCAAGGGTAGTTGATTTCGACTCCCATGTACTTTAATGACAGTCACACAGTAACTTTATTGCTTGGGGATGGGGATCAGAGCCTTGTATGTCTGGAATAGATGCTCACTGCCATATAATCATTCGCTTTCGTCCCCCTCTCCAATCACCTAGACCAGGAAACCAGCAGCCACTCACGTCCACCTACGCTCGCCCTGACTTACTCACCAGGTTTCCAACATATTTGCAGCTGCTTCCTCGTCTTCATAGTCGTTTTTCAGCCCCTCCTCCTTCTCCTCCTGCACTTCCCCAACTCATTCTTCTTTCTCCCTTTTCCCAGGTGGGTTTGGCAATTACTAGGTCCCATTATTGGTTGGAAGACACCGAAGGAAGGCAAGAAAACAAATGTTAATAAAATAGTTCATTTGTTAGTCGATGGAAATTTGGACAATAAAATGTCGAATTTCACCTAAGTGAAGAGTTGACTGGGGTATTTTGGCAGACAAACTGCACAGTTACTTTCGCAGCATTTAAAAATTTTGGATTAAACTTCGCTTCGAATTAGTGGAGTTTGCAAATAAATCATAACTTACAACCAAGGTCGGGTAGAGGTTTCTTAATTGACAGAAATCATTTCGGCTAAAAAAGATTTAACTCTCCAAAAAAGAACCATCTCAAGTAGCTTCAAAAGAGATTTTACGGTCAAAGTTAGAAACACTACCAAGAATCGCCTTAGGCAAGGCTTGCCATTCGGCTAGTGTAAAGGTGCACCATCATCTGCTTTGGCAAAGCAGTGAACACGGACTAGGGATGATAAATTAAAGTGGTTTTTGTTTGCCTAAAGTCATCACCACAAAGATCACTCCGATTCGTCAGCTCAGCTCTGCTCCTGTCTATTCTTTAAAGACTCACTAAATCGCATTAAAATGTCGAGGTTGGCTCTTTCAACAACAACTGTAAGTACACATTGAACCATTGACTAGACAGTAGTTGTTTGGATTTTAAATGTTGTATATAAAATGTACGGCTTAGAGGTAATCACTATTGTTGCGTTTCAACAAAATGAATTATTCTAAAATAAATTATGTCAAACTTCCATTCCCAAATAGGTTTTTCCATTACTCTGTTAAAGAAAATAAATAAGCGTCCATAGCCATAAGAGTTGTTTCACACTTGTCTTCACACTGCTATAAAATAACTGAGAACGGACTTTGAGATTATTTGAATCTCCGTCGTTAGTGGATACTCTTTTGTAAATAACGTCATAGGAAGCCATGGTTTTTTGCATTCTACCAGCCTGTGGAACTCGTGTAGGCGGGTAGCTACAGGCCATGGGCTAAATATACCTAAATGAAGCACAAATGCCAGCCTAACTAGATCAAACGTGAATTTTGCAAACGGACTATAATACTGTTCTTAAGTCCTATTATATGTGTTACAAAAGTGGCGTTTACATCATGAATACAAGGGTTGCATATTGCACAAAAAAATTAATGAGACAATCGATATTATAATGTAGTGAGAGAATTAATCGACCCCAATAGGCCAAGTACCGAAGGTGGAAGAAGTACTTTAGGACGGCCTAGAGGGGATAGTGGTCGTTTAAAGACGGGACCTTGGTATTCACCGCGTGCCTTAATGTCAACGTGCGCATTGAGACATCGCGTAGAATACCAAATTCACCACTTGTCTCCTGTGATCTAGGCATCAGGGGCGTTAAGTACTAAGATGCCTCCGTGAGGCAGTGGCAGCAGTAACAGCACAAGGGAACAAGTTGTTTAGACCTCGGCTCACCTTCGTTTGAGCAGGACTCAGCTGAGGCA
Organism: Anomotaenia brevis; assembly: GCA_030710315.1. Taxonomy (NCBI): domain Eukaryota; kingdom Metazoa; phylum Platyhelminthes; class Cestoda; order Cyclophyllidea; family Dilepididae; genus Anomotaenia; species Anomotaenia brevis. Next base: position 1,595,711 of record JAUOZQ010000009.1, read on the forward strand.
AACTTCTGCTTTCACACCTGTCCCAGGACGCGGGCACACGTGCGCACGCATTCGACCAATCCGGAGCCTGCCAGACTCCCTCGGACTCGCGTGAGTCAGGGTGGTTGTGGCCATGTCTGCACGGCCTGTCCGTATCCCCGTCTGTCTGTTCTGCGACCTACTCAGCCGTGGCGGAGCATCTACCAATCACGCGGATAGCAGAGGGGAGATGCGACGCGTGGATTGGTTAGTGGAAAATGCAAGTGATCGCGATTCCCACATGTTTATGGGTGCAAAAGCTGCGTCTGGGCAAAACTCATGAATATGGAAGCCATGACACTGGAAAGCCTAAAAAAGGTCTTGGAATCTCGATACTCACCGCTACCATTTCTACTGGAGGGGCTTGGCATTGTTACAATACGGAGGTATATTTTCTCAGGTAGTAGCTGCAAAATGTTTTGACTGCTAATTAATGACACGCTCAGCCTATGACATACTAAAGTAAGGTAGTTTCTGTGCATCTACAGTTGATCAAATATTAGTATGAGCCGGTAGGATTATTTATTATCCTATGGTATAGCACTTCTAAAGGAGGTGCATATCACTAACTGCAAGAAAGTATCATTTGTATGTAATTGGCTAGAGGATGAGTGAATATGTTCTGGGTTATGGTATAGCTAAAAATCTATGAGAAACCAGAGTGGAATCATCTTAATTGTGAAAAAATAAGTACGGTTCATTCGTGAAAAATTTCGGTAGCTCTTGATTAATTATGAAGCCGTTTAAGTGGCTAGTAGTTGATAAATATGTTATGAATCATTAGAATTCCGTAATGTTTGTTATAATCTTTGAAATATCAAGCATGGTGTCCGACACTAAACGATGACCTAGCCATTTAACTATATTTCCACGTGGATTGTTTTCGGGTTCAGGAAGCCAACTTAGCATCATCTATTGAATAAACGACATTTTGACAGTAAGAAAAATCACACGGAAACCCTGCCGGTTGACAAGTAGATTAGAGGAACTGGATCTCAAAAATCATTTCCGAGTGAATGATCTTCACTTTGACAGTTGAATTTCAGTAAAAAACTGGATAATTGAGTTTTCTCTTTCTACAAGTATATTTATTTAACTTTCTTCCTCCTCTCTGAACTTGTTATATTTCAAAGAAATTAATATACCAACTTTCTTTGTATTTCTATAGAAATACGAGGAGACGTTATTCTTTTGTTTCAAAGTGCTTTGGTAGTGCAACTTATCTTTGTATGAAGCTTTGCGAAACATATAGTGTTGATTATAGTAGATTTAAATTGATTGGCTTGTATAAAGTTTTTAAAGAAGAATTTCACTGGAATAGCCCACGATTAGTGACTGATAGTATAGTCTGACTTAGAGCAGATAGACTGAGATAGGTGCCGTCTGATAAATTGAATTGTTACCTTACAGAAAAGCAAACTTTGTAAAGAACGTGAATCGGCGGTAAGAAAATGTATGCGTCGAAGCCACAAATAAACAATTTCATGAGCGAACTAGAGGTGAACTTAATCAGTCCTAACTTGTCCAACTGTTAAGCATTTGATTTTTATAACGAAATTCGGACACAAATAAATTTTCGATTAGGATCTCGAACGACATTTTGGCAGTGGAGGCAAAATTATCAAACGGCCAAGATTCTTAAGCAGAATTCTTTAAAAGTTAGGATAGAGCGTGCCTTAGGGCTTTTATCAAGTACCTACATTTTTTCCTCGTTATATCAGTTCTTTGTGCTGGAGACCAAAAGACTAGATGTTAACCTACAAAACCACTACTTTTAATGCCACATTTTAATTCAACTGAAAGTTTATAAGCCAGCCATATTCAGGGGTGGGAACACGCCCAGTCTTAGCGTGCATTAAGGGAGTGTGTCTCCTGACTTTTGAATCCTCTAATGCAGTTTGTGCGAAATTGTCAATTGGATGATTTTAATCAAATTACCACCAGCAGCAGATGCGTTTTGAAAGCAGAGAAGCAGGATTGGGAGGAAGTGGAGCAAACAACAGAGGCTTTTTTGCCTAGACAGCTCAGATGAAGTGAGCTTTACTGCATTAAAATTAAAAGTGTCATGCCAATGAACAGATAGATGGCAATTTTATTGGAAATTAAAAAATGTCGCTACCGCTCAAAGTTGAAAATTGAATTAGTCCATTTTGAAGGAGAAAATGCGCTTCTTTCAGAGCATTAGAATAAAATAAAAAATACATCGAACATTGATAACTACTACGTTGTAGACATTCGCCACCAAACAAACTCCATTGGACATGGCTAATGCCTAAATGCTGTACAGATCGATTCCATGAGTAGCATCAAATCACTTGCAATTTTCTAAGAACATCGATAACTAACCATTTGGCAAACAATAATCTTAAGCAAATACTCTTCCATCCTTGAATTACTGCTAATGCGTTCTTTCCTTTAATTCTTTGCCAGCACTCTAATTCTACCGAAATAGCTAAATGCACTTCCTCTAACTTGCCTCAAACAAAATCAAGTTGAAGTGAATCGGTAGCGGAAAGAAAAGTCGAGTATGAGAAGTACGCGATTCGAGAGAGGCCAGATGGGGTTGGTGGGGAGATTGGACTTAACCCGTCCTTCCGAGCCACTGCCAAATTGTTACCCTTTTGAGACATCCAAAGGCGCCGGGAAACATTCTCAAACGAATTTTCAGCCTAAAGCTACATTTAAAAATCTGATTTCTTCAGACGGAAACTCAGCTTGAGTTATGGCAACTTAATTTCAATTACTAAAACCGCATGCTTTATATCTGGATTAGGTAGCCAGTAAATGTAATCTATATTACACAAAAATCTGAGTTGGTAATTTATAATGGGCTACCTTAGACAATTGTATATCTTTTCTTTAATGGTGGTCAGTGATCTTTCAATAGAAAGTACTTTTCATTTTCCCTTAATTATAAAATATAACAAAGGAAGCACTCTGATAAACATCCTCAATTGATGTGGAGGACGAGGGTATTCACCCGTGAATTAGAAACTAATTAGCCCGGAATTAGGACAAGCAAACTGTTTGACTTCAGAGAGGCAATTAGAGTTATGATAACTTTGGGAATCGAAGCTTGGAAAAAGTCTTACAAAAGTTGCCAATTATTTCCTCAATGGACTTTACCGAAAACTGATTGCTGTTAGAACCGTCTATACAAAATGGGAAACAAAATGATACCAGCCCCTTCTAGAAGATGATGTAATTTTACTGAACTTTCCATCTTCAAAGTCAGGAAATTGTTAAGGAAAGCAAATAGATGCTTAAGGTTAAATATAAATGGATAACCAATGTAGTTTCCCTCTTATTCAATCTACAGAATATGGACTAACACACTAAGCCACGCCTGCTGTTGAATAGCCATCGCGGAGCCTGTCAATGGAGTAGATATCAGCATCACAAGTTAATCATCGCTGCCTATAGTATGACACTAGATGAGTGACAATGAATCGGTAAATTTATGTCGTTGACATAATTACAACAAGAGTTCCAATTGAAAAGCACACCAATTTCATCTGGTATTTAAACTCACTTTGTGTCAGTTAAATAGGAAATTCTTTAAAAGAACTGAGAGTTTTCTAGGAGATTGGGCATGGATTTAGACTGAAGATGCAAGGTGTAAACATTTTTGGAGCTTGAGTGCATGAATATTTGAAACTTTCAAAAAGTCCAAAGTATTCATTGTGTGCGATTATTATACTTATTTCTATGTGGAAATCAGAGGATGAAAATGATTCATCTTTACATTTCAGCCTAATGTTTCTAGAAATCGTAATTGCAATGCTACTCTGAATTGGGCTCAAGAGAGAATCCAGTTCATTATCTTTGACAAAATAAGCATATTCAAAGACTTAAAAGTGTTACCTGCTCATTTTAAGAGTCGAACTTATATCGAGCTCGTGGATTTTACCTTCAAAAGAAAGAAACCGTTGTGATTTGCCTTTGCTACGTTTCGGGAAAATACTTTTCAAGGGATTTAATGGAAATATGGTCCTAGTGTGGAAAAAATATGAAGAAAATGCATCAATTAGACTTTAACAGGGCTCAAATTAGCGGAAATGGAAACAAGGAGCTCATTCGAGCCGATCTCATTCCGTCGATAAGAGGTGACTTAGGTTTTTGGAGACCTAACGAAATCCTTATCAGATGCTTCATAGTAAGTTGACTCCTCCTTGTTAAAAGGAGTCCTTAATCTCAAGTCCCATCAACATTTACTTGGTGCGCCAGGAGTTTGCTCAACTGAGTTCTCTGTGCACTCTGTGTTGGCTTGAAACATTTGGTATGGAGAAGTAACGAAGCCGTGTTTAGAGGTCTTAGAGTAGAGATTCCAAATTGAATTTATACAATAATGACGCAAATAAGCTACTAATTAGCGATGTAATGGAGACTTAAGATGAACCATAAGCTAAAAACTGAATGAGGAAGCGAAAATGCTCACTTCAGTATTGAGACCTTTTGAAGAGAAGAGGTTGGGACGCTGCAAGAAGCCCTGTATTTCCCATTGTTTTGCATAGGTAATTAAGAGTATCACAGGAAGACAATCTCCAAAGTGAGTAACAGTGTGGGCCGAGGAGATGGGACTGGTTTATTCGGGATTATCTCTTCAGATGCAGATCACCAAATGGGTATCATCTCTTAATTCCGGGACGTTCAAATTCATCGACGAGTTTTATAACCTTCTGGAAAAAGTCATTATGGCCAGCATAAAAATTAAAAAGCTAAAAGATAGTCTTTCTGGTTCTCTAGAAAACGTGCTTTTTAAAGCCCAAACATTTTAAAGCTTAAAATTCTATAGAGGGTATCAAAATCCTACTACTCGACCGAAATAAGCGATAATTAATTTCAACTTATATTTACAATAAAAATCCGATACATTTTTCATTACAGCTTATTAAAATTGCAAAATCATCCTTTGCGCATTCGCCAGCAATGCCGTTTTTCAGCTCAATTCAGTTATAATCGATCAATCAAGCATCACCTGAATACGTTTGTTTACTTAATCACCTCTCCAAAAGCTATGAAAATGCACTTTTGGTCAAATAGTGCACCAACTGGTCAAGGTCATTAATTGAGTTTATGAATTTTCCCCTGCGTGTGTATGAAAGCCGCCAATGAAAGTCGTGTGGTTGCCTCGGTGTGAGCGCATTCACAGAAGTGGTTGCTGAATCACTCAATGAATCTGCTAAGGCACCACTTCTAATTCTGTCATAATTTCTCAGCTAAGAGTCAGAGACGCAAGCGCTCCTGCTGCCGACGAGAACTACTATTGGCCATGGCTTTCCAACCCCTAAAATCACCGCGCCAACTGAAATTGGAGACGCGAGCCTCGCACAAGCCAACCCTCCTAAGTCTGGCGCTACGACAGGCTAATGCCGCGCACAGTGAACCAGAGTTGTCCCCACTGGAAGTTGTCAGATCGCGCATCATGGAGCGGAGGAAATCGAAACTTTCAGACTTGAAGCAGCCCGATCTGGGAAAAAATGATCTCATTCCGCCCGGATTAATGGGAGCGGAGAGTCAAAATACTCTTGAGCACCAAACCGAGATGGTGGATCAGTTCTTCGAGAAAGCAGATGAAATGGAGAACCACGCTCAGGCAGAAAGGGACCTCATACAGATGTAGCTCTTCCCAAATCTAGCACACGTTATAACTTTGGGACTAACGGTATTCTTGAATATATCCGGTGATATATTTATCAATCGTGTTACATATTTTTAATAGAATAAATTGAGTTGAATAATGTTAACGCCTTTCTTTTTAACCTTATGCAAAATATGTCTGACCATTTCATACACCTCATTCATTCCTGTTTTCTATCGAAAATTTCCATTCCCGATCCAACCGGTGGCCTTCCCAACTATAATAAATTTGATCCCAGAAACAGCGAATAATTTTAGTTTAAATTTTCTTTTCTATTTCGAAGAGTTAAGAATGTGTATCCTCGAGCCAAATGACGCAGTAGTAAATTAGTGACAACGTTCGAAGGGTATTAAGCCAAACTTGTAATTCAGCTATATGAAAAGCTTTATTTCCAGGTCCATATACTGATCACAGAGGTCATAATTTAAAACAGGCACTTCTTCAAAGTTTATTAGATACCACAATTGATATTTTTGAACAAAAGTCAGACAAAAGTGGATTAATCATATTAAAGAACTGTATAAATATTTTTAATAACTTTTCCTTTCTGTATGTCAGTTGGCACGTACTATCGTCCTTTTCTAGTTGTGCAAATAACCCAGATGAGTTGGTTTATTGACGCACTGGTTTAAGTGCTTTGGTAGTAATGGTTGAGCTCTTGCGTCACCGAGTGGTTAAAAGTGGCAATCGCCAAGTCTTTTTAACACCATTTTTTGTTCTTTTTAACGTCATTCTAATTTCTCCTGCAAAATGTGTCAGTCTTGCATTTACATCATTATTCACTTACAAATGCCTTGGTACTCAAAAATCTACAAGGACTAGTTGCCGTTTGTAATTTATTTTCGCTCTATTGTATCTGAATTTATTCATCCACTCTGAATTTGTGCGAGACTTCAGAAAACAACTTAATTGGCTTCTAATAATGCTAGAAATGGTCACTTAAGCAACTCTTTCTTACTCACTTTGTTCAGGAAGTGAGTCTTAACTTCAGTGAATAGGTAACCGGATGCAAATTAGTTCGTTACAATTCTGCAGCCGATTGTTGAGAGTCGATTTTAGCTTAATTTCACTAATAACTTTGGAAGCAATTCGGATGGGCGGACCAGTGAAGGATTGTGTGATCTAGTCAAATTTATCAAAGTGGCAAGGAAACTCGTGCTAAACACCCTCTTGTGAGTTTTTCGATTCTCGTGTGTACACAGAAAATACACTACCGATTATAGTGATATGCCAAAAGTTGACGAATTTTATAACTGGCACCTGGTATTAGGCCGCCAGGCACAAGATAGGAAGGCTGAGATAAATAAAGACATCAGTCACGCTCACTCTAGTACTGCCTTCAGTTGCAAAGCTGGAGAGCTTATATTTTGAAGGCTATGCCTAAAACGTGACTTGGCATTTTTCCCACCTTCAATAACTTTCCAGATCGGAATGCATAAAATAATTCTAAGGCTTTAAAGTAAAGCCATTCTGTCGAAAAGACAATGAAAGCCCGTTTGTGGTGGAAAAAGATCCTTCATATCGGTAACAGTAACCAGTAATCAGTCTGTTTCTATACGATAAACAGACCTTGATGGAAATTCACGTCTATTTCAATTACAGTATCAAATTAGGTTTTATCGGATCAATGCATCACGGGAACTTTTACAGTTTTAAGCATGATCTGTTTAAAAGTAGCTCAAGACTTAAAGATCCGAAAACAAAAACAAAACAATAAAGTCTGCCTCCAAATTATACTCGATTCAAAGACAGTGTAAGATTCCCAGGAACAGGAAATTATTAAACTATTAAATGATGCATATCTTCCGCAGATGTTAACATCACATGATTAGCTTTTAAAGCACGCCACCTTCGATCAATCTATTCATCCATCTGCCTGCATGGGAACTACTCACACGTAACACTGCATCCAACTCCTTTCTGTTCTATTAATGGCTGATTTGACCGAGTTCTACAGCATATGGCCCAATTTGAGTGGACGACACAACAAAAAGCGACGATCTCGGTTTGACATGGATCCCAGGCTAGTGTTGATCGATGAGGTTGAGAACGCGACTTTTAATACGAATGCCAAAGCCGCAGTGACTACCACATCCCCTGACCGGCTGAAAAAGATGTTCGCTGATCGTCAATCTCATCGTGCATTGGCTGAACAGAAGGTTAGTGATTGGCTACTGAAATATCGATCGTACACGCACATACCTCCAAAGGATATGAACGATATTCCCGACACCATTTGGGCACCCCTGGATATCGATCACAGCTCAAAGAATAATGCTGCAAATGACTTTGACAAGGTCACTCGAAAGGTGTCAAATAGTTCTAGGAGCAGACCACTCAGAGTTATTTCAAGCTCACAGACAAAGAGAACTACGGATGAGAACGGTAATCATCCCTACTTCTTTGCACCTCCGTATAAGGAATCGAAAATTTCTGAACCATACTCGCATAGGAGGAAACACAACTACATGGATGTAAGCAGGGGCATGCTGAGGGGATCGAAATTCACACTGTGAAGTTACTACGCCGCATTCAGCTTTTATTCTTTCATGCTTTTTTCATATTCCGTGAACTTTTCGTTTTCTAACATTATTATTTTTGTCTAGACACTTGTTCTTAATATCGAGTATTTTATGTGTATATTAGAGTGCAGTCATACTCTCCGTAGTGGTGTATGGATAAAGTAATGCGCAAACTATCTCAATACTGTCATTTCGCGATGGATGGAAAATGAAAACCAACCTCTTGTATTTGAGAATTTTTGATTTTTCGAAGTGATTTTAGTTAATTTGTTTATATATACCTATTATAGTATACGGTGAATGAGTAGTATAATTAGATAATGAATTTCAATCAACTTACATGTAAAATCAAGGTGATCTGCTTTATTCTTGAAACTAAATATCGTGATATACCCGGATATCTAACAACGAGAATGTGTTGGTGGCGACACGATTTATGCTTATAAAATAAAAAATAAAACTGATTGTGTTATTGGCCTGTTAGACTACCGATGTACTCGCCTTTAATCTACAAAGCCTATATGATTTGTAAAAACATTGCGACAGCCATTTCTAGAGGCATATCAGAACCTCTGGAGAAATCACATCGACAATTATAATTATCGATGAGAGATCGAAGATCTCATTGGCATATCAGAATACTTATTAGTTTTTAGGCTGACTATAAAAGCGTTTGATGATAAAAACGAGTTGTATAAAACATTATTTGTGATTATCTTGAAAAGCTGTTTAGACTGATGACACTAAAAACTGGCAAGTTATGTTATATGTAAATACTGGAATTGGGATGACTCAAAATAATCAGCGTTTTAAAAATCAACAAAAACTGTAACTATAAATTAATTAAAGTGCATTTACTATATTTACAGGCTTGGATATTAAACGTTATTGAAATCTTCTTTCAGCAGTTATGGCGGCGTAATTATTAGCACCAATCAAGAGCGTAGAGCCCGCATCGGCTGTGATCTATCGGATTGAAGCGGGTCCAATTTTTTAATTGCTGAAAGTAATTATCTATGGGGGATGACTAGTCTAACAGACCTACCAACTGAGTTAATCCATAAGATATGTAAATTATTACCCGTGCAAGACGTTGTATCTCTATCGGAGACATGTGACTCGTTAAATAAGTCCATAAACCAACGCTCTTTCTGGCTAAATCGTCTTTCTGGAAATGGCAAAAGGAGATATTCATGCTTTCCAGGTCCCTAATATTCGATCTGTTGTTCGTGTTTAAAATGTAGATTCGTGTTTTTAAAAGTGGACATTCTGTCTTTTTAGATAAGAAAATTGACTGGAAGCAAGCTTGCATTCTTCATGAGACACTTGAAAGCTGGTTTTCAAGTGATTCCGGTAACGTTGTTAAACGTACTTGTCGTCATTATTCTGCCCACTGTATTGATGCTCTTCAAATATTAAAGGTGAGGATATTCTCTAATTCGAATACATCTTCAAGCCTCCATCGCGGGATCTGTTTGCGATTGGCGACCGCGGTGGAACCTTCTCTATTTTGTCAATCAAATCACTTTTAACTCAGGATGAGCCAAGACCTATTTTTACAGATGCTAATGCCCATAGTGTAGGTTAATGGTTTATTCCACAACCTCCTCTCCAGGGTTGGATTTGGGCACTTTCAAATGATAGAAACACTATAGCCACAGGTTCATGGGACCAAACTTTCCGCATTTGGGCGATACGTGACTCCGGCGTTGATTCTCTGATTAAGTACCCGTAAGTCTGTTGTTGGCCATCATTCGACCTTCGTGGATTTCGACGGTACCTTTAGGTCATGTTTGATTTTCCTATTCTACTTCAAATGCGGTTAGGAGAAATTCATTAGCATGTTTGATGAGTTTTAGTTTGGATAACATTAAGCTTGTGGGACCAGCTAGCATAAGCTATGTTTCAGAATTGTAAGCTTAGCTTCAGAGTTAGTCCTGACAGGCAACAATTGAGGGTCAGATTTTTACTTGTTACAAGTGTTTCTCAGCATTTAGTTTTTCGTTTAATATTATTCCATATAATTTGGGGACTTATCTCTTTCTCATTAGGCTGCGAATCTATAATCAGTCAGTCATAATAAAATATGGGGAGCTGAAGGAAATACCGTCAACTAATCCCGATGGGAATGTGTCATACACCCGGACAGTTATTAGGATCTATTCTTTCTTTAACATGAATCGCGTGATATTTCTTTTGCCATGAAATGCCACAACTCTCACTTTTCTTCAGTCCGATGGTGGTACCCTTGCGTTTTCTATAATGCAGTGTAAAATCGGCAGCCCTTGCGTCGGACTTCGTGGACCCTAATTTGATCGCCTTGGGCGCGTTCGCCCACAGAGTGAGTGTCTATGACTTACGTGTACCCAATAAGCACCCGGCTCTCTTCAACGACACATACCACCTGAGCGCTGTGCTCACACTCAAGGCTCCCTACGGGAGCATTGAGAGCCTTGGTGGCTTCTCCAGTGGCTTTTCCTCGGCCACGACACTCAATCTGAGTGAGGTCGAATCCGATTTGGTTTCGAACTTTGGAGACATGACCATTGGCGACTCGGATGTCGCAGATGGGGTCTTTCCAACTTCGCCAGTAGCGAGGGCTGGAGATCCGACTCTTCTGATGTCACCGCCTTCGAGTGTTGCATTCTTCAGCGGCTGTATGGCCGGCAAGCTAGCGGCCTGGGATCTTCGCAAATTCAGTGCTCCTCTGATGCAATACCGAGTGCGTACTTATATCATATAATTAGTCCGTTATTTCAATTTAGGTCAATTGTAAATGTGTGTGACGGTAGGTTAGGACACCATTGCTTTAATTAAAATGTTCAGGGCTGGAATTGCATGATTTGACTTATCAAAAGACTTAATTTCGGCGGTGGGGTTGCGTGTTTCAGCCGTTTTTTCTCAATTAACTACCATAATTAGACGAAACCGCTTATTTCAGACTGTAACAGTTAAAACTCCTTAATCTGGGTCCCGCCATTGAGCTGGGGAATATAGTTTCACGTCATGAGTCTTCTGTTTCAGTCTAAAAAACGTAGCTTTATACTAGCAAATTTAACAACTCAACACCGTTAAACGATTGTAACTAATCCCCCAAAGATTTGTGGTTCGTTCCTCTGTTATTACCATGAAACTGCTGTAATTCGATGATTGCGTCATTTATCTCGCCGTTTAGTTATATGGCTTAAATTGGATATACGTTCGTAAATCCTGCTAAATCGCCACAGTTAGGGCTTCGTTATGATTATAGTACTCTAATGTACTTCAGTAGCAATATTGTTTTGACTAAAACCATGTCTTACTTTGGAGCAGCTTTTCAGCATAGAATACCCGGCAAATTTTCAATCCCACTCATGAGTTTGTCGTTCATGCTCTGAACCGAAGGTAGCATAGAGGTACTTTCCTCGTCTTGATACCCAAATGTTTTTCAATGCCAGTTGTGCTCAAATGATGCTGAGTAGTGTAAATCTATGTTGTTCAGTAGTGATTTAATGGCGTTTCACAAGTTGAGGACCCATAATTTCGGCTGAACTTATTCACTGCGTTGTCGTATGGTCCCGCTCTGTATTGATTGCTCTGGTCCATGAAGTGGCAGTCCAAGACGCGATGGTCGAATGGCATGAAACTCACTGGATCCATGGCGCGGTCAAAATCCTCAGATGAATACGTGTAGTAAGGTCTGTTTAAAGATTTCATGGATACCTGTATTTTCACGAAACTGGAAGATGATAGCTCCTTTTCTTATTTCCGGTCGTCAAAGCTTATCAAGGGTGTGGCCTTCATTGAAATCCTACTGCTTTGATGCGCGTTGGATGATGCGTGGGTGCTTTTAGGCTGTATTCTGGTATTTTTGATGCCTCAATTGTATTATAATTATCAGTGCCTGTTCGCCCAAGGTCAGTGGCCGTTTGGTTAGGACGGCTAACTTCGTGGTAGAAAAAAGTGATATTAATTTGTTGCTATTTGTAAGGAAAGAGCACCAACCATATACTGGAGCCAAAGGGTGTGGATTCATTCGTGCCTGTCTTGGGTTTTTTCAGCACTGTTCCCCTGGTGGAAAGGTGAATGCGACAGTACCAATCGATTATCTGAGGTGTGGGTTTTTAAACACGTGGGAGTTCTTCGAGTTAACTTGAAAACCCGATGCAATATTTTACTCCGTTCATCTATTCGTTTGCATGAAAGCTTCAAAAGCCATTCAGTAGATCCAGTCTATGTAGTACGATTTACTCGTCGTGCTTATGATAGGCACCGACGAAATGAGGTGGTGTGACGCAAATTAAGCCTGTTGGCTTTTTAATCTGGCTAGTCATATCTATTCCAATGAATGCATCCTTCCTATTTCGAAAACCCTCACCTAACCTGCAGTTGGTTAGCTAAGACGCCTTTGACGAAACGCAAACGTCCATGATTAATCTACTAAGTCGGAACTTGGAGCATGTTAAAACCGAGCAGGGTATGTCCATGCTAGGCTGCAGGTAGGTTCCATGTTGCAAGGTTTGACGATCACGTTACTAGTGGCCTACCTTGTTATTCAATCACAGGCCATGTTGGACTCCTAATGTGTGTAGTGCGATGACGCTACCGTTTGGAAAGTACTTTTAACATTGGCAATTAAGGCATCATGTAACCAGACATGGGAATGCAGTTAACGTTTGTGGTCTTAATGGCTCAGCAGTTTCAAGCCTTTTGTTCTATTCTTATGGTTTTAACTGTTAATTGACATCAACACTAATTCTAGTCACCCTTTGGTGAAATTTTTGATCAATATTCTTCATTGCAACCCTAGAGGGAAAAGATGTCTAAAAAGGAAGGGTAGTGAAGTAAGAGCAAAGCAGATATAGGAATTAAGGTTGACAGTCTGTTACGATACATTTGATGAGGACTCGTGCTAATAGTGAAGTAATCTTATCTTTTTACAAATAGGCTACTTCCGTTCTCACAAGTAGGGAATAGGAACCAGTGGAATCCCATAAGGGAGAACAGAGAGCAGTGGGAGGATGATTTGCTTTTTGCAGCCGCGCAAACTACTTCTGCTACTGTAGTGGCTTCTTGGTTCTCAAGGAACTTGAGAAAGTGATCACTAAGCGGTTCTTTTCATGAAACCTCCATGAACTGCAAATTATACATGTCCGCAATAAAGGGATTGCCTATAGTAACAGCTGGTAGAATGCACAAAACCATGTGCAAGAGTCGGTTTTGCGCACTTGGAACACCTTGAAGTGCGTGCACTCAGTCTGGCCAAAATTTTGCATGCACTTTTGTTTTTCCAAGAAATTCCAAAGCTCGAGGGTGGTAGCTTCCTGATCCATTAATGGTAAAAAGACTATATATTCATGAGTCATCCGTAACTAGGTGGTCGCACCTTTGTACTTGGAACAAAAATTTGACGACGATTTCGTTATCATTTGTGGACTGTGTCTTGCCTATGGCTCGTAAGATGACCATGGCAATCTTTTCAGGAAACACCTAAATCTGCTGCACTATCGCGAAAAAAGCCTTTTCGCCATAGAAGTGCGTTTGTGAATGGTTTATGGGGATGCTCTAGTAGGGTAAATGCTTGGGTTTTTTGGCAAGACCGGGCTGAAAAAGGTGCCCTTTGCGCTGTCCTGTTGCCACTATTGTACAGAGAGTAGGGACTATACGCAACCAAAGTACTTTTGTCGGAGAAATGAAAGGAATGCGGTCTCTTTGGCTTAAATGCAAGCATTAATGAAGTTTCATCAAGTTGTCGCCTTGAATTTAGTGTATTTGTTGGCTTATTAGCGGTGAAAATAAATAAATAATTGAAAAATAAAGTAAATGTTGGAATGTTACATCACACCCAGGTCGTTGGAGTGACTTATAACCCGTATTGTCATCACTAGCTCATCTCGATCCTAGGCGGTGGAGTTGTCTATTTTCTCCCTAAGTACTGTTTTTCACCAAGATTTCGACATCATCATAACACTCCTTGTTGAATGGTTTTGGGGTTGTGATATAAGGTAATCTGTCGCTGATCACCGGTGTTCTCAAAATATTAGGGGTCAGGTTTTTTATCCAGGTTAGTCTAGTAGTCTTGTTTGCCCTACCTCCCGTGACCCTTGATTGATTCACATCCCAGTTGGTGACTTGGAAACATGGCCCTTCAGATTTTTTATCCCGCTGTAGTTGTAAAAGTCAACAGCAGTTTCTCTCCAATACGCTTTATTAGCAAGTTACTTAGGCTTTAATATAAAGGGATTAGTTTAATGCCCCGCTACACTTTGAAACACTGTTCCAACCGTAAAAGTTCGTTTCATTGTTTACGCCTATAATCCATCAATCGACTTAACCATTACTATTTCTATGATATTGCCAAAAAATGTTGTCATAGGATTGTTTTTCTTCTTCAAAATTTACCAATTAAAAGTGAATAACTTTAGGAATATTTCGTTTGCATTGTTTCATTTCCTATTCAATCAAGCAACCTTCGGTAGTTCTTGGCCAACTTTGTTGCCTGGAGAGACAACTAGATTGGTGGTTGATGGTAGAACTCCAAGTCCACAAAATATCCCTCTGAGTAGCCACTAGCTGTTAAAGCCTGGGTCCCGTTGTGTCGTAAGTTCAGCGGAAATAAAAAAATAGGCACTTGGTTTGTTGGCTTTTATATTTTGAGTATCCGGCCTATCGTTATTGCCAAAAATAAACCTAATTTTTTAAAGCTGAATCATTGGGATAGCCTTGTTCTCTGGCTTCCTAGACCCTTTGGGAGGGTTTTTCCGCAAGACTAAACTTACGGACCCTCGGGGCGTATGCCATACATGAGTTTACTTACCCACCCTCTGTACTAGATTCCAAAAGGCCTCCGGTTTCTGTTGTCTTTGATATCTTTACTTGGTTCCGAAGCTCAGGCTAAACTCTGCGTTTTCACACTTTCAGTTCCGCTCCTATCCCCGCAAAATCTCACTGATGGACTCCGAGGAGATGTGGGTTGCTGAGCATTCGACCAAGCTCCACGTTTTCCGAATTGCCTCCCCACGTGCTGCAGATGGGTTACCAGTACTAAAACCCATTCATGTAAGTTCCTTAGCGATGGGATCAGATAAGATTTTCAACCGAATCTCAGTTTATTGAGTTAACAGAGTATGGTAAGGTATTTGTTGTATAGGAACAGGGAATAGTGCATGGAAAACCGATCTATCGTTTCAAAACTGCCCTAAGGATGTATGATTTTTTATGAGTATCCAAAGGAATATATATCCGAGTATGTGCCCGTCTTGCGAAGAGACGTTGATGGATTAGCCCGTCTATGGGTTAAGTATCGAAAATAGCTACAGTAAGACAAAGACCAAGTTCTCTTTCAGGGTACGTGACACTTTGACTGATGGCTTGTGCTGTTACTTTTAGACACGTTTCTGTAATCTTACTTTGGAAAGCTGATCAGATCAAAGGACAGAATCAATCACTTTCAAGGAGTCTTTTAGGCTCGTGTAAAAGTAAGGCAATATGGGGCACACATGCTGCATCGTTCAATGCATCGTCTCTAAAAGTCAGATGCGAAACGGCGCGGTCTTAAGGACCCACACTCGGTGAAAGAGGAAGCTGCCAAAGTCCGGATTTCCGGTTAGAAAAGTGGTCATTTCTTGCTAGCGTGGTATGGTTTGATCTGGCAAAAAAGCGGTTTTGAAAAGTTGCTTTACGAAAATTCGTCCATAGCCGAATCTCCTTGAAAGAGGGAAACCTTTACTTGGCTTTGATTTTAAATCTAATTTTAAGTAGGAGACATGAGGAATGATCGAGTTTCTTGTTAAAGTTGAGGCATGCCTATGCAGCCAAATAGAAATGGCTTATTGTTGAAATGCTCTAGGAATTGCAAGGCTAGGGTTCATCTTAATTTTCCCAAAGGAGATTTGGAAGTTGAAGTATTTTAGTGCTCAAATACAGTTTGCAGTGGTGAGTTTAGTACATAGATCTCTGTTGCAGTTTGTTTGATGTCTTTTTTCCCTGGTGTTTGCGGTACAATACTAACGCTTGCGAGTCTCTTCGGTTTCGTTCGAGCAAATAAAAAATGGTGAAAACAATTGTTTACCAGCCTCTGATAGAACCATCGTAAACAGAATTTCCTTCTTCGGTATTAAGATCTTGGTAATTTGATTCTTTGATCAAACTGAACTGTTCAAACACTTGCAAAATCTGGCAAAACTGTTTACATAATCAGGAGGTCAATGCCACAATTAGACTTAAAAAAACACGTAGGCTTTAGTGGAACCTTAATTAAAATTTTCTACCTAATCGTCTGAGGCTCTGGGATATTTTTAGCCTTCGAATATCTGGGTTTTCTTTTAGTAGAAAATGTTAATTAACACCGGTTTAGATTCACCTGCATGAAATAGCTCCATAGCAAGATGTCATGGTCACTGCCTAAATTGTTGACTGAACTTAGCAGTAGTAGCCAAATGGAAACTCACTGGCCTCGTAATGATTCATCCGTAAACTTCAACATTCAATCATCACACCCATTTCAGGCTCTAGAATTTGACTACCTTGCTTCGGTACACATATGTCCCTTGGTCCAATGAAGTTATCGAGCAAATGCGTATGCGCGTGGCTTTAAAGGAGCACTTGATATTGAAATTAGTGTGAGGCTCCTCTTAGCAGGGGCCTCTGTGGGTGCTAATTCTCATATTTGGCTAGCAAAGAAGAAAAGCGTGTGGCATCAAGTAAGTTATATCTAAAGCCTACAATCACTTTGACTGAGTTTCTTGCGAAATTGCACCTAAGGGCGGGAGACGACGGTGTTGATGGCTTGCAAGAGTGCATTAGGATAATTACCCTTCGGCTGCGGGGAGTTGCGTCATCAAACGAGGCGAATTCCTCCGCGCTGGTCCTGTCGGATTTGTCTCTTGTGAACACGGCTTTTTCGAAGCCAGAAGTTGTCTCAGACATGACCGAGAGTTATGCTTATCACTTCTTTCGGACGTGGAGCAGACAAGCAGACTTCAAATCGGGAATAACTGCTAGATGGCAGTGTTCAGGAGCGATGCGACAATCTCACCAAAAAAAATCGTGGTTGATAATTGCAAAATTCTAGCTATTTAAAAGAAATTAAGTGGACAAGGAAATCACAATGTTTATTCAAAACGTCTTCCGGCATTAGTGTCTGCTACTGTTTCAATCCGGCACAAAGTGGAACCTTGAACAAGCTGATTTTATACCTTCATTAGGGTGTCTCCTCATCGACTGCTTTATTCCTATCTTCGATTACCTGGGTTTGTGAAGTAACACGGCTATTTGTGTTTTCCGCGGTCTTACGGACTGTATGCAAACCGTCTGTTTTGCTGCTTGTTGTGCCTTTAGTCAAAACCAACATTTTTTTAGCGGAAGAGAACCGTATTATCTCTTCTTTATTAAGATGTTTCACTTTACTCCGAATTTTCTTGGCCTTTATCAGGCCTTTTTAACGGACTTTTCTGAGAAGTTGACCTCTGCGACGCTTGTATGCGTAGTATCGCAGGTATTCGTTAAGTGATCGCCTTTAGCACGTCTGGAAAAACAACCGAATATTATTTTACCAATTTATTCCAAACGTTCTCTGATCAACTTTGCGTAGGGCACTAAAGAGACGCATTATTTTCTATGTCCATTATTTATCTTACCTACTTGACACTAGTACTCTTACCCGGGCGCCATTATTTGGGTGGCGCAAAAGTCGAATTTGATGTCAAAAGAAGGAGTTTTCATGTTCCGATGGCTGTTTGGTATATCAGATACGAGTCAATGCGCAGACAGTCGAATTCAGTTGAGGTATTCGGCGTTTTTTAACATTCATTGGCTCGTATGTGTGTTTCACTTTAATGAAACCAAAAAATCATAGGCTGGTGGAACAGACTTTGGGAAAGATGTTATCGCGTCGTACTTTTTTCTTTGCCATCGTGATAAGGAGTTGCACGTTTAATTTATTATGCGCACAGAGGTGTATTTCGGTTTACCAACGAGGGCGTGGTGGTCTTATGAATGTGCTAGTGGGAGTGCTTATCATGGAGCAACAACGTGATTTTTTGATTTTGTCTTCGTCGTGTTTTCGTCTGTTAGCGCTAAAAGGTAGTTTGATGCAGCTTTACTCTAAGACTATATTTAGTTTTCGAAAGGCAATTTTCGACCTTGCTTCCCTCAGAAAACCAACCCATTTTGACTACCATATTGTGCATGACTTTTTTATTCTACGCCCGACCTCAGGGAGGTAGTTGTAACCCCCTTATTTAGTTTTCGAAAAAAACAAATAGTAAAAGCTTGTCAGGGTCATAAATGTAGCGCTTTTCTAAACTGTTGCTTTTCAAACGAAAATGTGGCTTAGTCCATTATGAAATCGCCAGGATATCACCCCGCGCTTTCCCGTATTCTGTTGATCTACTTGCGCATTAATCAACTCCGAACGTCCCTTTTTGCCCCACCATGACATCGTGACTGACGACGTTGTGTTACTAGCGCCCTATGAACGCCCGATAGACGGTTATTTGGGACAACGAGGCAAATCTCTCAGAAATAGTAGCAAAGACATAATTCCAACACTTCAGTTCTTTAACCTTGTGCCTTGCGAGGTGAAAACACGACGGTCAGCTTGTTGATGATGGAAAAGCTAGGCAAAATTGGAGGAGGTTTTATGACATACTTTTGTTGGGACGTGGGCTGCAGCCACGCCAAATGGGCGTTTGGGCCAGCAGTTTGAGATAAATCGTTCGCAGACTGACCTGTGGAGACGGGATCGTTATCGTCGAATTTTTAAAGATCATGAACCAACGTTGTGGGGAGAGTTGTGTGCATAAACAAAGCATTGACTTAATTGCGCTGCATCTTACAAACTATACCAGGTACTCGAAAAATTTGAAGGTAGGTAAGCGGAGCGCCCGCTTTTTTGAGATTAGTGGACAACTTCGGGTTAGTTTAGATTAGTTAAGATACTAAGGTTCTCAAAATAAAGTAACCACTATCGCCAAGTGTCTCGTGGTTGGATATTCATTGTACAGGGTGTTTGCGATGCATTTGACTGTCTCTTCAGGAAAAAAGAGCTTTATAAATGCAATAGTTGGTAGGTTTCAAACAAATTCGGTAGAAAAGGAAGTTAAACTTATTGCGCATGTTTTGCTCACAATAAATTTCGTTGTCGTTTATTAAAGCCTCGCTCCGGCCTACACTCAACTTGGAGCCAGTTGATTTTGCACATTCCCTGGGGCAAGGTCACCTCAAAATGGCTTTAGTTCTGTCACCGATTAACTGGCCTTTTGGTGTGTAATGGCACGGTGACGGTTCGTGTCTCTGCCAGCGATACACCCACCTGGTTAAGGTACGGGAGGCAACCCACTTTTGAGTTCCCCGAAGTGTGGTAGAGGATGGATGGCGAATGCTGTTGTCATGCTTATTACCTAGCATTGGCTACTCTCATTGACCAGGTCTCCACTACAGAAGGTATCTTAATCCAACATGAGCCTCTTTAACACTTTTGTGCAAATTCTCGGACTATCTGCTGTGCTTACGCAACCAGATTGTTTTATTGGTAACTTCTAGTCACGGCTGCCTCGCAGTCTGCTGATCATGCTTCCGGATTCTTCATTCTCAGCATTCACTGTCGCTTTTCAAGTAGCAGAAACCGTAAGCCTTAATCTTTGGCATAGTAGCCGGGGTGAATCATCATTATACATCAGGATTCGTCATCTGGTGTATGAATACAGAGGGGTTTAAAATGTTAAAGAAAGCATACTGGCCTTGAATGTCCTTATTTCCGCTAAGAGGCAACCACGTATTTTTCTGTGAAATTCCAAATGCCCTGTGTCTCCAACAGAAGAGGTTAGGCGGCAAATCAGAGGAACTGGCCACTCACAAGCTCCTGAAACTTTAAAATGCTTCTTTCCAAAAAAAACTAGTCTCAGGCACGCAATTGAAAACTACCTTAAATACTCTTACAATATGATTTATCTGCTGCAGAAAGAAACGACCTTATCGAAGATCTTTTCTGTCGAAGAAGTTGGGATATACTACACAAAAGCGCTCTATGTAGCGAAGAAAGCACTGTTTCTATCTAACGTCACTGAATAATGTTGAGAAATAGAAACTGTTAACTAAAGATTTAATAATGGATGAACAGAAAACGCAATCCTGCTTTGGAATTTTAGCTCTTTGATTAGATCTGCGAAAACTTCATCTCAGAAGCGTTGTTTTATAATCTAAAAATCAGATTTCATGCGAAGAAGTTGCTTCACCTTATTCCTGAGCTGCATATATCTTCCTTTCTGGCGCTTTCATGGGGATTACGAAGATAGTCTCTTCGACTTGATTTTACAAAGCCTTTTGACTTGAATTTATTTTTATTTTTCCGATTGTGTTATGCCTCAAGTTCGGCCTCGTTGGCATGCCATCTCTGCTAAATTTAACTAGCTTCTATCCAATAAAACGATGCTAAATCCATACGTGATGTCAAAAAATGGCTTATTTGTGCTCCGATTTGCCAATCTTAAACATCCTTCTCAATTAGTCACCTGACCTAAGCCAAAAATCGTCACGAAAGTTAATAAGGAATCGAGCGTATCATTATCCCGCAATCGGGAAAGTGTTTTCTATTTGAGGTAAACTAAGAGCCTGCTCATTCAATGAAAATGAATTTGTTAACCATTTCTTGTGTATTTCACGGTGGTTGGGAAAAATAAATTGTAATTTTGCTTTTTCAGGTGTTTGTAATATCTTTGCGTCGAGGATGCGTCTTTTGTCACTTTTATGTACAAGTGTGCTTCTTTAACCTTTCTCGGATCTCTCTTTCGATGTTTTCATCAAACCCTTATTATCGTCTAACATTCGTTCTTGAAAGAACCTACTTCGTGCTCCAAAATACGTGCTTTTTCTACTATCGTCACAGAAGAATCTAGCGACTGTTTATGACTTCACACTTTAGTCTTTGGAAAGGCCCACCTTTGTGAAAGGAGCGAAACCCCAGTCGGACTAAAATTGTCTTTAGTCTTTTGCTGTTTATGTTAATGGCACCCATATCTAGCAGCGAATCCACAGTTGGTTATCTGGTTTGGACGTTTTGGGTTGAACTCAGGAACGGGGAAAATATCCTTATTCTATTCAGAATAAGCTTTTGTATTAGTAATCTACTTTCAACCCCTAGGATATAGCCAGCTGAAAACCTTACATCAGACCGAATTCCAGTCATGGCGTGTAAATCTTTGTCCATCTTCCTGCTCCTCTTGTAGGTCGCATAGTTTGGCTGACTTGCTGCCCACGTAGCGATTCTTGATGTTCTCGCGGTTTCATTAGAGGTTCCATTCCGTCAGCTGTTGTGGAGCCGCAGTATAAAGTCTGTCCGTCTGACGCACAATGTGGCTTTGTGCTTGAAGTCAGACCCTCTCCTCTTTCAGCCCTGGGTGGCCTTATTTGTATTTGGTTTTTTTGTCATGCGAAACCTTCGCCCGAAACTCTGGAGCAAGAGGTAATTAGTTATTTAGGTGTAAAGAAACGCGTACGATTCTGTACCGTGGATAGAAGTGAGGTGACACTAGCGCATCATAATGCTTAATAAAGGTTTTTCACGATGAATTTAGCAGTTCCATTGGGAAAGGAAAAAACGTTTGAGAACTACAAAATTCGGTGGATTCGATAGAAATTCCAAGTATAGTTGGGCTACACTATTGTCAAATATTCTTGTTCAAAATGATCTCCGCCTAGAGACAGCTGATTCTACACTTTCTGCTGCGAAGTCCTCTCAAAAGCTGCTTTGATTCCTATGCTGATTAATTTGACAGCTTTTTCAGTCCTGACAGCACAGTGATGGTGGTGTTGGGTTGGGTAAAAATCTGGGGAGTTTGGCGGCTGCCAAGCACTAGAATTGGTCTGGGCGCGTAAATTAGCTGACGACATCCACTTGGGATGTACCATTTGGCTCACACTCGTACGTAGAGGCAGAAACATTCTATTCACGAAATCCGTTGCTAGATTCTCCAACACTTTAGGCCGTCTGTTTTTACTAACCTCGAAGTCTCCAGTGCATTTCTTCATTTCATATCGCTTTGCTGTTTTTACCTTAGTGTTCATGGGGAGCATTGAACAGTCACCGTATTCTCCTCATTTTGACTGAGCGCGAATCATGAAGATACAGGTAATTATGAGGGTTTTCACTCGTCGTCGATTTGTCCTGGTTATTATTAGCTCGAAAATCAACCAAACTGTCCCTGGTCTGATTGGGGATGATCATGAAAACATTTTCTATTCTTTTAGCTCTGAGAAGCTACTCTCGCATTCCAGGTTGGCAGAGGAGGTTTCAAAACAATACTGAGTATTGCTACTTAATCCCATTCCTCATCTAGGCATGTGATTCGCCCAAACGATATAGCCGTATGCATTACGCTTTATTTCGCAGCATGGCCTAATCGGGTTCTGCTTCATTATCTGAATCGGCAATCTAATTAGAGATTCCGGAAAGTTATTTACCTATTTCAGGTTGTTTGTGTTGCGAAAGCTGGAGTATGGTCTTAGTAAACCTTATAACTATCGCAATGAATCACCGTGAGAACTCGATACAATAGTGCTGTTAATCTCATATTCAGACCCTGGTTATTTAAAGGGGACCAACGAACTAACGGCAATTTATGGGATTTCACTTCTCCTTATTTTAATGCTCTATAAGACCAGTGAGTTACAAGGTGGTTTTATCTACTTTCACATACTTTCATATTTCTTATTGTTTATCCTGTCTCTTGCGGTTAGTTTTTTTGTGTTGAGATCGTTGCCAGATGTCAGCGTAGGAATCAAATATTAATTCGCTTTATATTCTTTCAGTAGTACTATTTAAAGATAGATAATAGCCCTCATACATTACGAGCGTTAGTGTGCGTCGAAAATATTTTAAAAGGTACCAGAAGTAAATATGGCGTATTAGCTTAAATTTCTATGCGTTGGCTCGACTGAGAGGGCTTTTTTGAATGTGGTCTGGTTTCTGTCAACATCCGTTGGTGTGTAAACCCGAAGCGCACTTGCTGGAAACTCGAATGGAAAATCCTGCTGTTGTAAAAAGTGATCAGTCCTCAGGAGCATGGTAGGGATGTGACCTGCCAACTGAGGGTGCAAATCGTCCCTTGTATCCCACTAGTATTGATGGAGCGTTTAATAGTGATTAATGCGCATCGTTTGGAAGCAGAATGAGTATCCAATCGTGCTTTCCTCATGAAAAAAATGGGGAAATAAACGAAATATGGAACTTACATTGACTCTGGGTGCCTAAACGTATTTAGTAGGGTACGTTGCCCCTTTTTTGCATATGGTATGTATGAGCCATACGTACGAATAAACGACATCTTTTAGTTTTGGTCCATAGCACCTTAATTGTCGACCCTCTGGTTTATTAGACCTGCAAGTACTCGACGACAATGGGCTCGATTTCGGCGCTGGAGGCGACTCCGGGAGGCGTGTTCCTTGCCTTGATGAGTCGCCAAGTCGACGTCCTCCACCCCACCCTGCCGCCGAGCTCCATGCTCGCGCAGCCCATCATCAACGATTCCGCAGGCATCTACGTTTCAGTAAGTTTCTCCCTGCAATGCTTTGAGAGCTTCTCAGAAAACTAAGGAGTGGGTTTTACTTTTTGATGACTCAGTGCAGATCCCTTCTAATGAGCTTAAGTCACCTTAGTTCGTTGCTATCACTTCATTGAAGCTTGTGTAAGGAACTACGTCCCCGTTAAAACAAGCGCTCTAAGAATATTTGCTCCTCAAAACCATTTTCTCAAGGTGTAGTCTTTCCCTGAGATCAGATGTATACCCTGATCATCTTTTTCGAATTCTTTCATAAGATCTTATTATCTTATCTATTATTACGCTGTCTATTGTTTCTGAGAAGTCGAGGCCTTAATGAAGATTTCTGTCATAACCTTGAAAGTACTTATTTTCACTTTATAACGCTCATTATCGCCTCCAGCTGGCCTTGCTCCTGCATCTATTTCGCTTTATGACAAAAAGTCAAAAATCATTACGACCAGGTACTAGTTTATAACGTACTTTTGCATAATGTTTTGCGATATTATTTACAGTCCCTTTATGAGGTTGCTTTAATTTTGATAGGTCTTTTTTGGAATGGCAGCTTATAGTGGAGCCATCAGTAGATTTTCAAGGGTATGTCCATCTTGTTTGGCTTATGATGTAGCTGTCAACATCGTCACGTCGCTTTGCCATAGGTGAATCATCTCCTGTCATGCCTAGGTTTAAACTCGGCGCCTCTAGCTCGAACAACATTTGTGCTGCAAATTAATCTATTGTTTCGTCTTGCTCAAAGTTCATTCAGTAAGTCGCATGCCACAACACAAGATTTAATTTTAAATCTTTTGCAACATTTAGTGTGATTATGGTGGAAGTGGCGAACAGCATTGCGCTATAAAAAATGAAAAAAAATGTATAGGAAGTTGGATAGATCCGTTCTGTTGAATGATAGAAAAATTATCGCGGTGTTTTAAAAGTGAAAGTCGATACCGTACTCCTTGCAGAAGCCGTTTCATGACAAGGGGACAGATTTTGGTTTTTAATTTAATGCCGTCAATCTTAATGATACCGTTTTGTCTTGTAGCGAATATGTATAGATCAAGTAAAATTCTCGCCGGCATCCTTTTGCTCTACGCATTCTGAATTTGCCACCAAATCATATTGGGATAATGTGGCATTTTCGGTGATTGCCTCCCACACACTGGCTCACGTCTAAGTGGGTTCGATCGTGGTGGGTCTGGGTTGCTTTGTCTGGTCCGTATTCTCTGCGTGTCTGGTCCTACGTACTGAAAAAGTTCCTTCCTTAATTATTCAAACATGTGATTTAGATCAATTGGCTTCCATTTGACTTTAATAAGCGGAATCCTGCTCCTGCTGTAGAAATTAAAGGAGCTGACCATGTCCTGCCTATAGTATAAAACCTCTATATCGTAGGTAACCATCCAAAGAAGTGTTGTGTTCTTCGAAGCATCACTTGTAACAATTTCATCATTTATGCATCTCTCTGTCTGATTTCCTCGTTGTTTATGGCCAAATTCCATCTGAGATCTAGTTTTCGATCTGCCGATATCTCGACGAAATTGATTAATTCATATCGTCTTGGCTATTGTAGTCCACTTCCCTTTTTTCAATATTAAACTGAATTATTAGTTTATTTTACACATTTTCTAGATTAAATTCGAGCCATTCATTTGGAAATCTTGAAACCCACATCAAACCTTTCTCAAGGCATCGTCAACCTTAAGTTTTGATTATGTTAATACTTGTCTTCAATCACATGCTTAAAGATAACTTGATTAATACTTGAATTACGGTAAGTAAAATGTTTTATTTGGAGTAAGTTTTACTCTCTGAGCGTAATTTTTCTCTTCAGAAACCTATTTCTGTCTTCTATGGTGATCGTAAAAGGATCTCTTAGATCCATAAGTATGATGAAATTGTGGATTCGTTGTAGTGGTACATAAGTTTTTTTGTCTATATAACCCATTCAAAAGTCCCCTCATTTAAATGTCCCTCTTGTCAGAGGAGAGGGGAGAAGAGGTCTACCAACTGAGGTCCAACTGCCACCCAAAATCACTGGCACACGCCCCTAATGGAATCGAGCATTTACCCTCCTGCTTTTCGATCTCCATGACAGCTATTGTCTCGTGAGGTTCTTTTCGTTTAATGCGTCTAGGACGGGTTTTTCTGAAAGTCCCCTAGATTTTAATGCATTAGTTTAATCACGGAGTAGGCGGTATACATTGTCGGTCTTCATGAAAGGGAGAATTCATTAATCGCCTACGACGTGAATCTAATCAATCTTCAAACAGTTTTTTTGCCAATAAGTCACGACTTCAACCATTTTCACAATTACCTCCTTCATCGTAATCTTCTTTCCCATCATGCGTCTCAATCAGTTCCATTCAAAGGAGCACCATTTTGTTCCAGCCTAATAGCTACTGCGCCAAACAGCTGTTTTGATTCAATCAGTATTTGATTTGTTTTTTGTGTTGGTTGATGAAGGTGTAAGTGGTGTT
The DNA here is from genome assembly GCA_030710315.1 of Anomotaenia brevis. NCBI lineage: Eukaryota > Metazoa > Platyhelminthes > Cestoda > Cyclophyllidea > Dilepididae > Anomotaenia > Anomotaenia brevis. The sequence continues at coordinate 1,621,887 of JAUOZQ010000009.1, forward strand.
TGATGACTTTCAGTACGCCGCATCCAAGCAGTGCAGAGACTCCTGGCAGTTAGTCTTGACTTCACGACGGTTAGATTGGTAATTGATAGCAATGCAATCAGGAAAATTAATGTAAGAATGGAGCAGTTCAAGTTCACGCACGAAATTCTCTGAACCCACTTAATGCAACTAAGATTGTTTAGCCTGTTGAACGTCTTGTCATGAAAATTTGAAATATTAGTTTTTTGTTTACGTGCTTTAATGGGATTAAAAGAAATTAAGCAGACGGGAAATTTTCTCTGCTGCCACTATACCCTAGTTATCAGCCTTTCTACTTGGGCATCTGAATGTATTCCGATTTAGCGGTTGCTCAATTTCCCTTTAAGCTAACTCACCCGGTCGCGTATCACCCCATTAATTTCTATCACTCATGGTTTGTTTACTCGCCAACCTCTAATTATTTACCCATCAATCACAAACCTCAACCCCTTCGGTCAGATATAATTTGATCTCGTTAGACTCCGTGTTCACATAGGTGAATTTTTATAGAGCGGAAGAAATTGGTCTTGATTTGAGTCCACGAATCAATTAACTTTCCTTTGACCTCTAAATAATCTTTCACCGTAACGGATACTGATGCTGGAAAAGAGAGTCGAGGCGATCGCTGCGTTTAGTGTGTGATTGTTCTCAGTTATAAAATAAGCCGGCTGTAGCAATAGTTTCAGTGTCTTTTGTCTTATCTTGTATGCCTCATACTTACAATGCAAGAACTATTGCAGTGTAATGTAACATTTTGCTTACATATTCAGTTGATTGCCTTTGCAGACCTTTTGATTAATAACGCCCGCTCCTAGGGCTGTGCTCACAGGCGAAGCCGAGCCGTGTTTGGAGCCGCTCACTTTGGTGAAAAATGCAGGGGACCATATGGCAAAGAAGGGTTCATTATTTCCATTTTTTGGGAATAAAAGGCTCTATTTTTAGCAGAACTCTCGATGCAACATACGTCGATTGTGTCGCTTATTATAAATATGCACCAATAGGATCTGTTTCAAATGCTGTTTTTTAATCCAGGCGTCAATTTATTAGCACTTCTCTATGGGTTATTAGTTTCATATATTCAGTTTCGTGTGTAATTTTCTAATGTGTATTTACGAGATATTGATACTATCTAAAGTAATGCGATTAGTAATATTACGCTCTGTCTCTAGGATAGCAGGCCACCAGGAAAACGGATGCGTAAAGACTCAAAACATATATTCGTAGAAGTACAACGCGTCCTAGTAACAACATAAACAACTATACATAATTTACGGTGAATGGCAAATGTAAAATAAAATGTAGTCTGAAATAATCAGAAAATTATAGATAAAATTTTCTGGAGTTACAACATTTTTCATTCTGGAACACTCATTCGTTTTTATTTTGAAGGCTCACTTTGAAGCCTCGCAATTGGTAACTTTGATAAGCGGTTTGCTGTTCGGCCTTTTTTCTACTCTCCAAAGTGCCTGTTTTCCAGTTCCAGCTGTCTTGTCGTAGGGAACGTGGGATGCCTAAAATAATTGTTCGTTGCTTTGGGAACTCAACTATACTTGGTGGGGAGTTACGTTTATTCGAGTCTTGGACATTCGCGGGAGGGCCGAAGTCAATTAATTACGGAACTAGATGTTTTAGCGAAATTAATTCCTCAAACCCATTTTTCTGTTTGTTGTCTAAACAGGAAACTTGGACAATTTACTTTGTTTTCATTAGCTTAATTAATAGCGACTCCGTCCAGCTCCTTTGAGCCAAATCGTCGAGCAGGTTGAGTTTGCTTTGTCTAGTAAAAAAAGTTGACCGACCGTTGCCAGCTTTGGGGTAAGGAAAGGTGCAGTCCTTTCGAATCTTGAGTGGAAAGTTAGCTAAGGTTCTCGTGAGCAAAGCCAATTCAAAACTGAGCCGTACGAAAAGCATAAGCATTGTCTGGGGGCAAATGAGAAAAAATTAATGGAATGAATTCCACCGATCGAATTTGAGTTGATCGAACAGGTCTTAGTATCCCTATTTTCAGTCCCTTCGCCCAAAATCTAAAAACTGACTTTTGAATGCTCAAAGCAGTGCAGTTCCATCCTTACTCTGAATTTCGGTTGTTTTATACGGATGTCTAGCTGCTTTATCCAGTTTGAACAAGATGTATGTCTTCTAGATTCTCAGAGGGAGTGAATGTTTCAATGTATCGTAATGACTTTGTTAGGTGACTATAAGCACCTGGATTATTCTCAATTCTGCTTAAATAATCACCTTTTTTATTATATTTTTTGTTTGAAGTTACCCACTAGAGCATGTTAAGTTGTTGCTCTTTAATGGCTTGGTTACTGGTCCGTAAATAAATTTATTTTGTGACAAAACCGTTCTAATCTGCACCGATAAACCTCGAAATTTGCTTATATTTCGTGAAGTGGGTAACAAATACCCCCTTTTGCGTGAGAATTTATTCATTTTTAGTTTTACATTATGCCCATGCGCCGAAAGCTTTTATAACCTTTCATGCCTATAAGAAGTGATTTTTTTCGCTTTAACAAAAGTTGTTTCCTTTTAATGTACTCTCAGTTGAAATCTCTGTATTAAATACAGTACCTAGAGTCATAAGCTGCAGCTATCTTACGTAGAATGAAATAGGCATTAATTTTGTCCACTACCAGGGCATCGATCGTTCACCTTGGATTGTTTACGGTCTGCAAATTTTGAGAATTGGTTAGACTAATGTTAATCGCTGCCGCATCTTTCTGAAGTAATGGTTTGCGCTACACAGAGGTACAGAGGTATTATTACACTGTGAACTCGTGTACGACGTCTCTCTATCTTAATGGTTTTTTGCAAAAACCACACTTCATCAGATTCTCATTCAAGTAGGTACAATTGTCTTTCTTTAATTTTGAAGAATGGCATTTTTTCGAGAGGGGAGTGCAGAATAACAAGCGTTCCTCTGATGGCCTTCCTAAAATGCTTGAGAACCTACACTACTGACATATTTGCTTCAATTACAGGCAAATTAACCAAAATTCTTTCATGAGGGGGATCTGTGTGGATCCTGTCCTTATCTCGCGTTTCTCGTGAACCATCACGTAATAAATTTCTATTTTAAATGTTTAGGGTAGTATATCTGGCATTTAAAGAAAAGCTGAGGTCGAAGCACTAATTTGAGGTAAACTGTTTTTCCGTTCACGTGAGGTCATGCGGAACCTACTTCGCACTGCCAGAGATTGTCATCTTTTTGTTTCCCTTGCCCTTTTCGGGTTCACCACTTGTGAATGCCATTGTTTATTTGTTTGATACGCGATTTTGGAGACAAGCCGTATTCCTCAGTAGTATATCCTTTCTCTTATTGTTTCTTAGCCACCTCGGACTTGTAGAAGATTCATCCGTGAATTTAATGCCCCAAAAGTGGCTCCTTTATTTCTCGTTGTTATACCTGGATGGAAGTAGTGCCTTTCCCGAGATGCCAAAAAAGTTGGTCGTAAATAATGCCGAAAGGAGGACTGAAGCGTTGCCTTGAAAAAATGGCAGCATTTTCCCTCTTCTCTACTCTCACGTTGGCTCCCGCTGCCCTTTTTATGGCTTTTTTAAGTTTTTGTGGTAATGAAATTCATGCGGGTTTTGTGCCCTGGAAATGCCATTGGACTAAAATAAACGGTTGAAGGGTAGATGACATTGTACTCGAGTATTTTCTCTGTCGAAATGCTTTTTAGGCTCGCCTGCATTCTTTATCGGGCATGTGCACAGTGGTCGTGGGCTTTGAATTAGTTAAGGCAAAATCCACAACTTGAGACGGAAATTTGTTGGGATTGAAATTGATAATGAGGCCTGCAGAGTTGACAGGGATATGGGGGGCTCTGAAATGCATGTTAGGACTGCGAAGGCTGCCCAAGAGAAATCAAGTCTCAGACTGAATAAATATATACTCAACAACCGGGAACTAATGTAACACCGATGCGTCGTTTGCGGAGAAGGGGTAGAAAGTTCCTGTTCACAGTGGTGCCAGACTTGCTAATCGCACTGGTTTCAGTCGATTGACTTGACAGCTAATGCGGAGGAGATCGAAATTCTCGGAACGAGAAGAAACCCATCGACTTATTAAAGGATCTTTTGAATATATTTTAGCGGAAGCTAAGTGTAGTAGCTGGAGTCATTGCACATATAGACTAAGCACAATCAGTCACGTGAAACGGTGAATCAATCTTGTTGGCTTTTAATTCCTAGGTATGAATGTGCTCCACTACTGTGTATTTACGAAGTGATTCTTCTTTACACGTATTTTTAAGTTGTGTTTATTTTTTTAGACCACTGACGTTTTGTCCAAGTTGTGTTGCCTTGTTTTCATTGATTTACATATAAATTCAGTTAAATGTGGAGCAGTATTCGGATACCTGAAAGACAGTGTAGTTGAATTGTATCCCCAGGGGTCCGTTAGTTTCGAATGACTTACGACAAAGGGAGATTCGAGAGTTGGAGTTTATTTGATCTACTTTGCCGCAGCGATTTATTTTTTGCTGTATTTCATACTAATCCTCGAGCCGTCGACTACTTTGGGTTGTGCTTTAATCCGCGAAGCATCAGTTAATCGGTTTTGGGCAGTTTGTTCCCTTAAGCTATACCATGATATTAAGGATTGGTGTAACTACACCCGTTCTTCAGATTATGTAATCAAAAGGACCACGCGAGCCAAAACCAATGTCAGATCCCTTGAGTGCCAGATGATTGGTTGGCTAAAGCATCTCTACTTTCACAACCATCAATTAAATGTCAGAGGTAAGCGAGTTTCGAGAAAACCCATAAAAATGAATTCAACCATTTTCGCGCTCGTGTTCGATGTGAATAGTCCTGGATACTGTTCCACAAGTACGCCATAGGGTCATAGGTAGTTCTAGTGGCGTTTACTAGCTAAGATTAAGGCTGACCAATCACTACGTGTCCTTCTATGAGAACTACATTTAAAATGGTAATTTTGCTCGGTACACAGGAGAGTTGTAACAGTGGTTTCACTAAGTACCAGATGGAACATTTTTGAGTGGGAAAAGCTTCATTGAAGGACGTAGGATCGAAGTTCAAAGTAGACTACAAGCAGGAGGAGAAGGAGGAGATGTGTTTAGTATGCAGTGATAAGCCCTTATCCAAAATCCGTTTTTTCCGCATTGCGACAAACGTTCATCGTTGTTGACTTGCAGCGGCCAAAAGCAGATTACACACACTACATTGAGAAAGGACACGCGAGCACCAGACCTGGCCGAGGTTTAGTTCGACATGTTAGGTGGTCTAAAAATTCTTCACTAGTAGATAAATCGGGTGGGAGAAATCTTTACTGAGCCCCTTCCCCCTTATTATGGCGTTGGCTGGAAACCAGCACTGAAGCGATATCATTGTCTCTAAATGACTTTCTGAAATCCTCTTTATTAGAATGCATTAAGTGCAAATCGTTATTCACTAAGTTAGAAAACTTCCTCGATACGAAAACTAGACCATAGCGCTCAAAATGTAGCTCTAATGTTTTTAGTAACCCTTACTTTGGACATTTTTTGCAAATCTTCACTGCATTTGTGCGCATTCATTTTCAGAAGCAGGACTATTGTAGCAAACGTTTGATCAGAGGGTCGCTGAAGTCGTGGATCTTGAGTTCCTAAAAATAGCCCAATGAACCCTTCATGCCACTTGGCGTTGATTTCATGGTAGCAAGACGCGTACTTTGGATCCAGACTAATTACAGGGTCGGCACATGAAAAACGATTCCCAACTATTAATTGAAAGGCCATTAAATCGTTTCTCCTCAGTGTTGGTCCAATCAGAATTACACATTTAGCTACTAGGCCTCTGAATACGCGGACTAAATTAATGGCCAATTTAATGGGTCGGAAGTGAATTGAAGAGGTGTCTTTGGCTTGTCCACAATGTTGGCCTTCTGCTGCATGCATTATGAAGAGAGATTGATGTGTACAGTAGTTGCTATTAATAGAATTGGAGGGTTCATTTCTATAAATACTGGGTTAAATTTTGACATATCCTTGTATTCTTTTCTTATAAGCAATTGAGTGCGATTCCAACTTGGGAATTTCGTTCCGTGCATTAGAAAGACCACGCAATCTCTTCAGAATATTGCCAATTTGTCGGTAGATAAAAGCGGCTAATGCGAAGCCCATTTTGCGGGGTGGGCGTTTTCGGCATTACCGAAACACCACTCAAATCGCTCATGGAAGACTGATGGACCAGCTTAGCTTCACCTGTCTGCCTAGTTGCCAAATCACAGTGCCCCTAGAGATCGCGCAGCAGCTTGCTCATAGGGTCGTCACCACTAGTCAATTTTTAAATCCCCGGGCTGTTTTTAAAGCTTTGTACCTCGCCAGGAAGGGGTGGTCTTGCAAAAGAAACTGTTGACCAGAAATATTTTCTACGACAGTCTGCTTGGTGCTAAAAATATCCCTCCAAAGTTAACAGTCTAAAAAGGTGCGAAAAGAGCAATGAAGTCGAGAACTAAGGCAGTTGGTGTCAGTGCACAGTTAGACGGCGCATTTTTAATCAGTGCAAAGCCAACTGAGGCATCACTTCTCCAAAATTGGCAGCCATAACCTGGGACTAGGACAATAGGAGATCGTATCGGACGGATGGGTAACCCGCTTGAAAGTCAGCTACTGGTGCACTGGTCAGTGTACACTGGCTGGATGCAGTCAAGTGACGAGTGATGGCCTGCGAAGTACAGCACTTGTGTGGTATTGGTTCAATCACTTCTCCTTTTCCTCTTCTTACTTAGTTTAACCCTTTTTCCTTTCTAGTTGTCTTTCGCCCAGGACACCCTGTTGACGGCAGGCGATGGTGGAAGGATCACCATGTGGATAGCGAAATCCCAGGCAGAGCGACTTCTCAGTTCGGACGAGTCGTCGGAGCAGTAGAGCCGATTCTTCGCATGCGAAAAACACCTTAGCGGCAACTGCAGTACACGAAAATATGCAGGCACTCCAGAACTTTCCTCTGTGATGTGTGTGTGTCTCATTCACATTCGAATTTCTTATCCCTCTGACCTCTCCGTCGTTTAACTGGACTTTTGTGTATGTTAATACGTGTTTTTCAATTCCTCACATGTTTGCAATGTTTCTAGCAATTTTCGTCAATAACACACCACGAATTGCGTGCTCTGAAAGTGCAAACCTTTTCTGTGATGATAATTATAGTGTCGGGAATTTGACTTGTCCCAGAACGAATTTTTAAGGATTTTATTCGCTTCATTTTCCCATCACCCATCTGAGGCACAACAAGTACTCGAAATGAAACCTTTCTAGAGCCACTTTAAGCAACATGTCCACTTAATTTTTGCATATCTTCTACGAAGTACTGGTTTGGTCTGTGTAGGTGATTACTGCCACTGGCACCTTGCTAGACTATAACGTTACCTTTAGCTGAGTTCCATTAGGTCCTTTAAGGGATTGAACCTTATGAATGTATCCAATAATTTGGCGTGATTAAAGGTTACCTGACTTCATCATTCCTTCAGCGGTTGATCTAAAATAGTTCTCGTCAAGCGGTATTTGTTTAGATTTTGTCAGTTTGATCACGAAATCATATTCAGACCTCAGTCATCTAGAAAAATCCCAAAATCAGGCGTTCTGCGTTTACTTTCTGGTGCTTATTCGATGTGTTGGGGCTTCGATGAAGGTAAGCTAAGCCCCAGCATTAGCTGACTCCACACAGCTTCGCGTGCGTTAAACCGTCGTACCAGACTTGGTGATCCTTTGACCCTGTCAACCTTTACGCCTGGCCTGTCCCATTTTGCTCTCACTCAGCAAATGGCTGAATTTAGGGCCATACCCACCAGGACTGGTGTGTATGTTGATCCACTGACTGTCTGGCCATACGGCGAGGATAGAGATGCATAGGAGAATATCGACTAGCAATCAATCATATATCCCTCTAGAAATTTACCTAGCCTAAATAGGCGGATTTTCTATATCCAACTCTGGTATAACTATTTTCAGGAAAACGTTTTGATGGACAATTTAAGGTCTGTTTACTTCTGGATGATTAGATAAAGATGATCAGGAATACGGCCTATTAGGGATTTTTCAGCAATTCAAATATGTTAAAGGCAGGCAAAACTTCGTAAGAAAAATAGACCGCCATCACATTGGAGCCTGTTTAGCGCCCTGACCATGCAGGTTCTAAAAGCAAGATATGAAGTTGTAGATGGGCTGAGCACGGGATCCCTTTCGGGTCGAAAAATGATTAGCAGACAGTCTAGGATGAAAAGAGTCGAGCCCCGACACACACCTGTCATTTTTTTGCAGCAATCACCGACAGAAATCTAGCTTGATGGAGGGCTACTGGTTGGCTGCAAAACCAACTAAAACTCCCTTTTCGAAAGACTGCCGAGGTTAACGTACAATACCTTAAAAGCTGCAAGTAAAAGCTTGGAAAATCAACACTTATTGTACAAAGATAATTTATCAGAAGATATGTAGCCAATAAAACATCATTAAATAAAGTTTCTAATAATCTTGTGTTTAAAGTAAATCGTGAGGGAGCTCGTGTACATAGAGGGTTCTCGTTGCTATTTATCATGATATATACAGAGATGTCTGTAGTGCGTTTATCTGATTGAGTCCTTGCGAATTCGTTAGTCCAGCCTTATTCTTGACAATCCGACTCCTAGGGTGGTATGATTCGAGGAAAGAGGATAGCATTTGCATTCGGAAATAGTGAATTGATTTTGTAATTAAATCTCTCTCAGCCAAGAAAGTTAATGGATAGAAGTAACCACAAGCGGAAAAGTGTGTGTTTATAGATGGATGCATTAGAATCTCCATTAATCTGTGAAGATCATGGGTATTTCCTGGACAAAATTGCAAGACCTGCAAGATGATGAAACGTCAGCCAAAACGATCATAGCAGATAAAAAGGAGAGCAAACGCATTCGGTCGAGGAACTTATATGTTCACCATTTACGACTCTATCACATAACGCCCCCATGATCCTCTGAGTGATTCTAGTTAGTCCTCGCAGTTCTTCAACCTATCACATTATCCATTAACTTTATGGCTCTCCACCTCTTTCGAGTCTTTCGGATTTCTCCATCTACATCTGTATTAGGCCTAATTTCGACCTAGTTCTTCGTTTACGACCGCTTAAGGCAATATTTCTTTTCAGATGTTAGTGATATTAAATGCTAAAGAAATACTGAATTAGAAATACAAAATATCATTTCTCGTCTTCATTGTTATTCGAGTAATGATAATAATCGAAATGAAATTTATTTAAACCGAATTCATGAAAAAATCTCTCAATTTAATCTAATCTAATGTACAAGGAAGCAGAAAGAGTACAATGAGGGAGGCGGGGTCACAGCTCCTTAGGGCGCGTTATTGGGTGAAATCCAGTCGAACTGAGCATCGTACTTGTAGCCATTCTTATCAAGCACCTTCCAAAACAGACTTCTCAAGTAACGATATTTCGGCTCTTCCTCATAGGCCAGGCTCCGACAATAGTTAATGTACTTTAGAAACTCTTCAGGCAATCCCTCGCACAGTGTCTCAGCCTTAACACTCTGTTTCGTCTTGTAGATCTTGCGAAACTTTTCCCGTTTGCTGTCAGCTTGGAGACCTTGCCATGGTAGATGTCCCTTGATCAAATAGATGAGGACATATCCCAGAGATTCCATGTCGTCTCTCCGAGACTGTTCACAGCCTGCGTGCGCGTTTATGCTGCAGTAACGTGCAGTCCCAGTTAGACTACGAAAATCCCGGAACGGATAGTGCTCTTGCGTGTTAGGATCGATGTAGAATTTTGAGAGTCCAAAATCAATTATATAGACTGTGTTAATATTACTCCCTGTTCCCATGGCGAAGTTATCTGGTTTCAGGTCCCTATGAACTAAGCCGCATTTGTGAACAGTTTCTATTCGCTTAATCATCTGATCAGCCAGCATTGCCACCGTCTTGAGAGAAAACTTCAAATCGCAGTATATGTGCAGGTCTTCAAGACTAGGACCCAATAACTCCATGATAAGGACTGTGTAAAGATTCTGCACACCATCACGGCCAAACCAGTAGAGTTTTGTAATCCCAGGAGCGTTATTAAGCAACTTGAGGAGATCGTACTCTGTTTTGAGCTGGATTGGTGAACCAGATCGAATCAATTCTAGTTTTGCAGCTGCTTCAACCTTGGTTTTCTTATTGACTGCCACGAAAATCTCTCCGAAGGATCCTGAGCCGATGCGTTTGACTAACTTCCATTCCTGGTTGATGACAAATTCCACATTGCTACTCGAGGTGCCTTCATTACTGGTGGATTTCGAGACTCCTAGTCGATTTGTCATCTGATTAGCGCATCGAGACTAGGGCTTTAAGCGCTCGACGCAGTAAAATAAAGGCGAAATTAAGATAAGAAAAGAGAAAAATGACCTTTGTGAAGTTGGCGCCTTGTAAGCGTGGCAAAAAGATCAATGAAGGGCCGGGCTTATGGTTGAACTGTGCACCGATCACGTGAAATACACGCTCTAACATGTGTGTCATTCGTTCTTCGTTATCCCCTTAAGTCTGCAGCTTCATTTTAGTCAAAACATGCTCAGAATATGATTCATGGTGTCTTGACTAACCCCAGGATATTGTTCAATTCCCGCTCATACTTAACACTATTTCGAGTAGGTATCGCGGACCCATTACACCATTCCATTGGATCCGCCATTATTTCTGAGTGGCCTGAATGTATGCGAGCACGAGAGCTAGCATTTAACTGTGAAATAGTTTTCATTGGTGAGGACTTTGGTAAATTTTTGATTTTTTGTTGATTACCAATTGCAGACTGATTTTAATCGATTATTCACTGTAACCTGTATGCTGGCAGGGCTCTTTCGGGGTTCAGAAATACGAGGATGATGTCTTTAATTATGCAATTTTGGATTATTAGAACATCATCGATAGAAATTCCAGGTGAATTAAGTTGGTTTTTTTTTCAGTTCTCTTTTAAACCAAATATAGTTGATTAAGTTGACGAAAAGGGGAAGAGAAATGTAGTTCTACTTAGTGGAGAGTCGAGTACAACTTATTAGAGAGCCCAAAGAAATATTTTGATTAATTTACCTAAGAATGCCACAAGTTAACTGAAATCTCTACTCGTACTAACTACAAAGCTTTTATAGATTCACTCACCTGAAATTAATTTTATAAATATATCAGATCAGAGCTTTCAGTCGCATGTTTGTGAGCAATTTTTTCAGTTTGTCAGTTAATTTTGCTGTCTTGCTCATTAAGCACGTTTTGTTCTTTTTAAAGATACAATAAACAATTAATATCGGAGCTTTAATGTTCATATTGTAAAATGGAGACTTGAATAAATGTGCTAAAGTAGCTGTACAGAGTCTTTATATGACTATAGCGTGTTAGCACGTTTGTATAGAGAGGTGACGGTGGTCAATTTAACCAGAATTTACCACTATTGGACTGAATGAAATACGAGTGTTGAGGGTAAAGCGATATAAAAGGTTTCTACTGTAGTGATAGGGAAGAAGTAACCCGTTTCGAGATCCCCACAGCAACTGCCCTTAATTGTCATTGACTCGTCATTTCCAGTATCCCATTTCGTTCGAGCTAACAGGTGGTGGGACTCTGTGGTCTTTTGTCCGAGACTGCCGAAGAAGCAAGACTTTTATTGGGCAATAAAATCATAATTGCGATAAGACATTTGAATACTTACAAACAAACTTGGTTTTTAAGAAACTTACTGATAATTCTCTTAAAAATCTTAAGTGAGCAGCCAAAGCCAACACCACAGGACTGGGATCAGTTTCCAAGGGGGCGATAGACGCAAAACTTTGTGTGTTTCTAATGAAGTCCGTCTTTACTGGGGTCGCAGACTCGCTCGAGGCCTGCACCTACCGGTTATACTAACCGGGTCTACTCTATTACATGTGAGCGCACTCCTGTCTCTCCGTTGTTCAAAGGGTGTACCCTTAATTTGGAGGAAGTGATTGCAATTATTGGAAAATAGAAGTCTATTGTCATATCTCCCAACATTCCGATCTGATCACCGTTCGAAACCTACCAGGTTATTGACCATAAAGCATGTTCTCTGTTAACTCCCCAGACATCTTCCTAGTTCAAAGCCTGATTAAGAATTCGCATCGAAATAAACAAGGTATGAATTAACACCTTGAATCGGTGCGTTTCGTAGAGCCTTAATAATGCATGGAAGTAATATGGTGTGTCTCTACTTTTGCCTTTGCTGCTGCATAGTGACGAACTCAGAAATCGGTCTTTTATCTCTCTCTCTCCGGCAAGCCCATGTTGCAGTCTTACAATCGAACACAAGAAGCATTATCTGAAGCTGAACTTTCCTTTCTATTATTTCGGTGTTAATTGGCTTTGATAATAAAACTTGCCTGTGAAAATAAATCCCAAAGATATTATCGAGAAAGTTCAAAGAAATTTTACTATTTACCCTTTATTTTTATTTGTCAAGCCTTGTTGGGTATTTAATGAAGATTTGGTGAGATTGTAAATATCCTTGTAGCATCAAACGAAACTAAGCGGTTTTGTTGAAAGCCAACTAATGCATTTAGATCTCCTCGATGTAATGTTTCTGTTGTCATTATCCACCACTTAAAGTCCTTATCTTAAAGCTAATTGAAAAGTCTGCTTTCAGTTTTGGCTTATCTGATTCAACCTCAGCAAATGATGGTTCTAAATAAGTTGTTGTCATTTCAGTGTACAAAGATAAAATTTTATGAAAATAGTTCTTAAGTGTGTCTCGTGACGCTGAGTGGGCAAATTCATAAGTTCATATACTGAGTGGGTATGTAGTTGGTGACGTGACAGCCTAAATGCACCATTTAGCAGGCTGCCCGCCACAACTGATCTCGCGGCCATGTAGGCGTTGTTTGCATTGACCCAAACTCTTGATGGACCTTTCACACGTTGGCGCACACCTTCCAGATAAACGCCTTGGTAAGCACGGCTTTTCTGCTCTCTCCTGGAATGGGACTCCAGTCCTTGTTCGTTGCTGAACGAAAAGGGGGCTATTCGACATCATCTTAGTATGACTTATAGATTTACACTAAAGAAGGCACAATCAGAGGGCTCTCCACTCCGATAATTTAGTTGAAAAATATTCCTTTTGAGTTCCTTCTCTTCATCTATTTGAACCTGTCTTCATTGTGGTACCATTCAGTTGACAACCACTGATTCAGATTTTTACTCGAATTTGGAATAGCAGATCAGTAAAGTGACAGGTAAAGAGAATCGACTCGTAAAGCTCCCAAACTTTGGATTCTCATCTTTCAGCATTTAAAACATAAATTGTGCCATTTTCTTTAGATTTTAAAGGCTCCTGTTTCCCACCGAATTTGTGACTTTCTACAAGGTCATATTAATAGCTTTTATTAGTTCATTGTAGAGATGATAATGTGAAATCACCTCTTTAGATATCAAAATAAAGTTTGTAGCGTTTAATCCTTTAAAATATTTTTTTTCTGTTTCAGTGCTAAATCACAACCGTAGTCATTTAAGTGCTAAAGGTGTCGCGAAGTATTTAAAATTAGCTTTTTAAACTCTCGCTGATTTCTACGACGCTTGAAATAATTTCTTGCTGACGACGTTGAACTGAGGTGAAAGAGGGTGCAAGAAATTGGTCAGTGATAGGCATTTCAGAAGAAAATAAATTAAACTTAATTCATGGAAAATTCTAAGACGTTCTGGAGTTAAATAATTTATCAGCTTTATCGGAGCTCTTCACACAGTTTAAGTATTGAAAACTGTTACATAATACTTGAAAGATAATGCATGCACTTTAACTTTGCATCTAAGTAAATATCATTATTTCATTGTAAGTAAAATATATGGAAAATTTGGTTGTTTGAGTAACGCAGCAGGCCCCGTATTCTACGAATTTGTCTTAAGTATAATCTTCGTGATAAATTTTCTAGAAATCTTGGTCTCATTCAAAATTCAGAAAATGCACTTCACATGAAATCTCTTCCTAACCGAATTTGAATTTATGTTGTTCAAATGATTCCGTAAAAACGCGTTCATTCGAATTAGAGAGCTACAAGGGAGGTAAGTCGGCGGAACATTGATTGAAAATAATTACAATTGGCTTTTGCAATAGTTATATCAAAACCTTTGTTTCTAAATAACCTTCAGAACGCGATATGAGAAGATATTTAAAGAATATATTCGATACTAGACGATATTTGTATTAATATTGATACTTTGACTTCCAGTAGACTTTATTTTTTGACTCCACTTACTAGGTGGTAGGTAGATTTAATGGAAAATATAGTTTGCGGCTTCGATAAACCATGTTTTTCCGCGTCAATTGTGGTTCTAAGTAAATATGGTGTTACGAGTTAATTTCCAAAGCCATTGGTAGACTCGAAGAAGTTTGCCATTGTAGTTCTCATTGTTCTGAAGCATCATAGTAATGGGTCTCTCGCCACTTCCTAAGTTCCCACTTGGGCATTTCGCATATTGTTTGAAACGCCTCACTAGGAAGACAACCCGGCGGTGAGAGAAGTGCTTTGGAATTTACACCTCGTTTTACACCTTCCTGATAAAAATTCCATTTGAGTTATCCGAATTGGAACAAAGGCAGTGGGCAGTGTTTCAGCGATTCGTTACGGGCTGTTCAAGTTAAAAATCTCTCATCTTTGAGTAGTTTGAGATGAGCTTTGCAGTTGCAGAGAATGCACGTAATCTTCAACACTACTCATTTTAAGGCTTCGGTAGTGAAACAAGCCTGTCATATGTTTAATGGTATACGGGCTTGAATTAGCGATAGGTCTTGCACCCTTGTGACCTAGAGTTGCCTATCGCATCGCACTCAAATGACGCTTCATCGGTTTAGTACAATGAAATTCTAGATAAACACGCTGTCTGCCCCAAGGAGATCTAACACAACTTAACGATCATCTCAGATCTCTGCTTTACGTAAGATGTTACTCAATGCCTAATCAATTGATGTGCCAGTATTGTGGAGTTGTCCCCAAACCCCAGAGACGGGGATTTCTTCCAATAGGTAAATGCATATAGAGTGTAGTGTATCTGAGTTTGTTAGAGGTTTTATAAGAGCAAAGTCATGATTACCTAGAAGTGTCTTCAAATTTTAGTAACATTGCAAATGAAGTTAACAGTCAAATTGCAAAAGAAGGGATACTGAAATTATTCTGGCTTCATACTAATCATAAGCTGGGTCTCGATTTCTAACTGAACTGACTGAGCATCTATTTCCTACAGATCCAGAGTATTCAGGGACGCCAGTTTCATGAAATTTAAAGGCAAGAATTTGTTAAAAGTGAGACTAAGTGAATAAATTTCACCAATCTTACGTAAATCGTGATTGGAAAGGTGGAATTCATATGGCAATTAAAAGTATTGTAGCATTAATATGAAACTATTAGCTATACGTTGTAAACCTATATAACCACGGCATTTGAAACCTTTTTTTACAGAGTAGCTCTCAACTAACTGTAAGAATGATAAATATGGTGCAATTCAAAATGTTTTTGAAAATAGTTTACTGCTACCACTTGAGTCTGCGAGACAAATCTTTACCTGTATCTCGTTTCTCTTAGCAAGGGGAGAAGAATTATACGTAGTAATGCGTTATGGCCTGAATTAATGTGAATTAATGTGTCATGCTGTACACAAACGAGCGAAACTGTTTTATCGAATAAATCTGTGCGCTTCCCCTCCTCTTCATGATCGTGATTTAACCTTTAGTGCTACTTTTGGTTTCAATAAGTGGATTGTTAAGCTCAGATTAATGCTTCTCTGAACGAGTCGTGAATAACTCTAATTTTTTGGAATGTACCGAAAGGGTAAATTACATATTAGACCTAGCAATATCTTTTTGTCATTTTTGACTACCTTTAGCTTTCGTGGTGTTGCTTAGGGAAGTTAGAGTACTTTTCCACGTTCCCAGCTCTGATATTTACTCGCTTACACTTTGTAGCTAAGTGATTTCGTCCTTACTATCTTCACTCCAAAAGTGAAGCGTAGGACTTATGACCCGAATTCTAAAATCAAGCGAAGTGGTCGCCATAATAGAATGCTGTTCGACAAGGTGTAAGAAAATGAAAATATCCACACTGAATCAGGAACTTAATTTTCAACTGGAAATGTGCTTTTATCGAACTGGTTTACTTTAGATTATACAATGACGGCTTTACTTCTATTGTGGCTTCTTTATCGATAAAAATCACGAGTTAACGTACCCCTTTATTCCCTATACAAAGACAACTTTCGTTACACCTTTTTTAAAAAGGCAGCTGTAGGGTATCGCATTATTCTTTGCTAATTTTAGCCTTAATTGCAAATTCATCGCGTGATTTACCAAGAAACCGTTGGTTAATGTAATTAATGGTTTTACTGGGGGCTCAAATAATGCCCTGAAATCTGCTGACACAAAAATCGCTGTGAAAGAAAATGAAAGAAAGCAGTATTAAGATGGGTCTGACATATTTGCAGTCCACTATTCCGTGTGAAAGGTTGTAGACAAAACAAACGCACTTTGATACGGTATACAAAACTAAAGTGCGTTTGATGACGAAACGCTGAATCTACCGTATTCGAAAATGGACTAAATGATAAAGAGGTCGCAAAAACAATTCCGGATCGAATCTAAAATGAATCTACCCAGTCGTAAGTAATCTTTGGGTACTCTGACAACTGAACTTTTATAATCGGTCATTCACATGAGACTTTATCGACAAATATGGCAGAGTGCTTATAAGAATTATATTAAAGCATTCAAAAAAGAAACCAGCAACATAAGTAAGTATCTGATTGCGCTCACGCAACAGATTTTCCTGAAAATAAAATAGTCGACGGACTGCAGCATCGATTTTCATTCTTTGGCCAATGAGTTAAATGTTTCTGTCCCTCCCACTAGGCTTGCTTTCAATAGAGATCTTTGACGCCTCCGCCACTAGCATCGCAGTGATTGTCCTCTCAGAAGAAGGTTGTAAACCGATTTCTAAGGCCACACAAGTCTCTCCTCCGCCGACCTCCCAGAAATTAATGGCAAAAATTGGCCCGGAGAATGTATGGTGAAATCATATTGCTCACACATGACAATGAAAACAGCACTTTTCGATGAGAATCGTGGGTATCTTGCCCTGCTTCTTCTATAATTTTTTACACATCATTTGCCATCTAAAGACAGTTTGTGCAACACAGTTAATTGAGGTAAATTGAGAAACCCAAAAATTACCTCCTAGCAGTATTGAACAATTTTGCTCCAGTCGTATATGTTGTAAAGTCGACTTATTGCTCACTTCACTTCGACTTTGTTCAGCTAATATTCTAAATGTCGTTTATCCTATGATTTTTAATATCATTATTTAAAGTCCTTCGAGTTAAAGTCCACTTTTACCAAAGCCCCAATTTACATGGCCTAGGTTTTGCTTTGATTTCCACCACCACCCCTTGTAAGCTCTTGCCTACAAATAGGGGAACTCAGAGGGCCTATCCCTGTGAATAAATCTTCTAGGTGGCATTCTGATGCATTCTCTTATATTCTGGTTAGAGGGACATAACGATCGTTACACAAGAAAAGGCAATGTAATAAATTCACATTTTAAAATGATGAAAGTCAGCCTGTAAATTTATAGATTGAAAACTTCAGAAATACTTTAAAATTTTTCCTTTACTTATGTTTACCTGAAAATGTTTGGATTATAGCAGACGAAGCAAAAATTTTACAAAGTCAAGCAAGTCATTATTTCAACATAATAAACTTTCTTTGAAATATTTTTATTACGAAAAGAAATTACATTTCTTTTTGACTATCCGACTTCCATCATAAATGAAAGCAAAGCATTTGGCTTAATCAGCCAGCCGAAGTTCAAATGCAGATGTTAGTAAACTCTTTCAGAGGAGGAGAGAGATCCAACTTTTGTTTTAATGCTTGGCTTAAAATAGAGCCGAATTTGATATTGCTTTTTGCTCGTTACCTTCGTTCTTGCCAGTTTGCCCCAATTTCTTTGTTTGCGAAGACCAGGATGTTTGGTGCTTTAGGCACTGTTGTATTTATAAATATTAAATGGGCATAGATTAAATAAGATTTACCAACTTGAAAATACTCGATTGGGCGTTTACTTACTGAGGATATTAGCTTTTTAGCCTGAGACCTTCGCAGACCTATGCAGTTAGTTAAGGATTCACATTTTTTCTTTCAATCTTGACCGGAATATATTATGTTTGAATTTATGAAGTGAATTTCACGTTGTTTTAAAGGAAATTCTCAATCTAACCTTGATTTACATGTCAAAACCAAGAGCTATCTCTGTGTGGATTAAACCGGAAGGAATAGTTTTCGGGTTGTGATATAAGATTTTAAGACTTGCTTTATGGTGCATAAATATCTAGTCACAGTTCCGAACCAAATATGAGACGAGAAAATTTAAAAACACCTAAAATCCAGACTACAAAGAGCTAAAAAAACCTTAGAAGAATGACAGAATTCACCCTTTGAAAGTAAAGCCAAAATTAGAAAATTAACTTTATTTTCTTTTTGGGCATTTTCGAAAAATTACTAATCCTGAATGGAGTATTGAATTTAAATGCCAGAGCAAATTTATTGCACTAAACTCAATTTTTTAAAAAGATGAGGAGCTAATTTAGCCAAAATTGGTGGAGTATAACTAGAGACAGATAGGATCTGCATGTCATGGCATCTCTGTGGTCTTATTAAATTTATCAGTAGATAAAGCAGACTTGGTTATGCGCATTGAATAGTGGCCAAGCATGCGGTGAAATCAATTAGTCTAACCAAATTTCACCACAACCGCATTAACTAATGGAGCAGTGCTCGCCATACCTAAGCAAAAATTAGTATGAAAATTACTAAACACTGATTGCTTAAGTACTTAGGCTATACCATAGAGGAAGTATCAATTTAAGGAGATGTTGATGAGATTATTACACTAAAAATACTCGCATTCTAAATAAATGGCGTATTACAAATTGCTTTCTATAGAATAACGTGGCAAATTCTAGAGAGCCTTGATGTGATACATTTATAATAATTCAGAACTGTTTAAAATTTAAATTCATATGGTGAGTAGGAAGCTTTGGCCAATAAAATTTCTCACGAATATCTCAACCAATAGGAAAGGAAGGAATGAAAATTTCGGTCAGCTGCTTGTTGATGATCATCGTTCCCCAGGATGCAGCCAATAGGGAGCCCCCTAGGCCAACCAATCGTACTTTCTAACCCTTGCCTACCTAAGTGATTGATCATTGTCTCGCCCTTATTGTGCAGTTCAGATGTCTGCACAAAACAACAATTCTTCGGCCACAGACAGGGATATCAATTATGCCCACTGGCTCATTTTTGGTCCCATATCGTTCCCAATCGCCATTCTGGGCTTCATCGGGAATTATCTCACACTTCAGACATTACATCAGTCCCAGTTGGCCTCCGCCAACTCCGCTGTCTTCCTCAAATTCCTCGCTGCCTCCGACGCCGCCCTGATATTCTTCTACTTCATCAGCTTCTGCATTCCTGTACTGGCCTCGGAGAATGTCAAGGATTGGATGGATAATTCCGGATACTATCATGTTATCTACCCACTTGCATTGATTGCGCAAACGTGCGCCGTCTATACGGTGGTATTTTTCTCAATTGTGCGCTACATACACATCTGCCATCCCTTCGGACTGCATGCTTTCAGAACGCGAAGAGCCACCCGAATGATGGTGAGTTTCATCTTTGCTTTCGCCGTGATCTGCAACCTGCCTCGGGTTTTCGAACACATCCCTTTTCGCCTGAGAGTCTTTAATGCTTCCTGCAATTGCACGGAGAAGTTTGTAACCACTTTGGGTGAGCAGCAGCTGTACATTGAGTTGTACAAGTCGTACGGCTACACATTCGGCATATTTGTGATTCCAGTGAGCATCGTTTGCGTACTGAATGCTCGACTTGGAGTGCTGCTGCATCGTGTTCGACATCAGTTTGCTGAAAAGAGGGCAACAAGACAACCCAGCAACCCTCTCCAGTCGAGACCACGGGGGGTCGTCGCCAAACGCTCTCAAATTAGTCAAGTTCGTTCAGAGTCGTGCGACAATGGTTCTCCACAACAAAGCAAAAACCAGATGGATAGCAACGAGAGCAGTGGTAGTCAGAGAGGTAAAATAAGGCTCACACACTCTAGAGCGAGGGTCACGGGCCGCCTGTTTTGTCTCGTTTCTGTCTTCATCACACTCCAGTCCCTACCAATGATCGACAATCTAACGCAAGCATTTATGAGTGATCTGGCAAAAGTAATGTTTGCAAACTATGAACTCTTCTACGCCATATGTCAATTCTCAGTGATGCTGAACTCTTCCATAAACACGGTGCTCTACTGTTTCCTTGGTCAGAGATTCCGAGCGACTTTTTGGAAGATGATCCATCGATGGCAGGATGGCTTACATTCATTCCTTGCGCTTGTGAGTTGTCAGACATGCACCTGGTACAAATGATGGCACGCCGACTCTGTAATCAAGTAGATTTATCAGTGAAATATTGTACAAAAAGCATTTATTTTTGAAATGGAAAGTTAGTTTTCGTACTGTGACTTCTTCATAAGATGGGATTTTTTCCAGACATGATCTTAAATTTCCAGTCTGACTTAAGTCGCGAAATTTAATCTGATTTAAGAAAAATAACTTGCTATTCAGCGTCCTCTAGGACCGCAAGTTTCCCGTGGTACATAATAAAATCAGAACTAACTATGATAGTGTGTTATCACTAACAGGATACCTTATTACAGGCTATGCAATTTACATCTTAAGCAAATAAAATTGTGACTGGAATTAATTCAACAGTTCGATTACAAACCTTGTGCCGTGATAAACACATCTGCTTGACCACAACAACATAGAAGTAAATTCAGTCCAAGTCAGTCGAAGCCTCATTTTAAAGAGATATCAATTTCCGTGATTTATTCTGACTCTTGTCGAGATTAAAAGTAGCTCATCATTAACGTTTGGCTACCAGAGTATTTGTACGTGAACTCTTGTCGCGAAAAGGGGATACAAAATTAGAACTTTCAAAAATATTTCACCACCTTCGAGCAGCAAAAGCAAACTGCGAGAGTCCTACGTCATATGTTCAAGTATAGTGGAATTAATGCTGAAACTTGAGCGGTTATGTGCGACAAATTCATTTCTTCCAATTTGCAACACATCTGTTCTTATACTTGCAGTGCCTAATGCTCAACGCCTTCCATACTGGCAAATTTTCAGTAGCAGTTTTATTTGCCCGGACTAAAGATATCTGGTTTCTTGTGGATAGAAATGAATTTACTAGTGGAAGCATAATAAAAGATGGTGATTAAGCATTCACTCCAAAATAAACTGGGCTCGCTATCTCAAATCATATGCATATACATCAATTAGATGGGGCTTTTCAAGTACTAATGAAAGTGGCGGCTCCCTTCAGTTACACTTTGGCAAACTTGGAAATACGATTTCGCCTGATTGCAATAGCTAGAAAGTAATTTTTGGGCTTCATATTTATCATTTTAGCCAGTTCATATTCCCGAACATAGTCAAAATTTCCAAATAAAGATAAGTCATATTTTCTCAAGGTTCTTGTTATATTGAAGTTGATATCTGCAGTTTAAGTATCAAAATGAGAAGAAATTTCTTTATTTTATTATAGACTGTCTATCATAGTTAATAATATGGTAGATAATGCGATTTTCGATGCATAGGTTTCCACTATTGTCATTTCCGATGGCCAAAGATCTTGCTTATAACTTAAAATGGGAAGTGTTATCAACAGATTCTCCTTTCGTCTTATATAGCGCCAGTTTCCATGCCATTGCTTTAATCGAATTGAGTTTTTGGCCTCCATTATCGCTAAATAAACACTAAATATTTGACAAATAAAAGAAAACTTGTGGATTCATGGAGCAATTTCCTGGCATGAAATTTAATTTGAAGCTATGCCATATTTTTTTGTTAAACAAATTAACATGAATATGAAGTTGTGCTTATCGTTACAGTTAAACCATGGAATATTTAACCATTACTAGGAAGAAAAATTGACCTGATCTAACATTCTGACTTCTCCAGGTGGAGGCATTGCTACCTAAAAAACAATGGACAACAAAGAGGAGAGCATTTGTAGAATTGCTTGGATAAAGTAATGTTATGAGATCAATTAAATTGACTTCATTAATCACAAGATAATGATGAAAAAAGGAGCATTAAAGAATGTTAGATACACTGAATTCTCTGACCCATCCCATAAATTGCGACTGTCAAATTTGTAATGTCGCTCAAAGAGTGTTAGCTCGAAAGTTTGTGAGCGGGTACAAGGTCTGGATTATTTCTTGAACACAAATTATGGTGGAGAAGGGGCATCAATTGACTTAAATTGACAAAATCAACGGGATCAATTTCTTTCATCCTCAGCACTCAAAAATGAGTTCTCTTTAAATGTCCTATTTCGTCGTTTAGCATAAATCATTTTGAAATTTCGTGTGACGCTGCTTCAAATATGAGATCGAGACGGCCACTCATCTTGAAATCTACTTCTATTTCTTCTTTCTGTCTTGGCAATTCCATTTCCCTTTTCGAAAAGAACTATTAATAAATAAATACACTTGAAACGGTGGATGAAGCCAGCTTAAGGAATAAGAATATTTCAAGTCTCACTACCAGGTGCAATGAGGCAGTGTTTTAATAAAGCTTAACAAGCGCACCAATGTTACATAGGCTTTATTAGAAAGTGCATTTGTGATGAATTTTGCACTCTCATCAGGAAAAGTTTAACCCCTGATAACTAGACAATTAAAGAGATTCCAAAAAAAAATCAATAAAGAAGGAAACTTTAACATTGTCAAAGTTTTACTTAAAATTACTACCACTAGTCCCTGTTACAGTTGTGATTTTGCTCCTGGGACATGGAAGAAGCTGTGAAGGATCTCAAAACAGCTGCTGTCGATTCTGTGGACTGAGTGCTACTTATAATTAATCGGACCATCCATTACATAAATTTGGTTTAAACGCACTAATCTCAGTTAAAGCACAGCTGTATTTCCATTAGCAAGTTAATTATATGTTTGCTTTAAATCAGGCGCATTAATTAGAGCTTGAAGCGTAGCAGGTTCAATGATACAGCAGTAGGATGACACTCCAGATTAGAGCAAGCTAATGCTTATCACAATCAAAGGAAATGATGAATTTCCCAAATGAAAAATGGAAACCTATGTACCAGTCACAAAGCAGAACACCTATCACATCGACTTACGCTGTCTAGCGTCCGTTACCGATACCAAAGCAGAGCTTAATGATCATCATCTACTCTCCAACCACTGGTAGATGCTGGATGCTGTTTTTACCCAGCATGCAACGCTGGACAATGTCAATACAGGGCTGTTAAAAATCTTTGGGCACAAATTTAGGCGAAATGACGTCCTACACCATTAAGGAGTAAATGCTCGGTCTTTTGACCTAAAATATAACAAGGTTTTCAGTGGTTTTAAAAAGGAGACTATGCCACTTATACATTCTGCGCGCTAACTGATACGATTAAAATGCGCAAAAATAATTGATTATCGAGTAAAAACAAAACATTAGCATAATATTCACCCTTAAGAAATTGAAACTTTAAATGCACCAATAAAATATTATATGGTAATTCATCAAGCTGATTACTTAAATTCATTTAAATTGTTCGATATCCATACATAGGGGCTGGTTTTTGAGTGTTTCTTTTAAAAAATGTCTAATTAATTAGGGGTTAACGGAGTTTAAAAATGCTTTCCTGGGATTTAAAATAGCCCCATTATCCCGATGCGGTTTCGTCACCATCGATTTTTTTCCCATTGTTGGATCAGATATTAGTGTGCTTAGCCAATAGCTCGTAAGAGATTCTTACTTTAGCTATAGTGAGGGGAAATGATACGTGTATCTCTGCCATTCATTCACATTTGCTACCGTTTTTCGCAAAATGGTTTAATGCAGGGAATTAGAAAACCGATGCGTGAACACCGTTAGTTAATAACAGCGAGTCTTGCAATTGTCACAATCGTTAACAAGGCCCTGGGTGGATCAATGCGTCCATCCAATCCTTATCTCATAAGTTTAAAGTACAATTAAAACAGAAAATCACTAGGGCATTTCGTAAGTCCTCGTTGTATATGACAAGTGTAAAATGAAGAGTCCGGTTATTGGCATATAATTACCGAAAGCTATTTTGCAGGGTAGAACATCTTAGCTTTCAGACATATTCAGTTTCGGTCTACATTATGAATCTTTAATTAAATTAACTAATCCAGCTAATTCAGGTAATCCTCTTAGTACAATGGTAGTCCTATTTTATTAATCTGAAAAGAGTCTCTCAGTATTTAACCCACTCTTATTACTATTATTATTATTATTAAATCATAGTAAATTCTTTGGATTTATAACTGTTGAATTCACGAATAGAATAAACGAGAAAATAAAAAGAAAAATAGTAACTTTTAACTGATTACTATGAATCTATGTACAATTTTTAAATAAACTGCACTCAGAACAATATTCTTTTATTCCTATACAGTTATTATCGAATTAGCAGATTTACATAATTCTTTTACTAAACAACGTAATGACTAAAAAATTTAGCTAATTAGCCTGAAAAATAATTGAATTGCTACTGATTTGCATGAAATACGACAATAAAACTACCCCTGTCTCAGTGGTCCGTAGAATCTATCGTAGAATTTAAAGCGAAGGCCACTGGAGTTTGATCTTACCTACATGTCGTCAACAAAAGCGGAAAAACAAAGTGAAGATTGTTCGATGTTTTGTTTGGGTGATTAAATTTTCCATTGATTAACCGTCTATAAAAGCAAAAAGCTCTCCTTCTGCTGCATAATTCTAGCCAGCGGTTAATCCTAATTAAAAAGCAGCCGCAGGCGCTGCTAATGGTCAGTGCCTACCCTGCTCACGCATTGGCTAATCATTGACAAGTAAACGCCTCCACCTGGTTGGACGCCTTTAGCAGGACATTTTGTGAAGGTTATTTTCGCTCTGTGCAAGGGAAGCTGCAATCGGCATGGATGAAGATAAGATGGCGAATCCCACTGCCCTGTGTCCCAATGTGGACCACCTCTTCTTGTCCCCTCCTCATGCTGAGGCCCTTGATGATCTTCACTTATCAACAGTCTCATTATTAGCCAACGCCTCGAGTAATCCAAGCCACAATTGCTCCAACGGATCCCTGGACAGACTCTATGACTCATCCAGACCAATATCAGCTAACTATCAGTTCCCTTTATACCCTTATTCGAGTGATGAAGAGCTAAACTGCTTTAATCGGAGCCCGAAATATGGCTCCTGCTCACAGATCTTCGAAGTTACGACTTTGAAAAAGCAGCAGCAAGCGGAGAATCAGTCAAAATCAGGTGGCCCAGACTGGGGAAATATTAAACGCCAAAGACAAAATTCTGCATCGCCGAAGATTCCGACTCATGCACGTGAATCAAAGCCTCCACAATTCCGAGAAAAGATGTCCGACATGCCAGGAAAGCTACCTCAACCGATCCCGTGTTACGGCCTTCGAGTCGATGTGACCGATGTCGCCTCAGCTGACATGGACTCACAACACGAAGAATCAAAGTCGTCCTGATGCGTGGATATAGGTTTCGTAGTTTCACACAACTTCACCTTGTAAAGAAAAAAAACTTCCGGTGAACGGAGAGAGAAGAAAATTGTGAGCACATTCCATGATGCAAAAAACTTTTCATTTTAAGATTTGACTTTCCTTTATTCAAATATAACTGGTATTAAGATCATTAAATTTCATCTTTAACTTACAGCCTCCTGATTAGTGACTGATGTTAAATTAAGTGGTTATATGTTCTTGGAATAAATTTTATATTTGCCCTAGGAAATACGGAAAGTTTCTCGTATATAAACGTATGATTACCTTCGAAATATTACGTGTTTTCTTTTGCTTTCTTTTGTCGTTAGTGTTCTTTTGTTTTTCTTCTGAATTTAGACGATCAGTACTAATTAGAAAATGATTTTACTTTCCAGGTACTGTTAGGAAAAAACTTTCCATCAATGAAAGCCGTGATTTATAAAAGAAAATGTATTTGTTGGTCACCTAAATGCGCACTTGTGTTCGGAAAACAAGAGCTAAACAATTCTAATTATAGATCTTGATGACAATCCTTTCATCTGCGTCCATGACCTTTTGTACAACAGTCAACCGAGGACAGACAGATGTGAACCAAAGTAACGTAGTTTATAATTAAACCAATCTTTAAGTACAGGATTTGTTATAAAACGGATTTTTGTGTAGTGAATTTTCGAATAAGATCCATTTGTTCATTCGGTTGCTTCTTGAACGTACCGCTATCAGGACCGTTTAAGTAAACTGAATGAAAATGTAATTTTTTCAAGAAAAGTGCAGAATCTATTCGGTTAATGTGCTTCATATCGCACACAAATTTTACGCTAAGAACAGGATGATAAAGATGTAGATCAATTTACAGTAAAATCTATTTCTTAATTCTGAAATATGCAGAGATTTCCCAAATAGGATTTCCATTCGCAGACGTTTATTCGCCTGTTTATCTAGCTACCGATTTGGTCATCTTGGTCTTTGGGGACTACGAAATTTACGATAGTTTCAGCATTTAATCAATTTATTACGACTTTTCCGAGAATCAAAGATTCAAATATAGATACGAATTGTAATTTACTATTTGCTAGAAGCCATTATTGCATGGATAAATACTAAAAGACTGGTTTTCGTGACAAAGATTTTGATTTTCAAATTTACAATGTTACAAGTTCTATATTTGGTTTGAATTTTGAAGGAAGTTTTAAACACTTCCGGCTGTGATTCTACCAAGAGATGAAACCTTCTATAGTATTCATAACTAAAATTATTATTGTGAATTCATTGAATTCCTTAATGGAAGCTTATCAGTCTGAAAAATAAAGTCGGCTTTTGCTTAAGAATACATTTATTTTGGAAGATGTTCGAGAAATAAAGTTTCCGTTGGCTTAAGAATCTAATTAAAGATACATCCTATGTTTTTGAGGCAATCTTTGAATTTGGATACCAAACAATTATGAGATATTTTATAGATGAATTAGCAGTTAAAATTGTCCAATTAAATGCAGATTTTATTAATATTTTATTGCCTTTAGAAATGCTCATTTCAGAGAAAAGTAAGCCTGTCATTGATGACTTATAACTTTAGACAAGTACAGACGTCTATGTGTAAAATTAAGATAATAATGTAATTCAATTCGAATGCATTCCCTAGAATTGATTAAAGTGGGCACATTTTTAGTATCCTTGCATTAGGTTTTATTCAATAATATTCCTATGCATGCAATGCGATTTTAACAAAAAGAAATGGGGGTGGCCTCCATGATGACATTGGGCCCTGAGAAAAACAATGACTGTTTTCTTTGCACTTTTTGGGCAAAATGCAAATGCTCCGCATTTCGATAAAGAAAAGGCATAAGGGAATTCCCAGTAGAATATCACTTAATTTGCTGAAATTTCTAGGAAATGGCAATGCTAGAAATATTTAGCATTTTGCTGATGAAGTACTTTATGTAGCACTTAAGCCAATAAATGATCATTATTTTTCAAGCCTTTCTTTTTTTTCATCATTATGATATTCACTCTTTCAGTTTTGATTAGCATGTAAGACTTTCTTCATGAACTTACTTTTCCTCAGCATTAAAGACGCAAGGCAGTTTAAGAATGTTTAAAGTTTCGAGTAGCCGAGTGGTTTTAAAGGCGAAGAAGTTCGCTAATAACTTATGGGGTAAGTCTGTGACTCATTAGAATAATCGACTTCTAGCATAGTCTATGAAGTGTGGTCTTTTCCAGTAACTAAATACTGCTTCGAAAATAGTACGAAGAATGTCAATCTATTGAGCATCTGCGAATGGCACTGGGTGCCAGTGCAGCCTTGCCTTTCAGAGCTAGATAAACTTGTCTGCAGCAATGTGCATGGGCACAGGATGACTAATTCCGATCAATTCTAGTCGATAATCGGGTCCTCCTACCGTGTTGCGCTGCTATGAGGCGTTGCCCTGGATGGGTAACAATAAATCAAACAAGAATTTTGATAAAGATATCCTCTATACTTCGCATAAACTGTTCCATAGACAAGATCATGCAGAGTTGTTCAACTATGATTCTTAAAGGAATTATCCAACTTTCGTTAAAATGCAGTGATAGAAAAGCAATTCAAGTTGGCCTTATTGCCCTAAGGCATTTCTTTATCTCTGGCTAAATATTATGTTAGGAAATTTTTACTGATTGCAAAAAAACAGACCTGTTGCGCATGTGACGAGAAAATTAGATTAACTTGAGAGCACCGAAACTTTCTTTTGAAAAATTTATATTAATGAAAAGCATGTGATAAAGATAACACAAACTAGAACTCATAAACCAACATTATTGACTAGAGTTGGTACTGTAATTATTTCATTTTAAGTAATTATGAATAAGTAAATAAAACAAGCTTGGGCGACAAATTATAAACTGCACTGGCCAATCTATTGATTTCCTCTAAAGCACTCCTTAGACTGCGCGGCTTTCTATTCTTTGAGCATAGATAAAATCAAGTTACATTCCTCTGCTTTTCAATTTGCCGTTCGGCAGTTTACATCCAAGCGAATGCGCAGTAAACTACGAGAGTGAATGACCTCTATCATTCCGCCCATTCATTCACTCCGATTTTTTGAATAAACAGGAACGGCCCTGGAGAAGCCTGTTTGTCATAAAATGAACTAGTCCATTGAGTCCCTCTTCAATATGACCGTTTCATTAAGGATGTATGATACTATCGATGTAATGCAGGCCGCTCATAATGTCTTGCTAATTGTTAAATTGATAAGCAAATGTAATAGCCGGCATAGGAAAAGAGTAGATTTTCAATCTTGTAGGCATGTTCTAAAAGAAATAGACAAAAACGACAGTCATGAACATCAAGACGCCGAACACATTACCCACTGAATAAATTTTAGTCACGAGTTTGCTCAACACTCGTTCTGTGACGTGTTTAAAAGTTGCATAAAAAAGCAGTTCATGCATCATACTGCTACTAGGGGAATGCACGCAGACTAAAATTCTGCCCTGACGGCCCCTGGAAATGACCGCCTTTCTCTCTCAATTTTTTTACTTTGGTAGGTGGGAACGGAGTAATTAAGGCTCACATTTAGAATAACGCTGTAGACTTTTTAGAAACCAACCCCAAAACTATTGGAGAACTCCTATAATTTTTATGATTTTTACAAAAATACAATAATATTTATAGTTTTCTATAATGAATCTGCATACTGAAAATAAGTGAATACTATAAACACTAAAAAGTTTTTACTTAACTGTTAAGTTTTGATTTGCAGAGGAATTCATAATTGACGCAGTCATTTAATATTTCTATGCTCAAAATAGAAGAATTTGAGAAGAGTTAAAAAGCAATTTTGCAAACCATACTTGATAGTTCGTATTGGTAGGATATATTTAAACTCATCAAAGTCCAAGTAACAAACTGAAACGCTTTTAGACTGTTGGAATTCACCGAAACCACATACTTATTTGATTTCATATTACCGGCTATGACGAGCTCAGGAAACGTGATTCGGATTTGATACATTAAATATGGCTCTTGACTCGGAGAGGCACGCTTTTCTGTAGGCCTCATATCTTCCGATTGTGTGTTACCTGTATACTTCCCTTATAAAAAGTTCCAATTGCTGCTTGTGATTGAGATCACTCCGTCTCAGCCAATGGGGTTCTCTCCTTGCCAGTCTAACCTTCAATGGAATATTAGAGGCGGCATAACGAATATCGATTGTCCTTCATGAATGCATTCGAGATATTGCAATTCAGTTATCAGTCCTTTTCCTCAACGAAATGAAATGTTCATTTCTGCGAAGGCTGAAATAGCAAAGCCTTTATAAAAATTTAAGTTGAGACCTATAGTCAGAGATTTCATTGCTCGGAAGGAGACTGTAGTCTTCCACCACCCTGGACAACGATTTAAGGTGAAAACTGAGTCGCAAAAATAATAAGACTCAATGAAGACAGCTGCAATATATTCCGCAATCTTCTCCAATGGTATGAAAAATTTTATAGTGGAAATATGTATGCTCTTCAAAGTACCCTTTATCAGTTAGTAAGTTCGACTTTCAGCGGTGTCGAAGGATAGCTGGAATGAGCGGTGTAAAAAGCTTACCATTTGAAAACATACACTGGGGTAAAATCGAAAAGTAAACCGGGAGAATGAGGTTGACTACTGCTTCTCTACTATCCGACGACAACAGCGGAACGTTCTGGAGACACGTGGAACCACCATCGATTCAGTGAATCCTAACGTGGGTGTCACGGGTCAGTTGCGGGTGCGAATCAATACTTCTCGCTCCCCTTGAGCCACCCGAAACGGCCGGCTTCAGGCTCTGTAAGACCGCCAAGTCTGATTTTATTGCACCCCCCAGCACGGCATGGCCAAGCTCTCCCCCGAGATAATTAACATCCTCTCTATCAGAGCCTACTATGACAACAAGACGGCAACCAATACTACTGAAATGGCCAATCTGCTCAAATATGAGAGCCAACATTTCCGATGTAAAGTGCAAATTGAGCTGCCTGAGTGCATTGCTGACAGATGCTGGAGTATAGGTCTGGTTCAAGCATGTGATCGCATGTACCTCGAGAATCGTTACGGCCAAAGCGGCAGTTCTTTTTGGGAGTTTCATCCCCTTAAAAGCGGACGACATAAAATGGTGAATGACAGTGATGGCCGGCAGTATCCGTTCTACAGTCTAACGAGCAGCAAATTTGAAATTCGTAGAGGCGTGGTGTCAGATAGTTTGGTGTCTCTAACTTATGAGGATCACTTCTACCCCACTGTTGCCTGGGAACTGCCGTATTACGGCGGAGCTAAGCTCACTGACGTTATTAGAAAACAGGACTTTTGGGTTTGGCTTGTTGCTATAAAACGTGCAAGTTCACGCAGCACTACGACTGACGTTTTTAACGCCAAAAATGATGAAATTTATATCCTCAAAACAATGCGCTGGCGATATAACCTCCATATGACATTCGATCCTAATCAACCAATAGGAAGACGCTTGCAGAGGATTTACGACACTCAGGAGGAACAGCCGGTTATTCTGGAAACCAACAGACCCATTCCACTGTCTGCATTGAGTCCTCCTCACTGCAACGCTGCTCAGTCTCTCATCTGGTATCCCAATAACCCAAGCGATAAACCGAAGTTATTAGTGCCGCCTAAGCAGATTATAGTCCCATGGGATACATGGACTAATGATATGGCTCCAGGACGTCATTTGACCGTGAAGAAGCCAGACCAGTGCAAGCTTGTTGGCGAGTGGGCTCATGATACCGAGATAGGTGTTGATGTCAATACAATGTCTGGCCTGGCCAATGGACGTGGCTGGACTTCAGCTGAGGCCGGGACAAGCAGACAACGCATGCCCAGCCGTCCCAGAGCCACGTAAACAAAGTCGCCGATTATAAATTCCTTTGAGCGCCAAACCCGTTAAGTGGTATGTGTCAATTCCGTCTGAATTGCCAAATTTAAATTCTTACTTCTTAAGAAGCCCAACCACACACACTCACTTGTGCGATTGTATTGGCGCTGAAAGAATAACTCGCCCAACTTTTTGGTTCTTTTTCATTCTCTCAATGTCTGTCCATCCGTCTGTCTGTCTGTCTGTCTCAATCATCAATCTCAATCCCTTTTTCGTTTGTCAAGTAATAATAATTTTGCAACATAGCCAAAGAAATAAAACGTGGTGTTTTGTCTATTCATAGTTACGAAATCCGTGTCAGTGAACTGAGATGGCTGTGTAAACTCAGTTTTATGTTTGCTGATATCCCTTCCTTGTGCTTCATCAACATCGTTATTTTATTTACTACTTACAAGGGAAAGTCTTCCTTTTGTCTCAAAAAATCTGTTCTTTGATTTGGGTGAGCTTACCGCTTACGGGAATTTCCGTAATAAAACAGTGATTTGCCTTAAAACTTAGTGGAAATACACTTTACCTAGTGTAACCACGTTATGATCCTGGTCGAGGGATTTCAATATAGGGTAGGCTTCTTACTACTCATTAGAGGACAGGGCATCCGCAAGCTTAACCTTATCTCCTTTGGAGGTATAGAAGGTAGGCTAAAAGGACCTACAACTGCTGAGGATTCTAAGGGGCGACATGTGGTGGCAGTTCATTCAAGAAACGTTTGTTCCGAACTCAAATTAAAAACTACATAATATGAGCTGTTTAGGTTTCGTTTGACAAAGCCGAAATGAGAACAAGCTTAAGTTATCCTTATGTGGTAACTCAGCTGGAAAAGAAACTCAGGAAGCTGCAGAAAACACATGACTATTCCCTCACTTTAAAGGAACGTGAAAGATTCAGCGCAAGTATTTTTAATCACCAAAATATCATGTGGGTAAGTGAATTGTCTATGTGGCTAGGGTGTAGGCTGTAATATAAACAATTTTTAGGCCTGCTGGTTGTACTTATTGCCATGAGGAAGCCATAAATAGGGCTGACATGAATTATGGTAATGAGTACAGTAAAGCATTTATTGGTCACTAAAAGATCCACCTACGGTAGGTATCTGAGAAGAAGTGGTATGAAAGAATGCATTGACAATCACAGCACGAGTATACTATTAGAGGGTTGAATTTAGATCAAAAGTGACTAACCTCATAGAGCCATCCAAATTTTACGAAAAGTAGGTACTAAGATATACATCATACTGAAAATTTAACGAAAAGTTATTGTGCTCCTAGAAATAACAGCCACTTTTTCCTAAACAGAGATGCTACAAGTAAACAAGAGATTGTGGAAACTTACTTTCAAAAGTGTTTTTATTTACATATGGGCTGAAGTAAAGCCTTCTTCAATACGCCTTGTAGAGGGGCTTAACTGTAAGATGAAAATTATATTTAGGAGCAAGTTCTAAAACTTTTTACTTCAAAATGTCAGTGGAAAAGATTCGTGGATGGTTAATTCTTGGTTCAGCAATCCTATGATGATATTAGCCAGCCTCTAAGTTAGAACATGAATCATAAATGCAAAATTTATTTAGACCTAAGTTTTGAAAGCATATAGGCGGAGAAGCAGAAAAGGAATGGAATTTAATGGAAAAGTCTGGATTGTGAGACTACCAATTCCAGTGTACAACGTTAATGCTGAATCTTTTTTAAGTTAGGGATGTGAGCGAGATGATTCGAAGTAAAAAGCACAGAAGTCTTGTATTCCAAGGAGATGGAGTTAATATTTGAATGCTTTGGCCCTTTTGATGGGTGGAAGATACCAGCTTCCCAATGGCCAACCAAATTTAAAAAAAGATCTCTAAAGAGAGCAAATTTAGCCTCTCATTTAATGTTATCACTTGCGACATTTTCTTAGCTTCGCTACTAAAAATAGATAGAAATGCTTTGATGGAAACAAGGAAAAAATAACTTACATCTATGTGAGTTGTCGACTCATGACGAGTCCATCGAACGGTGATATCCAACCCAGACATTCGGGTCATATTTCCCTAATCTTAAGTTAATCAATTTTTTCTGCAAACTGAAAGTCCGTTTACAGTAACTCAACGGTCTTGCTTACCAGAAATATTTTAAATAGCTTTTTGTAGTGATGCAAACTGTTATAAATAATTACATTTCCCTTGTTAAACAGAATTACAAACGACTTTTTATAAAGTTCCCGACATTTTTTGGAAGTCCGGAGACTCCATTTAATATCTAATTTTTTGCTCCTTTTAAAGTGCTAAAGTAGATCAATTACAGGCATGGATAATAATACTCGTCAAGGAGGGGTAGACGGAGGGGTTGCGCTATGGTGTGTTTTATTTTAAAATAAGCGATATCAGGGACGCACAATTCCATACTAAGTATCCATAACGAAATTCACGAAGTTTTAGGCTTATTTACTAAGTTTGACATCAAAAGTGCTCTTTAAAACGGGGGGTGCGGGATTCGCTATATGGGTTGCGATAGGCACGATTAGAATGTGCATTCTACGAGACCCGCATTTGAACCAGCCGATAGAGCCTTGTGGCGACACCATTCACATCGACAAATCTCGCTACCGATTCTTTAAGTACCACGTAGCACTGGTACATCGACTTCCAGATTGGTAATGGGTAACTGTATAATTCACACAACAAGCAGATCACTTCTCTGTGGCCCCCAGCACCTTTTACCGCAGCGTTGGCTATTGGAGCCCCAGAAGCTGAGGTCTCAGTTGTTGACTTCTCACAAAGTTTGTGAAATTGCTTTCTGTATCGATCAAGTCTGCCTTTTCGCCGTTAATGCATCCAGCATTACTCCTCATGAAAAAAGGCAGAGGTCAAGATATGTTTTAAGCTCCACCAGAAAAGGATCTAGCTGTACCAATCGTATCTGTCTGCCCATTTCTTTGTTACTCACTTCAAGGCAGAAAAGAGATTTCATTCGGTTACTCAGTAGGTAAAGTTGTACGACATCTGCATTTGAAAGCTGACGCCCAACCGTGGCTTCTAATCTAAAATGTACGGAACAGGAATTTTGGGGATTAAAGACCTGCCAGCTATGACATCCAAAAAGAAGAACATAACCGTGAAAATGACGAATGGATTTCTTGCTGATGCGGTATTGTAAAGTAACTATGTGCCACATTCAAGGGTGAAAATTTTTGGGATCTTGAAATTAGGTTTGGTTTTGGCCCGTCGAAGTGACTATAATCCTAAGTATTATTTGCTTAAGGCGATTTTCTCAAGCTTAGGTCGTGTAAAGTATCACCTTCTTATAGCATCTTGTGGAAAAAAGTATTATAGATATCAGTGAAAGGGCAGATTGGTCGCTACTTTATTTTCAATAGTTTCCGGACTTGTAAGCAAAATTATGACGTAGCCTTTGAAAAGCTTCCACATTTTGCGTTGACTTATTACACCCGATATTTTTAGGGATCATTCAACTATTCGAGACCCCATGGGTGAAATCAACGATACACCTTAGGGGTCTATCGGAGTTCCAGCCAAAAGATCAACTCATAAGGGACACCATCAAGTTGTAGTATAATATTAGAGTGTCCCAGGGTGAGAAACGAACTTATTTACACTTGTAACTCCTTTTAGGTGCAGTGGACCCTAAGAAAAATAGAGTTGGATGTCTAAGTCAGTGTCAAAAGGGCGCACCTTGCCCTAATCTACCGCTATTCTGAGCACTGTGGTATTTGTCATGGTGTCAGGCCCTACCTGAAATTGAACCCAGATTTCCCTTCTTTAGGGTCAGTATTCCATACATTTATAGTCCAGCTTTCAATTAAGTAAATTTTTAATCTTGATAAAACCCATAAAATATAACCCAGAGGCCTGCTTTTATTGCCAAGCGCATAAAATTTATAGTGCACACTGGGATCCATATCAGGAAGGTACAAAGGGTGAGCCGATGGGTGAACTTGAATTTCATGGTATTCCCCTGTACTGTAAGAACTGAAGAGCTGGTGGTCGACGTAACGAAATGAGAATGAGCGGACTTTGTACTGAATGGAATAACTGCTTGATATTGCAGAATAGAGGGGATAAATAGCATAGCTAGCCTATTAAAATTCTGAAACCGATGAAAAAGAGGTAATGAGATGGCATTTGGAGAAATAATAAAAGACAGGCGTTTTTAAGCCTTCAAGATTATTCTCTCCCTAATAAATAGTGAATGCAAAGTAAATTTTACCTTCCTTGAAAAACCTTATTGGATTTGAAAGTCATCAATCCTTTTCGATTAAAGTACTACATAAAGTCACATATCGTACAGATGATTGTAGTATTAGTCTTGACATTAAAAGCATGAATAGCTTTACTGGGCGAAATTCCAAAAGTTTTGAAATGTGAAGAGTTTATAAAATGATTATGGTAACTGAGACATTTTTGACCCCCAAAAGTGCTTTACGTACACAACTCCGTTCTTGTTGTGTGAGGAAAAAAAAACCTGATAGCAGTTATGAATTTTGAAGTGTGTATTTGAAATCCAGTAAACGACTTCTGAGTATTGATTCTCGTATGATTTAAGTGATTAAAAAGTGTTACAATATTCATTTAGTACATATTCAGTATTGGTTGGTCTTCAGCACAAAACTTAGCATTTTATAACAAATTCATTTACCATTTCTTCAAGTAATATGATGAGCTAATACTTATTTATAAGCTTTTAAAGTGGAAAATGAGCGCTATTTTTTAACTATTAGAAGTTGGGCTTGAACTATATCTATGAGCTGATATTGAGTTACTAGATGGGGAATCGAAGCAGACTGATACAGTGAGTGGGAGAGGATTCGCTCAGTGTGAAATCGCGATCACAGGGGAGCTTGCACTGTGGAAAGCTGATTTTTTTAAATCGGTCTCTAGTTTTCGTCGAGAATATAAAATTATAACACCAAGCTCATGGAGTGCCTTGGCGAATTTTTATTTCATTGATGTTTCCAAAAGAGATCAGTGTCCAAGCACACCATGCCTTCATTAAAAATTGTACCTTAGTCTTCATTCATGCAGTCTACCACAGGCAGGTAAATGAATTATGCGAACCCTACCCGAATAATAGATACGAAAAACTTCTGTCGGCTTGAATCGGACAAACGTGATGGACTATAAATTGGGCAACATAACCGACAATTTGATTCGCCTAGCAGCAGCTGGTTTCCTTAGGAATCTGCCACGAAGTAAATCTAAACCCCGAAAATGAAATCTGGGCTTTGCTGCCACTCGGACTGAAATTATAATGCTCTGTCGTGAAAATTGCACTCTATGACATCCTGTGATACTTAGCATAGTCGCAAAGGTAAACCTTCCTGCCACAGAAAGGGGCCTTTGAAAGTCATCTAACAAAGGTTAAGAAAGTTCGTAGCAAAGTGGAAACTCCTGCTAAAGCATAAATAAAGCTTTCTTTATGACCAAATAAAAGCATTTTGTCAAAAGCACAACAGAGACTATCAGATGGTTTGTATGCAATCAAAAGGACACTAATCCCCTGGTGAAGCAGGTTAATTTCCCAAACTGCCGTACTTTTAGGATGTCTTCCTAGGGTTAAATAAATCTTATCGCATTTGGTTTGCCTCACCTTTTAGGCCATATCTCTGGGAAGACGAAACTGGTTTTCCAACAGTTCTTTCTCGGACCACAGCAGTCACCAGGTCACAACCCTCCGATGGCGTACTATGTGTAGGTGGGCGTTGTCAGCTAGAAAGGAACTATTTGCGGTGCTTGCATTACTCGAAAAAGTGCGTTATTCGACAAGAAAGTTAAACAGGAAAAGCCTAGAATCTATTTTTCATGGGTTCCAGTATGGGTGCATTGGAGCTAATTATTCCTTTTATTTTCATGAAGACTATTAGTAACAGTGCAGTTTGAGTATTCATAGAATTCTTTTGGATCGATAAATTTTTATTAACAAACATTTTCGAAGGTAATACTGTCAAACCTACCGCCTAAGTACAGTACTAGTTATCGAGTCAATCCTGTGTCATGATAGATATTAAAGTGAACATATCTACCTGCATGGTTAACGAATAGGCCTTAATTAGAAATGGTGTATCGTGAAAGATTTAAAAAAGAACCCAAAATTGTTGACTGTTATTAATCTTCTTTTGACTCCTATCTGTGTCGATGGACAATTTTAGTATAGGGAGTTACGTACGCTGTTTGGACTGTTCGTAGATCGATCTCTCATTAGTTGGAAGGTGTTTTAATGAAAGCAGAGGTCATTTGCTTTCATATACAGAGTAGACACATAAACCATTATGCTGCTCAACAATCTTAAAAAAGCCCAAATTAGTCGAATCCATATTGATTATCCATGAAATTCCCATGAATGAAATTCTTTACTCTATCAGTATAGCAGAGATAAATCTTAAGAGTCAGTATGATTTTTACCTTAGAAGGTATCCACGAAGGTGCCATTTAATCTGATTATTAGTGTTCCTTAGGTATAAAAATCAAAATATTCATTGGTGAGTTCACACATGATGTTATCTACTGTGTTAGATGCAGTTATTAAATCAAAACCACCAAAATCAAATTAATATACTTCAGTTGAATATTTATTCTTGGATCGTCCCGATTGGGAAGAGACTAATTTATAAAATCAATTAGAAATAACCCTTCGCTTCTCGTAAATACCAACTATTATTGAAACTGGTTGAAATGTGTTCATTTTAAAATAGGCATAATTGAGCGTATATGCTTAAATCAGTTTTCAAAGTAGAGTTCATGAGTGTTGGTGTTCATGCAAAATAATGTTGTGCTTTCTCAGTGAAATGACAATTTTTCTTTTGGTGTAAAAAGTGATTTTACCACTCAGGAAGTTATTTTAAAATCTGATGGGGGATGTAATGCGGTAATTTACTCTGTTTATTCAAGAAGTGGATCTACAAAGTGCAAAAGATGACGTCTAGGTTTTCTCAACTTGTAAAGTGCTCGAAGTGCATGAACTAGGGTAACAAATCGACTTCAGTTTTAAAAAGATTCTCAAGCTCTGTAAAGAACTTTTGTAGTATTTTATGCAACTTATTCTAACGCAACATGTAATCGTTTTAGCCAAAAGGGTAGTTGTGATCTGCATTGTAATTGTAGTTCTATCAAATCCATTAGAGCCAGTACTCTGTTATCAACGCTGAAGTAATGAAGCTACATTCTAAGCTCTTCTTATTTTCGATAAACCAAATCGAACAGACTAGTTTTTATTAATAACTACTTCAGTCTATGAAATTACATACCCATCACTTGGATATTTCGGGCGTAGCGCTTAGTTGATGGGCCTCCGGTATAGACTACTTAGAAGCTTTTAAATGTCTACGGTAAATTTTAGCTCGGGCACTTTACTGCTATATTCTCTACTGCATCCACATGAAACTACCATCAATGTTATTTTATCTGTTAACCAAGAATCGGAGTCTTCTGATTTAAGTAATAGACTCAGAATAGCTACGTTAACAAAGAGCGGTCTCAGAAATTAGATTAGTCAAACGGTTTTGGGTTTCAACCTTAATAAAAAATATGAATTCAGTTGCTGTTTGAATCTCTGTCGGTTGTCGCAAAAGAGACAGTAACAATGAGTTCTCTAACCAGCTCATTATTTTATGATGACATTAAATGCAAAAAAAGAAACCACCCTAAATTTCCGATCCTGAAAAAAGGCTCTGATTCTGTGTATATAAAAGCCATATGTATTTTTCTTCTCAAACCTTACTTACTCACCTACTTAGATCGCATACCATTGCCTTATTCTGTGACTCCTTGGATGGTCTTTGTTCGAATTTCAAATAAAGTCAGAAGGGAAATAAAGAACCAATCAAGTTCATTATTTCATAAATGGCGGAGTTTTCCCTATTGACAAATTCACATAGAATCTAATATGCAACAGCCGAGTTACCATAATCGATTTATATACGACTATACAACTAAAGACCATAATGGCAAATGACATTAATCTCTGAACCCGATAATTGCACTGAATTACATTACTATCATTTATTTAAGTTGATTGTTATTTATTAATAAACCTTTTCTGAATGCATGTACAGTTGATCACGTGATGGTGAGCATTCCCTCAGGAAATATAATAGTGCCGATAGTGGTCCTGAAGCAACATCCAAATAATCAGTTGTTCACAAATTTTCGCATATAAGTTGCCATACGAAAATTCTTTAAACATTGGAGCTGCCTTTTCATTCTGATTAGAGAATTAAATTACCCGACAGGCACGTAACGTTCCTCTCTGAGTCCCCTCTCTCTCATTTGAGAATGTAAATGATGAGCATGAAGTTACTTTTTGGTACTGGCATCTGAGCTATTAATAGGCTACAGAGGATAGTTCGTCCCCCTGACTTTGAAAAGTACTCCAAAGTATGAATCCTAAACATGCCTTAAATCTAGTAGTAGAATAAATTGCAAAAGGTTTATACTGCAAGACTTACAATTAATCACGAATATACGCAAGCATAATCGAAGTAGAATTACAAATCAATTGAACAATTTATTCCGAAAACAACCCAGGTCTTCTAAGTGGTATCAGGTTGAACCATATTGACTTGAGCAATTAAATTTAAAAAATGGCTCAAAAATAATCTTTAATTCACCCAAAAGATATACAATTTTTTTTCTCTTGTGGGAAAACCAATCCTACCGTTCCTCTCTCAGCTATCTTACGACTGACTGCCACTTTGGTCATTTTAAAAAGTGATATCTTTTATCTAAACCATGACAGAATCACCAACTGAATGTATTGCTGAAATAAGAATACAAACAAAAAACTACATTTAAGCGAATCTCAATAGCGAAGTCATCGTCTTCGTCTCTCGACCAAATTTGAAATTCTCTCACGCAACCTCTGCTTCAGGATAGCTTGTCTCTCCTCCAGCATTTTCGCATCCATGGGGGGTTGTTTACTCCCGTTTTCCGCAGCTGCTGCACCACTTTTGGGATTAGGTGCGGTAGGACAAGCATGACCACTGTGTGGCGGCCGGTGCTGTGGACAGAAGGCCAATCGGCAATACCCACATGTTCCACCAGAGGCTATGATCATGTGAGGGCAGTTGGCATGAGAACAAACACGTTGGGTAACTTGTAGCATTCCATTAACATCGTTTGGGTGAATCTCTTTCAGCTGAGCTTCAATTGCCGCCTGTCGCTTCTGGGCTGCTGTTAAATTCGCATCAGCCTAAAACGGTATGTACTTATAAGTAATAAGTAAGCGCATTCAAACAGAAGTGAAATTGTGGTATTGCTGTATTTTCTTAAAATCGGCAGCCATGTGCTAATTTCATTAAATAAGGATACACCGAGAAGTTAGTTTGATTTTCTCAATAATTCTTCCAGAGTCGTATTAAGATGGCATAAACTCATGCGATGCAAACCGATTATACCAAAGCAGTGGGTGGCACCTTTTCATTAGGTCATTTGTTTGTCCATGTCAGGGACAACTAGGTAATGTTCCTTTAAAGTAAGGGATCAGTACATCGACACCGCAATTTTCAACAACGCAAGAAGAGGCCAATCAGCAATTGCACAAATGAGGTCAGCAGCTACTAAATGGTGAGGTGAGTCATCGATTTCATACGTTAGAGTAACCAATCGAAATAGAGCAAACAGAATGCGTTTCGCACAGACACATGCGTGTGCAGGAGAAGTGAGTGAGATCAGCAGGTTTACTCGAGCGAGGGCAACATTTTGTGTGCATGAGCTGTGAGAAGCAGAAACCAGTAGACCTGTTACTCCGTTCTGTTAAAGGAGCACAAAGCTCTGCTGAGTGCACTTTAGAGATCGCTATGACCACCAGGAAATCGATATGGAGGCTGACGGGTGTAGAGATGTTCTGGGGCGTGTGGTGTGCAAAAGAAGCTTTTTGATGTGTTTGGACTCCATCTGAACGAGGAATCGGATTTACTTGTCCCCACCGAGTTTATATGTTTAGCTTAATGTATAAGTAATCACTTAAATCTATCACCTAGCAATGCATATTCCAAAGCTTGACAGAAGAACGATACAAGCTGATCTAGTTGATGTAAAGTGTCAGTGAAACCTTGTTTACGACCGAAAGTTAAAAAACTGTGATCAAAGGGATTAGCTGACGGCTGTAATTAAGGTTGAAAGCGGGATGAAACAATGTAATTAAAGTTATTGAGAACTTACAGATCTTGTTCTGGAACGACGTTTTGAAATGCTTCTGCTGTGTCTCCGTTCGCGACCTAGTGCCTGGTTATGTTCCACAACCTGGACGTTGAATATCGGAGGCAGGTTTTGCTTTCGACGCCTGGCATTCTCCGCAGCCAAACGGTAGCTCTCCAACTGAGCCTTGGCCTTAGTTTCACGATCTTGCTGACGAACGGCAGCTCTGCATAGTCCTACGTGCCCAACTTGTTCTGCTGGTGGAATGTCCTAGAAAACGCAAAAGGACTCTTTTATAATGCTGACTTACACTTTAGCTTAAGAAAGTATCTTTCAAAAATATGCCTTCAAGCTCTATAAGTGTTGAAGAAAGCTTTAAAGAGTGTAGTGCTTTCTCGATAGGTGGTGAATAAGTCAGGTAAAGGCCTAAAAATCGCACTGTCAGACGATTATTAACCTCAGTACTTCAGAACCGACTAACTTAACTCCTTCCGGGTTTCACAGACTGGACGTAAGAGCATAAAACATTAGTGGAAACACGCCCACCCTTGTACACCAGGGACAGAGAAGCCAGCCTTGAGGGCAAGTTTGCATAGCAAAATCTCGTTTCTTCTTTTCTTTGGCTCGAATGGCTGCCGCTTCTCTCGCCTTTTGCTTGCGCTCAGCTGCGCGTCGAGCTTTCCTGCGTGCAGCCGCATTCATGTGAGCATTCTCTAGGACTGAATTGTCCCAGCCATTAGATGATCGGCTTGGTCTATTAATCTATAAAAGGGCACAATAACAAGACATCCAGTCACAAAATGAAGAATATATAGCTCTTGTTTTTCCAGTCTGTTTATTACCTGTATTTCTTGGGTACAAGTTTGTATCGAAGCATAGCAATGGGTGGGCACCTGCTCCGTCTCAGCTAAAAACTTTGAGCGGTAACTCGCGCAACCAACCTTCAGTCTCTATAATTGTCTGCGCACTTTCAGTCATCTTTTGTCGTTCTTCTTCAGCCAATTTGTAGGCCTCTCTTTCAGCAGCTTGCCTTTGAATCAAAGAAGCCTTCTTCCTAAGTATGATGCATTTTGAGTTTGCTTTGCCTATGTTGAGGAGTGTCAAATCATGCTCTGCTGCAATCTAGAAAAAAATGTCACACGAGATTTAAATTTACAGTACCCGTTTCAAAACTCTTCGCTTTTGGGGACCAAGTTTGATGTAAGGAATTCGAAGTTCTATTCTGGAGTAGTCGTTAATCATAGGTATGACAAGCATCTCCAATTCAATGTCATAGGGACTACTTTGACAGGATGTCCCAATTGCGCATGAAGTAAAAGTCGCCGCGTTTGAAGTCAAAAGTGAGTCATCGTCTTTAATATTGTCCACACCTAAGCCTTTGCTAAGTGTTCGAGGATGAACCAGAGCAGGCATTTCCAGTGATTCTGATTTTTTCAATGCCAAGTGATCCCTGGATTGTTTCAGAGAGTCACATAACCCAGAACTCTCTTTGATAAATGATGAGAGATCAACTTGGGAGTTTCTTCTATCTCGAAATACAAAATTATAGAAATTTGGGGCTGCAGAAGAACAGCGGTTGGTTATTTTGTCCAGCTTGCTATCTTCATAAAAATCTTCGTTCAAGAGGTCCGGCATTGAAGTTATCTGCATAAAATCAGGCCATGACTCAGCACCGTCTGAACTTTCCACACTGTCGTCTATATCGTAAATATAACTATTGCTTCTTTTTATATTCATTAATCCAGGATTCTGAGAAGATGACCGAGATCGACTTCCATTAGAGTTGGAATACGAGACATTAAATGCATATGAAATTTCGTCATCGGATTTCTCCATTTTCTCTACAGTGTCAAGGCTGCTGTTAGTTAGCGAAATCAGAAATTTAAATTATGCGGAGAGTCAAGGACAGGGCTTGCTTGATTAATACAAAAACTGACACTTACAATATTGATATAAAACATTTTAGTGCAATTTATAGTAATTCATAATTTTGTAATATTTATGGCGGCTGTAGAGCATCACAAAATAGAACTTGAGAGCTTTTAAAGTCTCAAATGACATGCTGATTAGTTATCCTTGACGAGTTTTCGTAAATTTAACCATTCAAAATCATTTTTGAGTTAATTGCATTAAAAGAGCCTTTGCAGCACTTTTTAAGTTTATAAATTACATCTATGCCATCTATACCATTGGTTACCTATTTTGGGCACAAATCATTTTAGTTAGAAAGCCTGATTAGTTTGAATTCAGAAAAACCCTACATCTTTTGGACGAACGTTTTCCTTGTGAAAAAATGATATGTGCATTTGTTAGGCTTCTATGAGGTTGCCTTTACCACCTTCTCGAAATAGTGTTTATTTTCATTTTATAAGTTAAAAAGTATAGTCGACGATAGGTGTTTGCTTGAGTATAGCCAATTTTTTATCATCCACTTAATAGTATGAATCTACGTTAAATTGTAAACCACTTTTTATTCTCAAACATTTTGACTTCAGTAGATTCCACATGGCTAAACCGCAAATCTCTTTTAAGGACAAAAACATATTGAAAGAAGCTGACGTTCTCTTAAATCTCGGAAAAATAGATAAGTTAAGATAAAATCTCGGGCTTTATGTGACTGTTCGCCGTTAACATTAAATCGTTTCCGGGCAGTGTATACTGTTAATCTACCGACTATGGATTTAAAACGTGAACTGATCTGTTATACAATCCTAACTGAC
This sequence comes from Anomotaenia brevis, assembly GCA_030710315.1. Classification (NCBI taxonomy): domain Eukaryota; kingdom Metazoa; phylum Platyhelminthes; class Cestoda; order Cyclophyllidea; family Dilepididae; genus Anomotaenia; species Anomotaenia brevis. The sequence continues at coordinate 1,666,229 of JAUOZQ010000009.1, forward strand.
TTAGCGTATACAGTGCCCGACTTTGCACACCACTCTTCAATCTTAAGCTTCTTGAATAATAATTCTTTTCAGTTTGCTTTAAGCAATTAACGTTTAATGCGATCGGAATGAAAATTGCCGATGTATAGCTCACCCTTCCTATTACCAACTCTGCGTTTCGATGAAAACACAGTTAAACTCTTCTAGCATACTGATTAGAATTCTCCTCTCAGTTTTCGTTTTGCCTTATCATTAATGCACTACGGAAGTTCAAAAAATGCTAGCGTTATTCATTTATAAGCAATCAGCATTGCCTGTTCCGGCTAAATATCCACTACGTGCTAAGAAAAAAATTGTGGAACTTAACGTGGTGACTGACAAAAAAGGCTTCTAACTACCAAAAAAATGGTTCGAAATTGTATTCTCAACCATACCTTCCTCTAATATGTAGTTTGTCAATTACGGTTTACGAACAAGGCAGCCGGACATAGAACGTGTTTTTGCGAAATTGCGTCCTATTAACTTCTAAACCTGCGAAAAAGGGAATTTCTATCCCCTCCAGGTTTCTTAATTAGACGTTTAATAACTAATGGATCTCGCCTTCTCTGGGGAATGCACTGAAGACGGACAGCATATTTGTGACTGAGAATGTAGGTAGTTAGCATAAAGCAAAAATTCAATTAATTTATACATAATACTTCACATTGAAAGCTCTTGAATATTCCAGATTTCATACATGATCCTCAGAAGGGAGCGTCAAATAGGTATCTTTGGGATAAACTTAAAATAACCATAATGGCCCTTTTTGTTTGGTGTATTAGATAGGATAATGCACAATGACACTCCTTTAAATCTCAAACGCTTATGTACTCGCATATGTGATATTAAAAAAGATGAAGATGGATGAAAAAGAATAACTTGCAGAATGAGTCTTATTCACCGCTCAATGCTTCCCCTGAACACAACAAAAACATTCTGATGACATGAAATGGAGAATCTCAATGGCTCGTGCTCTCACAGCAGCAAGTTTTCCTCGAAAATATTCCAAAAAAAGGTGATGGGCGTTGGAAGCCAAAGTTAGTCATTTACCGCGGGATACCTGACCACTTCGTATCGGTGGGAGACAATAGTAGGTCATATCTGCGGCAGAGACAAAGCAGAATCTTTTCTTCTGTAGAATGTTACGACTACACAGGTTTCAATTTCCTATCGCCAACACAAATAAACACATTTTCGCACTATTAACAAATCACACTTAAATCTCCTGACTTGTGATTAGAACACGTGATGTGGGGGGATTTCAGTCTGTGTAACAAAGGGAAACTACGAAAGGCATCAAACTTAAATTTGCTATTGATAGACAAGAAAAAAACCGTTGTAAATTACTACCCGAACTGTGTCAGTGAAACACAGCCTTTTATAATTAATAGGCGATTTTCTAGAGCGGTTTGCTATTTTCCGATAAGCTGACGCCGTTCCAAAACAATTGATGAGTTAAAATCCATCGCAGTACCAGCTTTATCTTGCCGTTTTCGAAAAGTAACAAGTGTATGAAGTAACTTCAAACGAATAAAAGATATATGAAAGAAAGATACTTTTGAGTTATATACAATAATGGGCTATCTATAGGGTATAATAACCAAATAATAGCTACATAGCTCGTTTAAAATAACCTTTACGATTCAAATACATAAGAATACATCTAGAAATGAACTGTTTGGGAATGTTTTATAAGTATATAAGTCTACAATTCGGACTAACAATGAAATTTTGTTTTCAGATCTTGAAAAAAGTTGACTGATCTAGTTAACTTGACTTTTTTATTTGTATAATCTATCCTTTGTTAATGTATCAAAGTTTTAATACTAGCTGACCCTAATAGAGGTTTAGTTCTTCTCTCAGTTATATTATTTTGATACAAGTTTATGAAATCAAATTTCAAGATTTGCATTTCAGCAGGTACAGGATGTGTTATCAGAGCTCCATAAAATTAGATCCTGTATCCCATTTTCCAGTTTTCGTTTTCTTAATAAACTCTCTCAAGGCTCACGTGATATGCATCATAAGTGCACTCCTCATTTTAATTAAACTCATTTACCGATTAAAAAAAATTTATCCATCATCAGTTCATAGTTACTTTCGATAAAAGTGGTTCATTAAAAATGCTGAGTTTGTGAAATGACTATTAGTATTTGAATTTGTGAAGTCGTCTGCTTTAGTTAACGCTGAGCCTTTCAGGTATTTGGTAATGATCTTAAGGAGTAAAGCGGCACATGCGATGGTACAAAGGTTGCCTGATGATTGTATTCACGTTTCATGAGATGTCATTATGGCCAAAATCCTTTATTTGCGTAAGGTCTTGTTTTTGCGGAATATTCCCAAACAAATAAAACAGTGATTGACGACTAACTAATTTGATGATGTATGTACTTCAGATGAAACGGAGAACGTAAAAAAGTCGAAATGAATTGGCAAAGAATGGTACTAAATGAATCCTGTACCCTCCGTTACATTTTCTAGTATAAAATAAGAGCTAATATTAACACGTATCTCTTCAATTTAATTGTTTATTTATGATACGTGCACTCTTGTATGATGGCGCATGTGAGAATACGTCCTAATGATACACGTACTTTGGTTTTGTGTTGATGTACGAGTGTAACTATACCCTAATGACTAATAACGGATTTAATGAACACCAAGAGGCTAATGTTAATCACCAACCAGTTTATTTGTAGTGAGGCTTATTGCTGCGAAAAATTCCACCTTAACGTAATTCGAATCACCAGAGCTGATAGATAATTTCGTATATTCATTCCAAGTCCATTAATTGATCGTTTAAAGAGCATCATAGCATATTTAATAAGAAGAATAACCAAGACTGATTTCAAAATTCCCAAAAAATTCATTTTTTGTTTAAAATGGTAGTGAATGTAGGAATTAATTCTTTATGCGCTTTTATTTCAACCGATATGCATTGGCTATCTTGGCGTTTAAATTACCGTTGCATCGATTTGATAAATAAGAAATTTTTAGATGTTTTAAATTAAATGGCTTGAGTTTAAGCTCTTGTAAACTGTTCGAAGAATTTGAGGTTAGTGTTGGGCATTTTTCAAATGCATTCATGCTGAATTCATGTAGATTTTATGGAATTCTTTGTTTGTATCTCAATGTTTCCTTAATGTAATACATGAATTTAATGAAAAACTGTACTGTGGTAGACTAGAATTTGTAAAATGAACGATATTATAAAACACAAATCGGAATAGGCAGTCAATTTAAAAAAACGAGGCTACTAAAGAAGTACAGACAATTCTCCCTGGTTTCAATAAACTGAAATTCTTCTTAAGTTTTTGTATCCTGCTTCAGTTTATATTTTTAATAAACTTTAAGAGTACTTGTTAACAGCACTGCATAATTATTTTTCGAACTATTTTGGAACTTGAAAGGTAAATCCAATTTATAATAAAATACTATCCAACTTGGAATTCTTTTAATACAAATCAAAGTCATCCCCATTTTAAGACTAAGTACTTTATCATACGCTCTTTTTACTACAAAAATTGATTGGGGTTGTAAGAAAAGATAGAATTGGATGATCATTTCATTATAAAATAAGTTGGGGAAAATTTAGTTTTGGTTAACGCCGCCATAGTGAAATGTCTAAATCACGGATAAATCTTAATTAAATATTAGTGACTGTCTGCTTATGAAGATTTTAAGCAAGTAACGCTTGCTTCCTCACCCAAGATTTCTTAACATTGTAAAAAGGGCCTTCGCAATGATAAACGAAGAAAGTTGTGACTCAGCTGAAAATTCTATGCTTCGTATTAGGCAAAATATTAAAAAAATGTGTGCTTTAGGTTAAGTGTCCTCCAACTGTGATGGAAGCTTTTTCCTAATGTTTTGCCTTCATGAAACTGCTGACTACCGTATTTCACATAACTCTGGATACTGTGGGTAGCTACCAATAATAGGCAATATGCATGTCAGCAGGATTTGACAGCTGCCCACACACCTAAGTCATAAATCCCAGTAAGTAAATTTCTTGGACTGCATACGAATTTCAACTTGAAGAACTATTGCATATTAGGCACTGTGGAGGAGGAAGACAAATGGCCGTGTCAACGCTATAAAAGTGCAGTTTATTGAAAGACTGCACAAACTGTCTTTGAGACCCTCGCCCCTGGTAGTGTTGAAGCAGCTCGTTGTGGGCTGTAATGGAAGCTAATGGCATTTATTTCAAGCAAAGTCTTTGATTAATTTAACTCCATGTGGATTGTCATTAATCGACGGATTTTTCTTTTTTAGACGAGAATGTCAAATTTGTCACGAAGTTTCTGCTTTTGACTGGTCAAAATATTTACCAAGTTTGATGTTTCTCATCCACGAAGGAGGAATGATTTTTCTTTAATTCGCAAATAAAAGTAAAAGACTTTAAAAATCGGATATCTAGTTGCACATTTAAATCACATTCTAAGAATAAAAGTGATTGTTTGATCCCGGTTTGTAAAAAAAATCATACCTTACTTAATATATGAGGCTAGATTGGCTACTGTTAGGAATCTAAATAGTGAAATAAGCCTAAAAAACAGTAAAAGAGACGCGAAGCCAAATTAAGATAGATATATTTTCATATTGTTTAACAATTTCTTGGCAATATTGAAATTATTACTATGAATTACCTCAATGGAGCCAATAATATGGCAGTTCAGAAAGACGCTTTATCCATGCCATTTCTGCAAAAAGAACAACAAGGATTCGCAGTGAAATAAGTCTCAAGTCTTGGTGTTTTCGAGCTTGATCAATTCCGACATATTTTAATGCTCTTGGTGGACAGTAATTAATGTATTTTAATCGATATAATGAGGTCTATATTGATATTTTTCTTGCTAAACGCCAAAAGACCTCAAGTATGTTGTTTGCATACATTTGAAGGAAATTATAAAGATACCTAATGAAAATATAAATTAAAGGCAATATTTAAGTAGCACAATGATTCAGTTCTACCCTTCATTTGTCTTTTGATACAATAGTTTCACAAAAGCACACACTTTTAATACCATTAGATCTGCATGAAAATTACTATTATAGAGCATCAATCCCTCTTTGCCTTCAAAAGAATAAGAACTGAAGTCGTATAATTTTTCATCCATTAAGTTATGCATCAAAATTGAATCTTTTTTCAAGAAGTCTTTCAAAATATAAACGAATACGTTGCATTATTGGGTAGATGAATTTACCATATAAAGATAAGAAACTCAGTTGGAAGATTGTACAATAAAATTGAAATGGTGAAAATATAATTGGATAAAATAATTTATTTCAATTTCCAGGAAATATATTGACATCCATATGGGACTGTGATATAACAGACTAAATATGATTACGAAGCATATGGTGTGTTGCCAAGTAAGTCATGTTTACTCGCACAAAATAAATCGTTAAATCAAAACCAGTTTTCTAATACATATTGGAGAGCGCAGTATTACATATTTCTATTGATTTGAAAAGCAATTTTTGATTTATCGGATTAATTATTTTACAAATCGAGCCTTTCCACTGCTTAAAAGTTGCCTGTTAAGAAACGTTCCACTTTGTTCAAATGTCATCCATTGCCTTTTATAGAAAAATTAATAAAGGTTAAGTCAAGCGTAAAGTGAAATGTACAGATGATGGTGGCAATGCAATCTCCGTGTTTCATTTCATTTCATTTATTTTCCTTTTTAAGATATATATTACGCTCGAATTTAATCCTTGAAAATGATAATTTTCTACAAATGTTCCACAAATGTTTATGTATACTTAGTGTTCATTTACTTTAGTCGTATTTTTATTTTTCCAATAATGACTCATTCTAAATATAGAGCCTCTTTGAAATTAGCATACACTATTTCGAAAAATGTTAAATTCAAACACCTGGTTATTGTGACGTGATGGGCGAAGTAATTTATCCACTTCATAAATGAGGCATTCCTTTTACAAATGGAATATAAATAGCGGTGTGAAGAGTGTTCTGAATGATATATCTTCGTAATTATTCACTAAGAAGTAAATATTTTGATGTCTGTGCAATCCCGACGTGTGCAGCAGCAGCAGCAGCTTGTTGCGGCTTCTTGAAATGGCTTTAATAATGCCACTTTTTAACTTTAACGAATGCTGGAGCAAATGGCTTGTTCTAAATACGGTCACTAAGTCTGATTTTACAGGTGATACTTTTAATTCACAAAATGTTATTTCTTTCATTTAAACAAAAGAAAGATGTGTCGGTTATATTTAATTATTTAACAATCACGAATTACAAATCAAAATAGTTTTTTTAAACTGAAATAAATATTCTAGCTGTTAATTACTCTTCGTTTTCTTTCAAAAATAAGGTTGATGCAATTATTTGCCTCTCTAATGAAAGGAAAAACATGTATCACAACGCTCCGGCCAAAAGGTGGGCTTTTAGAAGCGCCAGAGATATCCCTGAATTCTTACTGTAAATGAACAATTTTTCGGAATTTTTTATTGGAAGTATATACAACTGACAGGTATTTTAAAGCAATATTAGAGACTGTATAGAATGACGTAACTTTTGATCGTTTTCAGAAAGTTGACAACACATCCTTAGCTATGCATTAATTTACTGTTGGAATTCGTCTTTCTCTCTATCAAAAGGCCTTCAGTTCATAAATCGAATACATTTTCAATTCCTTAACGCGATGACCTTAGTTGTAGTGATTTGATTGTTCCTTGATTACAAACCATACTATTGCAACGTCACATTGTGCTTCATTCCCGAGGATGGAAATAAAGATAACAAACCAATTTTTCCGGCAATATGAACTTGAGGAAATTTACTACTTCAAAGATAACGCAGTTCAACTAATGTACTCTTTAATAAAATTTGGCATTCCATGTGTTACCTTGAAATTACTTGACATGAAACTTTAAATGGGCGATAGAAAGATAAAGTATCGATGAAAAAGAGTTTTTAATTGGCTTCCACGTGATTGCCCCAGTAAATGCACTGTAATCTTCCTTAATGTTGACTTAAATCATAAACTTCAAACTTTCAAAAGTTCTAGATGAGAAGGGATGATTGATGACGACGTATTGATTGATGATGACGTATTTATAAATATAACTATCGATTTTGCAACTCATTTGGTTCTTTTAGATAAATGTAGCTTTCTAAATTTGGATTAGCCTTTTCTGGTAATATTTAGCTGTCATATTATAGAGGAGCAATTTCACATGCTCTATTTTTTTAGTTTTCTATTCAAAACATGGTCTTTTTACATGGATTAGTCGTATACAGAATTAGTATTTACTATTTTCGGTGTTTTGTTATCTCATCCCGAAATCATGCTGCTAGCGTTCCATGCTAGATACACCAATTGCTGTGACATTCGTTCAAATAAAAACAACTCTTCTTGAGCAAAAATTTGCTAATGGTCTGTCGTTTCACACTTCTTTGTACAAAGTTTATGAGTAGAGCAAGTGATAAGTTTGATTTTTGATTATGGTTTAAATCAAGTGATCAAGTGGCGGAAAGCCTTAAATTTCATGAAAATATTCGAAAGTGTTAGAATTGGTCATCGCATAAATGCGTTAATAAACATTTTAGACCAGAGAAGTTTAAAAATCCGCTGGACTTGACCTATTTAATCATAGTTGCCAAAATTGAAGGCCTTAGGAACTAACCATTTGCTCTACAATCCAAATTTCACTAAAAGCTCTCCTATTGCGTTCATATATGCATGTACTGTCATGTTATGTCTGATATTTCGAATTACTTCAGGACTTAAAAAGAGGATTACACTGAAAATTCTTATAAAAATTTTCCATCAACCGTTTCTTTACTTCCTTTTTAGTATTGTACAGATCTAAGTACATTCGATCTAGGATAAGTAGACATAACTAATGTTCTTCTAGAATATCAGTATCATCAAATAGAAATATGGAAAATCGCGTAATGCTTAGTCATTGTTACTGCGACTGCCCAAAGTCAAAAAAATTTGCAAAGTCAAAGTCTTAGAAGATTTCAGTGATCTTTCATGTTGCATTCTGATGATGTCTTGTGAAAATGCTCCAACTTATTGTATCTACTTTAGCTGGGAATAAATTAAAAAGTCATCGGTTATTAGATCAGTAAGCCGGATTAAATCAAGTGGTGCAATATGAAATGCACATTAGGGTTACCTTGAACGCAAACCAAAGCGATCATTTAATGAATGAATACTACCTGAGACACATTATGAGCAGGCCCTTTCTGACTGGTAACATCATATGCACTGGAGATAAAATCTATTAATGTAATAGTGCGCTGAATTCCCTGGTTGGACTGAAATAATAACAATCCGTTTTGTAAATAAATTTCTTCAATATTAGGTCCTGACTGTAGAATCACTTTACGTAAAATCACTGCTTTGAGTTCACAGCTACTGTAAACACTAGCATCCTTCAAGGAAAGGTTTGATCGTACGCAATGAAATCCGAATCAACACTCTGGCAGTCCGAAATCTAACAAACAAACAATGCGCACTATTTTATTAGTTGTGTTAATCAGATTTCTAAATTAATATACTTTTGCGCAAGTTGATTTTGGAGCTTGAAAGATGGCCCATCAATTAGGATAAGTACTCCAGAATTTATTTTATTTAAACAGCTAAAATGGTGCAATTTTCACAAAAAAAATTAGAAAATTAAAAATGTTCATCGGAAATATATTCCTAAAGTGTAACAACCATTTTCTCTGTTGATAACACCTTCAAAATTAAATGCATCAAATTGTACCTTGTAATACAATCTGCTGTGTATGTTTACGGAATTGTAATTAAAAAGTGGGAGCATTTTGACTGAACCACATCACAGTTGAAGGATTTTTTCTAAACCATTAGCCTGTATGTAAGCCGAAGTGTTAATCTCCGGAGAAATAAAGGCATAAATCCCGTATAATCCCAACAGACGAAACCGCTCACTTTTTGAAAAAACTGCTACCTATTGATAAACAATGTTAAAACATAATTACAGATAAAGGCTTCATAAGAGAGGCTAATATCTAACCCTCATAATGCATAAAATCACACCTTAATTAGTTGGAGTTTGCTTCCGTTTTTACAGTTTTAGGTTAAATTATTTGTCTTTAATGAATTGCATTTTATTAGAGCGTTTCCAGAATGAGTTATGAATTCAGATTAGATATGCCTGAATACAGATTTTAAACAGTTCCGGATAGTCCTTCTCAGGCGTAAAATTTCCAAAGAAGAAGTTTCGCTTTACATAGATCATATCATTCAGAAAATAACATAAAAACACCTAATTTATTGCTAAATATGCACTTAATTATTTTACGAAATGCCGCAAACTTTGGTAATGTATTTAAGTTCCGGAAAATTTATTTGCAACTCTAAACCAAACCTAGTTGGGCTTATATTTTCAAATAAGCCTAGCACCATTGTATAACATCGCTTACCTATTTTTTTCTTCCTTAATTAGTAAACTTGACACCTGAAAGAATAAATAACAAAAAGAACAGCTAGGTAGTTATTTCGATGTGTTTAATTAATGCATTATCTTACGCAATTGATTCATAAAATGTTTGGTAATAAACTGGGAAAAATCACTTCTATATTAATATTCAGCGGTCGTTCCGTAAATCCTAACATTAGTCCATATTTCAGTGCTTTTACACAGCCACTAAACATGTTTATTTTTCATTACTCATATGAATAATCCTCTATACGAACCGACTTGTATCTTGCTCTCATTCGTCAGTCAAACTCTGTGGAATTCACTGGTGATTTGGAGCATCCCAGAATGAGTGAGTAAATGCTCCCTACCTACATTCAGTTTGTGTTGTTCAATTTGTGAACTCTATACATTAAATAGAATAAATCTGAGCCCTGTTTACTTACCTTTTGCCACTAAGTAAATCAGGGGATACTGTTGCGCGACCAAAGTGACGTACAGTCTGATTTACTGAAATTTTTTTTTTTGTGACGTTATTATTCACTGAATATTAAACGACTGAGCTCCCTTCCACAACCAAGGGAATAATCAGTAACGGCATTCTAGATTTGAACAGGTTAATAAGGGCTTACCAAATATAATTGCTTTTGGCAACTACTTGACTACCTGGTGTTCAATAGAAAACTTAACTCAGAGCTTGTGAGGGAGAAAATTGAATTCACACAAATTATAAGTTTGTCAGGAATAATCTGAGCAGTTTGAACCGAGCTGCCACAAATTAACTGAAGATTGGCAACGCTTACGTAAGATTCTTGTGTAATGTAAAAAATTTTACTGAAAGATACTTTGTGGAGAGCCGTTCACATAGTCAAATTTGCCATTGCCTACACTTGGCCTCTAAATACCAAGACAAGACACTTAGTGACGAATGCATCCGCATTGTGTATCCCCTTGATCAAGTGGGATGACTCTTTTTTATTTCTTCAGTGAAAGAACTAAACAGAGTCTTATTTAGGATCGAATAAGTTGAAAACGCCAGGTTGGATTTCGCCTAAATTCTTCTTTTATTTCTAAATTTTAACGCACAAAGGCACCACGATTTTCTGAAATCCTCGCTTCTGATTTTAGTAAATAACTTTATTATAGTTTAGTTTGTCTTGTTGGCCTTTGCAGTTAATTCAGAATCCACTATTAGATAAACATCGCAAAACATGTAGAGACAAAGCCGATATAATTGAGTACTCCAGTTATTTTACAAGGAATTCGCCGTGTGCTTGCTCCTTTGCATTCGAAGCATAAAATAGAAAAAATCACACTTTAAATCCTGCTAATTGTCTGTATTAGCAAGTTTTGATTTCAACGATGACAGTCACAGTTGCTTGCCGCCAAGGCTCCGGGGTATGTGTGGGTGCTCAGGTTGGACCAGGAGTTGGACGAAGACGGTGAACCCGTCGACCTGAAGTCGCACGTTGTGCAGCAGGACCGCTGACTGCAGTCTAAATCAGCTCCTTGATCGTTATTAAGAGCCGAAACGAATGTCTGGTGGTTGGAATGGGAAGAGCCAGGGAACTTTGTCCCATTGGATGGTTCTTCATTTGAGTAGTATTCAACTTCTCTCCTCTTAGAATGAGTTGAGGTATGATTTTGATCGCTATCAAGGTCAAATAATCGAACATTTTTGTTTGCTTCCAAGCGTCTGATTGGAATACCACTTCTGGCAAGATAGAATTTTTCAAGGTCCGATTTTCGCAGCACATGACGAAACTTGTGGACTACAAAACCCTCATTATCACTTGGTTTCTTTGACCGAAAAAGTGAGCTCTTTATGCTACTCGAAGTGGATGATTTTGAGCCACCAAGTTCTCGAAACATTTGTTTCTGCAAATTTTCCCGACTGCGATGAAGACCACCTACTGCTGACTTTTGGAATAATCCACCTTTTGGATGAGTTTTTCTCTGAGCCCTTTCAGTTTTCTGCTTCCTTTTCAGTGCGCGATGCTGAAAGTTGGTTTCGAAGGGCTGGTGTAGGTCAGGGTTTATCCGAAAGAGTGTTATACGCGCAATTCGGCGCAATCGTTTCAATTTTTTTGAAACCAATGCCCGAAAGTGTCTGCTATGTGCACAAAGAATTAGAAAGTTGGCTAACGTCTTTCCTAGTGTACAAGAATTCTTCACAATGCTCAAAACCGACTGCTGTTCCCCACTTCTATGGACCTGACTCAGATACTCACCGAATTCCGTCGAGTTGCTGGTCTGCATCGAAGTGTTATTGTGGACCCTTGCTAAACTTCCCAGGAGACTGTCCCACGGAATACGAATAAGTAAGTCAAGCAGTTGAAGTGAGTCAAGTATAAGAAACGACAGTGCCAGGCTAAGAATAGTCATGGTGATTCGATAGTATGTCTTTTTGCGTTCTGTTTCACGAAAGATTTTGCTATCTTTAGAGGCCAGGTCGTTACAGTCCTGCGAAGTTGTTCGCAAAATCCTTTGAAGTCGAACCTCCGAAGCATCAGCATGTTGATCTGTGGACGCGATGTTGTGCTTTATCGCTGCGAAGGTGTCCTCCGACTCAATTTTCGATATGGCTTTGGCATTATCTGGAGGTCGGAAGCAGCAAAATGACGATTCTGCTTCTGAACCACTGCCTTTCTGAATCATACGTAGTTTAATCAATAGAGATATAGAAAAACCAAAGACAAGTGTAAGCGGAAGAACGAAAATAATCAGTTCAAGAAGAATCGGGTTATTTGGAAGAGGGACAGTTGTAATAACAAGACTGAATATCCAACAAATTCCGTAAGCAATCAGAAGATTTGCTTTCTTTTGTATGCAAACCCACATGGACCGATCAAGTCGACTTCGTGAAGGCGATACATACATTGACAGGCAGCGGCTTGAAATCACGATAACGACGTACCAATTGCTCACACTCACTGAAGCCACAGCAAGTACACGAAAGGTGCTGGAAACGGGGAAGAGAAGTGCCATTTTTAATATGTACTCTTTAATGAGATTTGACTGAAGGTATTTGAGAGTTATGTCAGTCCATATTTGATTCAAGAGATAGAAAATGCCGACCATCCCGTCAGAAATGAGGATTAATTTAATCAACAGAACTCCCATTGTGGCTTTTCGTCGCAGAATATGGAATGCGAAGAAATTGAGGAGTAATCCGACAATGCAAAATGTGTATGTGATGGTATCCAAAACTAAATGCGAGTTGTTTATCGACTCATAAGCAGCATCAGCACTTGTGCTGTTTGCGGAAAGACTGAGCAGGAACAGGTCAAAAGCGTCCGTTTTATTGTCCATCGCACCCCTTTTCCCGCGTTGTTGTCACCGCATCTCCAGCAAACCGAACTGCCGACTAAATTTTGCTAAACCTCGCGAGCTCTAGTCAGTATGAGGGTCATGCAAGTCCAATTTCCCTTGTCCACATCTCCACCAATAGGAGCAAAGCATGAACTTCAACTACAACCAATGGGAATGCGCAATGCAATTTACCTTGACCTTTTGGTTTATCGGCATCCTAGGTGGCAAAGATTGTAAATAACCACCTGTCAAAAGTGAGCGGATGATTTTAAAACTTAAAATTTCTGGTAAACATTATGGTGCTAGCGAGGTTTCTAGTAATTTCATTGAATAATCGAAATGGTAATTTTGGCTCATTCCATTTGCCATTTGTAGTTTCGAACGTAATTGTAAAGGTACTCTTCAATCTCGGCAGTCTATGGTAAGTTACGGTGTTACCACCTAATAAGGGAACTATGGAGCTTGCTAACGCAGCAAATGAATGTAATGAATGAAGATATAAATTTTTATTAAGATCCCACCCACGTGACTTAAAATAGTGTTTTCTTTTTATTGCAGTTTTTTACCGTCAGTGTTAACGCATCGCACGGTTGGATTAACTGGGTTTTTGATATTCCGTTAAGATCCTATAATGACGTATTATACTACTTACACACTGTAGAAGTGTTCTAAGTAATGAAAACCAAAGTTCTATAAAGGGAGGTATCCATAACTGAGGTTACAAAACTGACTCAAGATGAGGCACGTTTTTCCCACACAAAAGCTATAAGCAATAAAATAAGCACTTTTTAAGGTTAATGAATGAAAATGATTAATAGAATATGGGCAGAAAGCCAAATCTATGCTTATAAAACGCTTTCTCAGGAGAGTTTATACCGCTTTATCACTCCCATTAACCATAACAAGTTCCGAAAATATTTTCAAAAAGACATTTGTTTAATTTTTGTAGGTTGCTTTCTAATGTTAATCATGTTTGACCTCTTCACGGTAGTCCGGTTGATGTCCTGGTACGATTTGTACTTTGGACATGTTAAATCCAAAAGTGCAGCACAAATGTGATGCAGGAGCAGCATTTCCGTTTATTGACTGATTAAATTCATTTGCTCGATTTCATGTTTTTGGTCGATTCGATGAAAAGAATCGGAAATTCAAAGCATCAGGGCCGGAGTACCTGATTAATCTGCCGCAACTGAAACACGGAACTCGACAAACAGTCAAAGCTAATTTTCATAAATGACTGAAATTTGCGAAGCGCAAATGCAAAAAAATTACTCGTGAAATCCCCCAGAGTATCCCTTAATTATCTAAAGTAACTCGAAAGCACTGTGATACAGATATATCTTCTCCTTAATTGAAATTTATGCTCATAGTTGTAGGGTTTGGCAAACTTACGAATTAACAAATTGCATTTTAACATTATATCCCGATTGGTACTTAAAAACCATCGTTTACTTTTTCCAACATACTTTGTTGGAAAAAAATAGCTGAAAAATGTTATTGATGCATATGTTAGTATACAAAATTATGGGAACTTGTAAGTTCAAACACATTTCAAAATGCTTAATGCATTAAAATATCAACTGAAGACAAGGGACAAGATTATTAAATAAATGTTCTTTTTTAAATAAGTTAGATGTTTTGACTTCGAAGTCGATTTCAAACTCCTTTGCATTAAGTGTAAATTAACTGCTTGCATTTGTCATTGGGTCGTAGTTTTTAAATACAAATCTGGTAAGCATTCTGATGAAATGCTCTGTTGGTTTTGAAAACCGCCTCATGAATAGGGACTGGTTTCGCTTTACTACCAACAAAACAACATTTATCTCTCCAAAGTCAATTTTCAAATCTTCCTCTCACTTCATATCATTCGGTGGCCTTGGTAACCAACTACCAATTGGAAAACACGTATCTCAGCTCAACTGCATTAGTTGTGTGGTCCCCGCCTTGACAATGGGTTTCATTGCCCAAATCTACTTTCGATTCTATGAACCTCTATCTGAACTCCATAATTAAACCTCCAGATTTTTGGTCTTCACTGCATTTCTACAAACTCAACTGTTATCAAATAGCTTTCAAGTAATTCTGTATAAAAGCACAAACACTTGAAATCTTGATATCTTATCAATAAAAGTCTAGTTTATCATGTTAAGTATGCACCGGAAAAAAACAGCTATAACCACTCTGGGAAAATCTATTTGTTCCCTTCGATCAATTCAACCGTATTTTCACAAAAAAGACTTACTCTTTCTAAAATAATGTCGAGGAATATTTTTCACTAAAAGTTTAACATTATGCATGCGAAAGAGCTTTTCGAGAAAGGAAAGTGCGCAGTAGCTTAAAATGTTCCCTTGAGCTATCAATTAATAAAGGCATCGAGAACTAAAACTCCTTAAAATTTGTAAACATTTCATTAAAGAGTACTTTAAGGCAATATTTTGCCATGATTCCTGCTCTAGAGAATCTAACAAAACTCGTTATGGTTTCTATAACAGACTGATCTTCGGGATTTTCCGAGTTTTTACCCATCCGCATTATACCACTAACGGTGTCTTCAGTACAAGGCCTAAGGGAGAAAGCAGTGATTTATTTGACCAAAGACAGCTTGCAGGATTGGGGTAGTGCATGCCTCTGTATGCGCATCCTACACCGCGGCTTGCAATGACGTTTGCACCCGCCAGTTTCAAGAGAATTCGTCTATGAGTGTACGTTGTGATTGTGTTCACCTCTACTCAGGATACAGCATAGATGCGAAATTTCTGCAAGCTGGCCGCTGAAGTGATTCTGCCTTCTGGTCGAAAGACAACGAATGGAAGTCACCGGAAGTTGAGGTATATCTTTTGGAATCACACAAAAATCCACGATTTAAGCTTTATAATTACCAAATTCATACAAGGCAGTAGCGGAGCATATATTTGATGTCGCTAAAACATGGCTATTAGTTAAAGCAGTATATGTTAATACCACGTTAACTGCATCAGAGTTTGATTTGTGCTATTTCGAAAACTACTATAATGTCTTTTCTGCCAATCGAAATCAAAGTTCTTAAGAAGGTTTTGATAGTCCTGATGCAAAAGAAAAATTGAAAACGATACTGGTAGTTGGTGGAGAAACTCACCTCGCCAAAATATTATTACGTAAGCCTGATTGTAAGCTTCTCCAAGCAGTCCAAAAGTGTGTAATGGCTAAGAATTCGAACAACTGTACAAAATAAGATTTTACTCTGATATTGACTAATAGTAAGAGAATCTAGTTTTAGGACTGATCAAGACAAATAACTGAGAGGAAAGGGTATATCTAACTTAGATAATCACAAACTAAAAACTCAAATTATCAAAATTCAACCAAAATGATCCGTTTTATTATAGGTTTTCCTACTACTTAGAGGTATTTTCGGCAGCTGGACGCTCACTAAAGTTAAAGCGTGCTAACGAGTCGATTTTTCCTCTACCATCCTCACTACCCCATCGTGAATTCGACATTTCGAACAGGAGAGCCTGATACTGTTCACTCATTCAAGTAACGCAGACTTTAAATCTCCCAGTGGGACAGGGACCCCTGATGATGCACAAATGCGCCTTTATCATATGTCTCCATGTTCTGAAAAAGCGCCTTAACCCTCACACTTAGTTTGGCTGGTGCAGCTTTTGTTGAGAGCTGGAGAAACGGTATTCATTATTTCAAATAAATCTGACGCTTTTCGTACGGTAGCTCCAACGTTTGGGGTTCCGCCAACACTAGCTAAAATTTTGTCCGAAATAAGTGCCATTAACTGGATTGAAATAGTTTTACCCCTCTTATCTGAGCCTTGACTGAACCTAAGCAATGCCCGGTCTTAATGCTTAGCCCACTTCCGTACTTTTGGAAGTAAGATTTTATCGACTTCCCCCGAACCCGATCACATCTCTATTCGAACAGCGCCAGATAATCGTCATACGTCTTTTCAGAAAACTGTTTGCCGTTTAGTACACAAAGGCAAACTGAAACCACCTCAAAGACTTGTACAGCATCAGCGCATCAGCATTTGCCTATTTTGCGAGTTCTGTGGAAATTTACACTGTCAAAGTACGGCTTCGTTTCGACATTTTAGTGTAAAAATAAGGTCAAATGAATCGTGAAAGGAAGTGGAATGAATGTAAATACCTCATTTTCATCCATATTTGAAAATTGTACTCGCTATACGTGCTCGATCATAAGAAATGCCAAAGGATGACTAATAGTGGCGTTCCTGGAGGCAGAGATGAAGTTCTTCCAATACTTTTCAGTGGGTTTCTTCCTATGGAAATAACAAAAAGACTAAAGATTGGAAATTGAGAGATAATTTCACGGATAAAAATGTGGCATTTTCAAGGATCGATATCTATCTGGCATTAATTTTTTTCAATTGTAGACAATAATATATAACAATCCATTGTTGGGACAGATGGATTATCATGCCGAAGAATAACAACGCAATAAGTCACTTTTCAAAACGCACGTGGTAATGAAACTGTTCAGTTAAAATGTTCCGTTGCCCATGCACGATATATATATATCAGTAATATATAACCCTAAACGAGCGTCAGATAAGACTAATTTTCGGTGGCAGAAAACAATTCAGTTCAAACAACTGAAAAAGATTTTTTTAAATGCTCCTAAAAGACTCCGGGGCATCGATGTTAGTAAATGTCGGATTTTTAACAATGACATGCAGAAATGGAATCCACTTGAGTAAACTCAACAGCCTTTTTGAAAAGCTGCTAAGAAGAAGGTGACGTGAGATTCCGTTAGCCTTTTGTGTTGTATTATTGATAACTCATTCATTGGTGCGTAGTGCCACCCGTACACGAGATAACATATTATTGCTATTATCACCGTTATCGTCATCATCACCACAATCCAGTATTCTGTGGCTGTCTGACTCCATTTAGGCCTTTCAAAATCACAGACCCAGGCCCAGGCATAGTTACTGATGCCAATCGGAGTTACATACCAATCTGAGTATGAGTCATGCCCGCTTTGTTCCTACATCACATAAAGCCGCTTGACTGCACAACACGAAGACAGCCTTGGAATAAACGTCCTGGTGCACACGTCTTCCCCAGGAAGTGGGCCATCTAACCCAGGGTTGTAAATCCATCTTGGAGATAAATCTGCTAAAATTCAAACGCATTATCAAAAACTTTTCCCAAGAACCTGTCTTGAACAACCCATTAATATAATTACTGCAGTAAATGAAACGCTTGCCCAAACCTTCAGATGCATAATTCTGAAGAAATTCTGGAGGCAATGCATTTTGAAATTGAGTTGCTTTACCTTCTGAAATTCTTTGTGAGGTTTCAACACATTCGTAAGATGTAAAGGACTAGAAACAAATAACATCAGGAGGTTTCATTTGAAATCCAAAAGCAATCACAAAACCACCGTAAGGTTGGACTATTTGTCTGATTTTAATGTCAAGGAGTGAGGTGGATTTAATAATCCCAGGTTAAATTTAAACTAGCAGTTATGTTAATTCTTTGTCTTGATGAATTGATCTTGGGACGAGGTAGATGCCTACAAATCATCTCGACGTTATTTTTAATCATAAATTTTATTGCTAAAACTTCCTTGCTTAATTCTTTAGGTTTTTTTAAATCGATGATTTAACATTTTGTTAAATGCATTGATTGAATTGCTTCACTGAGCACTTTAATTCTCAAAATGATACGTACGTTTTATCCGCCAAGTATCCAGATTTTTATCAAAGAAAGAGAATCTATAGTTCAAAATTTCATGATTCACAGGGAATTTGAAGCATAATAATTTAGATTATTGGGCAAAATATGGAGAGTTGTGGGTTGCCTTGAAAACCATAGCAATTAACAGCATTAATAGTAATCAATATTAATATTCCCATGGAGACGGAAAGATATCCTAATTTTAGTTAAAAATATGCATTTTATAAGACAAATATCACTTACAACATTAAACGGATAATAAGTAGTTAAAATATATGGTTCCGTTATAATTAATTTTGAAAATTAATCAGTATATTCAATTCAGTAGTAGAAAGGTTTGTAGACAGCACAAGGATGGTGAACAAGTTTAAAAAGGGTTCCATTTCGCTAGGAATTCTTCTGTAAATTTCTTCTATAAATATTGAACCATGAAATCTAAAGAGATCGAACTATGAAACCACTCGTACTGACACAGATTCAGAGTAAGATCAGTCGTTATGAAGACTGACTTGTATTAATTGTAGAATTTCAAGAAAAATATAAAAACTATTAATTTAACGAAAGTTAGTTTGAATAGCTCTAGGAACTTTGGTTCGACCTGTTTATAGTATATTTCACCACATATTAATTGAAGTTTTCAAAAGCAAAAGTTTCTTTCTATTTAATCCTAGTATCAACTATTTTTATACAATTCTTCTGTTATGACTGTGTCATACTACAAATGTGCCATCTGTTTTTGTCTGTTGAGGTTTAAGTGCAGTGGGTTTACTCTTATAGAATTCTGGAAGAAGGGTTTTGGTCTTGTTACCGGTCTCGCTAAATTGCTATGCGCACATAAGTATGGTCATAACATAAGCAGATTTATTTGTCTAAAAAAGGAGCTCGTGATGCGATCCATTTTTTATACTTTTGCAATTACCAATTTTGAAACTAAGTGGATACTATAGACTTTATGGCCAGTGGGCTATAAAAATCTTATATGAAACTATTGTGGTTAATCACGAGCGAAGTTTACATTTACGATACGGCAAAACTTTCTTTCTTCAGTTTTAATTTATTTCCATCTGGCTTTATTTATACACCACTTGAAATTAAAAATACCATTTGCAAAAGGTGACATCTATGTTAACAGAGTTCACTTCTTTGATGTGATTATATGATCTTACTTCCACATTCCATCTGAGGTGCTGTTGTTTTAGATAGAGAGTTCTAATTTTAAATTATAACTAATGTTTCCAACAATTTTTTTTTGAGAAGAACGCTGTGTCGATTTGGTCGTTTGGATTACATTATACCAGAAAGTCTAATTAATTTTACCTTATTAATTCTCGTTCGAGATAAAATGAAAAGTACAGCTAGCCACTTAAAAACAAAGACTGCATTTACCTAGGAAATATTGCATAACTATGAAAACGCAATTGGATTTTCCAATTTCTTTTGAATATCTGAACCTTCCGATTGCCACAAAAAATACCACCATCTGTCCCAGTATTCCAGTTTATAAATCAAATTGTCATTTAAAAACGATTTTAATCTACTCTTTGTTATTGTTCTTCACCAGTTGTTTACTGTATTACATTTTTAACAGGTGGTCGCGTTATATTAATGTGGATATTTATGTTGACTAAGCATGATTAAATTTTGAAAACTGAGTGTATAATGAAACTTTTTATTTAGTCGAAAATAGTGCTTTGTCTTAACGAAGCCATGTCGCAATGTATTTTGAAAATTTTTTTTTTTAAATTTCCTGCCACTGATCGAACCCACTTGTTCACTGAAATGATTTTGAAATTTATCTTTGAATGTTTGTACTTACAAACACTATAGAAAACTTTATAAGTCCTCTCCGTTCGGACAGTTAGAAAGCTTTCGTTTCCCCTAAATTCCCATTCATTTGTGCATTAACCATGCCAGGAATTAGCGTTTAAAATCGCTGGGCTTGGTATTCCAACTGCGCCCATCTAAGAGCTTAAATGAGTTCCTTGCTATTTTACAATCTGACGGTGAAAATATTTATGAATGTTGTTCGCGACTATGTCACTTTGTCTTGGCTAAACGGTAAAACAAGAGGTTAATTTAGTAAGATCAAATATTTTTTTTCTGTCTTTTGTTCCTTGGCATCGATGTGAATTTCAACCGCTTAAGGTATATACAAATAAAGGGCTCTAATTGTGGTCATGGCCGACTGAAAAACCGCAGATTTTATTTTGATAAGGAATCTAATCCATTCTGCTGATTAGTTTCCAATAAAAGAGTAATTTTACGTATTTCCGCTCAATGATTTAATAAAATAGATGCTCGATTGCCATGAACCTATAATTGATAGAGCTCAAATACGAGTTTCAGATAAAAAAGTGATTAAGTTTCCAAGTCCTAAACAGTCCGAAAAAAGTCATCTTTCACCTTTACTTCTGTATATATGTATCTGACCTGAAATGACCACTATATATGAATAAAAGTCTATGCACCTAGGAGTTCCCGAAAGGGCGTAAATGACGGATTTTTAAAGTAAAAAATACAGTCTTAAGGAAATCAACCATTGATATTTGCCATTTAAAAAATCAAGTCGAAAGGCAACCACTTTCAAAACAAACAAGATTTCAGACATAGTGGCTTAATAACAAGTAAAGATAGATTTTAGTCTAACTTAGTGCAATGTAGTGTAAATACTTTTCAAGAGTGTAAGAAATTGGTAAATGAGACTTTATTAGGCTGTATTTCTTGTTCGCCATAACATCGTATTGCAAAAATGGAAAATAGTTACTACGAATCAGTATATGGAAGGAATCAGTTCCAGTTACCAGTCTATTCAAAAAAAAACACAGCGGGAAGGTTAGGGATAAAAAAATTTGCAATCATTAGCAAATACCCAATAAAATAATTTTTAAATTATCTCCCTATAAATGCAATTCTTGTCTAAACAACCTAAAATTCTTTGAGTAGAATATCACCCAAATAAGAAATGGATAAATTAACTACCAAGACCGAAATTGTTTGCAACTAAACGTTACTTAGGTGTGACAAAGAGGTCTTAAGTGTATATCCGCTGATGACACACGAAATGAAATCGAGGTGAAATATTACATAATTCTTTAAATATAATATTTGCAGTTGCATTGCTAAATTCCTTAGTCAGTATTGTCGACGATTATGAAGGCGATTTGTGTTTCAAATAGATTTAAATAATCACGTGCAATCATTATTTGCCGCCTTTTCTCAAGCATGATGAACATAAAAAAATTATTCTGACTGGAAAGGGTAAACACTTCATTTGTAATTTCGAAGATTCGGGGCACTAATGACTATTTTAACTGAAGTTAATATTTAAGGTATTTAATTTGCTTATAGATTATATGAGACAAAAAACATGACAAGCAACTCACATGGCTCGATTTTTCGTGGATTTTATGGATTATACCCGAAAATCCTTCGGCGTCTGCGCCTACATCTACGTTCACCTCTAATTCGAATAAATTGTGGAGTTGTATGCATTTTGCGGATTTGATCGTGTTCAACTACTTCTTGTAAAATCAGTCCTGTACGTCCAAAATACACTTTCGTTCTATCAAAATGGGGGATTTGTCGGAAAGCTACCTTCGTACTGACAACGATTGCAAAAAAAGGCCAAAATTCCCTATTCTTGAATGAAAATTGTTATGTTTATCAAATAAAGGTTATGAGTGAGGGCAAAAGGACGATGCATGGTTTCAATTTAGTTGGGATACTTGCTTTCACCAATCTGACGAGATTTTTTGGCTATTAAAAGGGGACATGCCTTTAAAACTTATGGAGTTTCTTTATTTTTTGAATTAGTATCTTTGAACTTTCGTTTTGAAAAAGGTAATCTGACGTTATTCAAAACAGCTCATTCACTAAAGAGGTCGTTTTCGCATATTTACATGGGCAGCACATAAATATAAAATATTTTCATTTTCATTTCCATTTGTCTCACAGTTAAAAGGGGTCAATCAAAGCGAAGTTGTTGCGATTCCGTGTAAAAACTAATTGGTTCCAATAATAGTGCTGCCATCGCATGTCTATATTAATTTAAAAAAACTATTAGGAATTTTGTCTTTTGGATTGTTGAAATTTTTGTAAAATATGGCTCACTTCACACCCTAAATGATAATAAGTAGTGGAAAAGCTTTTTTATTTATAGATCAAGGCAAAATTATATGAAAGCACGCCAAGTCTGGGTTAACAGAAATATTTTTTTCATAATAAACCATAATAATAAATTAATCGTAGATATTAAAAGACCATTTATATGGGAATACAGAGCTGAATTCGTTTTGGTTTTTGAGGCTGTAAATTTCAGCCTGAACAAAAATTTGAGACAGTTTTAATATTGAGGGAGAAACTCATGTTAAAAAATTTCAATGAATCGCAAGTCCAAGGAGAGAGAGTATTTGATCGGCGTTTGAGAAACTGCATCTTATGTTCCAAGAATCTGACTAGAGGATTGTAGCCCATCACTACACTTGCTCATATCCAACTGAAATACCTGATTTTTTATTTCTGCTGAGCCTGTTGTGCCACGCCGACGCCAAAAAACGCATTTTAAATAAGATCTGCATTTTCATATAAAAGCCGAATTATTGGACATTATTACAGACAGCAATGCTGATCGAAAAGGGCTTCCAAAATGTCAGAGGATTTTAGAAAGGAAAGGTTATCTCAACTTAATCCAAGCTTGTCATTGAGAGATTCTTGCTTCTATGGATACCTCTGCAGAAAAATGATTCACAATGAGCTGGTTCCCTGATTTTAAAACTAGTCAATAAGCACTAATCCTTCCTCGAACAAGATCTGTGAGTTTAAAATTTGTTTGATCTTTAATATCTATCTTCATTTACGCGTTTTATTTTGGGTTCCCGATCTATTAAAATATGCCTCTAAGTCCATGATAGCAAAAAAATTGAAAGATTCCTGTTATGCAATTAGAGGCGCACCTTTATTTGAAATCAAATCATACAAATTCGTAAAGTTAAAATTTGTAGAAAAATCTTGAAGGAAATGATAGTACCGGCCGAGAGCAATGGCGTGCTTGGGAAGGATTATTGCTGGCACGCATTTTCTGTACGTCCCGTAAGATGCAATCGTTGGATCGCACTGTGATATATTTCTTATTCTTTGTTGCCAACTCCAATTTTACTGAATGGTTAACCTGATGTTGTGTTTCTCGCTGCCTCTGGCAGGTGTCGTGACAAGAACGATGCCTTGGGGTTGTTCTGACAATAGCGTCATATGTTTTTGGTGGTGGCTTCTGCACTTCATTGTCAATGAGGAAACTTGGTCGTTCAACGTGCCATTTACCATCTCTGAAGCATAATAATGGATTGATTTGGATGTTGCGACGGAATCACATCAATGAAGTCTACTCCCCATTCCAAGGACAATATGCTGCTCTAGAGTTGGGTGATGCATTGCTGCATTCGACCTTGAGCTGTTTGCATTGATTTTCTATGTCCTCTCACTAGCAAGAATGAATTTTAAAAAGACTATGACAAATTCCGCGTCTTGGCATCACTTCCTGATTGTGATATACGTCGTTTGGGCTAATATGGCACCTGCGTAACATTGATTTTAATAAAAGCCTTAAAGAAAAGGCTAAGTTTGAAATCGCAATAGCAAAATAATTTAAAGCCCAATAGATTTTCTTGCCACTGGAATCACGGATAATTAAACGAAGCGATGGAATGAGCTAGGCAATGTTTACTTTACTCATTCTAACTCACCTGTTACAGTCCTTGAGCTGTTCGTGCAAAATAAAGGAGCTATCATGAATGTAGTCTCGGACACGAAAATTCCTGAACTCTTCCTCCTCCTCCTTAGCCGCATGCACATCGCTCAAGTCAGGAAGGAAACCTGCGAAGTCGTCTATGCTGTCGAAAGCAGCATTTATTTTCAGCATTCCCAGATGATTCCAAAACCTAGAGTCACAGACCTCCAAAACTGCTTCCAGGAGTGAAGCCTCTTCACTGAAAAAAGTGCTGTTCTTGTTGATTGCCAGAGGTCGTTCCGAAAAGCTGATTAGAATGGGGCCGTAAATTTTCGCAAGCATCGCCCGTTCACTTGTGCTTGCCTGGTAGACCAGAAAGAAGTGCTGAAGGTGGAGCATTAAAAATGCCGTAGTATCAATTGTTGTCCTACTGTAAGGCAGCAACGCGTGCTGAACAATTAGTCTGAGGTTCTTATTCGGTCTGATGAACTGGTCGTATAATGGCCTTTGTGTAATGTCCAAGATGTCTCGTTTGAAAAGGTGCAGAAATTTTGGGGAGAAAGCGCTAAGGAACAGTCTAAGAGTGGCTAACTGCAGAGGTACAAAAAGTCTGTCAACCACTCTTTTGAGGAGAGGCACTTGATTGCGAATGAAGAGAAGATATCCCATAAGCTCCACTGCTTCTTCTGAATAGGTCGGCCATTCGCATAGCATCCACGTCCAGTAATTTTCTTGAATGCAGTGCCTTTCGATGGAATTGACTAGAGCAGCAATTATATCAATTATATAAGGCGATTCCATTGGAGCAAAATCACCAACAGTGAGGCATTTTCTCAAAATTACCTCTTCAACACCCATTCCGTACCGCTGAATAAGGGCTAAGTTTACATCGAAGCAGCGAAAATGACGCTTCCAACCGTAAGGTTCTTCATAGTCAACCATTCTGCGCTCCGCAAACTCACGAACTTCTTTGAGAAGATTGGGGCTGCAACCCTCATGTTTTGATTCTTCAAAACTGTCGTCAAACGGTTGAATGGGCATTTCAATTCGTAGTGGAGCGTGATCCTCATTTCGTTGGATTCGCTGGTGACGACTATTGTGACTTGGAGGAGCTGGTGTTGGTGCCACCATTAAGGAGGACGTGGCGCATTTGCCTTTCTTTTTTGCCAACATATGGTCAAAGTGGACTTAACCTAAAGTTTTTTTCTCCTAAACGCTCAAATTGAATATATTGATTTTTATCGGCTGTAGCAATTTGATTGAGTCTCTCAAAGGTGTGAATGAAATAGCTATCTTGATGCAGTGAATTATTAATTTCTTATTTTTATCACCTGAAACTTCTGAATTTAAAAAAATTGATAGAAGCATTATCTTCCATCAATACTTGATTATCTACATTTCGGTATTTTCGACTGCGCAGTGTCTTTCATTTTGCCTTACCACAGCTCAAAGGTATTTTGTTAATACTCCTATGGTCCATGCAATCAAGAAAATTTATAGACCTGAAAATTCTCTTACTTCTAAATGCAGAGGGAATGTCTGAAAAAAGCAAAATTTGTGATTTTGTTAAGTATTCGATTTGCCTTGGACTAAGTCTCAAAAATTGTGTAAATTTCGTGTGAGAGATAAAAAAATGAGCTGATTCCGAAATGCTTTTTTCAAGCAGATTTTAGATAACTGAAAATTTATACAAATCATTTCATTTTTCAATCACATGACTGCCTTTTCATAGGTTGGCACAATCTGAATCTTTATCATATTCGGACGAATTGTACCGAATCCTGCCTTCTCCTGACTATATAATTACCATACACAAGGGGATGATTTTTCTTGAAACGATACAAGTATTTATATTATGGCAATATTTCTAAGCAACAAAAACGAGTTTTCTTGATGAAAAATATTATGACAAAACACCAATTGATAAATCAATTAAATATGCTTAAGCTAAGCCAGACAAGTTTTAATTAATGTTTGGGAGGTATTGTTGTGATGCTGCATGTACCTTTTTTCAGCTGGTTAGGCACATTAGCCTTTGGATTAATACTATTTGTGATTTCCGTATTTTATGAGACGAAGACCATGCCCGAAGGCTAAGATTTGTGATTGATTGTAGGGGGCCAGTACAGAAATGTATAAATCGGTTAATTTACTGTCCGATTCATTTATCCTAGAAATCTCCTGGCATTATAAGCAGTTTGTTACAGTGCATGTTGACATTAATTAACAAAGACGGCAAGCCCTGAGTGAGGAATTGCATTCGGGATTTCCCTCTTAAAAAGACAATTTTCATCTGTGAGGACTAATGCGGTTATTTCAAAAAACAACGACAGGGCTAAATTTTGAGGTTTAGTTAAATTTTAATCCAAACTCGCTGAATTTCTTAGCAGTTCGATGGAACATGTGAGAATTTTGACATGTTTTATACTAAATATGAATCTTAGATTTTCTTGGGGACCACTGACGACCAAAATGCTTAAATACAGCCTTGAAGCTCACAAATGTTCAAATGAAAAGTATCATTGTCGCAAATCACACTTTACTAATTAAAAGGACAATATAATAACTCTCAAAATAGGGCAACGCTATACAAATAATTTGCACCACTCTCTTAATAAATTCTCTGTAACAACTAAACCAATATTACAATACATGTACGCACCCTAGCCGAGATAGTTTAACGTTTATGATGTTTAACAGTACCTGCAAAAACAAATGCTCGTGCACTTTTCAACAATAATGCAAACTTTCGTCAAAAGAGGGCTTGAGACCACTTATCTTATTTTGAAAATAGTTTTAATTTCAAAAAAGAATTTTAGAAGGAATTATACGGTAAGGGAAAGGAAAAATTACTACAACAGTACCATACAAAAAAATACTAAACCACTTTCATTTAACCTCAAAACAATCATAATATATCGAATTAAGGCAAAGAGTACTTAGACTTCGCTGTTTAATTCATTACTTTATGCTCATCGGAGGCTAGTGGATTGCACTTCAGGCATCAGACTTGATAAGGAATGGTGATTATTTCCACCTCTATGGAATTAACATAAGGCGAAATTGGAAAAACCACACATTATGGTGAGAGCTTAACAATACATGTGGAACTAAAGCGATCAAAGTTTCAAGGCATTGAACTCATAATGCCCTGTCTATCTCACCCTCGAATGGCATTTGTCGATTTCGACTTCACTTGCTGCTGCCAGACTCAACATACCGATTTGTCATACGACAACCAAAGCGAAAGCGAGAGTATACTAACTGGCAAGTAAATATAAAACCAAGCACTCCTGGGAACCACTATTTCGATGCAATTCTAGTCAGCCATCTGCGTCATTGGGGTTGATGGTCTGCCTATTTAAGTGCAGCAATTTTCGTGAACTGTCCAGCGCCATTCTAGAACCCAAATGATTCAACGACGTTGTTTTTCAAAAGTGATACATGAAGCATTGGAGAATTCTAATTACCAACTTTAAATGCACTGTGAGGTGAATGTTGACATTTTCCGGTATTCCTACCAGCTTAACCATCATTGTGACATTTCATTGTCTTTTCACTACTTTTAAGCGCGTTACCTGAATGCAAAAAACAATGACAATGAATTGTATTGTCACGACTAATCGAGCGGATATCTTAATATACTGCTTTTTTATCGAATCTGGAAAGTACATTCATTAGCCAATAAAATCAGGTATATTATGTTCCACTGTAACGAAAGGTAACGGTTTTGCCATACTTCCATTACTACTTCGATGCAAAAAACCTACCTCATTACCTGAATTAAATCAAACTGTCGATCTCAAACACACTTGAAATGTTACTGCAAAGGCATTGGCCGGAAGACCTATTCACAACTCGATCAATTTCCTCAACGCCCTGATGCTAGTTTCGCCTAGTAAGTGAATAAATCAAAAGGCCTTAGAAATTGTCCTCAAAACAAAAAGGGTAATTATATGGAGATCAATGGAAAGTGAGTTTATTTAGTGATGGAAAGTATCACAGGCAACCTTAACTTAATCCGTTTCAAAAAATAACAGCTTTAATGTCCCACTTCCCCTAAGCATTGAAATGTAACACAAACCTCTGTAACGATAAGATAACATAGATTTATGGCGTCACGTCTGAAACAAACCCGGACGTAAAATTATCGGCCAAAAAATTGCATACCCTGGTATTACATTGCATATGAACTCTTGAAAGAAAAGTACTACGGATAATCCTTTAGGTCTATTGGGCCTTAGGCTAGTTGAACTGCAAAAATAACTTTAAGTCTAATTTCCAGTCCTTTCGGATCAAAATAAATTCCCAAGGTTACTTTATCAAGTAAGTTAGAAGCAGTATCACACACCCAGTGTAGTGGCTGGCCATCCGGTCTAGCGAGTTTACTCTAGCCAATAAGGTGTTCAGGACCTGCAATTAAGCCCCAAAGAAGTCTAAACCGTAACAATTTAAATAGCCATTTTTTCTCTAAATAGGGAAAATAGTTCTTTCTGCTGATTTTAAAATAGTTTTTCCCTGTTTCAAACGCTTTAATAGAATGTTTACAACGTCGTTACGAGGCTGTTTTTTCGGTAATACAAATATTGATTTGAGTGGTTGTGATAAAGATCTTTCAGCCTTAAATTTTACTTTCTGATCCTCTAAATAAATTCTCTCAGAAAATGCAGGAATTCCGTGAAACTATACCGTGGTCAGTAGCGGAGTATGAAGTGACAAAAAACAATGTTAGTATTTACATTATTTTACCAAGTCAACATTTATTTAAATTGACCAAATATCAAATGGCATTTTGGTGAATTTTCCTTGTGCCCGATTAAGGTAAGGCCTCGAAAAATCAATCCTCATCTGGTCACCGCCACCCTTAGATTTGTTTATGAATATCTGGGAATTTACAGATGATCGGTTCAGCCATTTTGTATTAAAATAGCACCGGTTTTAGTAATGCGAACTTTCCATAATGCAGGTTTATAATAGAATATACACCATTGAAAAATTTATCAAAATGTTTGGATTTAGATGTTTGACCAAGTTATGCACCCATCGAGCTCCATCAGAAGAAACTAATCTTTAGTATTCCCAGTAGGCTTGAAAAAAATTATTCATGACTACTTTAATACGATATGAATATGTGTAAACTCTAAGTCTCGACATCTCCGGATAAGCTTTATTTTTATTTTAAATCGATTTAGTTTTCAAAAATGCCTTTCAGATTCTCCATTTCGGCATTCAGTTTTTTATTGTCATCAATCGTCTTCATAGCATCGACCGCCTCTTCGTAGTACTGCTTCGCCTATTAAAAAAAGGAAATCGCTGCTTATTCGGGGATATTTATGCTAAATTAGGCATGCAGATTGTCAATGGTCACATCAACCCGATATCGCCAGCTCTAATAGAAAATAGAGCTAATCTCAGGATCAAACAGTCTTCTTCGGGAAAAACGCAGTCATTTAATATTTGACTAGACTTCAGCAAACCTCAACTTGAAAAGTAACGTGAAGTAGACATCATAAGAATGCTAAATTTAGTGCTGTAGTCTTTCCAACTATTAACCACAGAAAAAAAAACAAAATTTTAATTTCAAGACGCATCAGCACCCATAGAATCATAAATAAGTTTTTCTGCTATTCAGAAAGACAGGAATATTATAGTGTAATATGTACGAGTTACTAGGTTTTCAGAAATTTAAGAATTAACTTATGAACTCAGAACTCGATTTTTGATTCCAAAATGAACTCTTTCCGATTAACAAGTTGATTAACAACTGCATTTTTGGCCACCTTATCCGTAAATGTCACACAAAACCAAATATGTAGTTTATCAATGATTTGTCCTTAACTTTATAAGAATGGTTTCTATTTTTATAAAATTTAACACCAGAATTCTTATAATATTTTAACTCCAATGTTCCACGCATATTTCGACTGCTACATGAATAGTTTTAGATAATCCATTGTATTTTCCCATGTATACTCTGACACCTCATTAAGGAGCAGCTGAAGGATTTAGAGCTCCGGATATCGGAAACCTGGATTAAGGGAGGTAACCATTAGTTTCGCAGGGAGAATCTTCGGATAATTAAGTTCCGAAAAACAGTTCAGTCTTTCTGAAAGTAAGAATTTAGCAGATCGCCCTTTGCAACTGTATAGAAGGGCCTTAAAAACTCTTACAACTAACTTTAGCGGTTGGAAATGGGTAAGTTCTAGCTACAATCCTCGTAGATGCACTTGCCTTCTGTTTGTTGTTGAGAAGTAACTGGAGAGTCGCAAGAGCGATGGGCAGTCGAGCTCTGGGGTCTGGCCTACCAGCGGGTGCGATCGTGAAGTCCGTCCCGTCCACTGCTATGCGTCTGAGTCTGTATTGCCTGATCGCGTTGAGCATCTGCGTGGCTTCTGCAGCGTCAGTTTCGTCTATTTCGAAATAATTTGCGAAACGTAATTCCGCATTATATTTCTACATTGACTATAAAACTACCCGAGCTGTCAGATATTCATTCACTGACCCAAGAGTGTTTCCTCTACACGGTGAATTTAGGAATTTACTGATATATTATTTGCAGAGTTATGGTTTTCGTAAGAATGTTTAGTGAAACTTGTCTTCCTATTTCATTTTCTGTCTATGAGCCTTCGCGATTTTAGGCATGGATAAATGACTCAAAAGAACAATCAATATTTCTTCATTAACTGAATTTTGAAAATTCAGAAACGAAACTGCAGAGTGCGTAATATTTCACTAATAGAGCAAATGTTTACTTCCATGATTCCACATCGAACACTGCGAGGTGCATAAATGTCATTCCAAAGAAAAAACTAACAGTCTCATTGAGCTTTCCTTGCATTCACGGTCTCCTCGATCTCTTATGTCACGCTGGGAAGGACTCAATAGAAAAATGTACAATGTTGACGACATACTAGCAATCTTATTTCCTTCAACGTGCCAGATTAACGTTATCCTACTAATTCCACTATTTGACTGCCAACTAATCTGTTAGGCATTTTCCTTGGATAGACATGTTTATATATATATACATAGATTTTAATATCTTCGTTATTTGTTACAAATCCAATTGCCCAAACATTACTAGAAGTGCGCAGGACTTTAAAGATTCATAGATTAACGTGCTCATCTGTAAGTGAAAATGCATTTAAGATGCATACAAGATATTTGTTCCAACATACCCACTTTCAAATGGAGATCTTAGCATGACCCCAAAATCGACTAGCCATCTTATTATCTACTTTGAACTGTTTCCCCATGGGAGCATATTAATGAGTCATCAACGCAATCAACTTTTTGATTATCTTTAGGAGCGTCATCCACGTTGCGAGTATCTTTTTTAGGTTGTCATGATATTGCTCTGAAGGAGAGTGAAGATGATTTGAGTTTGAATAACAAATATTAAGCTACAACACCACGCATAAAACATTTTGCTGAGCAAAAGTAAGAAAATGTTTCTTTCCCTAAACCGGGCATTCGATTCTTTTTTTAATAAATTTATTTTCATTTTTTAGTTTGGCTAACTGTAAGTTGAGTTTAAATCAAGTAGCCTGCCTCTATTTACGAAGATATTTTACAGAATTTAGATAAAATTAGCCTAGGAAATCAACAAGGGTATAAGTAGGTAAAGGAAGTCTCCGCAAGTCAGTAAAACGCAAAACGGATAAAATTGAAGCATGTAGATGTAGACCCAAATTTCCACTAGTTTCCAAATTTCATGCCTTTAGTCTTTATAGATTAAACGACATTACTTCTACCAGGTTTGGAAAATTTAGGAGCTTAGTAGTACTTTTATCTATTAACTAGAAATTCCAGCAACTGCTAATATATTCAGCCGTAACCGAAGGTATTTAAAACCTCGAATGGGACTTTTTAGTAAGTCTAACGTTGGTGAAAACGCCTATAACAAATCGTATACGATTACAAGGTTCCACAATCCTTAGTTCGGTTAAAAAAGGAGTGATCATTACCAAAGAATGAATAAGATAAGGCTTTAAATTTGTAAGTACCCAAACAAATACAATCATCCATATTTCATCTTTCATTCTTAAATAAATCGCCTTATAAAATCTATGTCTGGATCATCTCCAGGAAGCTAGCACTGTTGTGATTGGCTTTATTTACCCTTGAGAGCTCATGAACTAGATTCCTGTTCCTATCAGTACGCAACATCGCAATCTATATCTAAATGGAACAAGTACGTATGAAATTGAAAGAGACAAAAAACATTCATCGGGGTGGATTTAAAAGCCATGTAATGTTAACAACATGAAGCCCTACTTCATGTGAGAATTGTAGGTCGGTGCAAAATCCCTCTATCATACGCTGAGTGACAAAAAACCAAGACCCGAATACCATAAATCTTCATAAGGTCATCAACTATTACTTCACTGCTTTATCAAAAGCCAGTGGATGGCTATCTGAAAAATAAATAGCTTATCTGCATCTCCTCGAAATTGTCTAATCAAGACAATGCCTTGATCAACTGTTTAAATGGTATTAAACAAATAAATGAAAGGAGGCTAAACATCACTGTAGAGCCTCTGAAAATGAAACAAATTAAGTGTCTGAATTTCTCGTCGCATTGAATTGGAAATACAAGCTTCAACCAAAAGGAACGATCTCCGTTATAATTCTATAGAATCACCGTGTCTAGTAAGAAATACGACACGAAATTGTACAATTAATTTACCTTTTAGTAAATAATGAAATGATGGAGTGCAAATACATGGTTTGTAGGTTCTGAATCAGGTTGAAGAAACATTTACAGTAAATATATTTCAAGAAATTAAAATGAATCCTATTCACAAAGCTTAAAGCCAATAAAACAAATGGAAGCGCTCTTAAAAGTGTAAATATTTAGTAACTCCATCTTCTATACAGCTGGTACGTAGTTTTATATCAACAAAAGCAAAGATAATTACGTAGTGAAAATCTTCTATCGACATATTCATATTCATATCGACATATTACATATTCAAAATGGAAGAAACCGTGCAGTTGGTATTAGCGGCTTCCTTTTTATTGTTTTTAACTGGAGCTTGAAGCATATTTTCGTACTTTTTTAAAATTTATTTCCAGGTCACGAGAGTAACACTAACTTTAAGAAGGCATATCTAGTCACATTGTAAGAAAAGAAATTACTTGCAGACCGCAATATCTCTTATTCGCAACAACAGCCAGCTGAGTTTAAAATTTAACAGAGCCGGATGTCCGCGACCACATAATTGCATCGAATAAAAATTTCGATCATAATGAGCTGCAAATTTTGCTAGCGTTTCCAATAAGTAGAGCGACAAAAGGACCTGGTTTAATTCAGTAGAGACCTCTAGAGTTGCGTATAGAATTAATCAATAGTAGCAAAATTAGAGCAGTGTGTCAATATTTTCCAGTTATAGAAACAAGCAATATACCATTACAGTATGAATGAAAAGGCTTTGATGACAATGCGAATTTTCGTTACGCCGAATATGTGCCAGAGAAAAATGGGTACCTATGAGTAAAGGGTCCTTCAAACTACCTTGTTTAAACAAAGTATTAGTGTATGCTTTCGGTATGGAGTTGCACTGACCTAGGTCCTTCCTCTCAACGCCTTTCAATTCATTAAAGGCGGCTTCGCAGTCGACTGAAATCATCGTTCTATTACTATGAGTTTCAAGTATCGCAGACAGGTGGTTAGCCCATATATCCACCACCCTGGCGTACAGGTCATCTGCTACCTGGTCTTTCTGCATAGGTTTGGGTAGTACCGAGACCTTTTTGTAGACCCGCGAGAGGAAGAGCGGCGAGTTCACAGCCAGAGCCACGTCCTCACAGGAATCACGTCCCTTAAGAAGCAGAGCAGGTGGCATGGGTCTGCAGCCCTCATAGCCAGGTATTTGCGGAGAAGCAGATGGACTAATCATACCCTGGGGACATTGCGGCCTAGCACCTTCCTCCGCTTCACAAGTAGTCTTTTCAGTCTTGTAAAGCTTGTAGAAGACATCGGCCATTATAAAATAACCTCCAGCAGTGCGGATGTGATTTGGGCCGTAGGCACACGATGAGTAATAGATCTGACATTTCAAAAAATGATACCTTATGCACTATTAGATACATTGATAACAAGAGTGAACAAAAGAAGTAAACTTTCAAGCGTAGAGGCTGTGCTGGTGTTATCAAATCAATGTACTTATGTGATATGAGTAGCATAGAAATTTGCTTACATCTTGAGCCAAGCATTCCAAAGCTGCCTGAAATTCATTTTTGACAGAAAATAAAAGACCCAGTTTTCTTTGAACTAATGAGCGCACAGCGTCAGTACACTCGTGCTGAGTCTTCAACATAATCCATTGAGCCTGTGCAAGGTAGGACTCAGCATGATCAAGCCGATTGAGAACTATATGGCCAGAAGAAACACAAATATACTGGCTCTTCAGGAAAGTGAAATTCTTTTAAAAACTCACTAATGTTAGATTCGGCTAGAAGAAGGTATGGGACAACCAGCTCTGCACTAGCAGAACCATAAACAACGGAAGCCATTTTCAGACACTGCAAAGCTGCGGGTACAGCAGCCTCGGCATTACCAGCGAAAAGTAATTTCATTCCAGTAACTTTAGCGACTTCAACCAACTTAATCTGCAAATAGATGAATGAAATATATAGAAGATGAAATACTTGGGTTTGGCGAATTTCGTCCATTTTCTTCCGTCGTTCAGATTCAGATGGAATGAAGGGAACCGGTTTTCTTAGCCATTCCACTGTGGAACAAATTTGATCGTGAATTCCGATCCAATCTAATTTCTGGTGTTCAGTGTTACTATAAGTGCAAATTTGAGATTATACTACGGAGCAATGTGAGAAATTGTCGAAATAGCACAAAAATAATTGTTAAATTACCAGTAATACGTGACTCTACAATTCGAACATTGAAGGTAAGCGGGTTTAGAGCAAACTTCACACTTTAACTCAGCACCTCGTGGGTTCGATAAAGGTGAAAATGAATTGGCCGGAGGTGGAATCGCAGAACGTTGTGATTCAAAAGAAGAACACGTCTTATTTTTCGTTTTTAAGCATTCCGATGAACAATCATTTACGGATGATTTACAGCAGGTACTACATTCCATTATTTCAATTATTACTACTAAGAACGAAAATAGGTACTTGCATAAATTAATCGCAGCGTTACCGTGGCTATAATGTAAAACAAAGTAGACATTTAGGTAAAAATGTTTAAATTGCACTTTTTATTGTTGGATTATACTTTTTGTTGACAAATATTCATGGGAATATTGATTTTTTAAAATTGGAAGCCAGTGAACTAATTATTTATCATCAGTCCATTTGTCTTTCTGGAAACATGCATAACTCGTTGCTAGAGTAGTCAACTGTCTTTCATGGTTGACATAAAAAAATATATGTTTATTTATGCAACCATAAATCTGATCAGACAAGAGGCTTTTCTCTTAGAGACGTGATTCTTCAAAGGAATTTGAATTCCTCAGTGAAACCAATAAATAGTGAGGTTCGATAAGTTTTAAATTGAATGTACTGTCTTACTTCGCAGTTGCTAGGCCCAAAGTTTTCAAGTGAATGAATGTTTTAATAAAAGTTCTCATATCACATTAAAGCGAACATTCTTTCAAAACCGTGCATCAAAACTACATTTTGTGTAGTGTTTGGAAGACTACAAATGCAAGCACGTTTTTCGCTGAGTCGATGCTTTTAATAAATAAGAAATATAAGTTTAATTAGGCAAACCTCTAAAAAGTTCCTATTATTTTGCTCCGTTAATGTTATTATAAGTATTATAGCATTATTAATTATTAGTTTTACATGGATTTCTATTAGAAATTTCACTTAGTAGGCTGCAGTATCTTCGTTAGTAGGTTCGAAGTAATTGAATTGAGGCCTTATTTATGGATAAGCCAAGAATTCGTGGGAATGAGGTCGAGAATGGATTAGTGTCATTTGTGGGAGGGTAGGGGAATTGAATGATGCGCTCGAATGATACTGAGGTACATTGAATTCATTCCCCAAAAGTTAGGTGGACTATCTTAGTACTAAATGCTATATCCTCATCAGAGGCATGTCAATGGCGTCTTATTGGTTAACTATATTGCCCATTCAGTTTATTAGTTTTCATTCAGTTAATAAACACAGTTATGTCGATTAAATCTAAAGGATAGCTGCGTAAAAAGATTCAATAGGCTTACCAATGATTGAACAAACCTAAATTTTGTTTAATTCTTTGCTTAACAATGAATTTCAACGGAGCTTTTCAGCATAGATGCGCGATCTCCTTGCGGGTTTGTAGTTATGCGGTATGTATGCATGTATAAAGGTTTTCGATTAATTCATGTCATTTTTAACTTACTAAACAGCACCAGGAATTCATAAACATTACCTAGAGGACCAGAAACCCAAAATTTTTAAGACGTTATCCGGTACCTTTGACAGAATTGGACCTATAACAAAGGTAAGATAACATTTTGGCTTTAAAAGTCGAAGCGGTTCATGACGAGATCCTAGGCGATGCTCGATTGACATATTTGGTACAATTTTAAGTTACCTTCGCTGTAGCACAGAACAAATTTCTAAAGAGGGAGCTGATTACTTAACACCAAGACACGTCACTCCATGTCATCGAAAACTTCGGGAATGCATCAGTTAAGATATACCTTCCCTTGTTAGAAAAAAATCAATTTTTCATATACAAGGGTTGGACAAAAAGGGAACACCTTGAAATATTAAGACAGTATACGCTAATATATAGTGTAGGTCAACTTTTTGCTGCAATTACAGCTCCGATTCTCCGAGGTATTGTTTCATAAAAAAATGTGAAATGTTTCCGAAGGCATTTTGGTCCATTCTCCAGTTCTTTTAGGAACAATGGAGGTGTTGGCAAAAATAGACTTCAAATCGAAGACCATAAATACTCCCCAATAAAGGAGTTATGGTCAGACGAGTTGCTCAGTTTCACTAGAGTGTTCCTCGTGCCCCCATTCTGTAACAGTTCTACTCCGCTGCATGGATAGGTCCATTGCCACCATCTTGAAAGATAGTGGTGCTCCCCTCCAGAAACCACAATTCCTGAACCACAGGATGATGAACTTGGTAGCCTACAATTCCTAAAATGTCTCAGATTTTAATTATTTTTCCATAAAGGGAAGGAAATCATTGGCCTTGAGGAGAATTTCCAAAAAATAGCATATTTTTGATTGGGAGAAGGCAGTCTGGATTAAATGCTTTTTTTGGTTGTCTTCAAACGCACAATCCCCATGATTCGTCAGAGAAAATCCCATTTTTTTGACTGCTCGAGGGACAAACAAATACACGAGGAGGTTTCTACTCCACCACTCTACACTCATTGAAACATTTGCCTTTGAAAACAGTGTTTTTTAATTGCAACTCTTCTGTGGAATGCAGCTCCAAGTGATCAGCTCCTTTCGGGAAGGAAACTGGTTTCTGTAGGTGTTCATTATGGGGCTTTGCAGTCCATTTAGAGTCCGACCGAAGGTCTCTCTCAGACAACTTCGACTAACAGGACGTTTTTCCTTCACTTTCAAAGGAAACAGTCAGTACTTTTGAAGCAGTTCCTCTTGAAAAGCCAAGCATTAAAGGGCAGTTTCTGTTACACTAGCGCCTACGGTACGAGCACCAAGAAATTGACCTATTTGAAAGTCCGAGAAGTCTAACATGCTATAATTTACTGACAATTTCTCATAAATATCGGTACAAAATTATTTTAAATAAACATATACAATGACAAAAACTATAAAAAATTGCAATATGTGTAGTTCTGATGGTTTAAGGCATGTTAAAGACTGTGATGCGGAAATGTTAGGTGTTTTCACTATTTTGTCTAGCGACTGCAAGTTTATGATTGACTATTTCACTTGCTAGGTGATTTACTATATGGAATTCGCGTTTAGATGGAATTCATAATTAAAAACGCAACTTGAGTACAAACAAATAGAATCCCACCGTCGTTAGTTTAGTCTATAAGAAGAGCAGTTGAAAGTGCGATAGAAGGATGGAGGTAGTCTGTCTCAACTCAGTAGACAATGCAAGACAGAGTAGTTGCTACAAATTAGAATACAAGGTTTTGAAAACTCTTCGAACTGTAACGATAGTTTTCTATCCTATTATATTTGATCATTTATCCATACTTCCTCACAGAAGGAGATTTCATGGGACTGTACGCTAGTATTCGTGCCGTGTCATTACTCAAATGATGTGATTTGCTGACTTGAAATTTAGGCAGTCTACACTTTTAATGGTTTGCCTCAGTATCGAACTCCTAATTGTTTCGAATAAGCGCTTGTTTTGACGTAACTGACCATGAGTAACTTCCAAATCGGATTATAAACTTTCATTTGTCTAGATAGTTGTGTACTTCCGGTGCGGGAACATTTCTTTGGTGTTAACCCAGTAAGTCACAGGGTACCTGAAATTTTGGGCATTGCTTTGAAATTTAGGATGAAGAATAAAATGTGGCATGATAAACAAATGTGATGACAAAAAATTTTTATTCTTTTCTAAGAGTAATTATACAGTTAGAATTACTATCATGTATTGTCTTATAAATTTTAAAATAAATTATTTGAATGTCCTACTCATAGGGCAGTTGGACCTAGTGGGTTAATGACCAATGCATTTGCTCGAGTTTTGACGATTGTGGTTGTAAATTTGGAGGCCAGACTGTTATATATATATATATATATATATATAGTATTAGGAGCTTCGACTGACTTCAAGGGCGTGGATTCGTTGCCGACTAGTCGCTTGGCCAATTCATGTCCATTCTAGCTCCATCAGGTGAAGGAATACAAAGGCGAGGATCTTAAACGGTTAAAATGAGTTTTGCTGACTGAGGCTTACTTTAATCCAAGCTATCAAACTGAAGATCGACTTGCGAATCATAGGTCCATTGCCTCTAATACATGTTACCAATATTTCACAAATTTATCAGTTTTAAGCCAAACTGCAATAAACAGCCGTGAGGTACTTTTTGAGAAAGTGTGTTCTAGGAAGACCTGCCAGTTCGAGTTTCTAGGCTTTATATGCTTATTGCTTGGTATTCTCTATTGGATTTGGTGATAAAAGCTCTCGACCTGCAATGTAAACGTGCATTAACTGCTTTGTTGTCGTCAGTCATGAGGGAAAGGCCCTGAACTTGTTGATTATAGAATTTGCAGCAAATGGTGAATTAAGAGTCATGTTTAATAATGATAAGGAGGTCAGGCACGGTATCAGTGTATGATGCCAACTAGTAACGAATGCAAGACAAAGGAAAATTTTTACCAACAATATTGGTAAAAACCTTCCGTTAGACTTTGAGTTAATGGATCAAGAAATTAATGCTATCATGTCTCCACTAGAGTGCTATGAAGATAGATAGATTGACCTCAGTTTTTACACCAGGTCCCTACCATCCGCCCTCCCCCTACCCCTCCTTGGGCAATCTGTCCCATTGGATGTTCTCCCTACCACTGGTTCATGGCATCCCCATGCGTGAAAAATAAGCATAGACTTATGATTTCGGCAGCATTCCATTAACAGTTGCATTCTTCTCAAGTGACTTTCACCATTTTCACTTCGTATGTCATCCTTAAGAAGCTCTAAAGGTCAATTATTCGCCCCTAACACACAAACCCTACGAATTCATTGCAGTCGGTCCATTAATGAAAGAGGATGACACTTATTTCTCTTTCCGGTCCACTTCGGTAAGCACTCAAACTATGTTGGGATAAATTCTAGATACCAGTCCGGGATCCAGACGAGATAACACTTTTTTCCTCTCCTGTAAGAAGGGATCTGGCTTCTATTTTTCATGATGAATTTACTAATTGGATTTAAATGGGCTATGATTTAAGGCGATATTTGCTGAAGCACCCCACTCAATTCTCTTAAAAACGCGCTCAAAAATGAGTGGATGTAATTACAGTCGTTGATTGGCTCCTTCGCTTCCTCTAAGTCCACGTTTTTTGTTCAGCTGGTTAGCATTGTGCATCAAGCTTGTTAGGCAGCACTTGAGACCAAAAATTAATCAATCTCAACATATTCTAAAATCATTAACTTCCCATTTCTCAAAGTTGGCGTGAACACCTTTAGTATTATAGACCGACGTTTGGCTTCACGAATGTATTTGCAACTTCATTTGCAAAATATAGCAAACAACAAAATATAACAGACAGGACAACACCTCGCTCACAATTTATCTCACAAAGGTCCTGAAAAAGGGGCAGATCGCACTGCTGTTTTTGCCGCCCGCTCGACTCATCCCAGCAGCTGGCTGGCTGGGATGACGAGAAGTTCGTGCTTTGATGCCTTCACCGATATCCATTAACTTGCGTGCTCATACAATTGGCCGTCAAAAAGGGGATTAAATCCTGAATGTATGCACTTTGAATGTATGACATTGTATTGTTCTAAATCGAATGGTAATCGATGGACTGACTTCACAAAACTGCAAGGCAGCTTTACAGGCTTACAGGCAATAGGGGTGCATCCGAGGAAGTAAAACGAAGTCAAATGGCTGTAATAAACCCCACCTATATTTATGGCCTCTTCAAGCCTATATGACTAATTAGCAACTAAACACGTTCACCTCCATCCAGAGAACTTATTCTCTAGCTTATGAATGGGACCATGGTAGCTAAACAGATTTGACTATGCTTTTTGACTAAATACTAAACATTCACAATGTTGTGGCTTAGTCATCATAGCGCCTTTCATTAGGTTGCACTGCACCACTTAAATACGTGCCCACATTCCTACTGAGTCATCAGTTACGCAAGTATATTGGCGATTTTAATCGTCATTTCTCAATTTTATTAGCGTAACTTCAGGCCAATGATTTCGGTAAACTCAAAATTGGTTACCCAAAAAGGAATCTTCCCCATGGGATTATGGGGCGGCTTCTGTTACTAGTTGATACCCAAATAAGCCTGAGTACTTTCCTATTGGCTTTGCTTTAAAATGAGATCATCGGGGATATAAAAATGAAGGCGATTATTTGATCTCTCTAAAACACCACAGCATGTCAGTGCTCTCTAATTAGTTCATCCCAACTTCAGTAGGCAGAACTCCATGATCTCATTTACGTATTTTAACTTGATATTGACATCGCTAGAATTCCTTAAAGCTCAAAAATAGGAATGTCTGTATGGTATCATTAAGCTGGTTAATTATAGGCTAGTTTGAAGTTAATTTAAAGATGGGCATTACGAGTCCTTATCAAACTAACCGGGTATATTTTAAGTTAGGGCCTGACTGAGGCCCT
The DNA here is from genome assembly GCA_030710315.1 of Anomotaenia brevis. NCBI lineage: Eukaryota > Metazoa > Platyhelminthes > Cestoda > Cyclophyllidea > Dilepididae > Anomotaenia > Anomotaenia brevis. The sequence continues at coordinate 1,707,660 of JAUOZQ010000009.1, forward strand.
ATCCTCGTAACTGACTTGTACACAGTGTTGCGAGTCAGAGGGGGATACCTGACATCTCCGTATACTCATAGATAAGACGCGGACACGCTGTGCGTGCAGCCACTCTTTGCCAAGCAAGATAACTCAGCGGACGCGCACGGGAACTCAGGTGCCAGGACACTTGCGGACTCGTTGCAGGACAACCTGAGACGTACACGTACCCAATTCTCTAGTTCTCTTTATGCCTTGACCTAACCGAATAAAACATGTGCTCTCTTCTATTTGCCATGTTTTCAATCGTCGATTGTCTTGCGGATTCTAAGTAGATGCGCGTAAATGGAGGAGATTCCCAAATCCCTCCCAATGAGAACCGTTTCTCTGCTATTAATGGAATTAAATTGACGCTGTCTTCAATTCACTCTTTTCCTGAACAGCGGGGGGGGGGGCGTTTGTCTCAGAATGTAGCCAAGGGGAGTTTATCGTCTCAGTCCGAAGCCGACGCGAGAGTCCAGAATGTGCCCAGTGGTGAGAACAAGGAACTCTAGTAGGAACGCTGAATAGATCGGCACAATGTTTATGCCATAAAGGGTCAGGGCCAAGGAGTCACCAAGTTTGGTCTGACTGCCTAGCGCGCGTGACATTTTGTGGGCGCCAGCTGGTATCAAAGCTTGCATCCTTCGTGAAGCCCCAACAAAAGTATCAGTGGTCGATTGGAGTAATGGGAAATTTGTCATAGAGGTCACGGTGGACTGATGCAGTTAAAGGGCATGTAAAGCTGGCTGTAAAAAATAACGGAATTGCTTATTTAGGCCACAAACCTTTACACCGATTATCTGATGATGGTGTAGTCTCTGAGACCGATGGTTCCTACAAGGAATATCTTCGGACCACATTAAGACCTCAGAAGCATAGCCTTGGCATTATGAGTGCTTTTTGTTTATGGTGAATATTAAATAACTCTCGGATTGTCACAAGTCGGGTATAGAATTTGATTTCCTTTAAGGGTATAGAAGGGAAATCAGTGAAAGTTTAAATAATATAGCAGAATGCCGCTTACATGCATATTTGCTAAGACTAAGTTATAAAAACATGGTCAAGACGTTGGTCAAACGGTTACGGTTGATAAGGCATCTCTAGCAAAGAAGAAAAAGTTAAACGTCCGTTTTCTCATGAAGTTGTTTAGAAACTCAAGAAGAGTGAAGGCTCTTTGGTACTACTGCAAGAATCCAGTACTTAAATAGCGCTACCTAAGTTGATTCAACGACGATTCAGTAAAAATGCAAACTATCTTGCAATGGTTGTAAGTGTAAGCTTATATGTCATCATATTAAGTCAAATCGTAATTGCCTTTCTAAGAAACTCCCATCATTCAATGTCATGCTTAGGACGGAAATGAGAGCTTTTTCCGCATATAATACAGCGATATGGTAAACATTTCATTTGGAGCAAGAGCTTTAATCGACATTGATTCTAGGCATTGGCTCTTCCTGGTTTTCAATGTCGGAGTCACCCGTGAGAGATTGTCTATCTTAAGAAGAGCTAGTGCTTCATCTGGTAGATAATTGTAGTTAGACCCTGTCTAGCAAAGAAGGAGTGATAAATTGATAGAACAACCCTGTTCTGAATTCCATGAAGCCTAAGTTTTACCAATTAGACCGCTTTGATAGACCAGTGGTTCCAATGTCTTACTTTTTCCCCTTGTTGAATGCATGAAAACGAGTTGCACCTGATGTGTCTATAGCATGACTGTAGCAAATTCTACTAGCATGCATTCAGGGATAGAAATACGTAGCTACAGCTTACTGTGGCGCAATGTATTTACTCAATCATTTTATTGTTCGAGAGAGAATGGGACAGACTGACAAGAAAACCTGTCGCCAGATAATACTAATACTAATAATACCTTAGTTAAAGTGGACAGCTGAGTGTATAATGTAAACAGAAGTCAGTACTTTAAGCAGTATCGTAATGATAAAGATAGCGCATTCGGCAAAACACTGTGTTAGCTTTTAGAGGATACTCACTCGAAATGGGTCATTGTGCCCTTCTTAACTTAAACTAGGTTCCTTTCACAGGTCATCTTAGAGATGATCAAGGATTTTGCTCAACGATAATCCATTTTTTGAGTATCTCAATGTGTGCTATCCGTTAAGGTTGATTTTTCAGAGTTCATGCAGGCATCATTATTCTCGTCTCTCTTAGTGGCTCTTCTGCAGTAATTAAATGCCTTGATTACTTTAACTGAAACGGGGCATTGATTTGTTTGATAGGCACATGGCGTTCCCAGTCGCTGCTTGCTATTTAAAAATGATGGTTTGGTCTTGCCATCTTTTACCTCTTGAATCGAGACAGTCAACTCCAGTAGTGCTGATTTTCCCATTCCTTTAACTATTCCTTCTCTGAAACATAAACACCCCTTTCTAACAAGTTCAGATTGTATCGCTCCTTCTTGCGCCAGTCCGTAGGAATTGTCAATGGATTGGCGTTGACTGCCAGAGCAAGAGTTAGTGTCCTAATGGATGTTCATGATTAGATCAATAACTAATTTCATATTTGCAGAATGATAAACTTCCATCAGTTATTGCACAGTTCATACGCTTATGTACGTTACCAAAAGTATAAGTATTTGTAAGAATTAGTTGCGCATTTAGACGCCGATATCCTAATTGATTAACTAGAAAACAGGCATTTGTATGGCTATGCGTTCTTCAATTAAGTTTTTCCTAATTAGAACAAATAAATTAAATCTGCATGAATCTTCTAATTAGAATTAGTTATAATCCCTCTTATATCACTGCCAGACAACAAATATCTTTGTAGGAAATGTCCAGTAGCATCTCAAGTACCTAGTTTACAAATCTAAGTGCTCCCATAGCGCAGCAAAACATTAAAAATCTCATTTTTCATTCATGATTTTACCAGACTTCCCCCAAGATCCAGAGCTTGGATTAAAACAGACATGATGTCCGATAGGCGCTAGAAAACAAGTTGATAAATCATCGAAGAGCCACGTTTGCAGTAATGTATTAGAGCTGGATTATGTTCTGAAGCCGCAAAGGTGAGAAATGCCAATAGAAAAGGTCACACCTGAGAGTTGATTGGTTGGGAGGTACGGATTTTAACTCTCTCGATTGGTTCTCCCTTGATTATTAAATTACGTTCAGCAAAGTAATTCATCAAAATACAAAGTGTCTCTCGGCTAGAGGAGGGGGCGACTTGGTCCAAAATAATCAAAAATCGCGTCTGCGACAGCACAGAAGGAGAGGGAGATAAGATTTGTCTAGGATCAATCGAGGGAAGCTGAAAGAGGCATCCAACCAATAGTGGACGCTTTCTACTATTGCCTCAAAATTTGCACTGTAACTTCTACCAATGGATGATAAAAGCAAATCCCATATTTAAATAATTATCATCTTACGTTATTCAGTAGGACTTCCGTGCGGTGCTCATTCCAATCTTTTTATATAATCCCAATTTACTTTATAAGATTTCAAGTTTCCACGAGAACTGTCACAGAGTAGTAATCAAGCAGGCATTACTCAAGCCTTTGAAAATTTTTTTCAAACATTTCACCATGCTTTCCATGCACCTTGTATACTCTGTTCGACATTCGGGTAGTGCCAAAGTCCATGGGCAAGTATAGCTGTTAGAACCTGGGTAGTTGAAGTCCAAAAAGACTAAGGTAGAGGGCAGGCATTGGTAATGATGGTTTACTCTAAGGTAAATATCCTTCATCAGAGTATACGGTTTAATATGTAGCCTAAAAATACTAAACTTATATGATGATCACAACAAATACTGATAGTAATGCAAATATTAAAACCATATTTCAACCATGAAAGCTACCCCATGTCTCCTGTGAAGGCGTCCCCTAACAACTTAATTTACCAGTTGGGAATAAGTCGCAGGAAAGATCTTTAGAAAATAACTAAAGAGTAGTTATGTAGAAAGCCTCTGTCCTCTGCGGAAGCAACATAATGGTGATATAAAAGGGCACATATGACTAAGAAAGGTTACGCTCTCTAGAGTCCTGCGTGGAAGTGACTGTAAATCTCTCATTGGGCTTTTATGTGGACGTGGGTGGATGAGGAAGAGCGAAGCATACAATAGGCTTTTCTGGCAAATGAGTATGGTAATGGCCCGGGTAGTCACCCCCTTAAGTACGTCAGTGGTAGGCAACGGAAGCTGGTTTGGAAAAAAGGAGCCATCCGCTGAGAAAGGGAGTGGAAGCGTTCACTGCTGCAATATTCGAAAGCTGTAAAATGACTTTGCTAGGCGACGTCTAGATTCTGATTCATCATGCGAGAGAAGAGCAACATATTTGCTTAAACCGGAAGAATATAAGACGGAAATCTATTACTAGGATATGACCGAAAAACAAATTAGTGAGACCAATGTTAGGAATATTGGAGTAATAGTAGGGAAGAGCAATTACTTAAAGTTCCTACATTAGTCGATAAGAATGGTGGCTGTCGTGTGAGAAGGAGATGAAACCACTCTTCGAGGACCAGAAAAGTATGCCAAGGACTGCCATATAACGAACTCCTGTCAATTCTCTAAGCGACTGCCAACGGGCACAAATACGCCACGACAGAGATCACCGGACCGCAACACGGAAGAAATTCGAAACACCGAAACTCAATTTACAGAGTTCTTCAGGCGATCAAATTAGAAAAATAGGGTAGGATAAGAATGGTCGATTTTGACGAGGCTGGTTGTATCTAAGGGGCTGAGCTCGTCTATTAGAGCGGATAGGACAAAACCAGCACTTTAACGAAAGCGTGGAAGAAACGTGGTCAACCGAAACCCGAACCACTGAAACTCAACTTACACAGCTCCTCCGGGGACCCAATCCTATTATCAGGGTCGGGTAAGATTTGTCGATGTGTCTTGCCTAACGGCTTGTTTTGCCTCTACCAGAAGAACCAAGTTGCTCAGTCTCGTCCTAATAGTTGAAGTCGCTGTCCTTTCTCACTACGAGCCACCTACCGACGACAGAATGGCTCAAACTGCACCCTCGTGCGCATCAGACATGCGTGCTCCCCTGTCAGCGATTAGGGACGCGGTTGGCCCGATTGGACTGAACACGCCAACTCCTGCCCCAACTCAAGGCTAATCCCAGACCGGAGATGAAGGGAAACTGGTGAATGTGCGCAGGGAAATTTCAAGGGAAGTTACATTCTCCCTACTTCCCCGATTTCTCTCTGCAATCTCTAAACGTGCTCCTTCGCGTGGTTGTAAATGCGAAAATTGCATTTAATTTTCGAATCACGAGGTACATCATTTTCGTCGAAATCGAGTACCTGACTCTCTCTCTCTCCACCACCTAACAAGATGTCAAATCGTCGTTATCAACCTCAGCCTTTAGCATTAAAGCGTGAAACCGTTCTACCCATTCTTTTGTCTCACTTAATTTGCTTGACTTGGTACTTATTCTGATTAAATATAAATTTGCCATGGCAACGCTCTTGACAGGTAGAATATTGTGGAGTCCATTCAAATGCACCAATTTCTTGAATAATTCTGTTTATTGATGCAAGAATTTGCATAGCAAATGTGCAAAATTGAAGAGAAAACAATGACACAAAATTACGAGATGCGCAGCTCGACCTTCAGCCTCTGGTGCCTTGTCAATTACAGCAACCCCCAGAACTTAAACTGAAATATCAATTAACACGCGCGTCCTCACTTTTTCATCGTGTTACTAATTACGGCAAATAATGAAGTCTGAGTCTTTAGATGAGCTGTAGCTTTTTCGGCTAGAGATTGGCACTGCATGTTAATGAGGATGGAAATCGAAGGACTAGCGGAATTGAAATAGAAGTGCCTTTGACGCCAATGATGCCGTTGGCTGCCACATGAAGTATCGCGTTTACTAAAATTCAATAAACGCAAGTGAACTTAATTAATCCATCTTTTGACAACTGAAATGAGATAATTTTTCAGTAATGCTTATGGACTCACGGGTCGAATCTCTCCATCTTTACCATGGAACTTTAGAAAGGACTTCATTTCATGCAATCTCATACTACTTTCAATTTTTTAGTGTCTGAGAAAACCTAGAGGCATATAGTGACTAGGCATTTAGATCAGATATTGTCAGTTAATCTCAACAAATTTTTTTTCATTAAAGTCTGCTTTTGTGCACCAAACGCACCAATCTACATCATCACTAGTGCCATAAGAAGACATTAAAAATGGGACATTCTCCATTAAAGCTTAGGAATATGAGCGAAAAGCTTTGTCTTGCGCATGCATAAGTAGCATTTCGGCTCCGTCGAAAAGATGATGCAGGAAGGAACCATCCATTACAGACGTCCTATTTATTTGCTGGCTCTGACTATCCATGGGTGCCTATCCACCCGTGAAAGTAAATAAGCATATAGCTACATCTTAGCTTTTGTACGAAGGACTGCAAGAGGTCTACAAAATAAGCATAGCCAGGCACACTCACATGTTCAGTGTTTTTGCCTCTCTGGACTAGGTGAAAGTGAATTTAAATACTACGCACTCGAAATGTGCAGTTGCCACAACAAAGAAATTTCGTTAGTAATTATATCCACCTCGAGCCTTGGCACTGTCAGGGAATTTTAAAAAAAAGAGTCACAAAGGCATAATTCTGACAAGAAATCCACTGTCCCTACGTCTTTCCAGCAAATTAACTGAACACCTACGAGAATAAAATCTGGACTGTTTAAAAAATAATGTTCATAACATGGTAAGCTCAATTAGTCAGAGAATATTTGTTTTATCCTTAAGGAAGTAAATTGCTCTTAAGCTGTGTCTGCCACTTATGTAAAGTCCATTAGAAGCACTTACTGTCCTTTCATGTTTCAAAAAGTGAGTCGTGTTACTGAATATCTTCTTCAAACTAAGATATTGGCTAATCCGTAGTATCCCACGATCTACTTATATATGTTCTATATGGCTACAAAGATTGCTATGGTAATATTAAAATTATTAATAAAATCGGCAAATATAGAATCGATTTTGCGAATCAGATTATCCGAGTTATGTGGATTGGCTTATACTTGAGGCAGCTTGACCTTCTGCCTCTGGAGTTTTGTTAAAAATATGCCCCACCATAAGCGTTGTTATATCTGTGTATTTAAAACGTCTTACAACTTAAGCCGAATCTTAAAACCACCTTCATAAATCATATATAATTAATGGGGTTTTCCGCTTTACATGTTTTAGCCTGTTAACTAGCTCGTTGATTATAAGATTGCAGTTACTCCCATTGTCTCCAAATTTTGGTATCCTCAGAATCAAAACTGCGGCATGCAATCAAATGATCAATTAAGAATTCTAATTCAGCTACCTTTAAACGGTTCCTATTTCTCAGAGGATAATCAAGTAATCGTCTCTGCATTAAACTGCGCCTTATACATATTAGCATGTATTATATTGGGTGATCATAGGTATTTATAGAATATAAGTGGCGACAATCAAAAGTTTTTCACCTGTTTTGGCCTCTTTAATTTTCCATATTCTGGGAAAATGCAATTAAATGACTCTTTCAACGATCGTTTACATTTCATGAATGATTCACAAGTTGTCTGGTAATTCTTTAAATGCTCTCTAAGTTTGTCTTTGAAGAATTCATTGTGACAAAAAGCGATGCCCGTAACCCTGTCGAGGGAAGTGACTGGATAACCGCGGTGTGAGTTCATCCATTATTCCTAAGCCCTTTTCATTTATGAAAGAGGAGAAACTTACAGGTAGTAATAATTGTAGATTTGAAAATGACGGGATTGATCAGTCTGTGTCTAGTCTAAGTTTTCAACTTCTCTCTAACCTAGTATCCAAGTACTGAAGATTTAAAATTAACTGAAGAGCTCTTTAACTTACTAATTTGATTAACTGATCGGTTTCGAGAATCCAGTTTAAGTCGTTTGAACACAAAACGGCGCTAAAAAGATTTCTAGAATTCTTGTACTGTTATCTAGAGGGTGTTTTTGTGAGAAAACATTGAACTTAACTAGAAGGATGACCTTAAAATTGCATTACCGGAGATTTAGTTGCTTTGCAGCTAAGTTGCGACAATTTATGGGTCAGGATCTTACTAGTTCAGCTATCGGGAATGACGCAAAAGTTCGCACAGGTAAACTCAAATCCCTTTCTCAAATAAATGTTTCAAATCTACATAATAAGCGTAGAGATATCAATAAAGGCCGTACAGATCGATTATTAGTGGATAAGCATAAATAGGCATTAAAATTCAAACGTCCATTCAAGAAAGTGGCTTGAACCGAAAGTAAGGCTAACTACTCAGGAAGCGGCCATAAACACACACTTTTAATTATTCTAGAAATTTCTCAAACCATTGTCTAAAGCCTGATTTAAAAATCTCACTTCGAGTTGTTCTCTTTTTGTTGTTTCAACTTAAAGCTAATTTCAGTTTCCCGAATTCGCTATCGGTGAAAAATAATAGATCAGAGAATTGCAAGAGTGCAAAGTGAAGGGAGAAAACAATTAGGTTAATTTTGAACTTAAGTGCACAAGCATGAATTGTTCAATTATGTTCAAATTTTCAAACGATCACAAATTAAAGACAATAGAAGCTTTGCTTGCCCTCTCAGTGCTGCAGATATTTATGTTTTAGCACAACATTATGAAGAAATCTTAAGTTAGTAGTCACTGCGTAGTAGGACGCCCTATTATGGCGTCAGTGGGATATACTCATTATACGTCCAGGCCGCTTTTATTGACCAGACTAGGGATACTACGCATTTAGCGTGCTCCCCTTTCTCCCCAGTCGATGCCAAATTTTATGGGCTGAAAAAATAGAACTCAGAACTAAAGCTTTACTGCCTTTAACTTGTGCAGTTATCCTGGTAGGTCTCTACTCAGGCTCTTCTTTTTCATAACTAATTTTTCTGCCTTCGGCTTCCGCTTGGCAGAAAAACTCATTTTGTCATTGACATCAAGGGTATATATAATTAAACGGCCTGTTGAGCAATTTTTCGTTTGCGTACCAGATTTTGTGGATTTTTGGGAAGATAGCATTACTTTTTTTCGGTGAAAGAAAAAAATAAGAAAGCGTTGCCTAAATAATATCTAGCCCCTAGATCGTGTTGCATACTCTAATATATTTCCAAGAATTATTATAAAGACCTACTTGCCTATGCCCTGGATGATAAGAGTAATACTTCTAGGATATTATATTCACGATTTAAGAGTGATGGAGAGATTAATGACTATACTCGGAATTTCGTCTGAAAATATATTACGAGATCTTCAAAAATATGCATTTGTGGAAAGTAGCAGACGCAGTTTAATGGCAGAGGAACGTAAGTCCTCGCACTACATATCCGGTTCTTTGTTAACAGTTCAAATAAAAAGGTACTCTTAGCAAATCGCATAGCTATTCATTTTTTGTCAACAGTTTTGTTACCAATGTCATTTTGTATGAATAAAAGTGAATTAGTAGAGTTGACGTGTAATCAGCGGTTATTACATAAGTCGATAGTTGATATTATAAAACAATGTACGATTTGGTACAATGGTCAGGTAATGTAGGTTTTCCTCAAAACAAACGTTACATTCTTATCTGATTTCCTGCTGCTGAAAGAGTCAACTGGATACATAGGAGTGATTCATTAATAATGAACATTGATGTGGCTAGCTATAGAGGTAATTACCTAGAGTTACACCAACCGTAGGCGCAGTCAAGTTGGCCAAAAAGAAGCTATCACATACAAACAAGTCATTTTGCTTTCTTGTGACTGTTAACAATGCATGCAACTAACCAAAAGATTCAATAGCTTATGCAAACCTCAAATAGGTCAGTAAAATAGAATTTATTTACAGTGTTACGTTAATCATCTAAAAGTAAAAAAATGTCAATTTTGGTTTATCGAAAAGCTCTCTTAAGAATTTAAAAAAGCTTTTGTAACTGGAAATATTTCCGCTTACTTATTGGTACTAATTAAAATGCACAAAAAAGGATAATTTCTTTTCCCCTTCTTACGATATTTCCCTAATATCCATTTTCTCAAATGTATTTACCCTTCTGTTAACTGAACTATTAGCTAAGGGTAAATAGTTGTGAGTATTTGAGTTGTGGCATTTCCTACCGTGACAACCAAAGGAAATGTTTATAATCGAATTTCAAAGATGCAATCTATTACTTTGCAGTTTAATTTCCAGAAAAAGGTATTTCTGTTTAAGTTGCTACATTGCGGTTGAAGAAGTGATTTCGTGCAAGTAGAAAAGAGTATTTTTTGGGCTCTGCATGACCAGCCTCTAAGTAGTGGATTAAACCATGCTTGAACTGTGCAATCACTGTTTCGAAGTCTAATATCATGAGGGTCAAATATCCTAAAACTATGACAATGACTAATATTTCCAATCCTCACCAGGCAGCATGGCACCCTGTCTGCAGATCCACGGTGTTTTTCTTCGGTCTCAAGGTAAAGAAGATAAACATTCTCCACCCCCCCCCCCCACGATCATTATAACACTCTTTGTGAAGACTACGTCATTGGTTCCCTGGCATTAGGCTTATTTTATAGCTAGATATCTGAAGGCCACACGTAATGCTGTACTGCCAATCAAGGGCAACGCTCTTTCAGTTGCGCACTGAAATCCCTGCTCTTCTAAGGGCGAGGTAATCCTCAGCATATTCACTAATCAGTTCCACAGTCGAGGGAATGTTTAGTTACCTTAAAAGGTCTGAATCGATGTAAACACCTTATCGAATCTTTGCAGGTGAGTCAAGTCGATGAAAAATTAAACTCTTCACTTTAGATTATTTAGAAAGACTACTCATTAACTCTAGCGCATAAGTTTGACAGAAATACTTGCCGCCTTAGAGACAGGGGGATAGAAGTCAATAATTTTTGTCTAGGACTGACGGCTATCAGTGCAAATATAAAAATAGACTGACATACCAAGTGATGCTTAAGCCTTTTAACATGCAATTCAATTTTGATAGTCAAGAAGTTGATGATCTGTTATTCCTTAAGTTGGAGGTCAGTGGACGCCTTTTAGAGATAGGAAGATTAAATCTGTCTTGGCATTTGCCATGGAACTGAACAGTCAACCTTTTATATTACTACTCATATAAAACGAAGATAGGTAATTATAGGGTACATTTGTGGCGTATAGCACACCATTACTAATTATGCGTTATGAAGGATTATATTTTAATAATCGCAAAAGACTTTATTGATTGGTTCCCCGATGGTTATTTGCTACATTTCTAATAATTTCCACCTAGATATTTAAGTGCAGACATGACCATCATAACCATTTGGTTTTACCAAACTAATTGACACTGTTTACCAATAGGTATGGCTAATGGAAAGTCCAAATTATTCTTACATCTCTTCATGAAGCATGACTATCTAGTACGTTATTTATGGCTGTGCTTTCTCTTTAGGTAATTTCTGAGTGATTACTACTTATAGCTAGGTCCAACTTTTCTCGAGTGTCCAATGGACCCTAGACTGCCATATAAGTCAAGGTTGCCTTCATGACTTTGTTCTAGAAGGCCAGTTATGTTTTATGGAGTTAATACAAATTGCGGTGGGTCAGAGGGATGCGAAGTAGCATTATCTTATCTTTCAAATGCTGAACACACGCCTATTTTAGTGCTAGAATACTAGATGATGTTTTCAATTAGCTGGAGAAGTAGTAAGGCATGCTACCCACCCAGTCTATGTGACTGTTTCAAGCTGTGCTTCTGATGTTCGATAGGACGTAAGCTGCTACTTTCATCTATAAGAGACAGTCATTTTCGTAAAAAACTGATAAGTCTAAATTGTGAATAATTATCACAGTGAAGTTGTTTTGTTCTCAATCGGGTTAATGTTAAATATATAACTTGGAAAAAAGCTTTTTTGATATTTTTCACTTCACTTTTTTCAGCTAAAAATTCAAATTAAAGGTGAATTATTGCAAGTCGTGCTGAAAAAGTGTTTCAGACAAATGCCAGAAGTAAGTTGATTTCACTATGAGATACCGACCTGCCCTACAGAGAGAATATTAAATTTGTTTAAGCTCCCTGGAATAAAATCTCAAAGTACAGTAAGCACTGCAGTAGTGAGCATGGCAGAGCTGCCAATCATCAAGGTACTTGTAGAGGAAGTTGCCTCTAATGGATTCAATCTAGAAGGACACAGCATACGTGACATGGCAAAAGTGGAACTTGATTTAATAGGCGATTTGCTCCGAAACATGTGTGCAGTCATTCGTGCTGTGGGTAATGCACGCTCCTGTATAGGGGAAATAAACACCAACAATGTTGTGCAAGACTGTACATAAATTAATGGCTAAAAAGAATTAACTGATTTCATATTAAAAGAGTCGACAGGAATTAAAACAAAGAGTGCATGGTATATCCAAGTTCGGAAAAGCGACTGTTTCCTAAATAAATAAATTATTCCAATTTACTAGAAAATACTAAGTTGCTGCGTGCTTCGAGTGGTTATACTTGTTAAAAAAGGGGATTTAAAAGTTGTATAAATAATTAAGAAGCTCAATCAAACTGAACTGTCAATGCATGAAAACAGTCAAGGAAGGAGTTTTCAAGGACAGGGAAAAAGGCGAAATGAAAACCTAAAAAAGGCTGTAAGATAGCTCGATATTCTTCTTCTCAGTGATCAAATTTTTATTATAAAAGCATAATTATCTCTATATGGGTTATTTTTAGAGCATTACAAACAATCCTCAATAATTTCTCTTTAACCTTATTCATTTCAATACATAGAATATTTCAGTTAAAATATATTTAATTGGAAAATAATCGGCGGCATGTACAGACGGATTGCATAGTTCTCTTTTATTACGTTCTTCAGCTTTCATTCATCGGCCTTCTAATCCGTTGCGCTTACCTTTCCTTCTACCATTTGATTTTATCTCCCAAACAGGTTTCCAGGGTACTCCGCTGATCCAAACATCGGTCCTTTCATGCCACATCACTTAAATAATCAGTCCAGAGGCACTATAAATAACTGCTCCTAAGAGGCGTATAAATTGAATTAACTTTAAAGCACTGAAGTGTGATTAATTTGAGTGGAAACATCGCATAGTGGAAACGCCAAGATAAAAAAAATTGTAGAAGCCTACTTTGAAAGCCAATTTTAAATTTATTGAATAATTTATGCTGAATAAAACCCAGTAATCTAACCAGCCGTGATGCGGGGGCTTGCAGTTTGCACATCTATAAGATCTTAATGCCATAAAAATTATGATTTCCTTAATCCACTAATAGAGTTGTTTAGAGATCAAAAACTTAACTTAACAAACTAAATTTAGAGCTCGTGGAATTGGGTTACTTCTCTTCAAGTTTTGAACTATTCTTTACAACCCTCTCAAGTATAAGCCAATCCACATAACTCGGATAATCTGATTCGCAAAATCGATTCTATATTTGCCGATTTTATTAATAATTTTAATATTACCATAGCAATCTTTGTAGCCATATAGAACATATATAAGTAGATCGTGGGATACTACGGATTAGCCAATATCTTAGTTTGAAGAAGATATTCAGTAACACGACTCACTTTTTGAAACATGAAAGGACAGTAAGTGCTTCTAATGGACTTTACATAAGTGGCAGACACAGCTTAAGAGCAATTTACTTCCTTAAGGATAAAACAAATATTCTCTGACTAATTGAGCTTACCATGTTATGAACATTATTTTTTAAACAGTCCAGATTTTATTCTCGTAGGTGTTCAGTTAATTTGCTGGAAAGACGTAGGGACAGTGGATTTCTTGTCAGAATTATGCCTTTGTGACTCTTTTTTTTAAAATTCCCTGACAGTGCCAAGGCTCGAGGTGGATATAATTACTAACGAAATTTCTTTGTTGTGGCAACTGCACATTTCGAGTGCGTAGTATTTAAATTCACTTTCACCTAGTCCAGAGAGGCAAAAACACTGAACATGTGAGTGTGCCTGGCTATGCTTATTTTGTAGACCTCTTGCAGTCCTTCGTACAAAAGCTAAGATGTAGCTATATGCTTATTTAATTTCACGGGTGGATAGGCACCCATGGATAGTCAGAGCCAGCAAATAAATAGGACGTCTGTAATGGATGGTTCCTTCCTGCATCATCTTTTCGACGGAGCCGAAATGCTACCTATGCATGCGCAAGACAAAGCTTTTCGCTCATATTCCTAAGCTTTAATGGAGAATGTCCCATTTTTAATGTCTTCTTATGGCACTAGTGATGATGTAGATTGGTGCGTTTGGTGCACAAAAGCAGACTTTAATGAAAAAAAATTTGTTGAGATTAACTGACAATATCTGATCTAAATGCCTAGTCACTATATGCCTCTAGGTTTTCTCAGACACTAAAAAATTGAAAGTAGTATGAGATTGCATGAAATGAAGTCCTTTCTAAAGTCCCATGGTAAAGATGGAGAGATTCGACCCGTGAGTCCATAAGCATTACTGAAAAATTATCTCATTTCAGTTGTCAAAAGATGGATTAATTAAGTTCACTTGCGTTTATTGAATTTTAGTAAACGCGATACTTCATGTGGCAGCCAACGGCATCATTGGCGTCAAAGGCACTTCTATTTCAATTCCGCTAGTCCTTCGATTTCCATCCTCATTAACATGCAGTGCCAATCTCTAGCCGAAAAAGCTACAGCTCATCTAAAGACTCAGACTTCATTATTTGCCGTAATTAGTAACACGATGAAAAAGTGAGGACGCGCGTGTTAATTGATATTTCAGTTTAAGTTCTGGGGGTTGCTGTAATTGACAAGGCACCAGAGGCTGAAGGTCGAGCTGCGCATCTCGTAATTTTGTGTCATTGTTTTCTCTTCAATTTTGCACATTTGCTATGCAAATTCTTGCATCAATAAACAGAATTATTCAAGAAATTGGTGCATTTGAATGGACTCCACAATATTCTACCTGTCAAGAGCGTTGCCATGGCAAATTTATATTTAATCAGAATAAGTACCAAGTCAAGCAAATTAAGTGAGACAAAAGAATGGGTAGAACGGTTTCACGCTTTAATGCTAAAGGCTGAGGTTGATAACGACGATTTGACATCTTGTTAGGTGGTGGAGAGAGAGAGAGTCAGGTACTCGATTTCGACGAAAATGATGTACCTCGTGATTCGAAAATTAAATGCAATTTTCGCATTTACAACCACGCGAAGGAGCACGTTTAGAGATTGCAGAGAGAAATCGGGGAAGTAGGGAGAATGTAACTTCCCTTGAAATTTCCCTGCGCACATTCACCAGTTTCCCTTCATCTCCGGTCTGGGATCAGCCTTGAGTTGGGGCAGGAGTTGGCGTGTTCAGTCCAATCGGGCCAACCGCGTCCCTAATCGCTGACAGGGGAGCACGCATGTCTGATGCGCACGAGGGTGCAGTTTGAGCCATTCTGTCGTCGGTAGGTGGCTCGTAGTGAGAAAGGACAGCGACTTCAACTATTAGGACGAGACTGAGCAACTTGGTTCTTCTGGTAGAGGCAAAACAAGCCGTTAGGCAAGACACATCGACAATTCTTACCCGACCCTGATAATAGGATTGGGTCCCCGGAGGAGCTGTGTAAGTTGAGTTTCAGTGGTTCGGGTTTCGGTTGACCACGTTTCTTCCACGCTTTCGTTAAAGTGCTGGTTTTGTCCTATCCCCTCTCAAGCAAGGCAGTGGTTGGCTCCATTCATCTCAACTGTGAAATACGTGCGTTTCTTGGCAATCGCTTAGAGAGTTGACCAGAATCCGTTATATGGCAATCTTTGACATGCATTTCTGGCCCTTGGATTCAATTTCGTTACTTTTTCTCATTGCAGTCACTATATTACGAAAATGTTTAATGTGGACAATTTAAGAATTCCTCTCCTTGATCTGTACTCCAATAATTTATGCCGTTGGTTAAGCAAGTTCCTTGTCTTTACTAATTTGCTTACTAATTATTTTTGTCTGCGTTTGTTCGCGTATCTCGAAACGTCTTATCTTCAACGAGCTCGAATGTCTCCTACTGGGACCATATTTACATGACGAATCGTAATTACTAATTGTTCATCTTAAAAAAGGAATCGAAGCAATTTATCAGAGCATCACAGTTCACCGTCGAACTACTGGCATTATCAAAATAAAATCCATATATGCTTAAAATAAACCACGGGTACCTCTTGATGGGTATTCTCCTTTTCTAGCCATCGTTCGGGAGTATTATTTGCAATGCTTCGAATTGAAAGAAGCTGTCTTGAATGTCAATATGGACAAACTGCCTGACGACAGTGAAATCTTGCCAAATGCATCTGGTCACTTGTTATTGACTGCGGTGCTTGCTCGTTCAATATACTGGTACTTGAGCCCGTGATCTCAGATTTGTGGTATATCTTCACCTTAAGCGGCAAATCCTTATTTGCCTGCTCAGCTCGTTTTGGTACAGTAACAGTTTCTGCAAATTTTATTTGACTGGATGGAAAGTTCCAATATTCTTTGCAATTCCCCTCGAAGAAAAGTAGTCAAACTGGAAAAAGATGTTTGATATACCTTAATTTGTCAAATATCCACTTTAGAATACAGAATCTTGTAGTATTCGTTTTATAGAAAAATCTAATAATGAAGTTGTCACTCAAACGTAAGAGTAGTGATGTGAGAGATGGTCAATAAAAACTACGTTTTAACGATGGTGGTCTCCTAGGACGAGTGCCGTTTCGTTTTATACGACATGTGGTTGCACAAGAAGAACTGCATTTAAGAATACAACTAATAAATAAAATCAAATTACTGCTTTTTCTGAATTTTTCAAAAACTGCCTTGTGAAGTCTTGGAAAATACAATTAATTCGTTGTTCAATCACCATGTAATTTGGCCGCTTGCGACAACTGGTCTCTAACAAACAAGCTCAGCCCCTCAGGCATAAACTGACCTAGTCGAAGTCTCGCAAAGTATCTGGATTCCTAAAAGGGAGCAAAACTCTTGTTATTAAAATATTAATAGGTAAAAAGTGTGAAGAAAGATAGAAAGGCCTTGGGATGTGGAAAGGCATGTGAAAGGCGAATTCTTAGGACTTAGTGTAATTTTGCTGGAAATTTTGCTTTGATGCCTTTACTGGAATAATGAGGAACCACAGTATGTGTTAACAAACAATATAACTTAACTAAATTAATGATTCCGAAATGATTACTTAAAAGAAATTCAAAATGGTATTTAAAGCGAAAAACTTGCTTTATTAATGAACTATAATTTACTGAGCAAGTTGGACTACGAATAATCATGAATAGAAATCGCATCAAAACATCCTAAATATTATCATTCATTTTCAGAATTATGAAAAAAATGCAATGAAGTTAGCTCAATTTTTAGCATTCTATCTACTTGAAATCAGCACTGTTTTGCATGGTTAAAAATATGACATTTAAAATAAACAAAAATAATATTTTGTTAAATTTTGAACAAGATCAATGTTTCCTTACCATGTTTCGATGCACGATTTTATAGCCTAGGTTCTTCTTGAAGCCATATCTTGTTTCTTTCTGAATCCCAAAACTTGGAATGTTCAAATTTCAAATATTTTGACGAGTTAATTTTGTTGCTTGATTTAACGGAAATCCATTTATCAGAAAGGGAGACATCTTTGCTTTCGAATTTCAAACTCCAAATGGTTAAGATTTTATTTTTAAAGTATTTTAAAAAGTGAATGAGGAGCTGGGATTTTTAAATAGTGAAACTCTCAAACACAAGAATCAGCTCGAGTCGATACAACCGAGTTTAATACGATGCAGGCTAGTATATGTTACAAAACTAAAATCGATAGCTTAAAAATCATTAGAAATAAAGATACTTCAAAAATAATCTATTGGTATTTGGAATGCATTTGTGCGCTACATTTGTGAATTATACTAAAAGGTATTTAACAATAAAAAAACTGCTAGTATTTCTTATGTTCAGAATGCTTGGAACCTCTTGTCAGGTTTCTGCCCTTTGGCATGCGTTGGAATTGTTGTGTTTGGTTAGGTGTCAAAAAATCATTTACTACAAAAGATACAGGGAATAATTTGATTCCCAAAAAACATCCTCAGTTGCTTAGGAGTGTCAAACGACTAATCACATAATTTCCATAGTATCTAGCTTTGCTTCAGGATCATGAAGAATCATAATTTGCACTATAGAACGTCATATAAAAGATGGTTTACTAGGTATATATAAGCCACTTAAATCCGTTTAATATATTCCGTTTAATATATTTAATAATATTCCTATGTTCTATACATCGTGGGAGGAAAATGACCGCTTCGATTGCTGTGCTGCCATCGGTTCAGAATTATCAGAAGTATTGCTGTCAAACTTAACAACAGCGAAAGATTTAGAGTACACAATGAAAGAGAGCAACCTGTTGGCACTTTATCTTTAATCAAAATGGCTCATATTTTTTCGCATCACCTATTAGTTTTCAAAAATTATACAGATAGTCATTCCTTTAAATTCTCTTATATTTCTCTCTTTCTCTTAGACAGTAATTTCAAGCCACATGTCATAGTCTTGATTTGTTAGCCTCTTGATGTACTTCTATCCCAAAATCTCATATATTACATGCGTCAAGAATGGTTGTGGTATTTACATTGCGTAGATGCTGTTTAACTGTCGTACCGGATGCTACAGCCCAGTACTCGACGATTAAAACTCATTCTAGTTTGTAAAACCATTAAATTGTTTTTTCAAAGTAGGCAGCAAGAACGTTCGTTATATCTAGGTAAGGTGGAAAGGGAATACTTAACAGCCATAGAATATTTTAGTTGCGGTTGCAATCCTGTGATGAGCCCGGAGGTATTTCAACTCTAATAATAACAAAGTTCATTTCCTCATGCTAAACACAAAACAAACAAAATGTAGCAATTAAAGTGAAAACTGCCCTGCAAACCATAAAAACGCGTTGAACATGAAACCCTAAAATACTTTAAAAAACATAAATCTAGTGAACACTGATCAAACTTATGCTTATTAGCTTACTTATATCTCGGAAACTACCCATTAGTCTAGCTAAATTACATAAATTGGGAATCCTCAGTTTGCATTTAAAACTCTCCCAAGTGTAAATTGCTGAACTGAGATTAACAAGCTGTATGAAATTTGCAATGCGGATCAAGAAATAAATTCTATTTGATAAATTTTTAGGGGATGTTACAAACTTTGTGCAGCTCTGTGCACTACGCAGCATCATAACGTACCAATTAGCAGTAGTAGTTTCCCATATCAATGTGCTTAAATTCATTAATATCATCAACAGATTTTCCGAGTTTTTTCTTCATTTCACTTTGGTCATGATTAATACTAGACACAGACGCCAGGATGAAGTGTTTATTTACTCTTTATTCAAAGCTTTAACAAATATTTATACTAAGATATGATAAAATGTGGCTTTATGCAATTATGACTGCCATCATTTTAAGTAAGATAACTAGATTATGAACAATGTTTCCCTATTAACTGTATTAAGATGCAACTGGGAAGTTGTTTCATATTTTGCTTTATTTAATTGGCGAAGAGTAGCTGCTTTTATTTAGATGATTTTAAATTTAGCAGGTAATGTATGATATTTTTAACCGGAAGTCGTGGCATCAGCTTTCCTTTTATTTATACTTTTATGAGTCGAAAAAAATGATACAATACAATCAAAATTTTGTTGAAAGTAACATTACCATAATATTATAATTTTTCAATTAGTTCGCAAAGTAGGTGACAGAATTTTTGAAAATACAAGGCAAACTGCATGATTTGCATTTATGTTAATCTGGATTACAAGTGTGACAGATTTTACTTAATAAATTGTACTGGATACATAAGTGATATATATAGATATATATTTGGGTTGCTCGGAACGAGCTGAATCCACAACAGTTTCCCACTCGGAATTCCATTCCAGAGGCATTTTAACTTCTGCACTTTTATGCAGCATGATTGACTTCTAAATGTCAAATATATGCGTTACTGCAAAATTTCTGCTATTGTGAAGTTGTACACGCACCCCTGCTCTTTGATATATCTCACTAAACTAATGTTGGACACTTGATAGTTGCATCAAGTGACAAGTAGCTGTGTCATATTATTTCTTGCTAAACCAAAGTGAAGGATGCAGAAAAAGAATCTTCTCAAATCTCCTTTCTAGGTCTCACGTGAACAGGCAATCACGTAGCGGTTTAAGTGGCAATCAGTTGTCTCCTATTTGGCTCGATCACCTGATTTACTAAGGCAACTGACATCTCCTCTCTGAAAATTCAAGACTAGAAAATAAGTACAAACACTTGATCATTGCAGACATTATCACGAACTCACCGCTTATCCAAAAGGAAGACGTGTCGCAGGATGATAATATTTTAGCTTCTAATAAAGGTATATGGGCCAATATAATCCAGTCATTTGTGGATGTCAGATTTTCTGCATGAGTTTATACATTCGCGGCATGCGAAGTAGTTAAGATTTCCAGGATATGTTTTTCTTCTATTTTAGACCTCATGTCCAACAGCTTTGTTTCCACAGCTTGATAGGTAAGTGTAAAGCATAGTTGTATTATTTCTATTAAAATTTTCAAGCTACAATATGAAAATAAACTTACTTTTCGGCTCATACTGAAGGAAATGATCCAGAATACAAATGCCGTTATTATAAATAAAGTTATTTTTAAGGGATGAGTTATCAGTATGTTTAAGGTTCATAGCTCGTTAGACGCACAAGAAAATATTTCTGTGAAATATAGTATATTATATAAAAAAGGCAAAACCTGTATTTAACCTAATTTAGTCGAATGATCAAATATTTCTACAGTGACACAGGAAAAGTGCTTCGGATTTTACCAAGGAGGAGGTGATGATGTCTACAAAATGAGAAAAATTAAACTGCTATGTGCAGAAGGTCTTAGCCGCAGAGAAATCTGCACACAAATTTCAAAATGCATTCTAAAAGTCTTTCAGAGGAGCGAAAGTGCTAAAAATGT
This sequence comes from Anomotaenia brevis, assembly GCA_030710315.1. Classification (NCBI taxonomy): domain Eukaryota; kingdom Metazoa; phylum Platyhelminthes; class Cestoda; order Cyclophyllidea; family Dilepididae; genus Anomotaenia; species Anomotaenia brevis. Next base: position 1,728,554 of record JAUOZQ010000009.1, read on the forward strand.
TTTCAAAATGTTTCCTATTCACTTTGGCTCCATTAATTAACTAAATATTCCTTGAGATAATTCAGGTGATGTATACGTAATCATCAAAAAGCCACCAGGTGGTGGAGTGCTTATGATTTCTGATAAATTTGAGGATTTTTTCTGAAGATTAAAGGAAATATTTAAACACCAACTCACTCATTTCAGCTCTCTAAGATAGCGTTTTCTAACCAGTTAATCTCAATTAAATATAGTAGTAAGTTTGTTCCCAAAGGGATTCAGTGATGAATCGTTTGACGTAACCAAGCATCGTTGAAACGTTTTTAATAAATTTTTCAATCAAACATGTTTATTGAATGGAAGCTACTTGATCATTCTACGTAGCTCTGATTTCTATCACCAGAACACTACCAAGTGACTGTCTAAAACTGAATTAAGGTAATAATTGGTAATTTCCTTTGAAACTGATGAAAAGACCGGGTAATATGGGCAGCTGATCTTCCTTTCGTTTAGTCACAACAATGGTTGCAGCCAACTGTGTTAAAAGCGAAAGAAAATGAGAAGCAAATAGCTTACCTTCAAACTTCAGAATTGCGAGCATATTGTAAACAAAGAAAGATTCTGATTTCCATTTTCTGTAGCATTTTGACCTTTTTTGAGTTCCTGTTTCATTTCTTTCTACGATCTTATGCCCACTATACTTATAGTAAGCTACTCTAAAAAGGACAAATTTTTACATACCTTGCCGTTTCCGCAAGTTGCACTACAAGTCCGAAAAGGTATCGACTTGATACACAGTAACGTCTATATTTTTTTTGTGTTATCGAAATTTGCAAGATTAAGCTTCAGATGCTTAAATGAAACCGACAATTTTTGTTTGAATCGTTTGAGGAAAACTTTTGCATTTTTATATCTGCAGTCGCATTCTAGGAAAGAGAACTAGGAAGTTTACCATTCGAGTCACTCACTCAGGAGGAGAGTAATTTTAACTATCAAATAACCTTGTTAAGGTCTTCAAATTTCGAATGATCACAAACTTAAAGTCTTTTTCATGCGTTATTTTTTCACTCGTGAACTACAGAATGCAACAAATCAGAGAGATATTCTTGTTGAGCATTACGGAAAGAGTTCATAATCTATTTATTATATACACATTTCCTTCAAAGTCAAAATACCTCAATGCAATGTTTAAAGTGTCAGTTCTAGGGTTGATGCCTCAATTCAACTCTTGATGCAAACTGTTGTTTTTCGTGGTACGGGGATGCAGGTTTAATCGTTCTTCTGTACCTCTGGTGGTTGCGGCATTCAATCGGTGAATAAACTCTCACAATATAGGCCTCGTTCTTACATGATCGGCGTTCTTCACAACAACACACTGAACACATGTATGCACATAGGTGACCTATTCCTTTTTTTCTGCGAAACCGTTGAAAAATTTGTCTAAGTGTGCGTTTTGTTGTGCGTCTAAATGTCTGTGACACCATGAAGTAAAGGAAAAAATTGACAGCACATCCAAATACCTGGAAGAAGTTTGTCCATTCAATTAGAGAGTTGAGGATAAAGTATTGCCGTATGAGCTGATCACTCTCTCTGATCCTGTAGCCGATTGTATCAATCAATTTTAGGCAAATAAACTGAACGATTCCAAAGGGTGTTGAGAGTAACAGGAATGCAAATATAACCGCAAGCAGCAGTGGAGTAACTCTGTGTAGTGCTCGCGGTCGCAGAGTGTGGAACCTTGTCATGGCGTTCTTCCTTTTTGTTCGAATCGGAACATCCGAATTAGACGTGTTGTTCATCTGTGAAATTTCTTGAGGAGCATCATTCGGCAAGCTCGCAGAAGAACTTGTGTGTTGGTGAGAGCCCCTTGCATTTTCTAGGCTCCTGAAATTTCCGCTTATCTTTTCGCTCTTTCTGCAGGCCACAATCACGGAAATGTTGGTAACCAAAACGACAATAAATGGTCCAACGTTTGTACAGATAATGTGTGCAATGCTGTAAATATCCTTTAGCAATTCCGAGTAAGGATATATTCTGTCCCCGATGTGAAAGAATTTTTCATTTGTCCCGTTCTCATCTCGAGTTTCAATTTCCTCATAGTCATACCGCAAGAAAATAGGAAGATTGAAGATGAACGCAGAAACATATAAGGAGCAGATGGTCTTGATTACACAATTACATCGGAGGTAAAAACGTGACTTGAGGGGCCAACAGACTGCTAGGTACCTGAGGATTGAGAGAAGGACAACCATCCAAGCACTGACTGTTAGGAAACTGGAAACGAGACCAGGTCCAACCAAGGTATAGTAGAAGAGGATGTCATTTCTCTTATACTCCCTCTTTGTGTAGATCAATGGAAGAGTCGAAAGGCAGATGCAGAAGTCAGCCACTGCAAGACCAAGAAGATTGAATCTGGCGGAGCGCTCCCCACCTCCGATCGGATGAGAGGCTCTAAGCTGGGAGAGGACAATTACTGTCATACAGTTCGTCACCAATCCGAGACCCGAAACCGACATGAGGAGGATCTTCACGATGCTCTCCGAGGGTTCGGTTAAACCGTCGTAAGTCACAGACAGGTTTGAACTCATTTGTAAATCCATGGAGGCATTAGGGTAGCCAGGTTGTGTTTTGGGTACTACGCTTTCCTATAAAAAAGAAAATTTGAATTTGTGACTAAAACAGACGCAGAAAACATAAGTGAAATAAATAACGGTGTAAAATAACATCTATATATTAATACTCAAAAGCTTACAAGACCTCTCTCGACATTTAGCTTTGCGGATTGTACTGAAAGAATTGGCAAAATACCGAAGAACCAACGTGAAAAGGTTTTTTACAGAGGAAACCTGCATTTAATCCTCATTGGCCACTTCTGCTGTGGTAAACCAATAATATTGAAGTTAGCAGCACTAATTACAGAGCCTTAAATCTGATTGGTTTTCTTGTTTGTTATTTGAATTTAACCAGAAATATTAAATTTTCTTTTCCCATTTTCTCCGATACATTGTGCATGAAGATAAGTAAATTGTAGCAAATTATGCACATAAATATATAGCAACTTTAGCTATTCAAAATAATATACATAATCGCCACACAAATACCAAAAACGAAAAAGTAATGTCAAAACGTTGGACCACCACGTTTTAATTGAGTTCATAGTTGTAAGAGCACTAAAATTTGCAATTTAATACTTATTAAGAAATAAAGCACTTCTTCGCTTTAGAGTATTTTTAAAACCTTACAAACCAAAAATTGAAAATCGTAAAGCTTGGATTGAAAAATGCATTATTTGATCTCAGGAATCTACTTCGGATTCGAATCAAGGATTTCATTCTCGATACTTAAGGAAAACACTTTCAAGTTCTTTATGTAACTTAAAGCGCAACATTATCTGATTTGGGGAAGCCTTGATACAATGTACCCGATTAAGCTGGCCAGTACGTATTAAAAGTATCTGGACATACGATCTTTAGTATCGTATCAACATCCCAAAAATGGTAAAGGTGTGGACTGGAATAAACTAACCCAAACACCATTTCTTAATACATGTATTAATTTATTAAATTTCAAAATTCTAGCATCATGCATTGACAGTCAAAGACCATCCAACAAAAAATGAATGACAAGCAGCCTATTAATACCCCTGCATCAAATGTCAATTGGTATGAGCGTCTTTTGTGGATAGATTTACATTTAATTTAGTTTTAGATCCACTGTTTACTAACTATATGAATTGTATGCTTAGCTAAAAATCGGGGCTTCTATTCAAGCAAATATAGAAAAACTAAACTACGTCTTATATAATGCTCGAAAAATTATTGAAGGCATAGAAAATGAATAGGGGAGGACCACTTGAATTTTCCTTTTTTAACTAACAAATAATTTTTTACCTGCTTGCCTTATCTTTCCAAACGCATCCAGTACCGATTTTTTTCACCCTTTACATACATCTGGGAATGTTTTCAATCGTTATCTAGCATCAGATGCTAATAACAAAGTTGAAGCGTTTTATAGTGCCGTGATCCCTCTCGTAATACAGCCAATCAAAACAGACCAGTATAGTGTTTGATCTCTTTAGAAGAACATTGGGACAAAATTCCGCATTTTCCATATTAAAAGGTGGCTTTGAATTATTCCTGCAGAGCAGAAATAGCATGTATTTTTCAAAATAATATTTATTGGTGATATATAGGAGCATAATTTTATTGAAGGAAAATTTGAGCAAGTTTGACCACACAGTGTTGAAATGCGTGCCGATTCATGGCATTCAGCCAAAACCATGAAGAACAAAAGTGTAATAAAATCACCATCTTTTTAGCTTTTATGATGCTTTAGACGAATTCCCAGACCTATTCATCACAAAACGCTCACTTTTTTCGAAATTATAGCAGTTATGGGAGCACCAAAGGCAATTTTTACTCTTGAATATATAAATTTTAAGCCCTCTTTGTTGATAGCCCTTCAAAATCCTAAGGAGCGTGGCTTGCAGAAATTATGCTGAGCCACTGCGCTTTATACCAGGGGAACAAAACCAATATTCACCAGGACTGCATTCATGGCCCTTATCCCTCGAAATTGTAAATGGTTTGCGGCGAAATTAGGCAAACATCATTTTTAAAAGAAATGAACATTATTAATGATAAAAAGTAAAGAATTGCTCTTTCGATTTTTTGTGGGACAAAAAAATACATAAACAGAATGCTGTATAAAAAGCAAGTTTATAGCAAACATTTGCGTGCAAACTTTCCTAACGTTTTGAACCATAGCTTGTCAACCTTTCGCATAATCAGTTAGATATTTATCTTTATGCAAGATTTAGTTCATATGCCATTTTATTTATGCGTTTAATCAAAACGTGTTGTTTTAATTGTCTTTAGTCCTTCACAAACCTATTTTCATTTTCATTGTTGATTATTGTATTCAAATGCTTACGATGGAAGTAGGCTCAGGGGCCGGATGTCAAAAATATATTTCAGGCTGTTTGGAACTATGTCCTTTAAATAAACGCGAAAATATCGTACAACTCTCTTTCATATTCGAAACAGAAATAACTCCTTCGTCGTGACCATATATATGAAATTGTCAATTTTATCGAATATATACATTTAGTTAATATTCCTAAAAGGATGGTTGTTTGTGCTCTCATAAATTCGATATAAGCTCACCACCCAAACAAATGGATCTTAGGGGAATTAGAATAAGGATGGGACACTTCAGTGGTAAGGGTAATTCAAAATTAGACATGGCTCAACCAAGTTTAGCCACTAAAATGAACTATAAACTCTTCAATTGATTTAAGAATGCGATAGTTTGGTATGTCAAACGGAATTTTAATTTTCAATTAAGATTTAGTCCTCAGCATTGGTGATGACTTTACCCAGTAGGTAATTATTTTCTGTAAACTAAAAATGATTGTATCTTTATTTGTTGTTTGTCTTAATAATTTCATTTAATAAAGAACGAACCTTTGTGCTCCATTTTTCTCCAAAAGCACCTTTGTCCTATTTCAGTTTCCTTTCAAACCATTCAAGCCAACTTTCCGACAATCGACTATGAGATTTAATAGCCGTTGTAAAAGAGCAGTGTAAGAACAGAGTGACTATTAGTAAAACATAAATCAGCCAACTAGGTCGCTAATGGAACGATGGCCCTCGGAGTCATGGGAAATATTTTACTCCAATAAATCATAGTATTAAAATCGTAATGTGTATTGAGATTTCTTGTCGAGTTTTTACACTTCAATTTGACAGTGGTGCATAAACTGCGGATTATGCATTGCAATTGCGAAATATTAGTTGTATCACTTTGTTTCGGATTTTAAGTAACAAAACAGAAGTGGGTAAAATTAGCAGGGCCCTTAAGATTGTAGAGATTTTACGCTTAAATAGAAAGCCAACTGAATTCTGACGTATCTTTCTTAATAACCGCAATGTACCCATCACAAGGCGCAGTATACCTACTACAAAACGCGAATTATAAATTCGATAAACAACCCCCTTATTAGGGGTTAATCTGACAATGGCTGCAAAAATGGTGGTCGAATTTGAGATAGAATTGCTGAGCGGCATAAAATGTAATGAGTATCGAAACAATTTCCGGTCCAATTATGGAATACCACTTAATTGATTTTTTTACTGACTGCTTCCTACAAACAAAGCTAGTAAAAATTCCATACTTTCCTTGTAACATTTTTGATATAGTTACAGTTTTTGAAATTCTTGTAATGCCTACCTTAATGATACAATGATTCAATCTTTGATTCCCCTGCCATGGCATCACAGTACTTTTAAGCTATTTTCCTTCCTATTGCATTCGTTAATGAGACCTAAAAAAACATAGATGGAGTTATCTGCAGAGTCACACGTATTGTGGCTAATTACACACCATCAGTGTTATATCTCTAATTCTGTGCGCCTCCGTATTTTTCTTGCTAATCGACCAAATGGAGTAAGAAAATTTAGAAGTTTTATCAATGAATCCAACCAAAATATAGGTAATTTTATTTTTCATTTCTATTACGATCTATTAGCACTATCTCTGCAGAACAATCAAGAGCTATAATCAGCTGCTATTTTTTCCAGAATATCGTTTTCTTTGATATAAGTTAGACGATTTGCTAATTCTTAGTTGAGAAGATTCGAACGTTTTGCTAGATTTTCGAATTCTGAAGAGCACCTCATGAGTACTAAAAAATGCACGAAAATACCAAATAACCTTGGTATTTGGAGGCCTTAGTGACCAAATCACATCAAGAAACTTTTAGAGTCACAATTTTTCAACAAATCCTTCAATCTGCTTAAACAAATCATAAATGTATCATCAAAATTAAGAATTAAAAATGTAACAGCCGTATCCACAAAAGCTCAGAGAATCCATTATTAAACTTCTAATCTCGAAGTCAAAAATAATGTGGAAACGAACATCTATCTCTAAGGATTTTATTTTCAATAAAGTGACTATGTTTGCAGGATTAAAATAAAACATTAAAATTGTGAGATATGGCAGTGCATACAGTTTTTAGATCTAATAAACCTAAACACTGACATGACCTTCAAAATTTCCAACTAATCGGTTTTACTAAAAAGAACTAACAATCGGTAATGCGGTCAAAGCCTCGCCGTAAATATTCTTATAAAGAGGTCTATTACATGCTAGCCTTACTGTTTTATTTAATGTAAGACCAGGTTCATTTGAAAATAGAACATTTATTATATTTGATGTTAACGAAATATCTAATGTATGTGTTTATAATAAAAGTATTCAGGCTCCTCAGTTTTGTTTAGAGTCGTTCTACAAACAAAACCAAAAGATAATGAGTATTTTTACTTACTAAATATTGATCAGTTGTATTTAATACCGATGGAGAATAAGACCTACGAAAAATTCTTCAATCTGCAAAGCGCTTAGCGGATGCGTTTAACACAAGCTATCCGTTCTTTTCCCCGGATTCATTTAATAATTTTGCTTAGACTCAATGATTTCATTGGTCCTCGCTCATTTTTACACATATGGAGATTAAAGAGCACAAATACTTTCCATTGTGCCAGCTTCAATTAATTATGAAGTTTAAGCTTGGATAGAGAAATTTCAAGACAATTCGTGTTTAAAGCTAAGTACTGATTTTTTTTCAGCAGATGCAGGTTAATTTTTGGGGTGTATTTTGGGGATAGAAATTAATTAGACAAGGTAATTTCAACACTTATTGGTCATATTTCTCACTTATTAGAAAAGAACATACAATTATTCTTTGCCTCTTTGAAACAAGAATTTATACCTCTAAATTCTCACTGAAAGCAGATGAGTTATATCTGGGCCGTTATGTTAAGACAAAAATTGATATCTCTAAAACAGAAGTTAGGAAACAAAACTGCAGTAATACTAAGGTCCAACAGCCTGCTAATATCGATATTTTAAAGATTTCATCAAGTTTAACTTTCTTATTTCAAGGGATAGTTGTCGTTTTCATTAGCTATTTCATCCGTATACAATGGCTTACAACTTTTGAGTACGTAATTATTCCAACAATGAATTCGAATTTATAATTGGTAAATAGGTATGACATCTTAACTTTTTGAAATATATTTAGCAAAATCTTACAATAAGTCCCTTTCTGGCTATGCTTGTAGCTACTTTGGTGAATTGTTTCTTTATATCAACATTTACTTTGCTAAACTGGATGAGCAATCAACAGTAGGTCCCTTAAATAATTAGCTCCAGGAACTTGCAGCCTGACAGGAATATCTATTTTCAACCAATGGGAATCAACCCTTCGGCTAATTAAGAGGATAGCTTGGTGGTTCCTCCATGTTTCCGCCTAGGTGTCACTCTGAAAGTATCGTCTCAGTTCTTTGTTTACGTTTTTGCATATTTCCTATTTAAGTAAATTTTCCTTTAAATTCGTAAATTTATATTTATATTAATTCCTGTTAACCCTTGTATTGCACATTTTTACAATCAAAGTGGTCGGATAACTTATAAGACTTCATTTTATCTAAAAATATATGATTGTGGCATTGGTTCTCCTATCATTTTATTGGTAAGTTCGTAAAAAGCTGTCACTGTCTGTTTATTTCCTATGCGTTTCATTTATGCTTGCAAAGAATGGAAATTAAAGCATAAGGAAAAGGGCCTTAATACTTTCTAAGGGAGGTTGCGCTTGCAATTTAAAAAGTACTCTTTATTTCTGCTTTTGCTGTTCTAAAAATTCAAAGAGAATGAAAGGATAATACTAAAATTAAGGAAATTTCTTAATTCAGATAAACATTTGGGTGGTAAAATCATTATTTTCAGCCTTGTAAAATTCAAATTAATGTGTGATTTCCTGAAATACACTGTATTCTAATGTTCAGGTTTTTGAAAGTTAACATATTCGTTATACCTATATAATATGTTGGAAATTATACGAACTATTTGATCTATTGTCCTTTTTACATTCTCTTTAATTAACTCAATCGCTCCCGGAACAAGTTTTGTCGTAAACCTAGAATTCCTAAACTATACGATTCGCCATATAATTGTCTTCACGTCAGGAAAGCTTTCTCATCGAAGATGAAATAGGGTTTAAAGTACTATCAGTTTTAAGGAAGTTGCTATAGGAAGCTCCGTGAAGTATTTTTTGCTAATTTATTTGTGATTTTGAGTTAAAGGCGCAGTGGTCTCGTTTACTACACCAATTTATCACTTATTGCATCCAATGGAAAACTTCTTCTTGGATTATTGGTAACAAACTAGTTCTTGAACCCAAAATATCATGCACTTTTGATTTTGAATATATGAAAAGCGAAAAATGTCATTTTACAAACTTACTAATGATTCAGGCGAACAAGCATTTTTAACGTTTATATGCTTGGAAATTATGATTACTTATAGAGTTGAAACGAGCAAATGTTTAGCTGTTTATATTCATGACTTGAAAATTATTTGAGTAAAATAACGTTGGTACTATATTGGTAAGAAATAAGTAAATTTGACTCGATAACTTTAGCTGAACAAAAAAATATACGGTGAACATCGCATTCGCAAATTTCAATTTTCTCCATTAAATGTCATTCATGCTTAATTTGATGAATGTGCTGACAGATGAGAAGCGCAAATAAAAATTTTGGTTTTTGTATCGATCTCACGAAACATTTGCTCTCTTCTGTGAACTGTTTTTTGCCAAATTCTTGGATTTCGAAATCAAATTAATTGACTCTAGAGGACCTGATTAATTACTAGTTAAAAATACTTAATAGAAATAATTGCTTTTAAATATGGCTACATTGGATGCATTAAACTCACCTTCATTGATTACAGTTAGTAGAACTTTAAACAAATTAATCCTTCTGGTTAGAACTAATAAATAATGAAAATAATCAAAAACTGCCATCTTAATGAATTCTACCTAATTTACTGAACACTAATTAATTTGTAAACTTACATAAAATCGGTATATTCAGTGACAACAATTATAACTTATAAATAAGTAAAAGCCTTTGAGGTCTATTTCACTTAAAAAATATCTTAAATGATAAGAAAGCATTAGAAATAATGAAAAATTATTTCAGAGGCAAGTTTAGTGTTTTTGCATATATTTTAATAAATAAATTTGAATTTTTTCGTGACATGATGGAAATTCGATACGCAAATTCACCAGACTCGATATCTGTTAGAAATTATAGAGGCCCAAACCCTCAATGCAACAAAGCTCTTAGAGGTACAAAATGGGAACGACTTTTGGGATGCCAAGTTGAAAAATAGGATAGCATCTTTTAAGCACATTGTCTGGTTTCTTTGGTATATTTGCTTGACTTTTTCCATGCAAAATAGAATTAGATATGATTGCACATAAGGTCATTTAACCATTTACCTGGCTCCAAGGCTGCAGAATAAACAGGCATGGAAATCAACAATTTTTGCTTACTTGAAATCTCTGTAGTCTTGAGTTTCAAAACCAAATAACCAATTCTGATATCATATTTACTTTAATGGGAAATGCTTTTTATCTATAATTTTCTTTTGGAAACTCAAAATAAGCTTAGATAGTTCAAATTCGAAATTGAAACGCATGCTTACAATCAGAACCTCTTTATCCAATCTAAAAAAATTACTGTTGATCATTTATGAACAACTTTTATAGCTTTCATTAAAACAGGTACTTTTCTGTTGACAAAAATTTGAAGCCTGGCACGTTGCCCACTAGCAAAAAGGAGAAGGCTTCAACGCACAGCTCCACCAAGGTTGACGCAAACTGTTCAGAGATGTCACTTCATCTACTTGTGAAATAGATATATTAACCTTAAAAATCAGAGTTCGATTTCGACAATTACTATGGATCGTTTTGATGGCAAAAGTCAATTGCTTAGGTTAGAAGTCCCGTAATATTTCGTTCGTTGTTGATTTTGGGATTCCTAGAAATTATGCTGTTATTATAATGTGGTAAGACTGAATTCTCACAAATATCATGCTATAATTAACAAGTTGTAGAATATTGAATTCGTCTAGTGCTGAAATAACTTAAAGTAACGGTCTGCTTAAGTTGGCTACAAGAATAAATTACTTTAGTATCCATGCATTTCATACATTTATTATTTATTTTTAGCACACACAATGGTATATGGACAGGTATTTATTGCTCTTTAATGACAAAAATGCCTTATCTTTCAGGAACTTTGTGAAACACTTACACAGCTACAAAATTCAACAGTTCAGAGTTTCCCATGCAGTGCGTTGCGAAGCTTTCCTAGGCATCATCTTGAACCAAAATTATTGGAACTTGCAGTCAGGTTTGCACTAAAATACTTTAAGATATTGCATGCCGTTTCATCGAAAATTCACTAGAATCAATTAAATTTATGGTTGAACTTACACTTTTGACAGCAAGTTAAATCCTGTTCGCAGTGTTCTGGAGTATGTTCCTCGCCTTCATTTTCTCTTATTATTATCTTGTTAAAACAGTCAAACGTTTAACTATTTTTCATCGAGTAGCTTGAAGTGTTTACCTTCGAAATGTTTCATGAATCCCTCATTTCTACGTAAACATGAGTATATTTAAGGGGGGGGGGTGGGGCATGCATTCGAGGGGGCTTGATATAATTAACGACCAAATGAATCAAAATATAGTTTTATGTATTTTTGTACGAGTGAAGATGAACAAGGAATGTTCCGAAAATCTATGAAGGCACTAAATATATTTATGCTTCATATCTCCCTTTAAATGGTTGAAAGTTCGTTGGAAACACTTTCCAGTGATCGATTAGGTAACTCTTGTGGGGGTCATTCATCAAGTGCTACCGATGAATAAGCTTAAGGCGATAATAAATTAAATAATTTCACCTGTAAAATAAGGTGGAAAAGAAATGATGAGATCTCCGTTGCATTAGTATTAGAATTTCGGCTATCCAACCGTACAAAGTGAGAGATTTACCTAGTATCATTATTTCGACCTTATAATTAACTAGCTTCTTGGCGAGTTGATTAAAAGTCATAGGTCTGACGGTTCATTAAGGTCTAAGTTTAACTAGTCCTTGATCTTGACCTCTGTATTGCATTACTGCATGCCTACCCATGAACTATCGAAGAGTTAGCTGCTGAACAGCAGACTTGAGTGAACTGCACCATAAAATATGACGACGTGGTTCATCTCTAGGCAACTGCCGCTAATATTCATTGAAGTTTGTTAGAGAATTTGTAATTTGAGAGAATTTTGTCTGCCTCCATCAAGCTTCCTAAGTGCTCTAATAAAGCTTTAAGAGGAATATGCTTGCTGCAAACTCCTACCTTTTAGCTTACTGTTGTACCGCTGCCTCTGACGGACGAAGTACATAATCTTGAGGTTTTGATTAACTCATCATTTATAAACAAAGCTCATTTGATTGATTGCAGCAATAAGTGAATTAATTTCTCTGAATTGCTTAAACGGAAAAACGAAAAGTATAATTCGATCTAGACGGATAACATACTATTTGTCTATGGCATTAAAATTATTAGTAAACATCCCTTGTTGCCTGAACTATTAGCGAAATTCAATCCCCTATCCCTTCAAGTCACTTAATGAATCTGCTTAATTCTATTGCGGTGCTTTCCCGAAAAAGTTCCTAAAAGAGCCTCTCATTTAATTATTATTAACATGACACAACGCGGAAATCTATAACTACAGCTTTTACTATGCATTGTTCGAGGAGGCCAGCATAATAGACAATCATGTACCCAAATTCTCTTAAAATAATTCTGCAAACTTGCTATCACAATCTCACTATAAGAAATTTAAAATCTCAAAGGTCGCAAAGGCAATTGTGTCAAATAGTATGGTACTAGAAATCCCAATGAAGGCTGTAAATTACCAATCGCATAATTTTCAACCGGTAGGCCAGGGTTTCCATGTTCTCTTCATCTCGTTTGATTATATTGGGGCATAGAGAAGTATCATTCATAGCAGACGATTGAGCAAGGAACCTTCGGTGTTAAGCCTCAGGTAAGTAGGTATCATATTACTAATGATAGTAAGTCAATAATTTCCTTGAGTTGCAGTACCTGCGAACCAATTTTCTCGACAAATACTTCAATCATTGTTACTTTACAAAATCTTTGTCGCAAATTATACAATTTATGTGACTGAATTTTTTGGGTTTCGCATATTGCAAATATATAATCCAAAATGAAAAACGGTTCGCTTTGTAAAATATTCATCTCTACAGTTTGGCTATGCTAGTACAAGCTGTACAGCAGTAGCTTCTCGTGCACTGCGTGGAAGAGTCAGCCTTTGCAACTTAAAAGCCTAAAGTTAAGGCACCTTCTATTAACAGTCACCAGAACTTTTTCTAAAGCCCCAATTTATTTATTTACTTTTATTTATTGCAGAGTTGTCTTGTGCAAAATTTATATCTGCTTTTTCTATACACAATTCCCTTAAATAGATGCTGTTTGCTTCACCGTGTTGACATTCACTAAAAAAAATGTAGAAAGTTCTAGAAAATCGCCGCAGTGCCTTTTGAGAATTCCCACGCCTGAAGTAGTTTCTAAGGTTCAAGGGCTCCTCAACAGCGTGATCACATTTTTCTCATGAATACGTCAAATTTTGTGACAACATCGCTTCTCTGCCTCCATAAACTTATTCAGTAGTCTTGACACCCACAAGCTACAAGTGCAATAAAATCTTTAAAACTTGATTGCTGGTAGGAACCGTTAAATGCGTGATAAGTGCTAAAACTCATATTCACTCGCAGTAACATGAAATAGTTGATACGATCTGTTGGTCGATTGCTAGTGGCTATAAATTGTTATTTTGTCTTTCAGTATCTGACCATTAAGAATGAATCTTCTTTGTAAAAAGGCGAGATACTAAGATTTTATCTGTGAAATAACTGCCAGTTATCATGGGTTGTATCAGATTTCACTAATTAAATCAACGAAACCACTAAGAAGGGCTATTAATTTTAAACTAATTGTGCTACTTCAATAGAGGAAAGCGCACATAATTGGCTTTATGAAATTTGGGTTTATTTTAAAGCCATTTAGAAGAGTTTGGCAGTAATGTAGAAATTTACTAATATTATTTGTGGATGTTTTGCTCCCTTAATGACCTAGATACATTGGAAAATGATTTAATATACCAGTAAAAGATCGGTATTAGGTTACCTCATGGGTCAAACTGGATTAGAAGGACACGACCCATTTCGAATAAAGTACAAAACCATTACTTACAGAACAAACATACTTAGTTGATGCAGACAGGAAAAAAGTTCTAAGAGCACCGGATTCTGAATGAATCATGGGTCCAGCTTAATGGCATTCATGAGCAAATAAACAGCTCCGGATATTTTAGAGCTCTGTCCAAATGTTACTTGAGTAAACCAGCAATAAAACTCACAAAATGTTTTCCAGCTAAAAATAGGTTTTCAGAAGAAACAGTTCTACCGGTTTTTGGAGCCCATTTTACCCACTTGGCTTATGATTCTTTCAATGTATACTACTTTGAGTATAACAAACTTAAACATTGGTCGAAGGTCATGTTTCAAGTTTTAGGATAGAAGCTTTATGATTTACCACCAGTTGTGGGACTAAGGAAACATACGGGGTGGACTGAACAATTCGAGAGTTTCATAAGGCGCAAAAAGAGGTTTGGAACTGCGAAATTAATAGACTTTAAAACATTAGTAGACAAGGAAATAACAATATTTTCAAAGATATTTATTCATTTAAGCCACCAGTAGCATCTATCACAGTCTCCATCTGGCCAGGCCTCTTAACTTTCTTTAATTCTGCCATCTGTCAATACTAGTTAATACACTGTGGCTATTAGTGTCCATATGATAAAGCCCGTAAAAGTCCCTCGGGGGCCAAACATTGAGACTGGTGATGTTTTCACTTTTCCCTGAGGTGGCTATCTTCTTTATACAAAACATTGTTATGGTGATCACCAGCGATTCCGAATAGGCTTCTGGACTTTACCTAAGCACTTCGGTCACTTTACCGGTAAAGTTTCGTGTAAATCTGTGCGAGCGCTATCAAATCCTCATCTGATCGCCAACTTCTGGACACATCCTCCTCTAGTTCATTCCCCCTGATTGTTTTAAGGTGTTAAGGAGCATCAAGAGGCGATTTTAACCTATCTCTTTAAGTATAATGCAAATCATTCTTGCATTTGAGGCAGAGGGGGTTAGTCATCCATTTTCATCTCTGGTACCACTGGTACCAAGCGTAAGAATTGCAACTTTTAGAGGAAACGCGGTATACATGAACAGCTGTGGCACATCTGGAAAAAGCCATCAAATACTGTCGTGTTAAATTTAGTCCTAAAACCTCGTATCAATAAATGCAAAGTAGAGCAAAAAGTGATTCCAAAAGTAAATTAACTCTTCAACAAGAGGCAGAGATTTTGAACATTTGTCACTTCTGGTGAGTTGTAATACCATAACTTCAAGATCAGTCTGATTTGGGAAACAGTGGCTATTTATTTTCATGAAAGAGATTAAAATACATACAACCTTGGCCATTGTCGAAAGAGGTTTAATTTGTACGCAGACTCGTAATGGCAAAATGGACTAGGCACGCTAAAAATTCGAGTGATAATCAGGTTTCTTCCGACAGGCTATCAGAAAACTTATTGTGACTTGATCACCTGTTTATTGATGCCACCCTCTGATAGTATCAAAAATAAGTTTAATATAAGCTTGAATTCTTGAAGATTCTTGGAGGATCCTCATTTCACTAAAAAGTCTTTGTTTGGTCCTCTCGGAAAAAGGTAATTACGTATACCCATAGAAACGTTTGTAGCGAATGAGGTATGAGCTAAGGTTTATTCATATACATAATTATTAGGAAAGATGCCTTAATGTTGACTAAAACAGTGTATATGCAATTTATCGCGCCTATTGAGAAAATGATTATGAATGGCTTCTATGAATAGCTTAAATTCTCACATAATATGGGAAGGTACATGGAGTTAAATCAGTTCCAGTACCTCCATACATACAAACGAATAAAGGAAAGAAATGACTGTTAAAATTCTTCTTCATTAATGATACCTCCTTTTCAAACCTATGGTAGAAAATTATACAGAGGTTCCTGAGATGTTCCGGATACTTTGTTAATAGTTCAATGTAGAGAAATTACTGCTTGACGCACATTAACGGAACTCAGCATTCATTGGCACATCACTCAACAGGCTGTATCATTATAATGTAATAGGGATTATTTAGTCGCTTGAGTGAGTGAGTGTAATATGAATAAGAAAAGAACCAAGGTGGGATGCAAATGTAAAAATTGGCTCTTTCCTGCGGTAACCATTTGGTACCACTGAACCTGCCAATGAACTAGGATTTCCGGGCTGAAAGCAGTACTGTGAAACTCGTTTGAAAAGTGTTCAGCAATAGTATCGGACCCTCAGCTGCTCGGCTAGGAAGTCCCACATTGTTTTAAATAAATAGAAGTTGTCAATTTCACAATATTGATGTGTCAAAAAAGCGGTTTGAAGAATAGAGAAAAAGCAAACGATTTGTAAGTTGAAGATTGGTAGCAAAATCGTCTTACCGCCTCACTTAAGAATTCAATTTCGTCATTAAGATGCTTAAAGGTTTTCTGTTCTAGACTGACATATGATTTAAAACTAGTGAGAATTCTGTGGCAGATAGCAGATCACCTTCATCCCCAATGTACAAACGTCTTCTCAAAGCATGTATTCGCACACTCGATGAGTGCATTAAAAATTTCCTTTGAATCCAAGGTTTATCAAGAGATATACAAGACAATATTATGCTGGAGCCATTATGATTACCCCTAAATAAGAGCAGCGATTTTAGCGACATCACTAATAAGTGTCACGTACGATCCAATATAGCGGATTTCTGTGTGCCTCAATCTTCTTTCACTCTTACATTGAAGCGAAATCCTTCCGATGTATTCCTTTTATGGATTAAAAGTTCAAATTAAGCAATGATTCTCCCATTTCTTTAAATTAAACAGAAGGGAGTTTTTGTTGCTTTGCGTGTTTTTTTTCGGAGAACGATATAGGAAGAGGATACTTATAAAGGACTTTGTAGTCAACAACTTTGTCTAGTATCACTTTAGTACTACCTGAAACTCAATTAGGCTCTTCAAAATAATGGCTCACAATCATATATCGGAAAAAGTTTGTTAAACGAGTTAGGAAAGTATCTTGTTTTTAACCTTAATTAAAGACATATAGACGTTACATTAAATATTTAAATCTATTCTTAATCAATACCTTTAGAAGGAAAAATAAGATTTATCTAATATGGGCTGGAAATTTAATCGAGTAGCCAGTTGAAAACTTGTATTAATATGGGAATTTTCTGGGGAGGCCTATGACAAAAGCCCCAAATCTTAGTATTATTTAGTCTACCCAGTGAGATGGCCAATAGTTTAACTTCTGCTTAGAAGTGAAACTGAGTAAAGTTAAGATCGACTTTGAATAATTTTTAAAGTTTTATTGTAAAATTAGATAAATGGTACTATAAACAAAATTAAAAATAACAAATAATAAGAGATCTGGCACAACAAACGGATTTTTTAATGAATATCTCCCTACTAAATTAATATGACGTTCATCGACCTTCAAGGTCCCAGCTTCTGATTGGATCTTGTGGTCCAATGGATTCTGGTGTGTTCTACGCTTGCATTACTAATCCTAGAGATGGTATCATTTTGTTCAATCTTTTAATCAATTCTATAGACAACTGATGTTGAGATGAAATATGAATCAAAGGATGAGCTTAAAATAAAAAAGCCTGATCACCCTAAGATTTCTAAGGTGACAGTACATCCTCTCGTGCTGCTCGGTGTTGTCGATCATTTCAACCGAGTCGGAAAGATAAGCGGGGGTCAGAAGCGTGTTGTTGGTGTATTGCTTGGCGCTCTCCGAGGGACCGTCCTCGATGTTAGTAACTGTTTCGCTGGTAATTTCTAGTACGTGTTACCCCGTAGTTCCTTTCGAGGAGGATACTTCTGATCCTAATGTCTGGTTTTTGGACCACGATTACCTAGAAAATATGTTTGCTATGTTTAAAAAAGTAAATGGTAAGTTGTTTCACACTGTTGCTAACTTTTTTTAGCTCGGGAACGAATTGTTGGTTGGTATCATTCTGGTCCTAAGCTCTGCACAAACGATATCAAAATAAACGAGCTCTTCAGAAAATACACGTCAAACTCCGTCCTTGTTGTAGTTGATGTTAAAACTGGTGAAAGTGATGGCATCCCGACGGAGGCCTACATTGCTGTCGATGAAGTTCATGATGTAAGTGGGTTTATTCCAATTTTCTGTAGGTTTTTTCCCATTCCCTCTAAGACGGTTGCACGTCCTCGTGTGTCTGACTTTGTTCGTTGTGTTCTCTTAATTATAGGATGGCACTCCCACCACGAAAACTTTTGATCATCTCCACTCGGATATTGGTGCCGAGGAGGCGGAGGAAGTCGGTGTAGAGCATCTTCTGAGGTACGTTTCAGCGTTTTTTTGCCTTAAAATTGTGTATCGCTCTCCTGTCGCATTTTTACTCAATGTGTAGGGATATCAAAGACACATCACTAGGGAGCCTAACACAGCGTATCGGCGCCAAAATCAGCGGTCTCAGTGGAATGCTTCATCAGTTGGAGGAGATAATGGAGTACCTTGTACTTGTCTCAAACAAGTCTATACCGGTTAATCACCAAGTCATGTACAAGTTGCAAGATATGTTCAATCTCCTTCCAGACGTCCGAATGCAAGACATGATTAGATCACTAAACATGACCTCCAACGACCAAATGCTAGTCATCTACGTAGCGTCAGTTATGCGGGCCATCCTTGCCCTGCATGATTTAATCAATAACAAACTGGCTAACCGGGAAAATGAAAGAAATGAGGATGAGAGTAAAAAGAGCTCAAAACCCGCGGTCGCTGGTGACCAATCAAAGGAGGAGACCAACGATAAGGCACAAGAGAAAAAGTAAAAATCATCGTTTCCGCATGTACTGTTCCTTTTTTTCATGAATAAACACAACTGCTAAATCCCTAGCTTCCATTCAGGATTTATTAATGCTTCGAGATGTTTTGGATATGGTGTATGATCACAATAGCATGTTCGACTCACTAGACGAGCAAAACAGTTGATGCGACGAGTCAGCGTTGCCTACGGAACATGGTAATCAGAAAATGATAGAAACAGATGGCAGGGAAAGAAGGCTTTAAGTTGGTTTATTATCTTCGAATTCTTTAACAGGTAACTTGGAATCGGGGAGTAGCCTTTCGAAGAAAGGAGGCCGATAGGGCTTATTAGGTGTAAGGGGAATTCGATTATACGTTTTGCAATCCTCGCAAATGAGCACGATACCATCCTTATGCATTCGAAGCCGAGCAGTAGTTCTTGAATCCAAAATTAGATGGCAGCCACGACAAATAGATCGTCTCATTACTGGAGAGAGACGGACGCGCGATTTTTTCGCAAGAAGAAGCATAGAATTGACGCACCGACGGCAAATAAAGTAGCTAACTCGCCTTTGACCATCGGTTGATGTATTCAGAGCAGGATAAACGCAGCTATATGCTTGGCGATATAAGGTATTTATTTGAAGATGAGCCGGGGTAACAACAGCACCCTTCCTGCACTTATAACAATCAGATTCATATAAAATAGAAGTCAAAATTTGCTACGAGATCCCCAGAAAAATACAGTATTTCAGATAGTGGATCAAAGCACTTACCTTACCCATCGTAAAGACCGCAAACTGAAGTTACCCTATGCCATATCTTCAAAAAAGCAATGATTATTTACCTCAAATATTAAATTAACAATTTTAAATAAAAAATTGCAATGTTAGGATATTTTGTTTAAATATATGTTATGTCAAGCGGTCTGTACAGTCGCCCTGCAACAGTGATGTCAGTCGTTCCTCGAAGATTTGAAGTCCGCAATGATATTCCAAAGGGAATTTCTGATGTTATTGAGAGCTTTATCGCACATTTGGCTCGTCATTGCGGCTATCAATTCATCGAGCGTTCTTGTGTCTCGACCCTCACAAATTTGTACATATCCTGTAAGCTCTTTTCATCTGACGTTTAATTCATCTACTTTCATCTTATTGAGAAGTACTTTTTCTGTTGTAGTTATAGAATCCGTCGCCAGTAACAGCTTGTCGTATGCAGAAACAGCAAATCGGACCAAGATTGTGCTGCACGATGTGGTTTTTGCTCTAGTCGATATGGGTGTGAATGTGCGTAAATTAACTGTTCCAACAATTCGGCCTTTGCCAAGGTGTATTCCAGCACGTAAGTCTGTTTAAATTTTACATGCACGTTGACATGTTTTGAAAAATTTCTTTGCTTCTCTTGTGCATATATTTATTCGTAGTGCTGTCTAGCTAATGAGTTTTTGTTGTTTAACTAACGCTTCTCTTTTTTTAAAAGCTACTTTTCAGTACTTCGAGGTATCTTTATCATTTTCTGTTGGAGTCCTGATGACGAATTTAATATTTCCACCTTATTTGTTACTTTGTGACTCAGTTTAGCTCTTTAACTGGCCAGTAATGTGCTAAAGTATAAAATGAGTTTAATGTATTTTTAACGTTCAAACCATTCCGTTTTGCGCCAAATTCAGTTGATGGACTTTCTACTGCAGCGTCAAGAACCTATTTCACCGTTGGCTCCTTGTTGTGAGCGATTTGATGTTATCCGTAAATAGACGGTTGTTATTGTATATTTGCCCAAATTAATTTCCTGCGTCGATCGCAGCTCTATATAGTTTTATCAGCAGTCAGAATCGTGTGGTCATTCTCTCTGTCCTTTATTGGAAAATTTTACCCTTCACTAATTTGCTCTGCGTTTAGTTTCATAGGCATGGTTACGGCTACGAATGTGTGTACCTTGCGCCTACATTTATTATTTTCTTCGACATGTGCTAATACTTTCTTCCGTAGGTTTTATCGGCAAGGCTCGACTTCGATCATCTTTAAGTTGGTCCCTCTTTTCAGTATTTACACGTGGGGTTCAGAATAAAGTTAGCTGTGAGATTGAAAAGGTGCTCCTCTTATGGCTGTTGTTTCAAGTCCCATGAGGGAAAAGAAACGTGGCTGACATCCGATTTGTTCCTCTGCAGCGCCTGAGTTGGGGCAACACACCTCCGGCGTGGCGACCAAGTCTGTGATGGGTCCCAGTGGCGAAGAGGTCTTCTCCTGCATCGCCTCCCTGCGTGCAGACAGCGCCACGGCAGCGCCCGGCGTCGCCGCCATGGCGAATGTCGCCAACTCTGCTGCCACGGCCGCGATAAACGCTCCCAAGGCGCCGGCTCACCTGCACCTGCCGCCGCTGCCTGAGACCTACGCCTTCGTGGAGACGCGCGTCACTCGGCCCCCGCCCGCGCCCACCATGGCCGCCCTCCGCAGGCAGAATGTCTTGCAGCAGCGCCACATCCAGGTGGCCCTGGCCAAGCTCCTCGCCAAGTCGGCCAATTCGTCCTCTCAAGTCTCCGTGCACCATCTCTTTCCTGCCGACGAGCCTGGAGGTAAAACTACTCGCCTCTCTCGATGAACGCCCTAGAGCTGTAATGATATGATTTCAAAGGCACAGTAAGCAGGTGATTGTGAGCTAGCGTCGTTAGAAAAAGCTGTGTGCCTCGTATCAATGGAGTTTGTTATTTGCGTCTCCGAGGTTAAGATTACCGCATTGAAATAGTGCTGTGTTCGCCTGATTCTTTTTTTGTATTTTATTGCACTTTCGGTATTCTCTTTTCATCCTCTGTTAATTTGCTTGTGAAAACTAATTTCTCTCTGATTTGTGGGATCCCTTCAATAAACGCTATTTGGCTCATTCCAGGCGAAGAGAACGAGGCTCGCGAGGACGCCTCAGTTTGCTCAATCGTGCTGTTGCCTCCGGCCTCAAACCGGCCCTACGTGGAGGCACTGCTGGCGGACTCAATGCCAGACGCGGCACGTGAAGGCCTCTCAGACCCTTCAAAATCCAGCAAAGCAAATGGCGTCCAACCCTCGGAGAGCCGTCCACCCAACTACTTCCTGGCCAAGCCAATCTTCCCCAGTGCTGACTTGGATCACAATTCCTTCATTTGACCCCAACTCAACGCTTTCTTTATACATGTGTATATGCGCAATACTTTCTGGTCTTGATTAAGCAGTGATTATTTGAGGGATATTTTGGTGAAAGTTTTTATGAATTGGGGTTCCTTCGCAATGTTTAAAGGTTTGTTTTGTAAGCAAATATGATATTCTACGAATAAGATCCATTAGTGGGTACTCTACTGGATGAGTGCGATTTGCGTGATTACATTACGCGTTTGCTTTACCCCTCTCGAAAACGAAACTCTCTAACTGGATCACCTGGTATTTGTGGTAGCGTCCGCATATGCACTCAATCGGACGTGATATATGAAAATTAAGTGGCACCTCTACTTGCACCGTGCCGGTTTTTGTAAGAATGAGATTTTGTTAATGCAAACGGATAAACTAGTGAAATTTGCTGTATGGAATATGCGGACTTTGGAAAAAAAGGTCTGCAGGATAATCCCGTATATCATCCATTGTATTTTAGTGGGTGGGCATTTGAACTTGAGCTTAAGAGCTGCAGCTAGTGATTTAAGGTGAATTCTAAAAGGAAAGGCATTTTATTGTAATGTGGCACATCCGTGCAACTCCTATTGATTAATTGAGTGAAATCGACACTTCCGCACGCGTCGACGCGCGGCAACGCGGATAACCACGTTGAAGCAAAACATTTCATTTTCACCCGAACATGGCCATCAACCCTGGAGATTCCCGGCTACCACTCTATGTGAAGGGGGTTGTTCTGCCCGTGTGGCGAAAGCTCTCGCCCTGCAAAAGCGTCGGTCTCTACCTGCTGCACAGAGATTACTGGAGCAACACTGAGGCTCTGTGGGAGAGGAAATTGCAGTCGACAACGCCGAACCCCCCAGAATGCCGGGGCAAGTCGGATGAGGAGTGGAAACCCGGCTTTCGACCAGAACACAACGGCATCATCGAAGGCATCGTACATGTTTGCCCCTGGATGCTCAAGTACAACTCCCGAGTATATGTTGAGGTGGAAGCGCGTTATAACTTGAATCGCACTGAACTTGATGCTTATGATTTCGAAAACAACGAGACGGTATTCTCAGCTAGAGCTTTGCTTAATCCACCTCCATGTCAGTTTGAGAAGTCAAGGTGTTTTGCCAATCCACCCAAGAACCTGAAAAGCTACAGTCCAGAAATCCGTCAGTTGTATGAAAAACTCGGTGGCCCTTGTGCATCCTATCCCCTGAAGTTCGAGCATCTGGGCCCCTCCGGAGTTCTTCCTGGAACTGCATTCAAAAACCGCCTGCAGCACACATTCGTTCCCGCTACGGAGGCGACCAAGTGTACAGAAACACCAGACCTGCCATATGTGACGTATAACTTCCCATTCAGGTTCGATATCAACGGCGGTCCTGATTCCATCACGCTTAAGTCGAATAAGCGCAAGCGTACTGGAACTCATTCAGTTGTCAAGAGTAGGCAGGAAATCTACTACGACTCGGTGTATGGATTCTGCGAGGACGTAGATGATGCGCAGTTAAAGTGCAGAGTTGACTGGCATGCGGATCAAATTTCACCACGTATCAGACACCCAGGCCAACCAGTGAGAACGGATACTGGAATCACCGAAAGCTGCTTGAAGATACAGTCCTTCAAAGACTGTTTCCACCCAAATGCGTACCCCTGGCAGCTGAGACGCAAAGAAAGACCCAAGGCAGGGATATACTGGAAGGTCAAGGTCTATGCCATCAACCCCTCTGCCATAAAACCGGAACCCAAGGACCTGGTGGAGTTGAAGATTCGAAAACTATCATACCTTCCTCTTAGAATGGCTGTTCATCACTTGCCGCCCCCACAAGCTTGTGTTGACTACGGTTTGGCAGTAGGACCAAAGGAAGACACTGATGCCGGTGTTATAACACTGATCGCTCAGTTAGAAAAAATGTTTTATACACCAGGCGAACCCGTAAACGTGAACATAAAAATTAGCAATGGATCCAACAGAGTAATACACCAAGTGAACGCTGAGATTGTGCAGTGTGTTAGAATTCTGTCCATGTACGATCGGGTATGGAGGAATGTTATTTGCAAGAGGTACATTACTGCAGAGAATGATGAGGCTGAGATGCCCGTTCTTCCTGCGACGGAGAGGCTTAGGCTGCGATGTAGACTGAATCCTTGGCCGCTGCGGAGTCAGCTTATAGAGAAGCGCGAGGATAGGGAGTACAGGCACAGACTAAAACACGTTCCAATTGAGGCTGAAGCCTTCACTGAGTACATGCCAAGAGAACCTGGGCTGTTTTACGGCACTCAACAGGAGCCCAGGTACGGGGACTTTCCGCAAAGCCGTTTCAATCTACATAGACCGGCGTTTTCATCGCTTCAAGGCGTCCTTGAGAATATTTTGCTCGCTAAAGAGTCTAGTAATCATGGTTCAAATCCTGTTGAGAATCCAGCTATACTGTTTGATGGTGACCCGTATGCCGTTTGTAGGTGTTTGCAGAAGGTAAATGTGGAAAATGGAAAACCACGATGCAGGAAAGAAATTGCGGATCAGCCCTACCAGCACCCTGTATCGATTGATAACACCGTCACAGGGGCAGATCTGAGCAAGTATCACAACGCCGTTCAGCAGATGTTGTCTCCGCTCTGTGCCAAATGCGGAAAGAGGTTCTCCGGAAGTGACAATCCAGTATCCATTAATTACGAGGTAGTAGTGAGTGCTATTCTACTACCACAAAATCGGCCCGATCCTCTGACTCAGGATGCATTCTTAGATGAATGTAAGCTGAGCAGTGGGCTACTTAACCCTCCGAAGGGGGAGATCGTTGGAACCACGGGTCCGAGGGTGTCCCTCCCGATTGTGTTTACGACACTGGAAGCGGAGCCAGAGAGACCAGTGCCCGTGGCGAACTTCAACGTGGATCAAAGACTCTTGAAACCACCAAAGCTACCGGTGAAGAACCAAGTCATTGAACCGAGTGACGGAAGAGGCTTCTTCCTTGCTAGGGAGCCCAGGAAAGCTGCTGCGTGTTGCACATTTGAGCAGGGTGGCGGCCCGGAAAGTTGATCGATTAAATTAGCGCTATTTAATATACATACGGACCGAAAAACCGATAGTGATGTCTGTTCGGCAACGTGCTACGATGCGATGATTTACCTCTACAGATTTTACAAAAACTACTAACTTGGCGAGTAGTATAACACGGAGGCAGATGAGTTACAAAAATCAACTTAGTCAGAATAGGGAAAATTACCATTCGCACAGCGCTGGACTTTGCAATAATCAAAGATTCCGAAAATAGAAATGAGGGAAATATCAAAAAACCCCAAATTTTGTATAAACCCCCACAAGTTCAACAACATTAACAGATAGATTGGTAAGCACTCCTTTCATTGTAACGCTATACATACGATTTGAACAAAATTCTAGAAGCTACAATTGCAAAATTTCGCGTATTATCTGGGATCGTAGGTCAGAGCCCGAGTTTTGTAATCGATTTCACCGCGTTCAACTTTGGACCAATAGCGTTTCTAAGTACAAGTTTCAATAATAAGTTAAGGGTATAAATCGATTAAGCAGGATTCAAACCAAACGTACCCCGCGCATCTTTACAAGAGAAATTCCAATTCCGATAACACCAAACAAAGCACAAGTTACGGCAACACCTTTGGGTCCAGGTCTAAGATATTCTGCGTAAGTAACACGAGCAGAAAACCATCGCTGCATATTAGGGTCGTGCTGCAAGAAGTTGAAATACAAACAATTTAATCTTAGCGTAGATACAGACGTAAAGGTACTAAATTCAACAAAAATAAACGTACAATGACACCGGAAGGAGGTTTCAAAGGATTTGTTTTTATTCTTCTATACTCCTCTTTCATTGCATCTCTGTATTTTGCTCGCGCCTTTATTGCAGCTTGTTCCGCCGCAGTCTCATGGTAAGTCTTCCAAGGATCGAAAGTATTGGCCGACATAATGCACACACTAATAAGATCAAAACTGTTGCGTAATTTCAACAACAGTATAAACCACTGCAATCATAACCGATTTCGAAATCCATTATTTGAGAATCATTTTATAAGGGTATAATACTGTTATTAGTTATGTTAATAGAACTTCATGTGATATACGATACTCAAAATCAGGAACAAATTTGATTAATGACCTTGAAAATATCTTTGAATGAGTTAGCTGTTTTCGAAAAATTTAAGCCATTATATTGTTTTAAGGTCGTTATATCTTTTTTCTTCTGTCCTAAAATATTATCTAAACTGCTTAGACGTATACGTCAAAAATCACACTGCGCTACAAGGAACCGTTCTTTATATTTGTCTCAACATTTGGATCTTGTGTTTTAGATGGATGCCTCAAATATTGACAAGGCTGCTGGTAGACATTTTAGAAAACGTAGGAGTTCCCACCTACAACCATCCTTCCTCGATGGAGCAGATGTCAGTTTCTGTAATTTTATTGGACCTTAAATATTTTCACAAAATTGGTTTAGTTTAAAACTAAGTAAACGTGTGAGTTCCCTATTCACTGAGTTAAAGTGGAGTATTTAATTCGTTTGCAGACTTACAGTGGAATCAATTTACAAGATCAGTACCATATCAGGTGGCAGGATGCCGATGACTTGGAACTAACACTTTATCGGCTTGATGAAGATAAAATTAGATCGATGCCCACTCGATTTTGGTGAGCTTGTATTTTATATACATGACGTTGACGTAACACTGAGTTGCTCAAAATTTTATTCCCTTAGTGACTAATTTCCTGATTTCATACAAGACTAAACGATTGATAAGCCCATGAAAGTGATTTCCATCGCAATTTTTGATGTGCAATTTTGTTGTGAATTATCAAATTGTACCCTTCCTTATTGTATTTTCAGGAATAACGTTAGTTTTCCAAAATTTCATTTTTCAGTTCCATGAAAAATGTTGGTTGAAATTACCTAAGATATATTACTTTACCATCCTATGCTTGGATCGTGGTGTATACGTAGGTGTTGTTAGCTTTTCTTTGGTAATATTAATATTATAAACCCTTGTCTCTTTGATTTCACCACCAGCAATTAATGGCAAATGCCTCGAGGTCCCTAGAGTATATACCTCTTACAATGAAGCATTGAATTCTGCGAAAATAAAAATCGATTCATAGGATTTTGTTGAGAGGAACTCCGGAAGTAATACTCAGCTCTATTGTTCACTCACTATAGATACCGTGATGAATTTTGTAGCACCCGCCATCTTTACGCAATAGGAAGTCTCGAAAATCGCTGAGAATCCCTTTTTTTCAGAAAAATCCCTATAATGGCTTAAAAATTTTTACCAAGGAAGGATATGGTGGTTCGAGTGCAGTATGTGCTGAAACTGAATCGACTTCTGCGAGCTGATATCGAACACCTGAGCCAAGGTCATCATTGTCCCTTGTACACATGTAAGTTGTCATGTTAAACGGAAATTTGCAGAAATCAGTTCGTAGAATGAATTCACCTTCACCTCGTATCAATATTTTTTCAAAAGTTTTTTTAACTCACATGTTTCTAGTCAGATATTGGTTATATATTTTTTGAGTCGTGGCGGAAATCTGTGGCAAAATTCATGAAACCATTCTTGGCATATTTCAGTCTTAAAAGCGACAGGTATCAATGCCGATATATGAGTTACTGTTGTTGTTGGGACTTAAAAATATAGAATTTGTTGTCGACACGGCCAAAAAGACATTTTTCATTATTTGTGTCTTGAAATCACTGAATAGATCATCTAAAACTCAGTCGCTGAAGATTACCTATCCTCCCCGTAGAACATGTACAAGTCGGAGTTTACAGCTAGAGTATTTCCGTTAAATAATCTTTGGATATTGCAAATCCCTGAAAAAAATAATCCTTGCGTAAATGGGAAAAAGTCTTAAATAAAACCTTAAGAAGGAAAGAAGAACAACAAAATAATCATGAACCCATGATTAAGCAAAATCACTCAGTATGTGATGCACTCGAAAATAGTGGATTTCATGATATCCGGTTTCCAATGAAGCACCAGAACCTACCACTGGTCTATCACTGCTTTGAAAACCTAAAGAGGTAGCCTGCAGGATACCTCTAACTGCAGAGAGAGAATTTGGGCTTTCTCAGTTGATACTTTATGTAGAAGCAACCAAGCGTTCCATCCGACCTTACAATAGGAAAGTGAATGATCTTGAATGTGGTGCTTTAACTCAAGAGCACTGCTGCATAAAGACTAGTTTTCCAGCTAATAACTAGCAAAAGATAATATAAAGGATTTATTTCTATGGCAGTACCTAGGGTATGCATACCTACTAATGATGTTTCAGTAGCACCATTCAACGTTATTTTAGGCAAATTTTCAACTGGCTGCTGCGCACCTACCTTTTACACCACATCGCCACTTCCGGTGAGCTCTATGGTAATGAACCGGCTCATGAGCTTGTTTTGCTCACGAATTGGCATTAATTTGGTAGGTGAATCATGCCGAATGCGACAGGCGTTGCCAGGATCTCGAGGAGGAAATCGAGGAACTCAAACGGGAACGCTCTCGGCTCAGGCAACAGAGTGCATCAGTTCAGGATCTTGTAAGGTATCACAGAGGTATTTTTACCTTCCAATTATTTCATGAATGATAATAAGATTAGTGATAGAAACTAGATGATGGTTTGGGGTTCACAGATTCCTCTTCCAAATATTACTTATACACTATCATTTGCTTCCCATGCGAAATTGCCTGTTTTTTTTTCAGGAACCCATTGAGGACGCCTAATATTTGCTAGGGCACCTAACCACAGTCTAGTTAGTTTCACAAGTACAAATCACCAATTCATATATTGACAATAGTATTAACTTTCGCTGTTATAGGGTATTTCTTTCGAATTTCTGGACTTCTTACACTAGTTTAAGTTCCTGTACCTTTTGATACGGCATTTCGATTGCGCTTTTAACTCGTTTTCGCCAGACAAAACAACTTCGCCTAATTGTTGTAACTTGACGACACCCACGGGTACTTGTGCCTGTAAACTACCAACTAGGTTGACTTCAATTAAAAAGGCCATCGCCCCACTCTTAATCATTTACAAAATCTTCAAGATGTCAGAAAAAAATATTTATTAACGGATTTGTTGTGATGATTTCTGCGTGATTTTTGACGATGCCTTTTTCTCGTTATCTTTCAGTCTTTATAATTTTTTACTAATGAGTGCTAAAGTATTTTGTATATTAAAAGCATTTCAGTTTAAACCGGCACCATCCGAGTTGAAACAACCGAATTTCTTCCCGATTTTATCCTCAATTGATTTCAAAGTGGTACTCCTACAGCACACCAAAGCATTTTGCTGCCCTTTAACTTCACCAATTAAATCAAAAGGAGCTCAGACTTGTAGGGAAAGCCAGTCTAGTTTTAATTTTTGAATCACCAATTTGTTGCCAGCTAGCCAACCTCTTCTTTTGTAGAATCAAAGTGAGGCTAACATAAACGTCTTTATT
Organism: Anomotaenia brevis; assembly: GCA_030710315.1. NCBI lineage: Eukaryota > Metazoa > Platyhelminthes > Cestoda > Cyclophyllidea > Dilepididae > Anomotaenia > Anomotaenia brevis. The sequence continues at coordinate 1,758,022 of JAUOZQ010000009.1, forward strand.
TAGCCCTTTTCTCGTTTATTTGGCAGAGGATGAATGCATTCCATTATTCCAGCTGTTCAGCAAGCTCGATACATGTAAATAAAAAGTGATTCGCCCTTAATTCTTTAACAGCACTTTCGACATAATTCACCCCATCGGGAGGCTTAAACATACAGTTCAATTTTCCTATCCGGTCTTTCATAGACTCACGCACACATTCCCCCTCGCGAGGGAAAAAGGGAATTTAAATACGCCTTTATGCGTGGTAGTTACTTAATTTTCGTAACGCTACCATCTCACTCGCAGCCCAAAGAAGTAATGCAATCGGCGTTTTGCACGGGGCAAAGCACTATAAGATTCCATTAAATTACGACTGAAGAGACATTGTAGCAAAAAAGCGTTTGTCTAATGCTCCCATTTTTTGTTGAATAAAGGCCGACAAGATGCATTAATGTAAAATATGTAATAAATTTTTGAATTCCAGAAGTGGTAAAAGATCTTTCTAAGAGGAAAAGACGTGTTAGTACCGTTTGGTGGTAGTAATTATGACTACAATGAAGCTTCAGCTCTAATAAGGTCGAAATACAACTGCCCCTGCGAAACCCCGATTAGTGGCGCAAATAGTTAATTTACTGCCTTGTGAAATGATGAATATTGGGAGCCAAAAAGTGTTAAAAGCTGGGTTTGAGCCAAACACTTATTAAAATTTCTCAATAGTTACAAACCCTTGACAAAACAGTAATAATGCCCTACATCCGAATTCCTGTGGCAAATAAGAGAACCAAACCTGTTGAAAAATTTTTTCTCAAATATTTAGTTACTAGTCAAATTCGGAATACCTTTACGCGTAATAATCATAAATGCACGGTTGTTTAGCCATTTTTCCTTGAAGAGGTGCCTTCAGCTCGAATTAATTCACTTCACGTGGTCCTTCAAATTAATTAACCCTACAAGCGCCCATTCTAACTTTAGAGCACTTAATTTGCCTTCTATAACTGGTAGTTACAGATAACACGGTTACTCCATTACATTACTGGCTTGTAATAATCTAATAGTTGAATAAGCACTTAAAATGTGCTCTGTAGAATTCTAAGATGCTCCACATTGACCAGCTACAATTTTTCATGTCACTCTGATGGTTCTGTAAAGGGCTACGCAAGACACCCAAATAAGTAAAAAGAATTGACAGGAGGGACCCTAATCGAGAGAACGACCACCCAAAATAAGGCACCTGCATGTAAGAGCACAGACGGCTAAGAAACAAATAATCGTAATGCAGAGAAAGGTGGCAAGATGCAGGCAACAGGCTTCATAAACACTTGGATAAAATGATCGACTGTGTTTAATCCAATGTAGAAGGTGAGGTGCAAGGTAAATTGAGGTAATCACGCCAAAGGCAAATGGACCGTAGGGAATTTTCATTATCTACCTTTGAGCCATCTTTGACCACTCTCAGTACTTTTAGATAATTTCCTAAATTCATTCATGGCTTACGTTCATGCTTTCTGGAAACCCAATAATTTTTTACTGCCATTGTAAAGTACATGTGTAAGGCATTGATGTCTGAGATGAGATAATTAGAGCGCTAGCTTGCTTTTTAAATCTAGTCGACTGTAGTAAAGAAGCGGATCTTTCTATTAAGTAGCAGTATCCTTTCCCCAGCCTCAGCATGCGAAATTAATCAAAGCATTTCGCATTAGTTATGCAATAATGTCACTTAGGTGGCTCGCTCCCCAATTATAGCTAAAAGGCCTTACCTCTCCCACTCATTAACCTGCGGTTCTGTCCTTGTAATCCGTCTAACGCTGCCTTTGAAGGTCCATCGGGGAGCGCCAAATGACCCTGCACCGTGACCTCATGAACAGCCGCCAACTGGAGGCCGAAAACGCTATGCAACGCCGTCTGGTACCTCTTGAATTCCTTTTAAACCTATGTTTTGCCCCGTGCCGCGAGTCTCCTAAAGTAACTTTAGAATGGCTTGCTATTTTCATCAAATGTCGGTTTGTAGGGGAGATCAAAAAAATTATACCTTCCGCATCCCACGATGAAAGTGAAAATTCTTAAAAATATGCTTACCTGAAAATATGGGACAGTATTTTCCCTAAACAAACAGATGTGGTGCTTTGAAACAGCGACCTCAAGGGACTGAGAATAACCACAGTAAATTTGTTGATAACAGAGGTTATTTTACTTGCTTTGCAGCATAATTTCATTTTTCAGTAATCAGTACGAATTTTAGTAATTATTTACGCAACCTTAACAATTTCGCGAAAAATGTTTCAGATTCCATCAAAAATTCGCCTTCAAATTAGAACTAAAAGAAGTACATTTTCGTAACATCGTTCAAAGACCAGGTTTGGCGCACGATACAAATGCATTTCAAATACATAATCAAAAACTTATCGTATATTTTAAAATATACCGCAATTTGCCCATGAAAATTTTCAGCCACAAGTAGTTTTTATCGTGTATGCACCATTCGCATTTACGGGAAATATATTGTGATTTGTTGTTTATATGCATTTTAGTTGTCAAAATTGTCAAGTGAAAGGGATGCCCTCGTCAGCGTTGTAAGTCCATATGGTTTGGCTCATTCTTTGTCGTCCCAAGTTGCGATTTCCATTGAAACCTTTAGACAACGATAAAATCTCTATAAGACCCACCAATTTAGTTTTTATTGTGGCTAAATATTATTTAGCGGGTTTCAATACAAATGCCAGTTGAGTCACTGCATACTAGGTAATTCCTTACTAGCCGGTTTTCGCTTAAGGCACCTTGGGAACACGAGGATGAGCGACAATATGGCTAAAATAAGTTAGTTTCTCCCTTCCATTAAATGGAGGATTAAGGACTACTTGACTTAATAACCAGTACTTAAGCATAACCAGTGCTGAATGGTTCCTAAGTTGTTTGCTCGAATTATTTCCCATATTCATATATCTTGAAAATGCAAGTAATTCATCAATCCTTATCCTACAAATTACAACATTCTATTCCTTGGTCCATCTTAACTAGACGTTTTTCGCCACTCCATTTTCAGAAAAGTGGCTTCAAATGGCATGAAATTTGTATTCTATATTTTATTGGCCAAAAAATCATTTCTTGTAAATAGCTCGAAATCATGTGGTGATTGAAGACAAAATTTTTGGTAATTCGTGAATAAGGAGCACTCAGGATATCAGCCCCACCTTCATATCTTTCAACCGACCACATTATAACTCGAGGTTTCTATGTGGTATCCAAGGGTAGTTTCGTAATGTAGAAGAACTCGTTTTAATCTAGATATCACCTCTTGAATAATTTTTCTCGGGGATTTTACTACTATGTGTGCCTTTCAGTTGAAGGAAAGAGACATTGGATACACGAATTTACTGCAATCGATTCGCAACAGCTCGGAACTGGGAATGCACGGTGAACAGGCAAGCTGAACCCTCTTCGTCATCCTTTTAGTGCATGATTTTAATTATTAGTTTTCGAAGTATCATGGCCGAATACCAGAAAAAGACTATCATACTTTATGACGATGGTGGTCACTCTCTAGAATCACAAACGCAGATGTGACGATTGTTCTCAGAACTACTGGGTTTCCATCTGTTCCAGGAACTTGTATAGAAAAGTACAATCACGAGCGAATAATGCGAAAAATGGTGGTTATCAATGAGCCTTCAGTAGGACCAGTCCTGGCATCCGGGCATTCCATTAATATGTGTGTAACGATAACCTGAAACATTAATATCTTCTGACAGCAATCCCCAAAGTAAGATATTGGCTAGAGCGAAGTGGGGGCTTACGTGGTGTGAACTGTAAGGGATATATGTAAATTTGATAAGCCTTTTATGACCTTGGGAAAACACAAGCAATCCTACTTTCTTACGAACCTTAAGAGCCCAAGGTTGGTATTTGGGTAAGATCACCTTCGAATCAAGCATTACTAACATACTTACAACTTTCAGGTACGCCTAATGAATGTTACAGAATCGGACCACACATTTACACATCAACACCCCGCATGAGAAATTAGTCGCTTTTATTCCCAATCATTGCACCCTATTTTTGCCATGTATTCTAATTAATCTGCGAATAGACGTCAGATTTGTTGAACGATAGCGGTGCCTTAAGGCATAGACCTATAAAATGATTACATAAGCCATTTTAGAAGATTTCCATAAAATTCTGCCCTGGTAAGTTAGAAAACACTATGAACTCCGTTAAAATCTTCAATCGAGTCTTGTTGAATACCAAGACTGAAACTCACTTCACTAGGGATTGGGATTTTAGATTTAAGTGGTTTTATAACTCTCAGGTTTCTTCTGTTGTTGAAATATAGTCCTAAATGCAATACTTCCCCACCAAGGCGAATTTATGAGAGCCTTGTGGCAACTTTTGTACTGCCGCTGGGTTTTTTCTCCAAGTTCTCCGATCTTGAAACTATCGGTTCCCGCCATAGGGTAAGGAATTTAAATCACCGGTACGAAGCTTATAAAAGTTGGAAAAATCACCTCTTGTCCCAAAGCTAGCGCTTACCATTGTAGTCTGGGGCATGCTACTAAGTTTCCGTGTAAAATCTCCTTACTCTTTCTGCAATCACGTGTGCTTGAAGAGACAAGAGTTTTCACTGTTACAAGGGAACTTTTCGGTTAGCATTAAGTGCATGGAATATGTGTCACTTTAGATTAGTAATGAAACGGGGAGGGATTTTGCAGCCCATGGCTCTGAGGCTGGTGGAAGAAAAATCGTTTATTCATTCATTCGTTAAGAATCAAATAAAATGTATGCTTGTGAAATCGAAATGAGTAAAACGAGTCGGCGTTCACCTGATGCACTTATAACTTCAATAGGTGAATTATTTATCTTTTGAGACGCTATGTGATCTGTATACGACTCTTACTAGCTTCTATCAGTTCTAAATGTTACTAAGTTATGTGCAATCGAGTGAGATCACAACCTCTAACATAATTCAATAGTTTTCAACTATTCATTTACCACCTATTATAAGCAAAAATTAGGGTCATCGGGCTGAGTTCTCTGTTGTGCAAAGATTTGAGGGACTTTGGGTTTGGTCATCGGCCTGTGAAGTGTGTGGTCACTGTGAGAAAAGCTCAGAAGGGTACCACAGAGATGATGGTGACTTTAATTCTCTTTGAGAACTATTGATGGTAGCGGTAAGAGTCTTATTGTGGGAGACTGTTTCCTTAAGTTCTTCACGTAGGTGACTGCTCCTAAGCTTCAGATTAGTGGAAATTCGATCTTCCAGGATGAGGTTTTATGATTTCGTTTTCGTTTCCTTTGCAACTATTTAATATTTGTTGCAATCTAAAGCCTAAGGAATCAGATTGAGCTACAGTTAATAGAAACATATTTTGTTATTTTAAGTGTACGTTAGGAAAATTTGCTACACATTCAATTGACTTCAATGCACTATTTGGGGCCAGTCGCTACTGATTATCTCCTTAAACTCCAATTTAAATTTAGTAGGATCGCAAATTTGCGGTATATTCCAAAGAAGACAATTCCAATTATTAAATCCTCTATTTTGTCTCGCAAATCAAAATGGTATTTTTAGTAGGGCTTATTTGAGTCTCCATTTAGATACGTTGGGATGAATTAATCACACTAAGAGAATTTATTTATTGTTCTTGAAAGAACACTGAAAGTCTTTCAATGAAGCCTCATAATGCTTTCATGTACTCATAAATGCTGGCATAATTACCTGCCTTTACGAACACCGTCGCTTCACTACATACTCATCTGCAAGTTACGTGAGAATTGCAGCAGAAGAAACATCCCATGCGAAGCACTTCCTTTCCACTTACAATGAAGAATTCATTCAATGAATTTGGTAAGTTTTGCGGTAACGCAGTCACCATGAGAACGGAAAGTAGAGTATTGTTTTTGTCAAAATACTCGTGCAAGTTATTTAAAATATCGACTACTGGGTTTTACATAAACAAACTGCATATAGAGGCCGAGCAAGCGAAAATTTCCTCTAAACTGCACAAAGAGAAACTTTTGGTTTCATTGGCGTGATTGGGTAATATCGGCTGATAATTACTGGTCACAAAAGTACTTCGAAATAGATTGTTCATAGTTCACGGCTATCAAAAATCTGTAAAGCATCTGTGTCCTCGAAAACTGTAAAAGATCACTTAATGATAAACCTATAGGCAGTTAATTTGGAGGGTAAAGTATCTTTGGCATTTGACTGGCTCATCCAAATCATATTGGTTCCACCTCTACCAGTGAGTCCACTTATTTTCCGTTGTCATGCAATAATACATGCTCAATTTGCTGCTTCTTGCTTGGCAAGTAAATTTTTGTTATGGAGTTATTGACTTAAGAGCTTATATAAGGAACTGAGAAACCAGCGCTGTGGATTTTCTAGTAAAGCCGCTTTGTCAGTTCGTTGCATCAAGCTTTATCACCTACTCTAAATTACTGCTGCATTTATTGGTTGGCTTAATGCATAAAGCTAAACCGAATTTAAAGACCCAGAAAAAATTTCTACACACATTTATGTTGATGTAACTGAATCTTCTGTTGCTAACTTTAAAATTGTGACTGAATTTCAAAAGTGGTATTGAATTTCAACAATTTTTATGCAATACTTTTACTAAAACATCATCAGTCATCGGTTAATCCTAAAAATTCTAATGCTTGCATTCGACCGATAAACTACCCAATAATGGATAAACCTAGTAAATTTGCCAGAAAATTATTAGAAGCGTTAAAATGCCTTGGCGATAGTTCTTATGAATGTTAGCTCAATGTTCAAATGAATTACTGATAGGTTCATTCATAAAGCAGTTTGATTGACGCATTTCCGTACGGAATCCACATCTATGAGTTGCTCTCATGTGCACCATTCCACATTTTAAAAACTAAGACAGCAGATATATATACATAAATTATATATATATTTATAATTTATTGATATTCACCTATACAAAAAGTTTTTCTAGGTACAATGCCATGAATTCCCTATCCTCTAGTTTGAAACCAGGATATTTTCCCAGGCATGTGTTATGCCTGCAGGATATGCTTGAGGCTGTAGTTGTCCAACTGGTAAACAAGCTATACTGGCAAGCAGAAATGTAGGAATCTTATCACTCTAAGTAGCACATTTATCACAGATCAATCAAGCAACCGAAGTCGTAATCTCATTTTAAATTGTCACTGTGATATTAGGAATACGGTGGGTGTATATTTTAATATATTTCATTTTAGGCTGCTTCCGAACAGTCTTATAGATCAAAGTATATTTTGCAAATCGAAAATACTGAAAATAACCCAACGACCTGTTGCGAAAACAAAATAGTTATTGTTTCTTATTGGTAAGAGCATTCAACGTAATCATTTATATATTCTACCTTTAAATAAATTCCTTTCATTTTGGAAACAGCAGTCAACGCAGATTGCACAGAATGGAGTTATCATTCCTGCCAAATTGTGTGCTTTTAGGCGTAAACTTCAAATCATGGCTATCCCGACCGCGACTGAACTTAACTCTCCATTACCATCAATCCTAAACAGGTCCTAGCTGGGAAAAATTCGTGGCGAACACGGCTTGCCATTATCACAGCTGTACCTTGCATATTCCGCTAGCGAAATTTTATGCCTGAAGCAAATTTTTGGTTGGTGATTTTTGACAAAACCGATGAGGGTTAAAATGACGCATGTGCTTCTGTTTCACCTTTATGTAGATTTAAAGTGGCAGTTATGAAGCCACTAGGCTTAAAGGTACTGAAGGTCACTTCAAGGGGTGACAGGCTCACCTGCTACAGCTCCCTTGTTGAAAATCGGTGCATGAGTTTTTTTCTAAATCTTTTGTTAAATTTTCTTGGATTCGAGTGTTATATATTTACTTTTTAGCTAACGCATCGCGAAAAGGAGCTAGAGGCACTAATACAAAGGTTAGTTCAGCTGCATTTATTCATGGCTGTACCAAGCTAAGTCTTGAAGAGTTAAATTGCTGATAAGGTTATGAAGCATCATTAAAGATTCCCCCATGACTGATCCAAATCTTTCATAAATTTTTCGAAAAGTCTTAATTATTTTTAATATAAATAATTAGAAATCCCGCTTTGATTTATTTCTCAACTAAAAATAATCGTAATTAAGCAGGTAGATTTTTATCCAATTCGCCGGATCAGATATCAAAAGTTTGGTTTACTAACCAAATCTCTCGCCCTTACTCTGATTCTACGCCAAGCGGTGGAGATATCTTCGAATCTCTCACAAAAGTTAATCCCTTTATTGAAAAATATATTGCATTACTAATAAAACAACGGATTTTTAGCCTTTTCCTTCAAGTGGTGTCATTACATTTTCTAGACTAATTTCTCCGACGATTTCATGTAGAACAAAAAGCTAAAACACTACCCATTCTTCTGCTGCAGAATTTATTTTGCACAAAAAGTTGTGGAATATTCAAACTGTTAATTAAGAGGGCATGCCTGTACAATATGAAATCGTTCATCTCAAATTTTACACGACAAAATGTTCACATATCTGAAGTAATAGTAAATACGAGCTGAGCTTTAAGCAGCACAGTGATATTTTTGCGTTCAGAAATCACATCTTAATGTATTTAGAACCGTCTGTTGATTAAAACAATTGGGAAAAAGTCACGCAATTCCCCAATTAAACTGAAGCAAATTTATTTTACTTACCGGGACTCACGCTAGGCATCACTTTAGTCGAATTAGATTACTTTGTTCAAACGGGAATATTTATCATCGGTTATTTTTCGTCCACGCAGCACTTCCTCGCATTCATCTTACCACCGTTTATCAGCGGACGGCTTCAAGAAAGATATTATGCTCCACTCAGTCGTTATGTATTTAGCCATATACCGTAGTTCGTAGATAAGTAAAATGCCTTAAGGATCTCTGTAAGCTAAATACGATGCTTGACAACTCGATTATACTATCCTGCAATACATAGACAGTAACCAAATCCTTCTCCAGGTTACCTTTACTACCTTTTACTGTATGAAGCGAGGAAATTCTCCGATTTTAAGGTGACTGAGTAGTCAGAACAAGGTTAACTACCAAGTATTTCTATTTTTATCGTTGGACTGACACTAGTAGGGCTAGCTATGTTGTTCCAAGGTAAATGCTGAAATCTATCTCTTATTCCCAGACTGCTAGGGATGAGTCATGCTCTACCGGATACCCTCCATCCCATCGAAGCACCAGGCAACGCCTCTCCTTCAGGTGGCATTCTTCGTCAGGTGGGGTCCAGCTCTTTCCTGATTGATGTGTCTCTTCACTAGGAGTGAACAAAAGCAACAAACCAAGCAGTTATAAGATTTAAAAGAGCGGATGGTGTACTATATCACGGATACTGCCGATACAGCATTGATGGATTCGTACTTATCGTAATCGACTGTTTAAGCCTGCTTAATCAGTCTCATGCGAAGTTACAAGTTCAGTTATGTAAATATGTTGATTAATCCTCTGACCGAGGTTTTCGCCCATGAAGAATCGGTATCCCAACGTTGCTGAAATCAGAAAGTCCAAATTTCCATCATTTTTGCAGGAGTCACTTTTATATTTTAGATGATCGCCGCATTACGTTTCGGGAAAAATCCAGATGGTATCATTTTGGCTCATTTCACATTTCGATAAAATAGCCTAAAGAAACGCTATTTTCAAATTAGGAATGACCCATAGAATCCCGAAAAAAGTTTGCAATAAAAAGCAGACAGAAAATTTGAAAGCTGTTTGGTAGAATGCTTTAATCGCCGAACTACTTAATGGTTTTAGAGGTGAACGAGATTCATTTTTAGTTTTAAACTAGTTCTTAATATTCTATGAAATTACCGGGATTTCAGGTACCTTTAACGCTAGTAATATCATACCATTTGTTACATAAATTCATGTATTAAATGCTTTTATCCTAAAGAAATGGGACGTTTTACTTTTCCGTCTATAGTTGTCTGGATAAAATTGCAGCTTTGGACTGTGTATCCGATTCTGAAATACGTATGAAGTACGATTCTCTCTTCTGCAGATTTGAACAACTCTTGCGAAACGATGAATGATTTGTGTTGGTGTATCTGGAGGCTTTTGTGATTGCTTCTTAAAGTTATGCCACCTATAATTATTTGAATGTCAAATGGATGTCAAAAATCTCAAGTCACCGACATGCGTTTGCTGCCACAACTAATATTCTGCCAATTGAAATTGCATGAGTAAAATCATTTGCATTAGAAAATGAATGATCTACAGAATTTTACTATTGAATAAAACTTTACCACCTCTTGGAAGTAACTAGGCATTTAATGCTTATCTTTGATTTACATTGTAGCCGAAGAAATGAACCATCGCCTGCAGCTTGGCAGTACCTTCTTGAGGACAAACTAGAGCTGCTATTCATTCTGCAGTCGTCTATTCCCCTATAGTAAATTTATCAGCCGCAGAGCAAGTAACAGACCCGTATCTAGCATTCCAGACAGCTGTTATAAATTTCTACCCATCCAAAGCTTCCCAGTTAATTTAGGTGAAATAGGAAGTAGGCAGACTAAGCTTTGGGTTTTGATGACCGTTTTCCAGACGAATACCCCTCCACTAATTACTTGAGTCTGCTTGAGACCCGGTGATCGAACGCTCTTGAAATGCTCTCACATTCTACCCTCTGCTCTTAATACACTAAACATGCATAGATGGTTGAACCTAGGAAAACTTAATATGTTCGGCTGCCAATTTTACCTAATTATCAATTTCCTTCTTTAGTTAGACGAAAAGTCATCTCGAACTGAAAATGGGAAATGAGTTATTGGCACCTGAAGATAGAACTGAAAGATAAATCAAACAGACGAACACTGTATTTTTTCATTAAATACCTGGAGGAACTTTAACAAAAACGTTAGAACCTGCACTGAATTTACTGAACTTGTAATTAGGCTAGCAAGGATCGCCACTAATTCGCCGGACCATTAGAGGTACGAGGCACTATGACCATTTCGCTCTGCGTTTATTACATATGTGCCACCTAAAAACTACGTCCATTTACAAAAGCTAGTACATAAACGGTACTCTTAGATTGCTGTAATTTACCTTTACAAGTTCTGCAATGTCACCAGCATTGATCATCTGCACGAACATCCTTCTTAACGATTAAATAAATCTAAAAATATACAGTTATGAAAGATGAGTGGATAAAAGTATTTTCTATTTGGGAATGTCAATATATGTTTCCTCTACTCAGTGCTAACATCTGACGTAGTGCGTTTGAGACAGCTTATCGCTTCATGAGCTTCGTTTGTTAAATCTGATTTGGGAACCTCAGGTAATAATATATGCCCATTGGGATTAAATAATGAACATTCCAGCCTCGTCTCTAAGGCACTATTGAAATAACTTTGATATGCGTCTTATCTTATTTTAAGATCTTACTTCAAACGTAATGTAATTTTAGGGTAAAATTTAACATTTGAAAATTGAAAACAGCTCTAGTAACCACTAATTATAGCGTATAGGGCTTATACCTCTTTCATTGCTTGTCGACGAATTAGTGTGAGATCAGTATTGCTAAATCAGCGCTTTTTTGAAACCCAAACCCATTTAAAATAACTGCAGTTAATAGCATGAGAAGCTTTATTTGATTGCACCCATGATTTGTATAGATAATAACCAACACTTGGGAGCCCAGGGTCAATTTTCACAAAAGCGCAGAAAACACACATTGGTAGACATATCGAAGCCAAGCTTGTGAGAGGGAGAGCGAGCAGGAGGGAGTAAAAGCAATCAGCCTAGAATCTCACAGGAATGTGCACGCAAAACGGCCTAGCTTCTGACGTTCGCCCCAACGTTCTTCCTCCACTTTTTTCTCTGGTTTGATCTGTTTTGAGACACCTAATCGAAGACTCAACAGATCTATGCAATGCAAAACAGGGGTAGAGAGGGGCAAATTTAGTCACAGCCAAAGAGAACGATTTTCATGTATAACATTAACAGCAAAACTCCTTGGGGGGTGGAAGCACCACGTCGTTGGGGTCAAAACTGCTCCCCCGTGTCCTCGGCGAAGACTGGGATAAGGGTGGCGGTGGCGGTGGCGGAGTATTGGCGGACATTGAGGAGAAGGACCGTGCGTTGTCGGAAGTGAAGCCAACACCTGGGTAGGGCTTAAAGCCATCGCTTCGACCCGTCATGGAGAGAGGTCTTCTGTCCACTGTCAAGTGATGGTGGTGGAGGCGACCCAATCTTTCATGACAGTGGGGACGTACTGAGTCTGTGCCTCGGCAACTGGGCGAATTATAGTGGGGAAGGAAACGAAGAGGCGGCTGGGGCACGGAATAAACCGGTCGACCGGTGGTGGGGGTATTGGTAGCCAGGTTGTTCCGCATGCTGGGACGAAGAGAAATACCCAGAGAGCTGTTGGTGTCGGCAAAAGAATTCAGACTGGAGGTGTCCACTCCGATCTCCTAAAGGTGAAAGAGAGTTAAATGAGCAGAGATAATTATGAACTCAGCATAGAGTAGGGAATGTTATAGATAACTCTCCTAGATAGGAAAAAAATGCCATGTACCTGACCCTTTTGAGATCTATGTTTCTCAAGGCTTCCATAGGAATTTAGTTATGAAAATACATGTTTAAAGCTGATCGTAAAAATGCTAGCATATAGATGCACTGGTTATTCGAGAAGAATCAAAAATTATTGGACGAAACTGTTTGAACCAAAAAGGAATCTGTAGAATTGACTGAATTATTTCCTTTAATACAGTATAACTCTTCATGGATAACTAAGAGAAGTGATTTCGATTTCGAAATGGCAAGATCCACGTGAGATTTAGTACGAGCTGTTTTTTAAATTGACATGATAAACTTTCAAATAATTATGATTTTTCTTTCATTAGTGAATTAAGGTGCTCATAATATTTCATTAGATTTATTTTAGTCGCAAATAAGTTCCATTGTCTTTTCTTAAGGCAGCTAAACAAGCTATATTTTAAAAATATGTAGTTTATAAAGACCTCAATGGGAAAGTACTCTTATAAATTATTATTCAGCCACAGTCTGCAGGTACACTTGCCAAGCCCCACTTTATTACCACATTTGTTCCTACTGGACGTAGTTGAGTATTTTATGTGAATCGACCATTTAAACTGGTGTTTGTGATCTAGCCAGGACAAAAAACTAAGGATAATGCTGTCATCAAGTCACAGAAACCAGAATGTTGGGTTTCCACTGTGTTCTAAATTATTATAATCAAATTTCTCAAGAAACAATTTGTAGCCGAGTAAAAAAGTGAGGCATTTGTCAAAGACTCGCAATGGTGGCTTAAAGTTTTAGATGCCCATTAAAATGGAATCTATATGGCTATGTAATGCTTGCATCAAGTAAAATTATGCAAGTTTCCAGGCTGACGTGAAAATCTAAAAAGTATTCCCGAAATGGGGTTCTTTAATCCAATAAAAACGAACTTTTAAGGTAATGAAATGTACCATATAATTCAAATACACGCTGAATAGCGAAAGATATCATTTTTCCCAAAAAATGGCCTATATTTTCTCTGTCTTTTCGATCAGTGAGTTCTTTAAAAGCCTTCTAAGTTCGTTCTGAGGCAAGATGTAAATCAACAAAGGACCGCTAAATAGATCTCAAATTTCGTTAGGAAAATGTAGTGACGTGGCCTTTGTTGAAAGTCTGAAACTAAATAAGACAGAATCACACTACGAACATTAATACCGAGAACGCTTCTCTATTCAATGATCAAATTAATAACATGATTCACTCTTCAAAACAGATCCCTTTGCTAAAAAGCTAGACTCTTTCACTGACAGACTGCAATTCTCTCTCTGCCGAAGTGGAAGTGGGTCCAGTCCTCCTGCCAAAAGTAGGATACCAAGCCAACTTACTAGCTTAGAGAGAAAATTTTCATGAGCAAAAAGCCCTCCTTCCTCTTTATGTAACGCCCCTAATGAAAGGTGAGTAATGCTCAGGTGTGCCAACGCCCATGCCCGAGTCTGATTGGCCGGGAGCAGGGGCATAAATGGGCGTTGCGTGGTAACCGGTGGGGCGTAATCGGGATGAATGAGTGAGTGAACAAGATATAATGCAATAAAGGCTCACCCATCGACTGCTGACTAATTGGTCGGCGCTAAGTCCTCCCTGTTGATCAACTGTCAATTCACAGGGCCTCCTATTTTACGCGGAAAGTCTTGCTGATTAAAAACGGTGTTAGTTGTCTTGGCAATCATTAAGTAAATTCGCAGATCTCAGCTTTAGCCGAAAGAAAACGCGTGCATCTGAGGTATGGTGATTGAGGACTTCAATAATACTGAATGACTTTTCGACGTGACTCCGATTTAAAAATACCCCCTTTTTCCTATGATTCTAGGAGAGAAGAATAGTCACCGGGAGATGTCGTTGGGATATAAAAGCTCTTTTAAAGTGTCTTCTCGTAGTCTGAAATTTAGTAAGGCATTTTAAATATCAGAAGATTCTGAGACCTTGTACTTACCTCAGTAAAGGAGTTGATGGTACGCGACCTGGGCATTTCCTGTTGGCTATTTTTACGTGAAAGTTTCTGCGAATGGGGCGTGCTGTCGATGTGTCTTGAACCAGGGAATTTGTTCCTTATTCTATAGTCAGCGGCCGTGTGTACTCGGGGCATTCCTTCCCGGCCGTTACTCCTTCGATCCACGACCGATGGTGAGGTCATTCCTGGATTTGTCCCGCTCATTGATTGGCTGCAGAATGCCTCATCTACACTTAATAGAATGCAACTCAGTCTTCATATGCTAACTAGCCTTTCTGTTAAACACTGTCAACTTCCAATTCAAATGTATTATAAATAACTAATCTGAAGCCTGTCTGTCTGTTTCAGAGGTAAAGTAAACATAATAATTTTCAACCACAATTTTGAATGCTCATGGGCATATGCTCTCCGATGGAATTAGATGGGCGAAAAATATTCAGCTGTCAAAATGCGATAAATGACAGATTTAGTGGCTCCTAATGATTGATTGCCGGCAATCTCATGTGATTTCATTTTTCAGTGCAATGCTTCTCAGTCTGTGGAGATCAAAAAAGCGTTAAAAATCCTCTATTTATCGAGGCCACAAACGCCATTTGAGAATGATATGTTACAAACAAATTGAGTTCACAGTATCAAAACTGTTCTGCATAATCGTGCATAATAATCTGCCACGACTCTAATAAGTTACTTTCTCGAATTCACCTTTCGAAAGCCAAGGAGGCTAGTTTAACATCTCTTCAGAAAAGTATTAAAAATCGAGTTGCATTATTTGGAATACTGACATTCAAGTAAGCGAAGGGGCGTTTTGAGCCATGGTGCATTTTGATGAATAGGTGAGCAATTATTTTGCAGATTACCACTCTGAATGACCACCAACCGTGAAACGCTTGAGTTAGGACTGAATTCTCCAGCTAAAGAGGCTGATTTAATTAATTTAGGTTATCATTTAGAATTATGTCGTGCGGTCTTTCAAGCTGTTTTACATGAGCATACCTGTGGCTATACATTCACTATTAGAAGCCAGTTACTTAGCGCACTATCAGAAATCAAAAATTCACACGGATTTTGGATCCAGTAAACGAAATTTCAATTTCCTGCTTGAAATATTACCATGACAGCAATGGAAATTTCGAAATTTTACACTTTCATTATCTTTCGTGTTTGCTTGAAATTGGTAAACTTGTCGTATGCTCTCCTATTTGTCAAATGAATAGTTTGAAAAATTTCAACAACTTGACTGGCAAGAAAACACAAAGACTAAGTCATCCATGTAACCGTGAATATTTAAACTACACCCCACATAACCACACAAAAAGTCTCTTATTTTTAACTCAGAATTTTCAATGTGAATTTCAGGGTGTGTTTGCATTAAAATATTCTCAAGTAGACGAAATTACGACGGTTAGCAATGGAAATGAATCCCTGAAAACAAAAGACGATGCTTTTATGCCTATTTGAAACTGTAAAAATGTTTATTACATAAATTCTCGGAATCTTGGTTGGAGCAGTCCATTCAAGGAGTTAGTATGCCAAAACAGTTAGAAGTGTCCTGTAGGAAAAGCACCGTACTTCTAGGCTTGGTGAAGAGAAGCCTATTGCCCTTTTGGCTTGCTGAACTCGGCGTAACGAAGGGAAAGTCACGGAAATCTGATAGCACGTCCCGATGTGACCTCGGTAATACGGCCTCATTGCCGTGATTTACTATGCCCCTCCAAGCTTCCCCATGACCTATCCAACTGTATCTGTAGTAAGATTTAACCCATATTAGTTTGCTTAACTCACTATAAGGCCACTTTAGGACGATATGTGAATAAGCTAACTTCATACCATGGGAGGGCGTAGAAGCCCTTAACAGCAACACGACTAGCTCAAGTTTGTATCCGAAGAAAAAACGCAGATAGATATTCATGCTATTAAATTTAATAGTTTGTAAATGTGCTGTGGGGACTACGGGCTCAGTGTCTTTTATTTCGTCCTTTCTTGTACTTTTGGATAAAAATATTTTTTAAATACTAGGCCATCCAGCATGAAGAAACAACTCAATACTGCTTCTCAAGGAACGGACACAACCTGGTGCCACCTGGTCGGGTCCTTAGTAAAGTAAACCCATTTGCGGTTTTGCTTTCTCTGGCACTAATGGTTGGAGCAGATATGCTAAATTAGGTATTAGTTTATTCAGGTACATTTTGAAAACTATCTGAAACTTTTGCATCGTTAATTAAGCCAAACAAATATCGGCTGATTTAAAGGACTTGCGACGGATCCTGGTGTTTTATTCAAAGAATGCAAAAGTGAACAACGAACTAGGCATTCATCAAACGAAAACTCGCCTGTGCTCGAGACGCTGCTACCTTCTGATGAAATACACCTACTCTCCGGTGGAGCATGCATCGGAAGCATGGGCGAATATGGTGCTGGCCTATTGCTGGTACTATTCCCGTAGTTGCCGATTCGACCGGCAGTACTGACACTGCGTTGAACGTCAGTTTTAGCCGAAACAGCCACTCCTATTCCACTTCCTCCGATGGTGCTTTGCCGATGGGGGGCGTAGTGTTCCTCGCCATTGCCGAAACCGGATCGCGGCGTTGTTGGTGGGCGGTTTACCTCCAGGACCACTGCATTTGAGTTGAGCGTATCCAGCAGCTTCACGACTTCTGCGTGGCACGCACGGGTAACATCCACGTTGTTTATCTAAAAGATCCAAAATATAAAAGTGGTTATGTGCTGTGTCGGTAATATAGGCAGCTATCAGTAGGTGAGCTGAAGTTCAAGTTACCTAAATGTTTCGGGAAATGGCACTTAACCCCGCTGTGAATGAACACTAGTAGACAATGCGCACGTTTTCTCAATGATATGACAATGCAATAAATATTTTCACTGCAGTCAACGACAGCTGCAATGGTTCGAACACAATAGACACGCCAGCTTTCACATTGCAAAATCTAGTCAGCTGATTTCGCAATTGATCCAAGACTTGTAAATTCAATAGAGATCTGAATTATAGACATAGTGGAATGCATATTTACCCTGTAGTTGTATTTTTTGTATTTTCTTAAATTTAGAGTTCAGAAATACCTAAAGTTGAGTCATTCCAAAGCAGGCATTCTGCAGCTTGACCCGTTTAATTCCTCACAAACAGTTTCGTAATATAGTGTAGGATACGTTATCAGACAAAGCTTGTTTTAGAAACCCAAGTTTTTTTCCAAGAACCATAATCTTAACATACTAATCAAGTAAAGCGCATCGTAAAATCAAGTTCAGGTGGAATCAGCGCATAAACTAAAGTCACTCCTGCGTTTAAACGTTAACCTTGTCATTTCGCAAGATTATGCTCTTTAAACTGCGCAACGGCGTTCCGTCATAGCAACTAGTCGGATTCACTTCTTAATTGCGGTTTTTGGGGTCGAAAAGGCCTTTGCCAAGCCCCTATAGGGTCACACTGGACGTTGAAGATAACATTAGAAGGCAGTTATTATTAATAAGGGCCACTATTAGGTCGTGGGCTAGTGAGAAGAGACGAAAAATGTTTTCAACGAAAATTTTAGAGCCCGAAATTCAAGTACATTATTCTGACTGAAAATTAAGAGTTTAAATAACTTCGCTTTATCCTCGACTTCAAGTGGAGGGTTGCAGCTGGAACTATGATTTCAAGGAATTTTTATTTTACTTATCAGTATAGATTAATAACATATGAGCACTATAGCGGAGATGAAAATTTTAAATCGTATAGTCAATACTAATTCCTCAGGGCCTGTAAATGTTGCAAAATCCTGGACCGAATACGGAGCTGTTCAAAACCATGAGCATTTAAGATCGGATTTCTTAATGAATTTACCAACAAGGGTCATAGAAAGTCACCTATACTTGCCTAAAATGACTGCAGCAACGGCAATATAAGTGATTAATGTGAGCGTAGTGCAGTTCTTAATTGGCGGTCAGAAGGGTAGAGCTCTGTACTATCTCGAAACTATCGTATGTGACAATCAGGCACGCAAGCATATCCATGTATAAGGTGTCAGTTATAAAAGTTCCGAAGTAGCATTTGTTGTCATTGAAAAAATCACTATCAAAATGAGATTAATAATCCAAAACTATTTCAGGGCACAGAAGGCAGATGTGCTTTAAATTAACTTGGAGCATGGAGTTCCATATGAAATTAATAGCACCTGCCCAGGAGTTACTGCTTCTGTGAACACCTTCACAATCATCAATCATCCCAACAGTCAATCCGCCTCTCAAATTCCTTGATTAACTCCTCGAGGTTACCAAGTCCAGATAAAACAAGTAAGAACTACGCAAGTCCTAGGCAAGACCAATCTTGTACCACAGGAGTACCTGTTACTTGGGCATACACGCAAGAAAACTTCACACATTACCCAAGCAAGTCCCGATCATAAATTGAGTTTAGCATTTTCTCACAACTTGAGACGGTTAATGAAGAAGAAACCCTAAAGAGAGCCTATTCTGCGCCTAGGATTCCCACAAGAAACGAAAAAAATATATATTAAAGTAATTTCCTTGCATAAAATAATCTGTTATAAAATGCTTGATCTACCACACGTATACAGAAAATTAACTTACAAGATGATAAATTGCGATAGAACTGGTTCGCCTTCTTCGAATTATAATATGATCACATGTCACAAATGGCACAATATTTCAAACATTTTGCTTTAAAGATTTCCATCTATCAAATCTAGGGCATTTAAAGGCTAATATCTAAAACAGGGAGTCTGATATTTTAGGTTATAAACATGCAAATGTCAAGTTTCCCAGCTTATAACCGACAACGGCGTAATTTCAATAGTAAAATGCATGCCTTAAAATGACTCCTTTTTCATCAGCAGGGATAAAATTTCACGTGCACTTCCAATGATTACAGGGAGTGTATCATATTCAGGTTCCACAAAGCTGAGGCAATTAACCATGTTGTAGTCCATTGATGTGCTGTGCTGTGTCTACGTCCAAGTAAATACCCATATTCCTGTACCACTTCCCGGATGCGCTGTACCATAACCAATGCTAATTTATCCAGGTCCCCGCCGGTCATTTCAATGCAACCACCCTGCCAAATGTTAATTCATGTTTGCACGCGCTAACTTCTCTTCTAACTCCACTTCATTAAGCTAGTATTTGTGTGCAAACATTCGTGAGCACCTGTGTGATTTCGCGCGCCACCGTATGCACGTCTTTTCTGTCGCCAAAGCTGAAGTCGACGATTGCGTCGACTTAGGTGACGGCCTATTGGCGCAAAGAGAGGCTTAGCCTATATTCCTTGAGGTTCAATGGAATCGAAAGGTTTACAAAAGTAAGACTGCAAAAAACAAACTTCCAGGGTCGATTAATTAGTCTGTTCTCGCACAAGACGAATAGGGAAGTAAAGGATTATGTGAATGGTTTTGAGAAATTAGCATGTCTTGGAGTTGTCACAGTGAGATTCGCAATAACAGTGACTTAATGTCACACTGTGGCATAACTAAACAGGCTTTTTTAAGCACTTAAATGGATCTAAATCTCATTTGACTCATGACAGGCTAGCTTAGGTAACTTCCACCCAACAGGTTATGGGGTCAAGGACAAGTCTGCTTCATAAGGCGTGCATGCCGCCAATAATTACTTTAAGAAAACAGCATTCCACTGTGACTCATTCCACTAAAGCGTTTTGAAGAATCGCAGTGGATGCAAATTTTCAGTGCAAGTCTGTATGAGAAACATCTGGCTCACCTTAATTACGTAGTCACCTTCGCGTAGACCGGCTTTGTACGCGGGGCTAGCAGGTTTTACGCTCTTGATCAACTGAAGACTGGGTTTTGCCTGCGTCGGTACGAACCGTTGCACAGCCGATACATCTACCATTTTCAAAATGATGTTTTCAAATACAATATTTAGTTATAAATAAATTTCAAAACACTTATGTAGGAGTGACTCTTGTAAAAGCTTTCTAGCTCTATTTTGCATCTACGATTCATCGTTAGAGTACTTCTAAACGAGTATTTCGACAGGAAAGCTCATGCTTCGTAAGAAGCCCAGGCTAAGATTTTCTCATAGAAACTTTTTGTTTCTTTAACTTAAAGGAAAAAGTGGTGCTTACTCCTGTAGTCAAGTGGATACTCGAACAAAGCAGGTTTTCCAAAAATGATTCATGTTAGCATGACAGCGCGACCACTAAACACAATTTTCACATTCTGTAGTGAATTCTAAATTGCATAAGCTTTTTTCTGAAACGCTTCCAAATAATGGATAAATTTTTACAGAGCAAGTAAGAACACGCATAGAAGTCGACAACGGCGTTATCAATAACTGATGCCAATATGAGTTCCTCAATAATTAAGAACCCACTTTATGTTGTTGCAATAGAAGGACACAGTTTTAATTCTCTATCATAGTGGCAGAGTGTTGCGACTAAGTGTGTAATGACTAAGGACTTACTCTGCACAGTTCTTAGTGACAAACCGAGCGTAGGTGTTTGTGACGCATCTGGGAGAAAGGCCTTATAGAGCACTACAGTTCGAGTGGTTCCAGGCTCAATGGGACCGCCACTGGTGGGGTCTGGATTGAGTCGAACTGGGGAGCAGGCTCCTGACTGGTTGGGAGACCTGGTTGACCTTGGAAAGTGGTGCGAGTCCCGTTGCCTGGGAGACACTGGTCGAGTCAGACTTGCGATGGGAGCAAACGGATTGGCTGGAACCGGGGCATTGTCTCCAATATTAGTAGTCGATGTTGCTGGCATAGTCCTAAAGTGAACGATAGATGGAACAGACATGTCCCTTGTGCAAAAGGGCAAAGATTGGTCCAAAGGTACTAAACGAAATAAAGTCTTTGAAAATTGCTACACTTTTGAAACAGGAAGGCAGTATTCTGCAATGAAAATCTGACAGTTAGATTGCTAGGAGATTCCAAAACCAGTGTGTTAAAAACAGCAATTTTATTTCACGAGAGCAATTAGTTCTCATGTTGCCAATAAAATGAAAAAGAATAACTTCATTTTTAATGTCACAAGTCACTATTATGGAAACCACTACAAATGCTTCGCAGGGTAGTGTCTGCCTGAACAAATAAGCAAAGTAAATATTAGCGAAAATGCTAGAGTTTCACGGAAGCATGTAAATCAGAAGTAGTGCACTGAAGTCGATGGTAAGTTGTATCTTTTTTATTTTACCTTATTAAAGGTAAACAAGGCAATTAAAAAATTCCTTGTTTTATTTCTATCTAAAGGAAAAGCTGTTCCATTCGAATTGTAGCATTCTAAGGAGGCTAGTGCTAAAACCACCTGTGTGTAGCCCTAAAAGGTATAGAAATGAGTAATGTCGACTAAACGTGTATGCCCACCTACGCAACACTTGCTTCAGTGTGTCACGCACTTCATCCCTCTGAGTCCACAACTGCTACAAATGGCTGTGCCTGCACGATGTCAATATTTACGGCCACCACACCACTGTTGCGAAATATTTCTTGAACTGGTAGAGACAAGCTTTTGAAAAAACCGCCTTTCCACCCCACCAAGCTGCTGCTAGCGAACACTTAAAATTTCTCTTGCCTGCAACAACTTGTTTCACTGGAGTTGGAATCTCACCAGGAGCAGCTGCTACTTTCCAGAGATCAGTTTTGACAGATACACCCGGGTTTTGGCTGTTGAGGTGGGTTGTGTGCATATAAGTTAGCACAGGAAAATGAGGTAGGTAGTCAGACGTCTTTGTCCTTTAAGCCTTTTTCGTCTAGTGGAAAAATCTCAATGGTATGTGAGTAGTGCTTAGATGATTGTCATAAAATAGTCTTAGCTCATATGAAATCATGTTTCGAATTTGTGAAGTATAAACTGACAAAGAAACACTATAAATCTCATTTTGAAGTGCATCTACCGCGTGGATTCGAGCTTGACTGCTGATTTTGGAAGATTTGAATTCTTTTAAACTAGGAATTGAAAAATCCTACGGAAAGTTAGCTAGCTGTGACCTCATTTGAAATCTGCGGGTGAAAATCGAAATTTTTTTCACTCTTGAATCACTCAGACCAGTTGTATTTTGCATATGTAAACAAGTGCCCACTTACTTGTATTGGGAAGAGCTCATCTTATGTGAAACGCTTGAGTGACTTAGAAAAACCCTCGATTAGTAATGATTAGGAAGTAATACGCTGAACATGCTGGATGAATTTATCAATAGAGAGACCAGTTTTTTGGTCTGTTTCAAATTCATAAATTTTGAAACTTCCCCTGCCAAGTGCAAAGTTAAACAAGGTCCATTTGAAAATTTATTCTCTGATTTTCTAAATGGTTGCTATGATTACCTTATAAAGACAGTAGTGAGGATGTCCATCGGTACTACATTGGATTCCGGTTGTTTAAATTAGTACCATGTGTATTTATTTTCGATTCTCTAGAGAATCAAAATTTTAAATTTATAAACGTGGACATTGGATTTAAATAAAAAACATATTGGGTCGGCTTTTAGTGTGTATTACCAATTCAATATCAGCAAAAAATTAAACTGACGCGTTTGTAGACAAGCAATGTATAGAGGCCCCCTTTACAAGTCTATGTCAGTCAGTTATGCAGACTAGAATACTAGTCATAACGGTGTCTGACGATTATATATATCCAGAACAAATGAATAAATGATCTGGAAAAGTTTTAAAGGAACAGTTAGTAACTCTTAAGAAATCGTTGTCCAGAATACCAATCACTTCATTTGGAAACGTTTCTTACTTTGTTTTCGGCTCCAGTGAAGTCCATCCTTTATCCACAGATAGTTCCAACGCTGGAGCGGTCCTGAATCGACTCAGTGACATCGCCGACGCGGCCTCGACAGTATGAGGACTCATCATTCGGAAGTTCAGACGGTGCCGGGGCATTGTCGGCAAAGCATCCAAAATGTCACCGTCCTCCTCATTAAGAGTGTGCGAAGATTTCCAGCTTCTCATACGACTACGAGTCGCAGTTGTGCTCTCTGTTCGACCAAAATATAAGATTGTAAAAACTTATCATTTAAATTCTTACATTCTAATAACCTCCATCTCACAAGGCCAGCATACGTTTAAGGACTCAAAGACACGGTCATCATGCTAAGATTGAGGGTTGCTGTGTTAATAAGAGGACTCAGAACATCATCAATGGAACCAAAAACCGCAATCTAACATTTAATCATTTAGTATTAAGACGCCTAAACTCTGATTCAAAATAAATTTTGGCAATTGAAGATAAAGCTGACGTGGTACGTTACGAAAAGATTTGAGATCTACCTGACGCATATTTCCGCTGTGTACTCACCCGTGATCCCATATTCGACTGATGTTTCCTATTTAGTGTTTTAGGAAATATATGCGCCTCCGATTTCTACAGGCAGCTAATACCTTGTTGTTAGTAATACAATTAACCAAGTGAACTGAACCCTCGACGTCAACAGATTGATTGATTGGTAGACTAAAACCCTGGAAGACTTTACCAAATTTCTATCAGTTGCATAGTGTAATGACATCTCGCATTCGCGCTCCATATTTTATCAGACTTACACAGTTACAACCAGACAAAGGAAGCATAGTATCAGATATCCGAAAAGTTATTGAATGTGCGATTTTAAGAAAAGTTAATGGCACAATAGCAACCACTAGTAAGTGTGGATTTTTAAACATTTTCATTGACGCCAGTTTTACATATCTTCAGCTTATTGCATTGTGTCATTAATGCCCCCTTGGGCTTGCAACAACACGCTTAAATAAGTATAAACAGTTGTACTCAGTTCAGTACATGACACCATAATGACCCACAAACCCAGATACCTGATACCTCGCGCATACCTCTCTCTGCAGAATCAATAGGACCAGGTTGAGCTGCTAGATAGTTAGTACGCGCTTCTAGTGCACATGGGGGGGGGGGTTTCTGCTACTACTGCTGTGCCAGGTTACCATGAGTACCGTTTCTACAGTCACACTGACTGCAACCGTGTAGAACTGGAAGATCAGTTCAACGTTTGAGAAATTAATGCCCTTTGTGGCTGCTCGAATAGTCCTCTCGAAGGTGATCAATCTTCAGTGATTCTTTATTCGACGGACACTGCAGTTCCGTCTAGAGTATTTACAAAGATGATAAACTATATATATCGGGTTAATGTCAATGATCTTTAAGTGGGCTAAAACCAAACTACTTGAAATACATTTACAGATCAGAGTTTGTCGATCATTAGGTTATTGTTTAAACTTGAATGACATTAATGGTACCGTCTGGCTATCGAAATACATGGACAAAAATGGGGATTCAACCAAAGACCGATGTTTTAAGAGGAATAAATGCATAGTCTTGACTACTTTAAAAGCAACAAGACTTTATACTACCAAACTCAGATTTCAAAACGTAACAGACTACATGCATAATATGCATTGGATTACAGCTAACATTTTCACCGGTATGTTGTGTCTACATTTCCTTAAACTTTATTTTCACTCTGCCGATGAATTCAGACACGGAATCGACCAAGCTAACCAAAGGGAACATCTATTGGCAGTTAACCTCTTCTAAAATCGGACAAAGATTAAAATAAAGATTAAGTAAAATTCAAATAAACGTCCAACGGTGCCACCCATTCCTCGTTATAAAATGATAGCTCGAGAAAAAACAACTCCAATTATGGCTACCAATGTTTTCTGACAATAAATGACAAATGGTCCATGTTTCTTCGTTAATATGACTTAGTTGCTATCCCTAGTACTTTAACTTGACGAATGGCTTATTAAATCGAAATTACATATTACAACTATTTTTATCCGATTTTTACTCAGGATGTAGGCCATATATCCATTTTAAGAATACCGCTTTAAAAGTTATTGATTGAACTCTTGCGGGCTTTCGTGGGATTTACCTGTAGTGTTTATAACCTCTGTCATACCACGAATCATCTTCTGCCTCCGAATACGTCTCGGGTTTCTCCGATCTCTAGAGGACTGTACAGCCCGAATCGGCCTAGTTCCCACATCACCCGCTTTTCCATCACCCATTTCCTCATCATTCAGGGTGCGCATGAGGTCTCCTTCGGAGCAGGCGCGACTTCTAAGGTGGCACAGCGAAAGTAGTTGGGGCGAGGGGGAAGGCGAGGGCGTCAGATGGCGCAGACGGCCATTGCTGGGCGAGGTGGCCTGCTGTCGCGAGGGGCTGACGGGAAAGGGCATGGTCACGCTCCTCGAGGGACCTCGACGCTCGGCGCCCAAGACAGTCAAGGTCACGAAATGGTCCAGAGGGGAGACTTGCAGGGGAGCGGTCATTGGCTTGCGCTTCTGGTTGTATGTCGGAGCAGGCAAGAATGGCCCGCCTTTTCATGAAGGATATGATGATTCAAATAGTACGTTGAGGTTTCTAATTAGTACATTATCTTCTGCCAAATTCCCCTCAGTCTTCTACTATCCACTGCCATATAAGAGGTTTTTTTTCTAATTTAAAAGAAATAGAAATTCTATCACCAATAGTATCACCGAAATTTGAAAAATGAACTCTTTTTTCTCATAACGTCCTGTTTGTAAATATGACAATTTACCCTATTTTAATCGGGGAATATTTTTTATTCTCATATTTACTTTTCCTAGGAACGCTCTATCTATACCTAATACCGATTTAGCACGTTGTGTTCTCCTCAGGAAAAATAGCTGCCCACTAGTGCCCCATTCAATACATCGAAAACGTACTTCATAATATTAGAGTTTCATCCAAAAATATAGTTGTCCATATACACACACTACTGCCTGTCTTTTTGATCCTGAATTAATTCTGGTGGAATTCGGGAAGCTTTGCTGGTTGTCTACTACTTTTTTAGGAACAAACCGCCTGACAGTTTGGAAGGAGCTATCTCCGGTACTTGATAAATTGGAGAAGACTGCAAAATGTGTTGCTTCTGTTTTCTCAGTGTTTTGTAGCAGCAAATACATTTTCTAACAGTTTAATATGATGAATAACCAACATTGTTGTGCATGTTAGTGAAGAAATAGTGAAAGCGAGTAAAACAGTATGTCTGAAGGGTTCCAAATACCCTGATGAAATTCAAGCTAGAATTATGCGATAAGTTACAAAAGGATATTTTTTCTGAATTTATTATTCTCAGTTGTTATATTTGAAACTACGCTGAATTTTTTAAATAATTTAGAGTAAGGTTATACATATATATCCTAAAAATATTCTTTTAGAAAATCATATTTTCGAAACACCTCAAGGTTACCAGAAAAATGAAGTCTTTGATATCAAGTAAATATGTTTATAACATGTTGTACAACTTCGATAAAGTTTTTTCCCTATACATTGTTTTAAATTATATATATATATATATTCGTCCGTTTGCTTACAGGTGCTACCCTCTGAGCCGCCAATGTCCCTTTCACTGGCCCCTGCGCCTCCACGGAAATTACGGATAATCTCCGCCACCTCGTGGTTGCCGCGGTAGAGAGCCTCCTGCACCGGCGTGCGCCCTCGATCATTAGTGAGGGTGGGGTCTGCTCCCCAGTAGAGAAGACGTCTGACTGTCGCGGACTGACCAGCCATAGCAGCGTAGTGCAGAGGCGTCTCTCGTCCACATCCGATCATTCGCTGAAACTGGGATTGGCCGGTGCTCGCTGGGTGATTTGATGCCGAAACTTTGCTGGTTGAGCGTTTCGGAAGAGCTGGAAGACCCGGAGGATCCACATCTGGACGTGAATGGGATCTTGCATTTACATCGGCTCCGTACATAATTAAGAGATTGATTTGGTCAGTTCTACCCAGCAGAGCGGCCTATCAGAAAACCATAACACTGAAGTAAAATTGACATACCTGGTGAATTTCTTGTCTTCCGTTTGCATCACAAATCTCAATTTGTGCATATTCGTAGAGCAGTCGGTGACAAATTCTAGTGTCGACATCGCCGAGAATGTTGTGGTAGAGAGGAGTCAGGCCATTGTTGTCAACGGTGTTTGGGGACTGACCAAAATCCAGAAGCGCTTTTACTGCTTCGAAATTCCCAATAGCTGCAGCTTTGTGCAAAGGTGTGAGGCCGCCTCTTGTTCGATAATCTTTGTGCGCTCCCCCAGCTATTAATGCCCTAATCATTTCAAGGGGACGAGGTCTCCCAACAGCCACCGTTAAAGGAGTTTCTAAGAATATATACATTCGTTAATATCATACCATCAGTCTTTGGGCACACAAAGTTGGGGTCGAAACCCTTGGAAAGATACTTTTCAACTTTTTTAAGATCTCCTCTGGCAACCGCACGAAGAAAAGACTGAGGCAAATTCTTTGTCTTATCTCCATTGGGTAAATTTATTGGAGTTGGCAAACAAACCCTTCGCTTGTACGTAAACTAGAAAAACATAAAAAGTGACGTAAAATGATTGGATTTACCTCAAGATTCGAGCTCGATTCATCAGTAACGTAAGCCGAAATAGGACGGTCTTCTTCGAGAAACTTGCCACTCCGTCCATTAGACGGTGGAGCGAAAAGACCACAATTTATACAGTCAGTAAGTTGAGCAGAAAATTCTTCAAGAAGTTTCTGTTTCACATGATACACAAGGGCCTTTGTCGAAACACAAGCGTAGACATTTTTAGAGAGAGGAGTGATGAGTATTTTGATGATAAGTGTGCTGCTAACGTCTTGGACACGAAAAGAAGAATCCGTTGATGCAGCGCCACCCGAAAAACGACCTGAGTCCGTGTCGCTAGATTGGCTATTTATGAATTTCTTCATTATTCTAAAAACCATATTAAAAAAATGTAGAGACATATTCAAACAATAAATACTATATATAACATCCACATCAAAGCAATCTAATTATTACATACTTGAGTACTATATGACGAACACTATATTACAATAGTATAAAACATTGAATAATATATACTACTTACAGCAGCGAATGACTCAAAACGACACTAAGGTCATACACAGATATAAAACCGTTAATAGCGCATTTAAACAAAAACAATAGATATAAATTACAAATAAATCAATTAAAACACATTTTATGATTTCTACTTTACTTTGCTAAATTTAATAGAAAGACTACTTAGGAGAAAAATCCCGGACACTAAGCATAAATTAGAACGTATGAAGAAAACAATTCTTCTAGGGATTCTCTAAGTGGGCCACCCCTATAATTTCGTTATTAGATTATGATTAAAATTTAAGACCAACACGAATGTGCCCAACGGGCCTTGAGCGTATGAAAAAATATATATACATATTTAATTTTGAAGGTGGTTAAAGAAGATAAGAAGATAATTTTCAAAATTCCCCTTACATTAAGATTACACTACGCATTGCATAACCAACAATAAATATCGAAAAATACTGGAAACCTGGCACTAATAAAAAAGAGTAAAGAACAATGGAAAAACTACAAGAAAACGAGGCAAAAACATATCAACCAAAGCTGAATAGTATCAAAGACTGCAGGTTCGAAATCGGAAGAAAGTCAATCGGTTCCTAGTAAAACAATACCGGTTACATTGATTCAACTGTTCGCTAGTTGAAAATGGCAGAGACGCTAAAAGTTCGGTGAGTCTGGCCGTTACATCGAAAAGGAAGATTCACCCACAGAGACTAAACCCGTCTTCGACTCCTTTCGTTTGCCTGATTTTAGGTGGGGATATGTAAGACGAAAGTTGCCCAGAAATCGAGAGGGTGACGTTTAACCTAGGATCTGTTTTCCTCTACAATCAGAAGGCTCCAGTAACGAAGGTGCTGCACAGTATCCAGATGCCATTGGGGCAATGCCTTGAGATCGTGCAGACGGACATCACGGCATTGACTGTAGACGCAGTCGTCAACCCGACCAACAGCTCCCTCTACATGGGCGGCATGGTGGGCTCTCGGCTCATGGAAGTCGGCGGCCCTGCCTTCGCCAAAGTCATGGCTGACGCGAGCACTGATGTTAGCCACTTGCAGAAAAATGACGGTAATCTAAACGCCTATCTGCGGCCTGGTAGTTCGTGGTCACTTTGTAAATCCCTTCACCGAACCGTGGGCAATCGTAGCGTCTGAACCAAGCTGTTTTAGGAAGTTCACTGACTCATCAATGTGCAATGACTGGATGGAGAACCTATCCGTCACTAGCCTATATAATTAGCAGGATGCATATTGATTGCCTTGCATAAACTGCCGGTATCCGCGTTATCTCACTGATTCGCCACGTATTGCCCTTGACAACCTAACTTCTTGTTCCAACGAGTTTCAACTCCAACTGGTTTTGCCTTGTCACCCGCATCGCTGGAGACTTGCGTCTGTGTTAAAAGGATGCATTCGAAATTTCAACCCAAACTAAAGTACATCATTAGGAAGTACGTAGATAAATTGTGTGAATTATTTAGCTATTTTGGGTCCCATGAACACAATTAAGCTGTTTAGGCGAATATCGTGGAAATTCCCTTGGCCTTTGTATCTGAAATGGCCTTTAGGAAGAATACCGAACTGCAAGACCTTCTAAAAGCGTAGGCGATGTGGAAACTGAGTGTCATGAACTTAAAGTTATTTTAAGGAGTTGGATTTATGAGAAGTTAGATTCCGTCTGAACCCGGATTTTGTTCTATCGAAGGCACTTTACATGCGGATTTGTCTGTTCCTCCCAGCATTCATCACCAAGGGGACGGGAACGAAAGCGAAGTATGTGATCCACATTAACGGACCTGTATGGAACTCCGCCAAGTCCGCAGAATGCATGGATGACCTCCGGGCCTGTATACGTAAATGTCTAGAGGTCGCTGGGAATAGCCGTATAAAATCAATGGCTCTGCCGTCGGTGGGTACTGGAAGGTTAGTCTGACAACCCTCGGAACCTTCAATGACTAACGAGGTGTTCGTATGATACGTTTATTTCGCATGACCCCTCCCACCAATGGTATATGTGCAACACCTATTAAAAGTGAACATAGGTGCCCCCGTCCCTTCTCCTCGAGTTCAACAATGGACACGTCGTCAACCCTGGTGCTGATTGACGTATGCGTACGATAGTTTGAATGTACAGTCCTAGCCCGCCGTTAAGGTCGCACGTGCGTAAACTCCACTCAGTGTGGTTCACTAAGAACAAAAGCAGGACCGCAGCCCACATTGTGTGCAATCAGAGAAGAACATATATCCGAGTTAGTCTGATTCTTGAAATTCAATCTACGACTTCACTCCTGATCATACATGCATACAGGGTCATCGATCAAACAGAGTTGCCTGAGTGGAAATGCTTTTGTTTCATGTATTGGTAAAGATACGCGCTATGTTAATTTTAGAGCCAAGTTTCCAAAAGCCCTTGCTGCGGAGGCAATAGTCAGGACCATCAAAACCTATCTCGACCAGTCCAAAACCACACTCGTTGACGTTAAATTCGTTCTTTACGACAAGGATTCGATAGACGCCTACGTATATGAACTAAATCGCGGCATCTAACGCCACCACCGTTTCTGCTCGGCTGCACGTCTTATCATATATTGCCTTACTTTAATATATGCTTCTCCTGTGTCTGTATTACCGCCTATTGAAATGCACACACCTCCATGTCGCCGTATGATATTTGTTACGGTTACCTAATGGTACCAGTCTAGTGTGTCACTGTCTTAGGCAATGAAAATGAGTTTATCACCGATCTCAACCCTACAGCCACGCGGAATGATAAAGTTGGCGGCTACGTTAGGACAAATCCCAGCCCATTTGCTGTACCACAAAAACGCCGACGAAGGGGGCGGCAGCCCATTTAGGGGAAAGTGCGCAACAACTCCGCAATCAAGAACCAACGGAAACTTAAAAGGATACTAAAGACAATTAACAGCCAGCCCGTGACTAGCGAAACTTCAGTTCATCACACCGGGTACCAATTTTACGGTTGACTGAAATCGAGGTAGTAGGATTGCCACTACCTTCGACTCCAATAAGCCAGCAACGAACCCTAAGGTAGAAAACCGAACCCGCTTCATAAGCGCGATTTTAAGACTGTTAACAATCTAATAAGTTAGTCAAACCGAAGCATATGCAGGACAAAACTATGGCATCGACAAGAGGGAATAGGCAACCCAGCCTGTAATAAAACTACACTTAGGGATTCTCGGGAGAATGCGGCATCTAACAGCTCAGCGGAGAAAAGCAAGTCGGATATGATACATCACATCTTTTATTAATGAAAAAACCAATTTCGCATGGGCCCACTGTTACACATCACCAGCGCCGGGCCAGTTTTAAGTCAAGAGTGCCACAGAGACCAACGTTTTGAAATGCATGAAAACTAAAGCAACTAACCTTATGGGCTTGCCTGGTCTCTCCAGAAAGGTTAGTGCACCTACGATACCGCAGACAATTACCTCAAATCTCTAGTACAGAACTTACGCACATGCATTTGGGCATTGATCCCATGAGAAGATAGCTCATGGAACTAACCTGATTTCACACTCTCAGATAAAAGTAACTGATGATATGGCGCAGTGGAACTTGGAGCTACGTGAACTTACGTTTCCAGCTTCAAAGACAATTGCACAAATTCGTAATAATCAATAACTCATGCAACTAACCTTATTACAGGAAAAACGCCTCCAAATCAAGCAAAGTCACAAAAACGGTGAGAGATCCAAAATTTATAATCTCAGCCATGTTACAATAATGGAGGTACACTTTCATAATAAATAGTGTTGAGGCAAGCATATGCTCGCAAACAGTTAATGTCAATCACACCCGACAATAAACTTGATGAGGGCTTATCTCTAAGTTTAATCGATACCCAAATCGACTTACGCAGTTAGCAAGACAGATAGTCTACTCGCTTCACATAGAGTAATTTCAAAAACACACTTATTAAGCAAGTCCGCACAAGTGTGTCGATCGATATAACCAAAAATCCCACGCAGATACACATACGTTAAACGTGATCTAAATCGCCACTTTTAAAATTGGTAATGCACATACGAGAACAAAGCGAAAACTGACCTTATTCACAGGCTCCAACAACGCAAGTAATAACATCGAGGCATGATTAATCAGACTTACGAAACAACTAAAATATGGAAGGGTCTCGCGATACTTGAGCTACAAATTCAGTACTTACGTGTTTCCAACGTATCGACGTAGACGACGGTTACCAATGTCAGGCTATGCACCTACTCTCGGCGGTATCTCACACGCCAGCCGATTTCGCAGAAATATTCGGATGGCCATTAGGACTTACGTACTGATTGAAAACTGTGGAAGCATCCACCATACATGTAACAATGCTTCCGTAATAACGCGTGGCGATAACGGCAATGAAAAACTCCAGCAACTAACCTAAGCCTTCAACGAGCACAAAATTTTTAACGACTACCATATACCTACTCAACAACGATGGACATACCGGACAAGAGCAACCCTGAGCCAATGACCAATGCTTCGCCATAAAATAAAGGCAGAAACAAGGCACCTTTAAGAAATCCACACAGACATGTAATAATACCAAAGGTAACGCTATACAAACACGTTAGATATTTATGAGGATTGCAGCACTACCACTACAGCAGCGCCAAATGACTTGCGTTAGAACCTCACGTTTGGCAGACCCATCCAAGTTGGCGGTACCTGACTGGTCGCACCTGCTACAGAAGGGTAACCGGGTACACCGTACACTACAAACGATAGAGATTAGGCTACACCACAGAACAAAATGATGCTTACTTGGCGCTTGCATCGGCATATACGGCACCGCGCCTGTAGTCGCAGGCATGTAAGGTGGCACCACTCCTGGATAGAAAGCACCCGGTACAGCCATCATTGGCGGCGGTTGCGGCTGCTCTGCCCTCTTCAACATTTCTTGGTACTTTGGCTTCGCTGCCATTAATTCCTCCTACACAAGCACAATTATCAAGCCCACGCAAATAGCACAGCTTACCAGTGACAAGTCATCCTCAGGATACACCAACTCGATGGTGAATCCAGATTGGCTCGAGACAGGGCGCACAACCTTCGGAGCAGGTGGCTTTGTCGCCTCGGGCTCTGAGTAGGCCGGGAAAGTCGGTTTTGGAGACCCCGTCGTAGCAGCAGTAGTCGCCGGCTCTGTTGCATTCGCTTCTGATGTGGGTGGTGGCGGTGGCGGTGGGGGAGGAGGAGCAGGAACTACTCCTGGCAGGAACGGCTGCACACCGGGCACTATAGGTGCTGCCATGGGCATGTACGGCACAACTGGGGGTACATATGGGAAGGCCAGGGGTGGAGGGACCACAGACGAACCGGCCTTTGTGTCTTCAGTGCGAGCTATTTTCTCAGCTGGCTCACCACTCACTCCTGTTACCTGTCTTTCATGTTCGAGTAGATCTTCCTCGGGGATTCCAGACATCCCGTAAATATCAATACTTGTACTACAACGATGGGGCAGAGCGTTTGGGATTTTATCCAATTTCT